>CM060905.1:223002605-224252605 GCA_030737815.1 Allium fistulosum
TATTGTCCCTTGAAAATTACATGCTCTTCAGGAAAGCACGGGAGAACAACTTTCCAACATGCCTCCTAAGCGAAGGAACTCTGCTACAAAGAATACAACTATTGTTACTACACCCAATCTAGATATGGAAGGACGGAAGATTAGTCTAACAACCTCCCCGTGCTAAAAATTATCGGACATGGCTTCGAAATAGTTGTGGTTTAAATCAGTAAACACTTTGCTGCTTAATATAAAGCTTTGGTGGATAAACTCTTGACACGCTTAAGACAGATGAAACTATTCAACCTTAACATTGTAATATAAGGGAAGCCCTAGTCTGGGGAACACATGGGGCATTCCGCCTAAGCATATGAAACCCAAGCACAGCCCTCATCCATCCAGCATCAAATCAAAATACTGTAATTGGGATCCTACTCATGGATTGAAATATCACAACTTGAAGACCGAAGTCATGGTGATTGATACTCAAAGTCTAGATATGACAAGCTCGACACTTCGTCACTCTTACATGCCCGAAGGCATCACCAATCCAACGCGTATTAGACATGACCCAAATAATATAGCTCTCCTTACCTAGGGATATGTTCAACAAATATGAACAGAGAAGGAGATAAGACCAAGAGTTACTAGTCCACCCTCTAGGAAAACAAAAACTTTTGGGTGCCTATTACAAACCTTTATAAGGGGCTAACCCGACCCCCTAAACACTTGCCAAGATCTCCACACTTGCTGATAAGCGAGGGCACAAAGAAGGTACTATATAATTACTTTTCTTTCATTCTAATCAATCTTAAGCTATTGCAGGGCTCTACCATCTACTCTTGGATCTCCATCCTTGGAAATAGGTGAAGGAAGGATTTGTAGATCCATTGCATGTGCTGATCGACCCGAGGGTGCTTACAGGCTACACGAAGTAAAGACAAAAAACCAAACTAACCCATAGAACTATGCATGACCTCTTCATTGGGTCAACAAGGCACATAAAGATGAGAAAACATCACTATCATGAGTTTAGATAGATGGTCACCCATGGAAGCTCGCACAGCTTACAGTACAAATGCTATAGCAAAATGGAAGAGATACAACTATCTGCCTCCGGAGCTCGAATGATCAATAATCAGAGAGAAGCCATCCATATGAGTATGGTGTTACCTCAAAGGGTAAGGAAGAGGACACGATGAAGACGACATCTGCCGAGAACTTGGATAACATAATAGTTTATGCAGAAAGGCTTTGAAAGATCGAGCTCCAGCAATTCCAACATATTTGGCCTGCGGCAAAAAGGTGAGAGATATCCAGAACCACCACCACTGCTCCTCATATCACAACTCAACCAGAATCAGCAATATATACAGTAAATCGCTAGGACATTGCAGTAACCAATTAAGATACTAGCTTCATCACTCCATCATGATCCAATAATCAAAAAACATAATTCAAATTGATTAAGAATTAAGGACAACAGGATGCACATTGGGGACATCCACTATAAGTCCACCAAACTAGCCAGAGTCAACCTGACAAAATGACTAGACCAATGACTGCTAGGAGGCAGTGCTAAAATGCCAAACATGAATCTTGGCAATCTTGGCTTAGTAAAACCCTCGCTATCAAATGGAGTACTTGCAGAAAATTCTAATGAGGAACTCTTCGATCGCACAATATGCTCGCATAAACATGTCATGCACATGACAACAAATGGTCTTGCAAAGGAGGTACCATAACAAACCATTTCTTTCATTTTTTTCTAACTCGGTTGTTGTCATTTCAGGACAATGCCATTGGCTCCTAGGTTCCACAGAGTCTTACAAAAATACCAAGCGAGAATTCCTATCCAAGAGAACATCTTAAAACAGGCATACTACACAACCTGGTACTTCGCATTCTTTCAAAGCGGCAAGTTTGGTCTAAACTGCTCTTTCCCTTTTGACCAAGACAAGAGACTAATGCTTTCACTTAACACATATGCAGTTATATTCACTTAATAGATATGCTTTTATAACCACTACTTCTTTTGTGATTAGTAACCCAGATCACTAGCATGTGTTGGCAACAGTGAAAATAAGATAGCCATGGCTAAGAGCACTAGCTTGGGCAGTTCACTGCTGATGACTGCCCCTTTCCCTAGCAATGACATACCAGTCGGGCATCTAGGCACAAATCTAGCTTGAGTAACTCAAAGAATAAATGCATTCAAAGCCTAGCGTGGATGGACTCATAACAGGAGATTCTCCAAGCTAATGAGCAGGTTGAAGCTGTCAACAACGTCTTGAAAATGCTAATTAAGAAAAAACTAGATGAATCCAAAGGAGCATGGGTTGACGAACTACCCACGGCACTATAGAGTTATCAAGCCTCCTACAAAACAGCAACAGGACATAATCTATTTGCTCTAAGCATATGGGGCCAGACATGTTGAGGAGAGAAGGAATCACACCACTCTCAAGACCGCCGCACATAGACGGAAACTGGAAAAGATTACAAATCTAAGGTGAAGCCCTAAGAGTTACAAGAGGGAGATATTGTTCTCAAGCAAGTCTTTCCCCGTCCAGGCGCAATAGATCCAGTTTGGGAAGGACCATTTGTTGTTCATAAGGATCTCCACAATGGAGCTTACATTCCGTCGACAGTTGACGAAAAAGGTGTTTGGGAAAGGAAGGAATCTCCAGCATCCCCGCCATTACTTCTCTCAGCTTGTAAAAAGCATGTATCATCTGAAATTATAAAAGAAAGACAGTGGACGTAGGAATATTCTAGCCAAACCACTGTAAAAATTGATGTTTTGCTTGATTGTTTGTCTAATATTTTTCCTATTGTGATTAATCGCAAGCTTTTGTCAGCAGCAGTGAAAGCAAGATAACCATGACTAAGGGCACGAAAATAGCCTGGACAGTTCACTACGGACGATCGGCCCCCCAGCCAGCAATGATAAACTGAGTATAAGCCACGGATTAGGCACGATTATAGCCTAGGAAGTTTATCATTGGCGTTCGGCTCGCCGGCAACAACAAACCGATAATAATTCCCATGATTAAGGCATGGCTGCTGCCAGGGATAGGTCGTACTTAACGATCAACACCCATGCTAGCTGGGCCACAGTAAATCGAAAAATACTCATCATACAGGCCATAATGGCCCGGGTAGTTACTGTATGCGAATCCCAGCTCTAAATCTTAAGTACGGCAATCGCAAAAGTTACACTCCCTTAGAACATAGGTTGGGCTGACAAACCATATGACGCCAAAACCCACAATCAGGACAAGTAACTTACGTGCCACAAATCTTAAGTTTATAAGGACTCTCTTGACGGAGAATATAGTTCATTCTACTTAAACTAGAAGATTCTAACAATTTCTTTTAGTCTTGTGGCATTACATATAGATAGTAGGAATATGAATTCCACTCTACCAACCACAGTAGGATATTCCTTCGCTTCCACTCCTCCAGAGGAAACAGAGCATCGACTTAACTCCATTAGAGATAGCGGAACATCAATCCATAATTGCCACAAGAATTGGAATATCCCTTCCATCTAACTTTGCTCAAGAAACTGTAAGGATTATCCCAAAGCTGAGCACACTTATGGAACTTGAGAAAAATTCAGTGCAAAGGTATGACTAACTTTTGTAAGATAAGCTAAATTCGATAAAAAATACTTGAGGGCATAGCACCACCTCACCCCTTGATTATACATAGACACTACCACTCGGCTTGGTAATAGCACATTGGAATCATGACCTCAAGTTCACAAGTTTAAAACCTATTCATGATACAAGGCAACATGTTGTGAGAAGCAAACAAGTGCACTATACTGGGGGCAAACCCAGACAAATAATGAGCGATCTCGACCGACTTTTGGCAAAGTCGCTAGAGGGTGCTCTGGAGGATGTGATGAGTATTTATGGACTGCCACGTCCCCCAAATTACTCTCTAAACCTTAGTAATAGTGAATTACTTCGAATGATAAAGACCTCTCTAAATAGAAGTGATTCGATCTCTAACCTTCCGAATGTAATTAATTCATGTCAAAGTCTATTTTAACATAAATAACTTAATACCTTTACCTAATAAATCAATCCGAGGACACGCGGGATGACTCTAACACATATCTATGGCAAAATTCCAAATAAAAATGTATTAATAGTTTGTAACTAATTCTAAGGCAAGGATGAAAGTCCTTGACCACACTAGGCCCGAAAGGACCCTAAACTTTTAGGTAAAGTCAACAGAATAGGACGTCCTCTACCGCCAAAACCGACAAGACATTTGAGTTAAAAGGTTGATTCTACCTGACCAATGTAGAGATACAAGCCAATGTCACCAATAAACACCCCATGTTGGAGGCATTTGACTACGATAATGGGCATAAACTGGACCGGCAATAGGACTCCTAATTCATAATGCCGACAAATTTCCTTGAGCTCCGCTCAAAAAAGCTTGGACCACTCGCTCAGACCCAACATCTACCCAATTATCGCTTGCTAGTAGTCGACTCAAAACAAATGCATGAAATATCAGCAGGCAAACTACTAAGGAAATGGGCTAAGCTAATCTTGTACAAATGTGCTTGGGGGCAAGTCCTGGAAAAGGTAACAGAAGAACAAGGAATTGCTCCAAACATCATGACATTACCAGACTAGACGCAACACAAACCTATTGCAATTAGTTAAGCCTAATCAGATATAATGACCCTAATTAAAGCCCCTACAAAATGTACATGTCTTTTTACAAACGTCTATACATAAGATACAAAGCATAGGCTAGGGAAGAAATTGTCTACCTCCACTCAAAGGCACCACATTACATATCCTACATATGAGTACCCTTCAATGTAGATTCTTACTCTACCAAATCCATCAATAATTAATCCCATATGTGCATGCGCAGAAGTGGAGAAAAGTTCACTGAGAAATATGCAAATTCGACAATCGCATGGGATGGATAGGTCGTGATCACTACACTTACCCATACAATGAACATAAATAGAATACCACGTCAACAGATCTGAGAACAATACCATAAAGTATAGATCGGCTGGTTCACACACTATAGAGCCTCAGTAGGAAGTAAGAAGACCAAACCTAGGAAAACAGAATCCCACCAGGTGAAGACTAATTAAAGATGGCTAGAGACAGTCACCACACCATCCTTAAGCAGAGCCAAGCCTCACATTAAACAGGCAAAGGAAAACTCTTTAGGGAAACAAAAATAATATATGGATAGTCAGACATCAAGATGATGGATGCAAGACAAGCAAGGCAACCCCTGATCAGACAAAGCACGCTTTGCACTCACGGAGGTATGCTTTGGGGGGCAAATGGTGTGGGCATTTCCTCCCACTACATGGTGAATATGAAGAGTCAGGGGTAAAATTTTCATTGTCGTGGAATGGACCTAAACTAGTTTAGAAGTATTCTCGAGATCAAGATATGGACCTAGTTCGAGAATGCGTCTCAATCTGAGCAATGGTTTGAAAGATATGAAAATCTTAACATTAGTCTGTTGCCTAAGTTATATGGGTCCCACTTTGGAGAACTACTAATTTTCTTTCTCACATGGAACATTCAAGGGCATTGGAATACTCTAATTAGCGATACACAGCTACCCGTTCAAGTCTCATTTAATTCTGACCTTGATTGAACGGGTTATGGCATAATAACATGTGTAGCACAATGGTAAAGACTTGCGCCTTTTAGCCAACCCACCCAGGTTTAAGTCCTGGAAAGCACTTATTTTCATGAAGCATGAGTAATGGTCCAATAAGGAATCAAACTATTAAACATCTAACCATTTCCATTGGAAGGAAGGTTGAACCAAATCCCGGAGAATGGAAGATTGAACCAAATCTCATATAAAGGAAGGTTGAACCAAATCCCAGAGGAAGGAAGGTTTAACCAAATCGTAGGGGAAGGAAGGTTGAACCAAATCTCACATGAAGGAAGGTTGAACCAAATCCCAAAGGAAAGAAGGTTGAACCAAATCTCAGAGGCTACGTACTCAACTGCCACTCCTATCATAACCTCACTCTTTAAATACCAGGCACATGGCATTATAAAAAAAAGATTGGAAAAGAGTAAAGCTCTCATCAACAATGGCAGATAACTTTGAAAGGGAAAACTCCTAGTTTCAATAGCATGTTTACTCATATTCAAAGCTTGTACTTGTAATCGGAAATGAAAGAGATAATAAAAGAGGAACAATGGACGTAGGCACATTCAAGCCGAACCACTATAAAATTTATGTCTTTTTACATTTAATTCCTTTACTTATTCTTTATTGCACATTCTTGATTTTCTATCTCAATCATCCACAACTAAAATTCATCAAACAGTAGCTCTATACTTAAAACGGTATTCGCAGCTCTATTACTATAACTTGGAGGTGTTTGCCCATTTTTTTCGTAAACAAAAAGATTGATTAAATTTAAACTAATTAATTAATTGTAAAAGTCATTAATTAAAAAGGGTTAATTAATTTTAAACACGCTTAATTAAAATGATTAATTAAGTTTAAACCATCATTATTAAATGATTAATTAACCTTAAAAATTATTAGATAAAATGATTTATAAATTTTAAATTAAATATCATTAACAAAGTAATTAATTAAATTTAAACTCATTGTTATTAAGTTAATTAATTAACCTTAATGCCCATTAACTAAAATGATTAATTAAATTTAAAAATCATTACTAAAATGGTTAATTAATTTTAAACTCATCATTATTCAAAAACTTAATTAACGTTGTAAAACAAAACTCAGCTCGGGAATAGACCAAAAGGTTGCAAAGAGATAGTTATTTATCAAAAGTGCCGATATAGCGATAGTCACTATACGGACACTTCCATAACTACTTTCATGTCCTTTGATTTACATCCAAACATCACATCACATAACAAAAACATTACATATACACAAAGTAAACAACATTCATAAACATAAAGAAGGTACCACATAAACAATTTACTTCCACTTCACAACTAGTTTAAGCTACTAGCTAATTACTAAAAATGTCTACTTTTTCGAACACAAACCAAGGTAACAACATAACATTCAAATATTATCAACCAAGCAACTAATATAGTGACAAGATTATGAAGTAAATAAAGTTCAAACTTTTAGTTTAAAAGGCGAGCTTTACTCACCGGAATGTCCACTAAATCTAACCAAACTTTCACTAAATCTCGGATCAGCCTAAGATCTTAGTTTTGCTTTTGGAAAGACTTGATTTTTGTAGGCTAGGGGGCAATATGGTTCGACCTAGGGCTTAGGGTAGCTTGGCCTTGGAGGGTTTAGGTGGATATGGATCTTGTTTTGGTAAAGATGAGGGGTAGTTGAAAAGAGAAATGAATTTTAGTGGTTTTTTGTTTAAGGAAGAAATGTAAAAGAGTGGATATTTCTCACTTTCTAAAGTCAGGAATCCATGAAAGCTCAATTAAAACTTAAATGAAGGTTTAAAAAATGGAAATAGAAATGAGAAAATGAGAAAAGGTATTAGGAAATTGTCTTAGATACAAGGGGATAAATTAAATTACCAATTTACCCTAAAGTACATAACCTCCTTTCCTTTGTTGCTTCCTCATCAAGCTTGTCTTATTCCCTTTAAGTTCAACATTTCCTTATCCCCCCTCCTTTCCCAACATGCCAACATGTATTAATGACCTATTGTACTAAATGTTTCATAATGTGACATATGCTTTTTATATTTAAATTTAAAACTTAGGAAATTGTCACATCACACTTTTTAATATTCTTAAGTTATATTTAAATATGTATTATCATTTTAAATCCTAATTTGTTTACAAATGTTTGTTTATATGTAAACTAAAATATTCACAATATTTTGAAAACTTTTAGACAATCAAAAGTCGAAAACTCGGAAAATGATTTTCGGTCACATTTTCGATTTTTCTTCGAACTAAATATTTTTGTAAATAAATTTTGAAAACCATTCCACCATCACTAGTTATTATTTAAAAGAGTTTTATTTGAATTATAAAATCTATTTATTAGTTATTTAAAGTTATATAAAATATTTATATTTTAAAGGGTTTAAATTATGGGTCGTCACACTATGAAAGGAAGCGGGGGGGGTAGAAGCTTACAACAACCCACTTGCAAAAAAACCAACCGAATTCAATTTTGCAACCAAAACTCTATCACTCATACTCCAGTGTAGATCTATGAACTGACCAGAAAAGAATTGGCATACAACATCCCAAATAAAAGAAATTAGGAAGAGCTAAACAAAAGTGGCTCACACTGCAAATTCCATAGAGTGGTTGGACACCACAATGATAACTACCATCATCTAAAAAATGAAATTGAGAGAATGATAAAGAAAGGGTACTTAGGAACTCACCAGAAAGATAGTCCAGTCAATCCTATGTATAACCACCCACCTAACCCTCACGAGAATCTAGTGGTAAATCCCAATACTCCCATAGCTTTAATTCATGGGGGACCTCATCTTATAGGCCAAAGTAAGAAGGAGCATGATAGATACGTCCATGAAGCCCGCTCTAAGCATACGATCTTATTTCATATCAAGAAAAAGCATGTGCCAAATATCATGTTTACCTCTGCAGATTCAGTTAAGATAATAGTCCCACATCAAGACCCTCTAGCGATAACTGTGTAGATCTGAAACTGCACAATGAAGAAAGTTTTTGTGGACTCGGTAAGTTCTGTGAATGTTACCTTTAAAGCATTATATGAACAAGTAGGGCTTCTAGATGAGATCCTGAAACCAAGTCCAGACCAATATATGGCTTCAATAACATAACAACTATTCCAATGGGAATGGACTAACTTCTTATCACCGTGGGAACTTCGCTACTGCATAAATATTTCTACGCAAGCTTCCCCATTATAGACCAACAGTCTCCATACAATGCTTCCCTGGAAAGGCCTCAATTGAGGGCAATTATCTCCAAGAAAGACTTGCTTATGAAGTTTCACACCTCCGTAGGATTTGGGAGTGCGAGAGGAGAACAATTATTAGTTAGGGAATTGTAGAATGTAACTTTAAATCCTAGCAATAAAATTATTCAAAATTATACTGTTGTATCTTCTGATTTATGTAAAAAAGAAAATGAAAACAACAGGTAGTTCGAAGAACTACATCAGAACAAAGTTCCAAAGTAGATATTGAAACATGTCATTCTATGACCACGGTATCTATGAGAAAAGAAAAAAAATAGATTGAGATTATCTACATGTGATTAGAACAGATGAGTATGACTCTGACTGTGCAGTATCTATCAGATGCCTCTCCATCCTAAGAAAGCACAGTCTCATCAAAACCAAAAGAAGTAGAGATGATGTGGACCTACATTTAGGGCAAAGACTTAGGGCCAACAGATGAGTTTAAAGACTTCCAAATAGACCCTTCAGATCCGACCATGATTATGAAGATTAGAAAGAACCTAAGTAACAAACTGTTTACTAAGTTGATTGACTTCCTAAAGAGATTTCATGATATATTCACTTGGACCCATTCAGATGAAAGTAATCGGCCCTGGTATAGTTTGTCATGCCCATAACATGGATCTCGATGCACAACCAGCCAGACAAAAATGACATAACCTAGATCAGGAAATATACAATACCCTTCATGAAGAAATCAAGAAGTTGAAGGAAAACAGATTCATCTGAGAAGTGTGTTACCTAAAGTGGATAGCGAATTCGTTTTTGGTGAAGAAATCTAGAAAACAGGGACCTACATAGACTTCACAAACCTCAACAAAGCCTACCCTAAGGACCATTTTCCATTAACAAGAATGGATCGAGTAGTTGATGCAAATAATGGACTTGAGCTACTAACGTTTATGGATGCATATTCCAGATACAATCAAATAGCCATGTTTGAGCCGGGTCAGGAACATAAAAGCTTTGTTACTAACAAATGACCATATTGCTACAAGGTAATGCCATTCGAGTTAAAGAACACAGGACAATGTATTGGAGGCTACTTAACATGATGTTAGAGGATCAGTTTGGCAAGAATTTCGATGGTATGCTGGTCAAATCCAAAGCAACTTTAGATCATGTATGGGTTTGGATGAAAATTTCACAGACCTAAAGTGGTATAGGATGAAACTAAATATACTAAAGTGTACTTTTGCAATACAGTTTGGAATTTTTCTTGGACATACAGTGAGCGCCAGAGGAATAGTGGCTAACCCAGAGAAGTTTGAAGCTATTAAGAAGATGAAAGTTCCAAATGAGCCTAAAGATGTGATGAGATTGAATAGGAAAGTTGCAGCTCGGAACAGGTTTATCTTTAAGGCCACAAACAAATGCATTCCTTTCTTTGATCATATCAAAAAGCAAAAAAATAAAACTTCGAACGGATGAAGGAATGAAAAGCAGCTTTTGAATTATTATAAGACTACTTAGCCAATTTGCTTATTCTTTTAATGTCAGTCTAAAATGTAGACCTATTTATATACATGGCTTTAACTAATCAGGCTACGAGTGCAACAGTTGTACGAGAAGAAGCAGGTGTACAATGACCAATATACTTCATTACCAAGCGTCTAAGTAGAGCCTAACTAAACTATTCAATGATAGAGAAACTAGCTTACAGCCTACTGCTTACAGCTTGAAAGCTTGCCTTTATATTTAGGCGTATCCCGTTAAGGTACTGATAGACAAACCACTAAAGAAGATACTTTAAAAGTCCGAGACATCTGGAAACCTCTTAAAGCGTGTCATTGAGCTGAGCCAATATGATATTTCCTACTACCCTTAAAATGCCATCAAAGGTTGGGTTTTGGTCGATTTCATCATATAATGAATAACCTCAATAATGCAACCCAATAAGAACTGTAAAAGCCTCTATAGGTTTGGAAATTCTATGTGGATGATGCATTCAATGAACATGGGACATAAATTGGGTATGTACTTACTACTCCAGATAAGCAAAAGTTATATGGAGCAGTTCAGTTGGATTTCAAAGAAACAAATGATGTCACATAATATGAAGCACTCATTGTTGGCTAAAAATGGGGCAGATAGTGAAGGTAACTCATACTAAACTTTATAGCAATTTGCAACCTGTTGTAAATAAAATTTACAAAAATTATCAAACTAAAGAACCAACTCTGGCCAAATACATGGGTTGTCCAAAGAGTTATTAGCCTAAATCTAATAGTTTGATGCAATGTAAATTCCCAACGAGGAAAACTCTTTAGAGGATTCTTAGAAAATCTGGCTAGCACTAAGTTGCACAGGAAATGAAGGTGGTTTATGTAGGACATTTAACTGAGCCGAGTATTTCCAAAGTGCAACAGATTGTAGTGTTGATACAAGCTCAAAGAGAAAGAGGTCAGGAGACCATAGGTCAAGGAGAAACATGTGAGATTCAGGATAGTCATACCCCACCAATAGTAGATCAAGGAGAAGTACAATCTTGGATGACTCCCGTCAAATGCTTCTTTTTGGGAATAATTTTGCCAACGGACAAAAATGTAGCAAGAAAAATTAAATATCAAGCCTCCTACTTCACGTTCTTTAATGGAATACTCCATAAGAAGGGTAATTAAACCCTATATTTAAGATTCGTGACAAAAGGAGGAGGAGTTAGAATCATGAGAGAAGTTCTTGAGGGATACTATAGAGACCATTGGGGGGTGAAGCTAGTTAAGGAAATATTAAGACGAAGCTATTTTTGACCGACTGCGTCAACCGGCGCATACGAGTTTGTTCATAGATGTGAAAGGTACTGTCAAAGATTTGCTAGTACCCCAAAACCACCCTCACATGAACTTACCCTTATGTCCACCCATGACTGTTCGATGTATGGGCAACTAAATTAACAGGCCCACTTCCAAAGTCCAAAGGGGGGCATGATACAAAATAGTTGTAGTAGATTACTTCACTAAATAGGTGGAAGCTAAACCACTTGAAACCATAACTACTAAGAAGATAGTCACATTTATGGTTAGAAATATCATTAACAAGTTCGAGATCCACTATAAAATAATATCCGACAATGGAGCGTGGTTTGAAAACAAGGAATTCCTTAACTTATGTGAGAAAAATGGAATCATCAAAAGTTTCTCCTCCATAGCTCATCCATAAGAATATAGCCAAGTCAAAGAAGCAAACAAAATGATAAAGAAACTATTGAAAAAGAGGCTCATGAAGGCAAAGTGAAAACTGGTGGAGGAACCGCCCTTAGCATTATGGGATATAGAACATCCACGAGGTCTCCCATAGGACAGACCCCATTCTCTTTAATGTATGGTTATGAGGGTATGCTTCCAATCAAAGTGGATGTACCATCACATCGGTGCTTATCATATGTGGGAGAATATAATTCACATCTAAAAGAAGCCGCATTAGACTTCAAATAAGAAAGAAGAGACGAGACAGCGGTTAGATCTGCAATTTATACGTAGAAGATGGCTAGAACATATAACTCACGACTTAGAGAAAGAAAGAAAGTTCCACAAAGGTTATCTACTCCTAAGAAGAGTAATGGATAACATAAAGGACCCAACACAAGGAATACTTGGATCGAATTAGGAGGAACCCTTAGTAGTGGCTAAAATGCTCTTAAACGACGTATATGTCTCTCTAGACCTGATGGGAACCTAATCCCAAAGGCATGGAATGCAGAGTATTTTTGGCGTTATTTCGTTTAATATTCCATTTCTTGTAACGAATTATGATGTACTAAGTTGTGATTGAGAAAAGTTAATAAAATAGTAAATTGGATGCATGGATATTGGACGACCTGGACCAGTATAAAAATGCTTGGCATTTTATTTGCTTGTAAATTACATATGAGTTATAACAACATAACTCAGCTTTTCAACCAAAAATTCTATGGGCCTAGGGATATAAGACTGCCCAAACCAATATAGAAAGCCATGTGCATAAAATAAGTTGTTGTAAATACACGACCTGACTTCCAATCAAAACACAAAATTCTTCACTCTAAAGCAGCGTAGATCATGCCAAGCGCATGAAAAAAACCCTGATCTAAGTCAAGAGTTACTGTGAAATGAAGAAAAAATTCATGCACTGTGAGTCAAGAGAAAATCAACACAAAATCTGTGCAAAGCTCATAAAGACGCACACACAAATTTACATTTATTTCCCAGTTACAATAGAATTCATTAGGAAATGCTAAGTATACACAAAAGAAATACACATCCAAAAGCTAAAATTCAATAAAGTCGCTAAAAATGCCTTAGTCAACCTATAAATCCTCCCTCGTTAAGAGCCATCTTTTCTCAATAGAAGCTTGAGTAGTATAAGGCGAAGGTATCTTTGTTATAACAACTAAAGAATGACGAGATGCACCTACAACAGGAAGCCTCGGGTTGTATTTTGCACCGGCCCAAGAGTTACCTAGGTCTTTCTCCCTAAGAACATAATATGATCAATTATAAAGAAAACTTAAGTCTAATTTCGGCATGAAGTGATCAAACACATCAATTACACGCTTTACAGCTATATCGACCATAATGCATCCAACCCTCTCTTGCTTAAGCTGTTCCACCAACTCCAACTACGCAGTTACAGGAGCCCCAATCACTGACGAATGTGAACATAAGGAAGTCATAATTAAGGACTATACATAGGGATCTAATCCAGATATATGGTCTTCTAGCTCATTAATTCATTCAATAGCAACACGTCACACTCATTGCAAATCATTTAAAACTTTGGCTCTTGTTTTTTTATCTTTATTGCAAATGCACCAAACAATTTGTAAGTAGTCGAACAATCTTCAATCTACACTTCCTTCTCAGAGCCTCCTAAATTCTTCTCATAAGCAACCTTTAACTCGATAACCTTTCTTTCAACTGAAGGGCCATCTCGTTGTCAAATTGGGAGAAGGTTTTGGAATTGCATCTGTGGAGGATGCATTGGGAAAACAATTCCAAAAGATGGTTTATCTCCTTCGGTCAGTCGTTGAGCCACTTGCTTAGATAGCTCTTCAATTGTTTTCTCAAGTTTCTTGATTTCATCATCATGGGAAATCTTATACAACCCCTTAGCATCTTTTAATAATTCCTTCGAGTTCATGATTTTCTTCTCAAAAAACTTTAACTCAACCTCAATTTTTCTATCATTTCATTTGTGGCCTTCAAGTCTAAGCGTTGCTAATTAATATGATCATGTTTCTTGAGTAAAGCCTTCTTGGCTTCACTGACCTCGTTTATCAAGTTACATAGATCGTTTTCCATCCGCTCCATTTCTATGTCCAAATGGATGGGATCATCCTCAGTAGCCTTAAAACACCACCAACATTTCTGCATACTTTAATGTTAGCTAGGGTTAGGTCAGATGTTGATGGGACGTTGAGCTGTGCATCACGCAAAAGATAAAGTAATCAATCAACGAAGTGGTTGTGCACAAACAAACAAAGACAGTTTTATTAGAATAAACGACATTATACAACACATTCCATAAACATTATCATGACTACTTACAACTAAGTCTTTCCTTAAACCATAATAAGTGGGGATGCCCTAAAGAAAGTGGTTGTTCACTCCTTAACGAGAAACACCACTTGCGCACTATTAGGTATAAAGCACGTCACTCTCATGAAAAACTTTCATAATTCTAAATAAAAGTTATTGAGATTCCTTCCTTGGTTGGGCAGTAGATTTTTCTAGCTCAATTTCTCTCCAACGAAAAAAGGATATCCTCCTTGATAATCTTTCTACAGCTTGGTTTTGTAAACTTTCAACATACCCCGTTGAATATATTGATATAGGTTAACTTCTTTGACTAACTTTACATAAAAGAGGTTTGTCAATGTTAACAATTCCTACCTAAAAGGAAAAGCATATTGATTTAATGACAACAATGTCAAATAATAAAAAAATTAACTATTATTAGAAACCATAGCAATAAACAGGAAGCATAGCTTAAATCAAATAGTAAAATACTTGAATCCATTCATTACAAAAAAATTCATAAAAGTTCACCACAACAACAAAAAAAGTACTACTATATCAAAAATATTATTGCAAATTTTCCAAACCTTAAGGTAAAACTAAAAAATATACAAATAACAAAGCTAGGGTTTAAGTGTTCACTTCAACGGAGTGGGAGGCCTTATTGGCTTGATCAGTATTGACATCAAGCACAGCCTTAGAGTTATCCTCGGTATCTGAATCATCTGATAAATCTTGAATAGAGTCAAGCGGGAAGTTACTCCACTACGTTCTGTAATGACCACTCTACACCACCGATGCTCATATAATCAAATAATGAGCTACTAGAGTATCCAACCGATGTAGGACAATTGTCAAGGGAAAGAAATAGAAGAAAAGAAGAGAAATAGAAGAGAATAGGAAAGAAGAAAAAGAAAACATCATATAATTGCATAACCTATCGTATATCTCATGGTGCATCAGATAAAATATAATAGTCATCACAAATATAAAACTGGCTAAACGGTAATAACTACATGAACCACATAATTAGAGTACATAGGTTCATACAGTAATATAAATCAACAATAGAGTTTATACAACTAATAAATAAACTCAATTGATAAATTGTCTCTAACAATAGTAAGTCAACAATGTCAAGACTACATAGTCTCAAACATTGGAATAATAATAATAGGCCCAAATATAAGTATGAGAAAGCATCGCCTTCTACTAATCCATATGCAGAGCTCTATGTCCCATTTATACCTGCTTTCTAGTCTACTTATTTAAGAGTACTCACGGTAATAAGAAGTAAAATATAAAACCTCGAGTCAGACAATAGTCTGGTATAAGCGATAAATAATCTCAAAGCACTATAAAAGTCGGTATAGTATATGAAACAGATGGTATGAAGAATCATACTTGACATGTCCATGTATCCAGAGAGTTAGCACATAATATAGGATACATGCTACTCTATATCATGGTCATTATAGGTCTACTATACATCAAAGTATGAAGGTGTCTAGATATCTACATCGATAATATTTACATCGTGTGGCATCCCTAAGATGATAGACAATCAAGAAAACATAGCATCCATCATCCATCCTCACATCCACTCACTCAATGCATTGGATATATGATACTTGTATGACCTTGTCAGAGACTACTAAATGTCTCGGTTTCTCAATATTGGAATCCATGCCACTCAGTGGGCTAAGAACAAGACTGCATACTCTGTAACAGTCTACGCTAAATGAATCAAAACATCATGTGATCCAGGTATACTCCATAACCCAATGAATATCATCACACATACCCTTGCTTCACGAGTACACATCGAAACCTACGAATATCAACGATCCATTTGCACACATTATTCATAACAAAGCTCACCTTGAAACTATCCATATAACTCCCGTCTGAAGTCGTTGTGGTTGGGAACTACTCTAGACAACTATCATATGTCACAGAGTGTCATCATGCATCCTTTAACCTTCCTCCAACAATTCCTTTAAAATGACGAATAATCTGCTACTCTGCATCTCAAAGTACAACAACCATCATCGAAGCCATCACTTCCCATCATGGAATCATCATGTCGATTCATGAAGTCATCGCATCGAAGCATCGCATCCTTTCTTTAGCACCAAAACTGCCCATCGAAGAGTCATAGCATCAAATCAAATGTCGAACGAATGAACCGTCATATCATGGTCTTTGAAGCCTCTCCATCATCCATGTCAAAATTGGCTAAGTCGGCGATCATCAATGGTGGTAAATATCGACCACTCTAGAGTAATCGATAACGACCACTTTGGTCATGTACTTAACCAAAAAGGCTAAGTACAAACCAAATGAAAACATTCGGCATCTATCCCAAAATTTGAAGCACATCCCCAATTCCACTTTTTGTCTTCAAATAATCGACACACACGAAACTTTATGCACGAAACCATATCCTATGGGATGTTTTCTAATATTATATCGCCTTCGAACGACAATTTTAACCAAACTAAGAAAACAAGCGTACATGCAACCAACAAGCATAGAAAAGTCTATAATAGCATGTATATATCTACATTAACACAATACTATGCATCCAAGTAACTAAAGTGGGATTAATATCAAAAAAGCCTCAATCAAGCAATATCGTCAAAATAATGCATCAATGGGAAAATGTGATATTTAATTTAAAACCATTTTAAAACATTTTAACTCTTTTATAAAATACTATGCAGGTTTGAATAATTTAGAAATCTTGTTTTAAAGTTAGAAATCATTCCAAAATATTGTTTTAATACTAGACTAATAGTCATAGTACGGTGAGAGACAATATCACGCACCTCAACCAAATCTGACTAAATTAATGTCAAGTAGTAGAACTCTCCATCACGAGCGCAACACAAGAAATGGCATCCAAAATGAACCTTATATACAAAAGATGTGAATTATAAAAGATTTTGGATTAAATAATTATTAAATAACTTAATTAAATAATCAATTAAACTAATCACCTTTAATAATCCTTTCTTCCTAAAATTAGCAACTCTCATACATGTATATATGCACCTACAATAAACCCATCTCCTTCCATACTTCTCTCTTCGATTTCTTACTCCATATTCGACCAATCAACTCACCATCTTCGCCAACAGACTCCGCTACACACCATCTTCGTGAAGGACTAAAAATAGAGGAGCTCGGTTGCTCCTATAAAATGCGGCTGTAGTCGATCCTCCCTCTCATGCAAATGACTTGTTTTGCCTCTCTACGTCAGAGCTTCAACAGGTGGTGCGGTGAGATGCATTTCATTATGAGAAATGCGATGGTGCAGTCACTTTTGCCTAATACCTCCTCCCTCGAAAACCATTCCTAACCCTAGTTCAGCCCTAAAAAATGGCACTCGACTAAGCTTTTGCTACACATGTCAACGCCTATATGGATTCAAAGCCTACCTCGCCCCATGTCCAAGAATCTGATCTCGAGATTTTTAGTGGCCTGAATTGACGGACTTTAATTTTTGAAAGTAGATGAGGGAGGTGGCCATGTTTTTTTCTTAATGGAACGGTAATCATGAGGTTACGTGAGAGATGAGGGTTTAGATTATAAATATAATTTTATTTGTTTATTTCAACTCTCAAATAAACCATTGTACATTTCAAGCTCATGCAATCACGTGACACATCCGATCGCAAAAAAAAATTTCCACGTACATCACCTCCTTTTTTTTGGTCCTGATTGTATAAATTTCATCCCTATCCGAGACAACGCTCTGGGATGATAATTTCATGCTTTTCGTGATCGTTTCAGCTATTAGATCGTTCGATCTCCAAAGATAGCGATGCTTGTACTCATTTTAATTCGCAACGTTGATACGAATTCAACAGAAGTAGTCTCGAGTCCTTATTTGATCATATGCGAAAATCATATTTTTGGGACCTTCAATTAATTAACGATTCAATATTTAAATCAATTATTTAAATATCCAATCATTAAAAATACGGGTTGTTACATTCTCCCCTTCTTAAAGGATTTTATCCTTGAAATTCCCAAAGCAAGGAGAACGTCTCCTAACCCAATGGCTCTAAAAGCCCCTCATGTTTCAAAAAAATTAGCACCTCCTTTGCACGGCTAAGTTCGGGAAAAATCCTAATAGAACATAAATTTACATACATCTCATATCCGAGGCATCTTGTTTTCGAGGACAACCAAGCATATATACCCAAATCTACACTACATATGCTACATACATCATTTATAGCAAGAGCATATCATTTAGATGCGAATAAAAGTGAGTAAGCATTCAAATATTCAACACTTGCTTCCATGTACCTGAATATGTACTCAATAAAGAAGATTAAACATAAGTGCAACATCATCATGTATTTAAACGTGCTAAATCATATATAGCAATCACCTCAGATAAATACACTATATCAAACCATAATTATCCCATATGCCTAGCAACCACATAAGTATAAGCAATCATCATAAATCAAACATGCATACATAATAACAAGTGAAAAAGAAAATATTAAGTCTATCCTAGCATGCAGGATACTAAACTACACTATATGATACCGAAAGTGAAAATAAATGCGATAAACAGAAGTCTCACTTTGCCATTACCCTCACCAAGGTATCACCTTACCACCAAAATGCTTCTATATCTTGATCACCACTAAGGTCTCGCTCCACTCGATCATCCTCGAAGCCTTGCCCCATTAGGACCCTCTCCAAGTCTCTCCTCATCTTGGCCTTCGCAAGGCATCCCAGAAGTCTCACTCGCTACAACCATATTCGGAGTCTCACCCTATTATAATCATTCCCAAAGTCTCATCCTACTATGACTGTCTAAAAGTCCCTGTCATCTTGGCCTTCTCAAGGCAACCCCGAAGTCTCATTTCGATATGACCATTTTCGAATTCTCGCCCCGCTATGACTTTCTTAAAGTCTCTCTTGGATATATGATAACTCACTCAACAACCTCTCAGATCAGTGGCATCTCATGCCACAATTAGATATGGTGTTCTTTCAGATACTTATCACACATGTATTGCCCTCTTAGGACAAGCCAAACTGTCTCACGGTCCAGGGTACATAGGTGAGCTTCCTCACATACACCTACCCCTAGGAATAACCATCATATTCTGAGTTATCAATAATTCCTTCAGCATCTGACTTGATCCAAAGCATCTCATGCTCCCCTGCATCACTTCACTTTGTCGAACGTTCTTTCTCGAACAACTTTAGTACCATCCCATGCTTCTTACTTGAAGTGCTCAATCAAACGCCTCACGTTGTTGAACATGACTCCAAAGCCATCTCAAAAAATCATTTGACCACTATTCCACACCCCTTCAGTCAGTCCATTCCCATATTATAATACCGAATCCAAAACTAATCAATAACGAACAAATAAACATCCATGACTTGATAAGGAAAAGTCTCGACAAACCACATATAGGCTGGATGAGCCCTCAACAAGGTTCGTCACAATTAAAATGGTCGATCAACAATTTTGAGTCTCAATCCCAATCTATCTACAAATCACTGGATATGAAGAAATGTGAAAATCGACGTCGAATAAAACACATGTGGAACATCATAAATGGAAAGCATACCCTAGATGGTAAAGCCATTTCCCTTCTCTTTTGTCGATGGAGCACTCAAAGAAATCGGAACGACATTCAACATATATTCTTCCATTATATGCCCCTACTTAGTTGGTTTAGGACAGTCCTTCTACATTGGGTACATTTTCTCAAACTATAAAGCCATCTCTATCAACGCCTCGAAGCTTTTATCAATATGACCAATCAATCGCTACCTAAGATGATCACTCAACCTAATGATGAATTTTTCATTCTTTCTGAGTAGAGTATCAATGGAAGACATACCGTACTTCGACAAAGCATTAAATTTGACCACAAACTCTACCACATACATAACGCCTTACTTCAAACCAGTGAACCTCCCAAATAACACAGACTTCTGAAAAGTTGAGACAAATTTCTTCGAAGCGAATTATGAACAAATCCAAGATAGACCGTACTTCTATAGAGCATTAAATTTAACCACACACTCCACCACAGACATATCACCTTACTTCAAAGCAGTGAACATCCCAAATAACACCGACTTCTGAAAAGTCGAGACAAATTTCTTCGAAGCGAATTATGAACTAATCCCAAGTAAAATGGTCCTTGGGAATCGAAGCTATAAGGACACTCCACTAGTCCTTGGAGTCATCTAGAGGTCAACTTCTTCCTCATTGCATCATCTAGCTCCAAGTCATCAAAGATCCTTCCGCAACTGTCCATCCCATCTTACACCTCAATAGCTCACTCTGTTCCAAGGAATGGCCTACCTTCTAGACTCTCGTGGTCTTTATACTGCTCGACAAAGTCAACTTTAGGCATTTTCACTTGTGCACCACAATTATTTGGAGCAATTGGGCATCCCAGAATAATGTTTCGTTCCATCCTGGCGAATATATTCTATAAATCGAGATTAGTGGTCCTCGATCCTACCTACTCTCAACTCTGGAGATGAAGTCAATAATAACATTTCTCGTATTTCAGATCATTTATATTTTATAATAAGAATGATCAGTCTCTCATAGAGAAATTTCATCAATAGTGCTTGTGTGTGCAATGCAACTTATATAGTATTTATACTACTGTATAGTTTTGAAAATCAAAATATATAACAAATACACACTATATCGTATATAATACACTCTAGATCCAGTCTAAGGTGATAATTCATAGCCTATCTCTACTGGATCATGGTTTCAACTCAGGTCAATCACATAACCTATGCTCTGATACCAAATGTAACGATCACCCTAAACCTCGGTGCCTATATAACCAATAGTGCGCTACTAGAGCATCTGGCCGATGTAGATGATTGTCAAAGAAAAGAAATAGAAAAAAAGAAGAGATATAGGAGAGAGGATAAGAAAAAAGAAACATCATATAATCACATAACCCATCATATATCTCACGGTGCAGCATATAAAATATAATAGTCATCGTATATATAAAACAGGTTAGAGAGTAATAACTACATGAACCACATAATCATAGTACATAAGCTCATGCAATTATACAAAATAGTAATGGAGTTTATACAACTGATAAATAAACTCAAACTGATAAATTGTCTCTAATAATAGCAAGTTAACACTGTCAAAGCTCCATAGTGTCACATAGTGGAATAACAATAATAAGCCCATATATAAGTAGAAGAAAGCGTCGCCTCCTGCTAGTCCATCTGTAGAGCTCCATGTACCATTTATAGCCGCTTTCTAATCAAGAGTTCCCAAGGTAATAAGAAACAAAGCATAAAACCTCGACTCAAACAACAGTCTGGTGTAAGCGATAGATAATCTCAAAATACTATAAAAGTCGGTATATGTTTGTACCAAAATTGGGCACAACACTCTTCGGAAGGTTTTGAAGAGATAAAATGAAGAAATTAAATGGAAAAAGAGTATTATCTAACAAAAACTCCAAAAACAGATAATGAAAGTAATAAGAACGCACAGAAACACAAGAATTTAGAGTGGTTCGGCGTGTTGCCTAAGTCCACTATGAAGTTGATTGCTTTATTGATGTTCCTTTGATGATTACAATTGATTTCAATGGGTTACAGCAGATAATAATGATTTACAGCAGTGAAATTCGTTAGTAGCAGCAGCAATGGAGTTTAGAACTGGATCTGGCAGAGTCTGGGCGTTCGAGAATTCAAAGAAGAAGAAGATCCCCTTTTTGTATGCCCTAGGGCTCTATTTATAGGTGTAGGAGGATGATATTTCGCTCAGATCTCAGGAGACCCCCTCTGGCACGTGACTAGGCCCGCGCGCCCAAGCCCGCGAAGTTTCGGCCCGATCCGTGATCGATACGAACGGATTTCGTATCGATCAAGATTGTGTCCGATGGAGTCAAAATTTGGCGTGGACATTCTCCAGCATGTGCGTAAGCTCCTGTGAAAATTTGGTGGCATTTGGACTTGTAGATCTCGAGTTATGATCGATTCGAATTGGAGGCTTTCGGCAGGTTGTTTCGTTCGACTCGATCACATCGACTCGATCTTGTTCGAATCGATAGCTGCGCGTGACTGTGAGATGATGTGGCGCTTGAATCTCTGGATCACTCCGCTTTCAATGCCGAGTTGAATGAGTTGTCCTTGAACTTTGCCTCATTCGTATCGATGGTATTGCCTTGTTCGTATCGATAAAAGATGCGCAATTCGCATCGATGAAGGCTCCTCGGTTCGTATCGATGGTTACGTTCTGTTCGTGTCGATAAAAAGGGGTGTGGCTTGCCGATCGATACGAATAACCATTATATGATCGATACGAATGGGGACTCCGTGATGGATACGAAGCAGTTGGGTTTGAAGGATACGAACAGTGGTTCCTTGATGGATACGAAGTAAGGTCAACTGATGGATACGAACTACAGAAGCTTGATGGATTCGAACAAAGCTCTTCAGGCGATGGATGCGAAGTGGACTCTGGAGATGGATACGAAGTGGGTTCTGATGATGGATATGAACTCGATCGAGTCGAACATAAGCTTTCTGATGGATTCGAACGAGACCGAGTCGAACAGTGGCCACTCGATGGATTCGAACTCGAGGCTGTTCTTCATCCCGTCTTGCATCGATCATAACTTGAGCATATTAACTCGGATTGAATTGAAAATTGGAACGTTGGCTCTCACAGCTTTGCTTGTCATGTCATATCAATTTTAGCTCGATCCGGACTCGGAAAAAATTCATCGATATCCATAGTGAGCCTGCGTATAACCGATCTCCAAGACGAACTGTCACTGGTTTCTAGTCAAGTTCTTGGTATCATGGCCTTGCCAAAAGGCGGGATAACATTTGCCCCCCAAAGTACGTCTTGTGGAAACATGACGTGCTATGAAATGCAGCAATCGTCATTCTGAATAGTTGTCGTCTCTTCGGTGAAAGTTGTAATCTTTGACTGATTTTTTCAGTAATGTAAACCGTTGACTGTCAACTGTTTTATCCGGTATTGTTGCAATCGACTGATGTATGCTTGTGATTAGCCATTTGTTGTTGTAATTGTTATCAGATAAGTTTCCAATTCCGATCCTCTCCTGAACCGATGTGAAATCCGAATTGTAACAACGCTCGACGGTTGTTTTTGAAGGTTCCTTCGCATCGATCCTCTCCTGAATCGATGTAAAAGGTTGGAACATTGTCTTTGTATCGATGTGCATCGTATTGATGGATATGAAATGAGCATTTCGTATCGATGGGTGTGAGGTCCGATGGATACGAAGCGATCGTTCGTATCGATGGATTTAAATGCCTTCTGAACAGCCCTTGCTGTGCATTTCAAATCGATGGATTTGGTGTCGTTGGATACGAACAGACAATTCATATTGATGGGTTTTGGTCTCTGAGATCTGTGATTTGATGGATTTGAACTGATCGTTCGTATCGATGTACTGGGGAAGGAGTTGAAAATGATCGATACGAACAAGGATTTCGTATCGATGGATTGTGGATGGAGTTGGAAGCAGTGGATACGAACAATAGTCTCATGTCGATGGACCCTGGTGATTCAGAAAAATCACTGTTACAGATTTCGTATCGATGACAACCGAGTGGATGGATATGAATAGTTCGTTCGAATCGATCCTGTGGTAACATTTTGTAACCGATCGAATCCATTGGGAGGCAAATCGTTTATTCCATTCACCCTCAAGTCCATATAAATACTATGGACTTAGCCACTTTTTACTTTTTACTTTTTATTCTTCTGCCTTGTCTTCGTATCGCTCCAAAGACTTGGAAAAGGAAAACTGCTCGACTTCGAATCGAACCAAAATCTTTAAACCCTTTAACCAGTTGTCGAAATCAGTAATCAATCGAACAAAATCAAACCTAAAACGATGAGATCCAGATTCGCATGCCATTCCATTCGAACTCGTGTCCGAACGTTGCTCAAGGAACTAGATAACCTGCGAGGTCGAGGAAGGATAAAATGGAGT
Organism: Allium fistulosum; assembly: GCA_030737815.1. Classification (NCBI taxonomy): domain Eukaryota; kingdom Viridiplantae; phylum Streptophyta; class Magnoliopsida; order Asparagales; family Amaryllidaceae; genus Allium; species Allium fistulosum. The sequence goes on from CM060905.1 coordinate 223,027,051, forward strand.
TCGAATCGATCTGGGGAAGAAAAAGAAACAATGGATTCGAAAGAGTTGGTGGGCAGTTTTTTGGCCACAATCTCGTATCGATTGAGGAAGAGAGTGTCTTGCTTTGTGTCGATCCCCGATGGGAAATATCGTATCGCTGTCTTGCTTTGTGCTTCATATCGGTCATGGAACAGTTACCTAGCATTGGTTATTTCGAATCAATATTGATCGATATGAAATAGATGTCTTCTGATCGATACGAAGTAGGTGTTTTTCTGATCGATACGAAGTAGGAGGCTCCGATCGATTCGAACTGCGAGCCATGGGATCGACACGAAAAGTGTCTTTGAACGATCGATACAAACTCGAATCCGTTCCCCTGATGGATGCGAACAACCACACAAATCGATGTAAACTTGAACTTTGATGATCGACAATATGCCTAACCTTGATGATCTTGAAAACTCTTGTGCATTTGAACATCTAACTCCGACGAGCTTCATTTCGGCATAATTGGACTTGACTGTTGGACTGCATATTTGACTTTCCTTCGAAGCTCGTCGATGACACTGTAACTTAACAAAACTTTCACAACTTTAACTTGGATCGATGGCTAAAAACTGGGTGGCACGGTTGTGACGGTCAGCGATGACGGTCATTCCGACTGAATTTTGAAGTCTTATCGTTCACATGCTTTCTTCCAATTCTATAGAACTTCTCAAGTGATATATAGTACTGCACTGCACAACACACTCACACACTTTACACTAGGGGATGCACGAGCGTTATTGTCTGTTTAACAATGATTTTTCATAAGCTAGTTAGTCATGGAACCTTCAAGCTCACAGCAAGAGGAACTCCCGAGTTCAATTCCTTCAACCATCGAGATACCGTCATTGAAGCCGAAATTATAAATCCAGCTCCGGACGAGCTTCCAGGCGCCCGGTTCATTTGTCGTCCACAAGATTCTGTGCCGTCCGGCATCTCCGAAGATATGCTGGGATGGATTTGTTTAAGGCACGGCTTGTCGCTTGACGACGTGTTACTGCCTGGGCCAAATGACAGGCCATGTGTTCCCCCGGAGGGGTTTACTGCTTTCAACCGTCATGCTTGCACAGCGGGGACACTTCCTCCTTTCAATCAATATATAAGGGAGATGTTATCATTCCTTGGAATAGCTCCATCTCAGCTACACCCCAATGGATACGCCTTGTTGAATAGCACCTTCATTCTGTTTATGGAGATTCTCTTTCGACCGCCAAAGCCGATCGAGATTAGATATCTATTTAACATTAAGAGTCGTGGAGACAGCCCTTCTTTCACCTTCTTGGAAGCGGTTAGGAACTGTCAAATAGTAACTGGGTCCTGGGGAAGGCTGAGTTACTTTAAAACTGAATGGTTCTACGTTCGATGCCCCCCTGGATTCGCTAGGCGATGGTTGGATAGACGTAAGTGTTGCAGTCTCTTTTGTGAATTTATTGAGATAATAATGATCGTTCTCAAAACTGACATACTTCTCTTCTTTTACAGCCGCAATTTCTTGACCCAATGGTGGATATTTTAGAGAGCTAGTTCGGATCCTCCAAGCGGTTCTGGGTGAAGAGAGGAACATTGACTTGGTTCTGACCGAAAGAAACTTGAGAATTGTCGGGTTGATCGAACGTAAGCAAAGCATAAGGCTGGAAGGGACACTTAGAGCAGTCTCAAAGAAGCGAGTGAAACGAAAAGCGCCCGGAGTCGTAATAGCTGAAGAAGTTGATCCGGAGAGAACGCCCACCGATAACGAGCTCCAAGCTGGGCCTTCTTCCAGTTTTCAAGATTCAGGGGGAAGGAGAAAAGGCACGACAGTTGCTCATAAGCGTTCTAAATCCGAGAGATTAAAATCCATGGTTATGTCCTTGGCCGTCCCGGGGATTAGAATTTCGGAGGCTCCTCCCCCGCAAGTAGAGAATCCTTTTGAAGGGCTTGCTGATATTCTGATTCCGGATTATGTGTCGTTTCAACACGACACCGGGATGGAAGAGCTTGACAACGCTCTTGAGCTGAGCGGGTCGCTTGCTATGAGTGCAGCTGGCATTTCCGGTTGGACAGGGGGTTGCACATACATACACTTCACTGCACTGCATGATTCATAACGTAAATCGTCCAGTCCAAGAGATCACTAACTTTTCCTTTGTTTCTCATTTTCAGGTACGATGTCCGGAAGAGGATCGATGCTTGGGAATCTTCGCTCGGCCCGAAAGTCTTCCACCTATTATGATTCCCGCAGGAGAGACTCAGATAGAGACCACGATTGCGAGTACTCTAACCAAGATAGGTATGGGCGTGACAGGGACAGAGAATACAGACATTGATCTAGATCTCGCTCTCCACCTCTTAGACTTCCATCTCCACCTCTTGTTCTTGTTCAACATCCACCAGAGCCTCCACGTCACAGGCCATCTTCTCACACTTCTAGATCCGAGACTCATCTCCAGAGAGTCGAAACCACGGCCTCCATAATTGCAGAGCAGATCCCAACTGAGCCCACAGGAGAAGGGGCCATTAAATTGGCTCGGATGAGGAAGGAGTTCCCGAACATATGCTTCGATGGCTATGTCTTTCCACCTCACTTAAAGAGAATCCCATCTGGAGTGGAAAACACGATGCATGATTACATTCATGACATCTACACCCAGTATAGAGAGTGGGTAAAGGCTGTAGAGAAAGCTTCCAAGGTGGCTTTTGATCGAGCCAAAGCAATCGAGAAGATGGAATCCGAGCTCGCTCAAAGGGACCAGATCATTCAAGTGCTCACTGCTGAGGCCGAGTCTTCTCGGAAATCTGAAATTGAGGCCACCAAAAAAGCTGATGAAGCGAACGTGGCAATGGAGAGGTTAAGGCAGACACATGTTGCCTTGGTGGAGGAGATGGGTCATCGGAATACTACAGTCACCGCCGAACGGGATGCGGCAGTCAAGGAACTCAATGAGCTTAAGGCTAAATTCTCCGACATGGCCAAGGAAAAGGATGATGCGAATAACGCAGCCCAGGAGGCGTGCGAGCAGGCTGTTCTGCTCCGGGGTGAACGGGATGCGGCTATGGCTAAAGTCCGCAAGGTGGAGACTGAGGTCGAGGAGAAGGTGAAATCGGCCGAGTCCAGGCTAGAGGCTGATATAGAAGACCTTCTTGTCGTTTACAACGCTAACGTGCTGAGGCAAAGGGGTCTAGCCTGGCTCGATGATTATCCGGCACATCTATACAACGCCTGGGGCCGATTGGTTGAAGAAGAGAAGGAGGCGCATCTGGATGAGTCTGTAGATGAATTTGAACTCGAGAATCGCATTCTGAATGAAGATGAAAGGAAGATTCTCCATGAGTCGATGATTCTGCATGAGAAAGAATGGCTCGGCGCCCAACACTTCGAAGTAGGAGAGGGTTCAGGGGTTGACTATCATGAGGCGAGTCTTGAAGTTCCAACGTCAACCCAACCTGAATCCTTGCCTGCGGTTGATCCCCAAGCTATTCATGCCTACAATCCGGATCAGCCGCAGATGTCTCCGGCTACAGAGCAAGTTTTTGAAGTCGTTCAGTCGCATACAAGTCAAACTAAGGAAGGTATTCTGAACATTCCGCGTATCTGCCTTAAGTCAGAATTTTTATCTGAATTAAATTCTGACAGTTCTCTTATTTTTGTCCAGTGATCGATGCTGCACCAGCCATGCCTCCTGCTACTCAAGAATTATATCAGACGCAGGAGGCTATCGTGACCGAAGTGATCACTGTAACTACAACTGCCCCACTTGACGATGTGCAGGGAAGCACGCTTGTGTTTGATATGCAGCTGATGGAAGAACTCTTTCGCCGTCATGGCGATCCTCTTGCCGACTTTCCATTTGTTATGGGTGGAAGCGCTCCTGCTACAAGTTCTTCAATGCCAACTACTGATGCCCCCAGCGAGGCTCGAGCGGTTACTGAAGAGGAGATGTTCGCACAAATCGACGCTGAAATGGAAGCAGCGGCTCATGGTGGCAGTTTTGGAGGTGGGATGGCGGGGCCCGGTCCAGCTCCGCTCAGAATGATATCTCCTGGTGGTACAGTTTTCATCACCAGCGTGCCCATTCCATCTTCTACACTCGATCATGTTCCTCCGACTCCGCCCGCAGGTAGCATCCCTATTCACTCGAGCTCGGAGGAGGATGTCGAGATCATGCCACTGCCTGGGGACCGACCACCGAAAGGCAAAGGCTCAAAGAGGAAAAATAGTGGCGGCTCCAACGGGTCTACACCGAGAAGGAAGCCGAGGAAGAAGAAAGATTAGACATGCTTCCCTGGTTTATTTTGACTTGCATTTTGTTGGCCGTGTATAGATGCGGGTTCGGCCCCTGCTAGTAAGAATTTTTTGGAACAAACTTGTACACGAATTTCTTTCATAAATAGTAGAAATGAAACTTTTCGGTTGCTTCTTGTGTATTTTCTTAAGTGTTTCAATGTTTGAAATGCACTTGCGAAGTTCCAGCTTCCGAGTCAAGTTTGTATTTTTGCACCAAGTCTGAAAACTGCGGACATGGTTTGCGACTGGGAATCGAGTTGGATTTTGACGTCGCACCGCTTCAGTCAATGGTCGATGCTTAAGTCCTGCCCCCAGTCTCGGGGATGAGTTGCAGAACGTCAGTCAGCGATCGCTTCTCATTTATAACATGTTGAGTCTAGTGCCATCGAACGGATGTCTGGGACAAGTGGAGACTGAGTGGTTCATCCATGCTTGTTCGACTATCGGTGATCATATCCGCACTCAGGGGATTCTCATTTGGTTACTGGCGGTTGGTCACGACGACTTAAGTTTAAATCATACGTCCGTGCTTTGGGGACTCGGAATCGACATTTATACTCCGATTCGCATTCTGGGAGTTCGGAGTTGATATTTATACTTCAATTCACGCTCTGGGAATTTGAAGTTGATGTTTATACTCCGACTCGCGCTTTGGGAGTTCTGGAGTTGATGTTTATACTCCGACTTGCACTTTGGGATTTCGGAGTTGTTGTTTATACTCCGTTTCGCACTTTGGGAATCCGGAGTTAATGCGTATACTCCGTCTCACACTCTGGGAATTCGGGAGTTGATGTTTATACTCCGACTCGCACTCTGGGAGTTCAGAGTTGTTGTTTATACTCCGTTTCGTACTCTGGGAACCCGGAGTTAATGTTTATACTTTGTCTCACACTCTAGGAGTTCGGAGTTGGTAAGCAGACGGTCAGTCACATCTGCTGTATGTTTTTGGATTTCGCTCGCACTCTGGGAACGAAAGGTGTATCAGGATCATGGATGGTCGGATCACATCCACTCTGAGTTAACAAGTGAGGTCGTTAGATGGACGGGTCCACCCTCCTCAAACTTGGTTCAGATACGGACGAAGTCGTTAGGTGGACGGATCCACCATCTTCGTAGACGTATTTTAATACTCCAGTTCGCACTCTGGGAACCGGGAGTTAAGTGAGGGATTGTCGTGTATCAATCCGTTTTTGACTTTGATGTGATGGCTTGTCCCCGAGCTCGGGTTTCACTTAGCGAGTGACCGGTTGCATCACAGTCCCTCCCTATTTGAATAAATTCCACCGTATGGTGAAACTTAGCTCTCCGTGCATAGTGATGATCATATGAAGCATTTTAAGTAAATCACGGCTCTGGCTCGAAGAGATTGCATTTCATTGCTGAAATAAGAAAATATGGCAAAGTCAGTTGCCTTATTACAAATTCTAATTTCGAAATGCAGAAACAAATTGCAAAATGGAAAAATAAACTAAATGAATAAACATAGCCTGTCATGTGTAGTAGCGACGAAGACTCTCGCTATTCCAGGCTCTTGGCAGAGTAAGACCGTCAACGGTCGATAATTTGAACGTGCCATCTCCGAGCCTTCGTTCAATAACATACGGTCCTTCCCATGTTGGCTTCATTGTAATGCCCCAGAATTTCATGGAAATCTTATTTTGGTTAAATTCTGAAAATATATGAAACTATTGCATAGGAATGTATGGGATTAGCTAAGTGCAAAGGTGTGTGCATGTGTGCACGTGCACACTGATATGGCACAAGGAAGAACCCCAAATTTCCTGAAACCAAAACAAGAATTAAAAAGCATTACAAACGTGGTTTTGTAATGAAAATTATTAAACCAAATATGGATATTTGATTTCTGGATTATATGAATTATTTTAGAAGATAAGAAAAAGCAAGTTTTGTTTGAACAAGTAAACAGATTTTATTTAATTTAAACCTAGGATAAATTGGATAAGAATTTGAAACACATATGCACATATATGTGTATGTCTTTCTGTGACTTAGGAGAAGTTAAGTGAACTTATATAAGATATGTATGCATATGTACATTTCTATAAGTACTGATAGTATTAAAAATAAATAAGCAAGGAAAAAGCTTAACATTAAAATAGTAAAAGACATATTACAAGCAAAACCATTGTTTTAGGCAGAAAATAGAAAGGATGATTTTCAGAAAATATACAGGTGACAATGTCACACAATTATCATGACTTAGGAAGAATATAATATATTCTGGAAAAGTAAAAGGGGAGGTAAGTATCACATATGGCCGGGGTATTAAGGGTGAAAATAAGCAAATCTGAAATGCAAAATGCATGAGTATTGGCCAGGGTAGGAATGGGATTTTACAATAATGAAACCCTAGAAAAACCTCTCTTATAAATCCAAGTTTAAACCAGAAAAACCATTTTCTACCCGAGACATTTAAGAAAACAAAGAAGAAAAATATTGCAAGAAGAAAGGTAAAGTTTCAAAGAGTTTCTTTTCTGGATTAAGCAAAAGGAGCATTTTCTGTGAGTAATCTCACTAAACCCATGGCATTAAGTTCTGTTATGAGGCAGCCAAGTTTATGTTATTTTTCTACATATTTCTGATTTTATTACTATGGTTTTAATGGATGCTTTAATGGGTGTTTATGAATGCTTTTGATTGCTTTGATGGTTGAGTATTTTGCTCTGTTTGGTTACACCCAGAAATGTTAAAGTATGAAATCATGAAAGTAAATAGAGAATACTTATAACTGGTTTAGACATGGCATGGAAAATACAGAAATCAAAATATATATATGAGTTGCATTACACTTGTGTAAGTGCTGAGGCTCAAATGAAAGATTCATGGGTGCAATGGAAATACCCAAAAGTGTTGAACCCTTGATCAAACATAAAACCCATGAGCCAGAAATCTTGTTTAAGCTAGATCTTGAATTTAGTTCAAACATGGTTGCTTATGAAACAATAATAACCCACATGCCTAGTCTCTATTCACAGTTGTAAATATTCTTGTATTTTCTTTAAGCCGGAATATTTGAAAATATGATTTCCCCTGGATATGAATGTTAGCTTGTTTTTTAATTATGCTTGTGAGTTTTATGTAATGTTTCATGTACAATGTGATTCAATCACCTAGCTATCTCATGATAGGATCAAACATGAACACTTAGTAAATAAACTAAGGATTGTGAGCCAAGAAGACTACTGGAATGCTTGTTATATTTAAAGTAGGCAAGTTGGCACATGGCTTTCTTAAGCCCTGAGATCTTTGTGCAATATTGTGAATTATTTTATTGCAATGTGTCCCCGTGATTCCTTTATGGCAGATGAGGCTAGAGACAAATTGGAAAATACAACCATAGAATGATGAAGTAGGAACTTGAATTATACCTAGGATGGTTGGATTGGAGCTATGATAATTCCTGAGTATCTCTGTTTGACATGTATGTTTGCATAATTGAAAGTGTGCACATAATTAGTTTTAATACTGATCATATATGCACAATATATCAGAAACAAGCCAGAGAAATTGATTAGAGAAGTTATGCAAACTTGTACAAAATGCTTATGTCTCATTTAACTACTTAATATCATGGAATTTCTAATATTGCTCATACCAGATCTTGTATTTGGCCCTTGTTTGCTTATGGCATCTGGGGTGTATCGTTAAAATGGGGCAGTCTCTAATGCTCTTTCAGGGAATGCTGGTTCTAAATAGGAAGCTGCTATGGATAGTGAGAATGTTTGGATAAGCATGCTAAATTAGAATTAAATAAGAGCTTAGAATGAACTATTTGCATGTAATATTGGAAGTTTTATAATTCTGATTTTGTTGTTATGTAATGATCTTGAATGTTTGGATTTTATTTAGTTGTTTCAATTGAATTCTGGTAATGTATTAAGGTTGGGAAAAACCAAAGACTTAGTTGAATCTTATGCAAGAAAATATATTTGTGTATTATGGTAGAAATCTGTAGATGATATATGCCTATATTTGAGAAATGGATACATATATATATTTTGTATTAGTCAATCTTGAGTCACTTAAAAGCTTTAAGTTTTGAGGTTAAAATCTGAGTTTGGTTAAGAATATTCTTTAAAGAGTTTTGTGTCTATATGCTGAAGTATTTTGATAAATGAAATTATGTATTTTTGAACTTTGGTTTATGACATGTATATGTTTTAAGGGATTTTCAAGTATCATGTATCTGGATTGACATTGTAATGGTCAGGCATTAAGGTTTGGGACAACCTAGCCATAAGGTTAACCTACCTCAAAAGGAATGAGGTCTGGTTTGATCAAGATGACCAGAGTTTTTGGTTTAAAGGAAGAAAATACACTTTGTAAAATCTGAAGCTTTCTTTGCAAATACATGTATAAAGACAAGATCAAATATTTAAGCAATTCACTTGTATTTTTGAGTAGCATTCTTAGTTCAGAAAGCTCAACACATCTGATATGCACACATACCACATAGACATCACTCATGCTTTATGACCATAAATTCTGAATTTCCTAAACCCAAAAGACCAACCCTTAAATTAGTACAAAACTGAGGTAACTCATGGATTAGGGAATGGATTTGATTCAGGGAAACACAACAATATAATTGTGATAAAATCACTTAACTGTTTGGGTCTTAAATATAAAAGAAGTTGGGGTAAAGATCACTCATGTTGAAAATGATAAATGTGTATATCATTTTCTTTCTGGCTTTGATCAAATATCAAACAATTAAACTAAAATTATGATGGCTTGCTATATAATCTAAGATCACTTTGCTAAGTTAAACTAACAGGCAATCACCAAAAGAATGATCAAAATTACTAGGCATAAATCATATATGATTATGAGATTCACTCTCATGACCCAAATATCAAAACAAAGGAAAATGAGCTTTGTACTGGTTGACTAGAAATTCAAATTCAATCAGGATGCACTCTTGCTTACCAACACTCTGATCCAAGCAAGAGGGTCACATACATCTTCACATGTATGTGAATATATTTATTAATGAACTGATATAAATATATTAGTAGAAAAATTAGGATCCTGGATAATTTAATAGAAAGGCTAAATATATCTACGAAATTTATTAATGTAAAAAAATCCTAGTAAAAATTAGGTAAAATAAATAGGGTCATTTCATTTGGTATCAGAGCTATGTTAAAACTATACATAGCTAAGAATGATTGTATTGATTGATTGAAGTACTATAACCATATGTATGTACTGTTTGTTTGTTTGAGTAAAATAATAATTCAGATAGAAAGTTATAGCAAAAGAAAAATACTCATGATAAACTAACCCTATCTACCCATACCATAGTTATCCAATCATGGTAGGAAGAGGATCTCATCACAATGCAGGATCAAGTGCACCACAAATGCTTGATATGCAAGACTTTATGAGAGCTTTAAGGGATGGAGTAGGGCAGAGACTTGAGAACCCACATGAAGAACTTTCAAAACTATTAAAGACTTATACCAATTTGGGAGGCAAGAGCTTTGAAGGGACTGAAAATGTGATGGAAACTCAAGCATGGTTGAGAACACTGGACAGAATTTTCAATGACATGCAATTGGATGATCAAAGGAAGAGGCAAGTGGCCTCAAGACAACTGAAAGGTGTGGCTTTAAGCTGGTGGGAGGTAGTCATAGCTGGGAGGATTGAGAATGAAATCACTTGGAATCAATTCAAGGAGATGTTGGAAGCTAGATTTGTTCCAGCATCAGCCAAAACTCTATTGCTTGAAGAATTCATCAGACTTAGGCAGAGAACCTTTAATGTGACTGAGTATACTCAAAGGTTTGAGGGCTTGTCTAAGTATGGAGCTATGCTTGTGGCTGATGAGGCATCAAAGAATGATAGGTATATTAAGGGTTTAAACCCAGGGCTTAGTAGGGCTATGTTGCCATATGTAGATAAAACCTTTGATCAAGTCATTGATCTGGCCTTAAAGTTTGAGCAACATGACAAGGAGAGGGAGAAGTATAGGAGTTTTAAGAATAACAACAACAAGAAAAATAAGGGAAGGTATCACCCCTATGACAAAAAGAAGGAGGAGACAGAAAGCAAGAAAACCAATGATACTAAGACCACTGAAACAAAGAGGAAAATAGTGTGTCATCATTGTGGAAAAGAAGGACATATCAAACCAAGGTGTCCAGAATTGAAGGGAGGAGCTTTCAAGTGCTACCTATGTGGTAAGGAGGGACATATCAAGAGAAATTGCCCTGAGTATAAACAGCAAGGGAAGCTAGCAAGTTTGGAGAGCAAAAGCAAATCCACAGTAGAAGCTATTGCAGAAAACCATGGTCAAGTGGAAGGTACCTTATTTATTTGTACCCTACCCATATCAGTAGTGTATGATACAGGGGCAACACATTCTCTGATTTACCATGAATTAGTTGCATTGCTTAAATTAAATTGCATACTGGTTGAAACCCCTTTGTTAGTGCAAAGCCCATTGGGAAGTTCTAGTGTTTTAAACATGATTTGTGTGGATGTGGAATTAAAAATAGGAGGAAATGTTTTTATTTCCAATTTATATGTTTTAAATTACCCAAATATAGGTGTTATATTGGGTGTAGACTGGTTAAGGCAATACAAAGCCATAATTAATTTAGACTCATCCACCATATCATTTCAAAATTCTAGAGGCCAAAGAATCACAATTTTGTGTGAAGTAGCCAAAGAAAGGAAATTATATCATTTGATCGACTTAGATAAGGATTCCGGTGAGCCTTCTATTGAAGAAATCCCCATAATTAACAAATACTTGGATGTGTTTGGAGAAGTTAAGGGTGTTCCACACCACAGACCAGTGGAATTTCAGATTAGTCTCATACTAGGAGCAAGTCCAATTATTAAGAAACCCACTAGGATGGGGCCAAGTGAGTTGAAGAAACAGTTAGAAGAATTGGAAAGCAAAGGATTTATAAGACCAAGTAATTCATGCTGGGGTGCTCCAGTAGTGTTTGTAAGAAAACATGATGGTACTTTAAGGATGTGTATAGATTACAGGGAGCTAAACAAAGTCACTATCAAAAACAAGTACCCCTTACCTAGAATTGATGATCTTTTTGATCAACTTAGTGGAGCAAAAATATTTTCTAGGTTAGACTTGGCATCTGGATTCCATCAGATGAAGGTTGAGGACTCAAGTGTTAAGTATACAGCCTTTAACACTAGGTATGGTTTATATGAGTTTCTTGTCATGCCATTTGGGTTGACAAATGCCCCATCATACTTTGTAGACTTGATGAATAGGATATTCAGGGATTATTTAGACAAGTTTGTATTGATTTTTATTGATGATATTTTGATTTATTCTAAAACAGTAGAGGAACATGAAAATCACTTACACCTTGTTTTGTCTAGATTAAGAGAAAAAGATTTAAAAGCAAAGTTTTCTAAGTGTGCATTTTGGAAAGAAGAAGTGCATTTCCTTGGGCATGTTATATCTGCCAAAGGCATTTCAGTGAACCCCAATAAAATTGTGGCTATCCAAGCATGGAAAAGACCAAGCACGGTAGGAGAAGTTAGGTCATTTATGGGGATGGCAGGGTATTATACAAGATTTATAAAGGATTTTTCTAAGATGCCATCACCTCTTACCAACCTAACTAGAAAGAACCAACCCTTTATATGGATTGAGAAATGTGAGCAAGCCTTTAGTAAAATCAAGGAGGCCTTAGTCAATGCACTAGTGTTGAGAGTACCAGAGGGAAATGAGGATTTGATTGTTTATACTGATGCAAGTGGTTCTGGGCTAGGAGCTGTATTGATGCAGCAAGATCAAGTTATAGCCTATGCATCAAGACAATTGAAGCCACATGAATCAAGGTATGCAACCCATGATCTTGAGTTGGCAGTAGTGGTATATGCACTAAAGCTCTGGAGACATTATCTTCTAGGTGCTAAGTTTATTTTATACACTGACCATAAAGCATTGAAATATCTCTTTTCATAAAAAGATTTGAATATGAGGCAGCATAGATGGGTTGAGTTTCTAGCAGCATATGATTTAGACATACTTTATACTCCAGGAAAAGCTAATAAGGTTGCAGATGCTTTGAGCAGGCAACATGCAAAGTAGCCATGTTAATGATAGAAGAGTTTAGAAGTTTATCTCTACTTACTGATTTGGAAATTGAGGAAAACAATGAGGTGAACATGGAGATGATTGAAGAAGGGAGTAAAGGAAAATTAAGCTTGATAACTTTGCAATCAGATTTAATTTTGAAAGTGGGGAAAATGCAAGAGGAAGATCCAGATTTATTAGAAAAGAAAACTCTAATAGAAAAAGGAGAAGAAGTAGTAAACTACCACACTGATAAGAATGGTTACTTAAGGAATAAAGGTAGGATATGTGTTCCAGAAGATATAGGGTTGAAGGAAGAGATACTTAATGAATACCATAGGAGTAAATATTCCATACATCCAGGCAGCACCAAAATGTACCAAAACCTAAAAAGGGATTATTGGTGGAGAGGGATGAAATCATATGTGGCCAAACATGTTGCAAAGTGTATGACTTGCCAACAAGTCAAGGCAGAAACCCAAAGACCCTCAGGCCTATTGCAACCTCTAAGCATACCACAGTGGAAGTGGGAAGATATATCTATGGATTTCATAGATGGTCTGCCAAGATCAAAGAGAGGAAATACAAGCATTTGGGTAGTAGTTGATAGATTGACTAAAGTGGCACACTTTATACCAGTGAAGGCAGAAAGAAATGCACCTAAACTAGCTCAAATATTCATGAAAGAAGTAGTAAGGTTGCATGGAATTCCTAAAACTATAGTGAGTGATAGGGACACAATCTTTACACCCAGATTTTGGAAGAGCTTTCAAGAAGCCATGGGGAGTGAGTTATGCTTGAGTTCTGCATACCACCCCCAATCAGATGGTCAAACTGAAGTAATAAACAAAGTTTTGGAAGATTTGTTGAGGGCATGTGCATTGGACTTTGGAGGTAATTGGGAAGATCACCTCCACTTGGCTGAATTTACATATAACAATAGTTATCAAAGCACCATAGGCATGGCACCATTTGAAGCCTTGTATGGCAAACCATGTTTGTCACCAATATGTTGGGTTGAAGCAGGAGAAAGGGCTGTCTTAGGGCCAGACTATATTAAGGAAACCACTGAAAAAATTGAGCTTGTAAGGAGAAAGATGGCAGCAGCTCAAGATAGGCAAATAAAGTTTGCAGATGTAAGGAGGAAGTAGGTGGAATATAAAGTTGGTGACTATGTTTTCATCAAAGTTTCACCTATGAAGAAGGTGTTAAGATTTGGCAAGCAGGGAAAACTTACCCCAAGATATGTTGGACCTTACAAGATTTTGGAAAGAATAGGTTCATTAGCATACAAGTTAGAGCTACCAGAAGAGATGAGTGCAATGCACAATGTATTTCATGTGTCACAACTTAGGAGATGGGTGCATGATAAAGAGGAAATCCTAGAGAAACCCACTCAAGTTCAAATAAATCCTGATTTGGTCTATGAGAAAGAACCAGTGGGGATTTTAGCTAAAGAGGAAAAGAAGTTGAGGAGCAAAACTCTGAAATTGGTGAAGGTTCAATGGAGCCTAGACCCTAATGATTGTACATGGGAGTTAGAGGATAAGATAAAGATGGATTACCCTAAGCTTTTTGCAGTGGAAGGTAAATTCTAATTTCCTAAAATTTTTAATGTATATGGTTGTTTTGACTGGATTGTTTGCTTGAGAAATGTTTGATAGATTTTACAAAAAAAAAAATCTGAAAGTGTTTAAAGTAAAAATAAGAAAATTGTGAGGACACAGTTCCTAAAAGGTGGGGTGATTGTAATGCCCCAGAATTTCATGGAAATCTTATTTTGGTTAAATTCTGAAAATATATGAAACTATTGCATAGGAATGTATGGTATTAGCTAAGTGCAAAGGTGTGTGCATGTGTGCACGTGCACACTGATATGGCACAAGGAAGAACCCCAAATTTCCTGAAACCAAAACAAGAATTAAAAAGCATTACAAATATGGTTTTGTAATGAAAATTATTAAACCAAATATGGATATTTGATTTCTGGATTATATGAATTATTTTAGAAGATAAGAAAAAGCAAGTTTTGTTTGAACAAGTAAACAGATTATACTTAATTTAAACCCAGGATAAATTGGATAAGAATTTGAAACACATATGCACATATATGTGTATGTCTTTCTGTGACTTAGGAGAAGTTAAGTGAACTTATATAAGATATGTATGCATATGTACATTTCTATAAGTACTGATAGTATTAAAAAGAAATAAGCAAGGAAAAAGCTTAACATTAAAATAGTAAAAGACATATTACAAGCAAAACCATTGTTTTAGGCAGAAAATAGAAAGGATGATTTTCAGAAAATATACAGGTGATAATGTCACACAATTATCATGACTTAGGAAGAATATAATATATTCTGGAAAAGTAAAAGGGGAGGTAAGTATCACATATGGCCGGGGTATTAAGGGTGAAAATAAGAAAATCTGAAATGCAAAATGCATGAGTATTGGCCAGGGTAGGAATGGGATTTTACAATGATGAAACCCTAGAAAAACCTCTCTTATAAATCCAAGTTTAAACCAGAAAAACCATTTTCTACCCGAGACATTTAAGAAAACAAATAAGAAAAATATTGCAAGAAGAAAGGCAAAGTTTCAAAGAGTTTCTTTTCTGGATTAAGCAAAAGGAGCATTTTCTGTGAGTAATCTCACTAAACCCATGGCATTAAGTCCTGTTATAAGGCAGCCAAGTTTATGTTATTTTTCTACATATTTATGATTTTATTACTATGGTTTTAATGGATGCTTTAATGGTTGTTTATGAATGCTTTTGATTGCTTTGATGGTTGAGTATTTTGCTCTGTTTGGTTACACCCAGAAATGTTAAAGTATGAAATCATGAAAGTAAATAGAGAATACTTGTAACTGGTTTAGACATGGCATGGAAAATACAAAAATCAAAATATATATATGAGTTGCATTACACTTGTGTAAGTACTGAGGCTCAAATGAAAGATTCATGGGTGCAATGGAAATACCCAAAAGTGCTGAACCCTTGATCAAACAGAAAAGCCATGAGCCAGAAATCTTGTTTAAGCTAGATCTTGAATTTAGTTCAACATGGTTGCTTATGAAACAATAATAACCCACATGCCTAGTCTCTATTCACAGTTGTAAATATTCTTGTATTTTCTTTAAGCCAGAATATTTGAAAATATGATTTCCCCTGGATATGAATGTTAGCTTGTTTTTGAATTATGCTTGTGAGTTTTATGTAATGTTTCATGTACACTGTGATTCAATCACCTAGCTATCTCATGATAGGATCAAACATGAACACTTAGTAAATAAACTAAGGATTATGAACCAAGAAGACTGTTGGAATGCTTGTTATATTTAAAGTAGGCAAGTTGGCACATGGCTTGTTTAAGCCCTGAGATCTTTGTGCAATATTGTAAATTATTTTATTGCAATGTGTCCCCGTGATTCCTTTATGGCAGATGAGGCTAGAGATTAATTGGAAAATACAACCATAGAATGATGAAGTAGGAACTTGAATTATTCCTAGGATGGTTGGATTGGAGCTATGATAATTCTTGAGTATCTCTGTTTGACATGTATGTTTGCATAATTGAAAGTGTGCACATAATTAGTTTTAATACTGGTCATATATGCACAATATATCAGAAACAAGCCAGACAAATTGATTAGAGAAGTGATGCAAACTTGTACAAAATGCTTATGTCTTATTTAACTACTTAATATCATGGAATTTCTGATATTGCTCATACCAGATCTTGTATCTGACCCTTGTTTGCTTATGGCATCTGGGGTGTCTCGTTAAAATGGGATAGCCTCTAATGCTCTTTCAGGGAATGCTGGTTCTAAATAGGAAGTTGCTATGGCTAGTGAGAATGTTTGGATAAGCATGCTAAATTAGAATTAAATAAGAGCTTAGAATGAACTATTTGCATGTAATCTTGGAAGTTTTATAATTCTGATTTTGTTGTTATGTAATGATCTTGAATGTTTGGATTTTATTTAGTTATTTCAATTGAATTCTGGTAATGTATTAAGGTTGGGAAAAACCAAAGACTTAGTTGAATCTTATGCAAGAAAATATATTTGTGTATTATGGTAGAAATCTGTAGATGATATATGCCTATATTTGAGAAATGGATACATATATATATTTTGTATTAGTCAATCTTGAGTCACTTAAAAGCTTTAAGTTTTGAGGTTAAAATCTGAGTTTGGTTAAGAATATTCTTTAAAGAGTTTTGTGTCTATATGCTGAAGTATTTTGATAAATGAAATTATGTATTTTTGAACTTTGGTTTATGATGTGTATATGTTTTATGGGATTTTCAAGTATCCTATATCTGGATTGACATTGTAATGGTCAGGCATTAAGGTTTGGGACAACCTAGCCATAAGGTTAACCTACCTCAAAAGGAATGAGGTCTGGTTTGATCAAGATGACCAGAGTTTTTGGTTTAAAGGAAGAAAATACACTTTGTAAAATCCGAAGCTTTCTTTGCAAATACATGTATAAAGACAAGATCAAATATTTAAGCAATTCACTTGCATTTTTGAGTAGCATTCTTAGTTCAGAAAGCTCAACACATCTGATATGCACACATACCACATAGACATCACTCATGCTTTTTGACCATAAATTCTGAATTTCCTAAACCCAAAAGACCAACCCTTAAATTAGTACAAAACTAAGGTAACTCATGGATTAGGGAATGGATTTGATTCAGGGAAACACAACAATATAATTATGATAGAATCACTTAACTGTTTGGGTCTTAAATATAAAAGAAGTTGGGGTAAAGATCACTCATGTTGAAAATGATAAATGTGTATATCATTTTCTTTCTGGCTTTGATCAAATATCAAACAATTAAACTAAAATTATGATGGCTTGCTATATAATCTAAGATCACTTTGCTAAGTTAAACTAACAGGCAATCACCAAAAGAATGATCAAAATTACTAGGCATAAATCATATATGATTATGAGATTCACTCTCATGACCCAACTATCAAAACAAAGGAAAATGAGCTATGTACTGGTTGACTAGAAATTCAAATTCAATCAGGATGCACTCTTGCTTACCAACACTCTGATCCAAGCAAGAGGGTCACATACATCTTCACATGTATGTGAATATATTTATTAATGAACTGATATAAATATATTAGTAGAAAAATTAGGATCCTGGATAATTTAATAGAAAGGCTAAATGACTCTAGGAAATTTATTAATGTAAAAAAAATCCTAGTAAAAATTAGGTAAAATAAATAGGGTCATTTCATTCATATGGGAAGGAACCGGATAGATTCTTTTCAAGACGAGATCGCCTAGTTCAAAGGTTCGCGGGCGGACCTTGCCGTTGTACAATCGGGCGACTCGACTTCGATGCGCGGTTGCCCTCAAATCAGCCTCGTCACGCTTCTCATCTAGTAGATCGAGAGATTCAGCAAGCAATATAGCATTTGTCTTTGGATCATAGTATGTCACACGATGAGAAGGTACTTCTAGCTCAAGTGGAATAACGGCTTCTGAACCATAAGAGAGAGAGAATGGAGTGTGACCGGTCGCGGTCTTGTGGGTTGTTCGGTAAGCCCATAAAGCCATAGGAAGTTCATCGACCCACTTGCCCCCGACCTTTTCCAGTCGTTTTTTCAAAATGGACTTTATAACTTTATTAACCGCTTCGACCTGTCCGTTCGCCTAAGGGTGTGCAACTGTAGAGAATTTCTGTTGGATGTGAAATCGTTTGCAGATATCTTTAAATTCAGCACTGTCGAATTGGGTTCCGTTGTCCGTAATAATGGTGTGTGGGAGACCGAATCGACAGATGATGTTGCGGACTACAAAGTTGATTACTTTCTTTGTCGTTATGGTAGCAAAGCTTCAGCTTCAGCCCACTTTGTAAAGTAATCAACTGCGACGATGGCGTATTTCGCACCACCTTTTGCCAGAGGTAAAGTACCAATGATGTCGATGCCCCACATTGCAAACGGCCATGAGCTGACCATTTGTGTTATCTCGGTAGGAGGGGCTCTAGGAATTCGAGCATGCTTTTGACACCTATCACATTTCTTTGCATAATCCGATGCATCATGATTCACAGTAGGCCAGTAATATCCATATCATAGTATTTTCTTGGCAAGTGCTTGCCCCCCGGTGTGATCGCCACATTCTCCCTCGTGTACATCGTGCAATACTCGTTTAATTTCATCATGAGCGATACACCGGAGTAGAGGAACATAGTACCCTCTTCTATACATGATTCCATTCTGGATGGTGAATCGTGAGGCCTTCCGAAGGACTTGTCTCTTTTCACTCCTGCGCTCTGGCAGGGTTCCGTGCTCAATGTAATTTCTGAGTGGAGTCATCCATGAATCATTTTCGGGGACGGTTTCGCATACCCAGTCTATTTCTTCCCGGTCAATGCTTGGGGAAGATAACATCTCTACGGGAACGAGTCCCATTTGCTGAGCTTCACCTATGCTGGCTAGCTTCGCCAATGAATCGGCTTTTTGGTTGCGTTCTCGAGGTATACAATAAATGGCAGAATAATCAAACTGATTTAGCACTTCCTGAACTCGAGCTAAGTAAGCATCCAGCCTTCGATCAATCGCTTGATACTCTCCCCGTACCTGACACACAACTAACTGCGAATCACAGTAAATTTCCACAGCGATAATTTTCAAATCTCTGGCAAGTTTTAGCCCAGCTAAGAGGGCTTCATATTCAGCTTCATTATTGGTTGCGTGAAAATCGAACTTCAAAGCATAGCATATAGATCGGCCTTTGGGAGTTTCAAGTACGACACCAGCGCCCGAACACTGGTCGTTTGATGCACCATCAGTATACAGCTTCCAGACATATTCGGGGGATTTACTGGTTTCGGGCAAGTCCTCTGGAATGGTGAATTCTGCTATGAAATCGGCGAGGACTTGTCCTTGAATCGCTCGTCTTGGAGTGTAAGTAATGTCAAACTGGCTTAGTTCGATGTTCCACTTGAGTAACCTACCAGACGTCTCAGGCCGCGAAAGGACCTGTCGTAACGGTTGGTCGGTGTAAACAATAATGGGATGTGCCTGGAAATACGGTCGGAGTTTTCTTGATGCAATAACAAGGCAATAAGCCAACTTCTCTAATTTCGGATAATTCCTTTTAGCCCCAGTCAATCGCTTGCTGACGTAGTATACTGGCTTCTGTATCATGTCTTCTTCTCGAACTAAGGCAGCGCTGATAGTGTTTTCCGATATCGCCAAGTATATGTACAACCTCTCATGATCAATTGGCTTTGACAGGATAGGTGGTGTGGATAGATGCTGAACTAGTGCTTGGAAAGAGCCCTCACACTCCGTGGTCCATTCAAAGTTTCGTTTTCCTTTTCGGATTAGATCGAAGAAGGGAATGCATTTGTCGGTGGACTTTGAAATGAACCTGCTCAATGCTGCTACTTTCCCATTGAGACTTTGGACTTTCTTTATAGTTTTCGGAGTTTCAAGATTTCTGATTGCCCAAATCTTTTCAGGATTAGCTTCGATTCCCCGAGCGTTGACGATAAACCCAAGGAATTTTCCGGATGCAACTCCAAAGTGACATTTCAGTGGGTTGAGCTTCATTCTGTATTCTCGAAGTATATTGAACATAGTTTCCAGGTCTTTAATATGGTCAGTGGAAAATTGTGACTTCACAAGCATGTCGTCTACATATACTTCCATTGTTTTCCCGATTTGATTGGCAAACATCCGATTGACCAATCGTTGATAAGTAGTCACGGCATTCTTGAGTCCGAATGGCATAACTTTGTAACAATAAACTCCCAGATTGGTTACGAAGCTGGTATGTTCTTGATCGGGTAAATGCATCGGTATCTGATTGTAGCCAGAGTACGCGTCCATGAAGGATAAGAGCTCATGCCTGGCTGTTGAATCTACTAGCTGGTCAATTCTGGGAAGCGAGAAACTGTCTTTGGGACAAGCTTTATTCAGATAGGAGTAATCGACACATGTTCTCCATTTTCCGTTCGGCTTTCGGACGAGCATGGGATTCGACACCCATTCAGGATATAGCGCATCTCGAATGAACCCGTTCGCTTTAAGCTTTTCTACTTCTTCTTTAAGGGCGGCAGATCTCTCTGCATCCATACCACGCCTTTTCTGTTTGACCGGGACATGCCGCGGGTCAATGTTCAGAGTGTGGCTCGCGATGTCCAGCGAGATCCCACACATATCAGAATGCGTCCAGGCGAATACGTCAAGATTCGCCCGTAAAAACTCAACCAATTCCTCTTGGGTTAACTAGCTTAGCTGAGACCCAATTTTCATCATTTTCGAATCATCATCATTGTCAATTGGGACATTGATCGTCAGTTCGGTCGGGGATGCTTGACTTTCTTTAGATTCTCTATCGTCTTCAGTTTCCCTTGGGTCAAGATCCCTTTGGAATTAGCTGGGGTGCCCGGGCCTAGGCCCAGGCATTAATTGTCAATTATCACTAAAACGGACGCAGAGAGATTCCTCTACGCCCTTTCCTTTCTTCTTTCGTTGCGCCTCCCGCAGCTCGGCAACATAACAGGCTCTCGCGCAGCCTGATCTCCTTGGATGACTCTCACTCCACGATCAGTGGGAAACTTCAAGGTTAAACACCACGGGGCAATAGCTGTCCTGAACTCAGCAAGGGTCGGTCGGCCTAAGAAAGCATTATAAGGGGAGTCTAGGTCTAACACAACGAACTGTAATATCCACACTCTCCGACGTTCTCCAACTCCCAACTCCACTGGTAGCTCCACTACTCCAGTGGGTATAGTAGCGCTCCCATTGAAACCGTGGATTCGGGACTGGCAAGGTTTCAAATCTTTGGCCTCCATTTTCATTTGGTCGTAAGCTCGTTTAAACAGAATATTCACAGAGCTTCCACTATCAACTAAGATCCTCTTCATCCAAGCAGGACCTACTTGAGCTGAGATGACCAGTGGATCGATGGTGGGAGCTTCGACTTTATCAGCATCTTTGTCTCTGAATACGATGTCATCAATCATCGTCTTCTATTGTTTGGCGGAGCCCCTTCATCAAAACTACTATAACACTCGAAGTCTGCATGCCTAATAGAGTTGGAATATGACTCCATTTCCTTCCAGCTTCGGTCTGCTGGATGAGGACCACCACTTATTGTATTAATAACCAACCTCCCGCCAGTACGAGCGGGTTCCTCCCGCCCTTCCTGATTTGGCGCACGATTCTGATTTGATGGGCCCGCACCTCCTGACTGCGGCTCCTGCACATACTGATCCAACTTCCATTCACGTATCAGTTTCTCAATGAGATCTTGTAAATGACGACACTCATTTGTGTTATGGCCATAACTCTCATTGAATCTACAAAACTTCCCAGTCTGGACTTGTCTTTCTGTTGACGGCTTCGGGGCAGGCTTCTTATATTGCATGGTGTTACAAGTCTACAAATACACATTTTCCAACACCATGTTCAATGGAGTATAATTATCGTACATGGGAGCTCTACGTCGTGGGCCACGATTCTGATCTCGTTTTTTGCCTTGATTTCCACTATCCCTCTGTTGATTCTGTTTATTTTGAATATTCAACTGAACTTTCCCGGAACTGTCCCCGGATTGTTTAACTGCAATGTTACTTTGAATTCCTTCCATGTTGGGCCCTGCGTCATCCTGCTTCCTAGACTGTTTCGCATCCTCCCTTCTCAAGAATTGGGCTGCCTTGGAATAGAAACGGTCCAATGACGCAGGCGGTTTCCCGGCTAACCAATTTCCGAACTCGGAATCAGGGTCAATACCTTTAGTTAATGCCATCAGGATAGAGTTATCATTGGGATTGCTTATTTCTGCACACGTAGCGTGGAATCGCTCCAAATAACGTCTGAGTGTTTCTCCGAGAGCTTGAGTAACACTAGACAGAGTGTTAACATCTTTAGGCCTTGCTACGTGTATACGGAATTGTTCGACAAACTTGGTGGCCATCTGGTCAAAATTAGAAATGGATCGTGGTGGCAAACGAGTAAACCACATAGTTGCAATGCCCCCTAGGGAAATATGGAAACTACGGCATTTTACTGCGTCATAAGCTCTCGCAGCGTTCATCAGCCATTCATACTTCAGGATGTGTTGATTAGGATCAGAACTTCCTTCATAGACCGGCAAGGTTGGAATCCTGAAGCGCCGAGGTGGTTCGGCATATATTATGTCATCGGTGAAAGGGGTATGACTCTGGGAGATTCCCCAGTCGTCGTTAGTGAGACCCTGACTTTCACAGATCATTTGACGAATCATCGTCGGTATATCCGGCATTCGGATACTTGGAGCATGTTGTGCCAAGGTGTGGTCGGGTTCCACAGCACGGGTCTGGACCGGACGCGGTCGACGGTCCCTACCTCGCCTCCTTGGTTTAACATTTTCTGGGACATAAGGCTCCGGAGTATGCTCCCGTTGGCTACGATAAGGATTAGTTTGATTTCCAGCATCAATCCCTTGTTCGGTAGTAGTGGTGGTAGCGAGGTTGCCTATGACGTGGTAAGGAGCAGCACCTCCTCGGGATGAAGGTCCAGTATGATGGCTAGTGGATGGTCCAGTTCTGGGTTGTCCTAGATTCAAGGCAGGTTGGTGTCCTGTGGCTTGGGTGTAGCTTACATCCAGCCGTGGGCGAGTGGATCGGTGATGACCATCAGATGAGGTTGAACTTTCTGTGGAAGAATAAGAACCCTGGTCTCTTCTGGATCTTCTGCGCCTTTGGTGATTCAGCTGGTTGGTCAACTCTGTGTTGGCGCGTAGTTGTTCAGTAAGTTGTTGCCGACTCTAGGTCAACTCTTGAAGCAACATCTGAAACTCTTGTCTGGTGACCGGGCCTGATGGATCTGAAGGTCCGGCAGCATCTAGGTTGGATGGAGGCAATTGCACGGGATTTTGTCGGTCCCGTCCTTCTTGATCAGCAGCTGTAGAGGTAGTTCGTGTACTTACCATGGTGAATTAATGAAAGTCCTTTCCTAGATCTTGATGCAAATCTGAATAGAATGGAAGGGCTTCAAAGTCTGAGATCTGGATCTTCTTCTTGGATTTATGCAATCCGGTATCGATAGGAGATCCAAGGAGCAGGAGAAAAATTGGGTTTTTTCTCAGTGAAAGCACCAAAGTGTTTGTACCAAAATTGGGCACAACACTCTTTGGAAGTTTTTGAAGAGATAAAATAAAGAAATTAAATGGAAAAAGAGGATTATCTAACAAAAACTCCAAAAACAAATAATGAAAGTAATAAGAACGCACAGAAACACAAGAATTTACAGTGGTTCGGCATGTTGCCTATGTCCACTATGAAGTTGATTGCTTTATTGATGTTCCTTTGAAAATTACAATTGATTTCAACGGGTTACAACATATAATAATGATTTACAGTAGTGAAATTCGTTAGTAGCAGTAGCAATGGAGTTTAGAACTGGATCCGGCAGAGTCTGGGCGTTCGAGAATTCAAAGAAGAAGAAGATCCTCTTTCTGTATGCCTTGGGGCTCTATTTATAGATGTAGGAGGCTAATATTTCACTCAGATCTCGGGAGACCTCCTCTGGCATGTGACTAGGCCCGCGCGTCCAAGCCCGTGAAGTTTCGGCCCGATCCGTGATCGATACGAACGGATTTCGTATCGATCAAGATTGTGTCTGAAGGAGTCGAAATTTGGCGTGGACATTCTCCAGCACATGCGTAAGCTCCTGTGAAAATTTGGTGGCATTTGGACTTGTAGATCTCGAGTTATGATTGATTCGAATTGGAGGCTTTTGGTAGGTTGTTTCGTTCGACTCGATCACATCGACTCGATCTTGTTCGAATCGATAGCTGCGTGTGACTGTGAGATGACGTGGCGCTTGAATCTATGGATCACTCCGCTTTCGATGACGAGTTGAATGAGTTGTCCTTGGACTTCGCCTCATTCGTATCGATGGTATTGCCTTGTTCGTATCGATAAAAGATGCGCAATTCGCATCGATGAAGGCTCCTCAGTTCGTATCGATGGTTACGTTCTGTTCGGGTCGATAAAAAGGGGTGTGTGTCACATGCCGAAATTTTTCGACTTTCGAAAATTCGACATCGATACTCACTTTATCGACTGCCGAGCAATCGAGTGCCGGAAACTCCAATAGTGAGGGTTTTAAGAACAAGAAAAGAGAGAAGAAGAAGAAGATAGAAGAAAGAAGAGAAGAACAACAACAGAACAACATCAGAATAGAAAACAATATCAGAATCTTACACATCGCAGCGGAACAATATATAATAGATAAATGAACAATCTCTAAAACAAAGACTATATCATTTTATACATACATCAATCATCAGAGTCAATATACAACAATGGACAGTTATATAACTTGTCCTCATACAGAATACACAGCGGAATAAATACTATCAGATACAAATACTACGTCTCGTCCTCCAGCTTATCTCCAAAGCTCCAGAATATCCAGAATATCCTGATAATCTAACTCTAGACTGCCCGTGTGGAAATTTGTGGGCACCCAGAGTTTAGAAGGGAAACAATAAACTCCGAGTCAGTCATGGTGACTGGTGTGAGATCGTAAAACAGTTTATCTTTAAAATAAACAACAGGAAAACTTTAATGTCAATTCGCAATGCTTTTGGAAAATGAAACTACCATAAGACCTCCCACCACACACACAATGCAAACGCAGACTTGGAGGAGATTTCTTCTTATGATAGTCAAAGATGCTTACTACGCAAAAATCAAATCATTTTGGATATTATTATTAGTGCATAGTGTAGAAATCATTTCGAAAGTAGAATATAAATCTTAGCCAGCATAGGTACCATTATATTATGCCTGCTATAGCTGTCTCCTGAGGAGACAGGTTATACAATTGAAATCGTAACGGCTCGTATTGTTTCTTTGGATTTCCAACAAATGGTCAGGCTAAGGAACTTCCTATCCACGATGGGTACGTCCCTGGAATAGACGACCCGAGAACCTAACCGGATCTCTGCCAACACAAGGCCGGGTTACCTCTGCAAAAATAGGTAACTACTGACACGCGTATGCCATCCCCCGATCGTCACCGATCTTCCCGAGGATCCCCGATTTCCAACAAACCACATAGTAAAAATAATGCAGTAACCACAGAGGTTAAGTATCTGGGCTCCATACCATGATACCACCTTTATCCAGAAGGAATGACATACACTAAGGGGCGCTACTCCCTAGAACCTTGCCGCATCCTTCCTGTTTCGACCATTTCCGGGGTGTGAGGCTCGACGAAGTCTCGTCCACAAAGCTACGCTTTCTCAAAAAGCCCTGCTTCGGGTCAAACAAAAATGATCAACCTATGATCACAAAGATATAAGATCAAACAAATGATCATATCACAAATGATCAAACACTGATCATTTCACAGCAACACTTAGTATGCCACGTTACCAAATTGGGATATATCGCTGATAAATTTCAACTACATAACCTCTGAGCTCGTACGTCTCAGAGAAGGGTGTTAAGCTAAGAGAATAAATTCTCCGCCACCAACAGAAATGTATTTGAAAGAAATCAGCTTTATATCTCAAATTGTAACGTCAGACACACAATCCATACAAGTCTGTTCCGGGATCGAACAGAACCGAAGGCACTTCTCACGAAGCCCTTGCATATCCGGATAAATTTCAATCACGTCAGGACTTCCCGTCACTAAGGGTGATAAAACCTCTAAATCGAAGATCAGTCGATGTAGAGTAACTCGACGGTAATCCTTCCGTTTTCAAAAATATCCGGTCTTCAACACCGGTCTTCGAATGCAATTCATAACGACGTATCACATATTCGGAATGGGTTATACGACCCCATGGTCCTTTCCCGGCTAACCCGAATAGTGAGCGATTATTTAAAAACAAGTGTGGCATTCAAATTCATCCAATTCACAACAAATACCTACTCAAGGTAATTTTTGATAGTCGGTTATTTAACTATCAATAAAGATGCGCAACATCATCAGATTCCAAATAATTTTCCAAATTATTTATCTTCAAAAATATCTTTACTAGATATAAAATTTCCACACTTCAAAAATAAATCAACGTTTATTTTTCTAAAAAGTTTCCCTTTCTTTTATAAATTCCATGTGAATTTATATTTCAAAAATATCTACTGATATACGATTTTCAAATCGATGTCAATATTCACTTTCGATTTATCTTTACAAAGATAAATCTCAAAATGTTCATTTCATATTGGAAAAGTAATTCCATACTTATTTAATAATAAGTATTTCACAAACCTTTTAATTTCAACACTTGGAAAATATTCGATATACTTAAATCAATATTAAGTATATATTTCGTTCTTTAAGGAAATCATTTACTTTGACAGCATTTATTTGAGTCAAAACGAATGCTACGTAAAACATCGTTACGACGACTCAAAATCACTAGTATAGGGATTCGAAATTTAGATAGATATATAAATCCCAACACTATATAAAACATTTCCTTTCGGAAATCATTTACTATAACAACAGTGTTATAGTCCATCATTTCCTTATTTCTCGAAAACGTCTATTTCAACAATAAATGTTGAAATCTATGATTTCGATATTTAACACGTTTTAAAACATCTTTTAAAACAATTACTTCATTTTATAATATCGTTTCTCCAGAACATATCCATTTTCCTTAACAATATATTCACTGTCCAAAATCGTGAATATAATTCACTTAACCCAATTTCAATCATCTCTACACATTTTTATCTCAATAAAAATCCGCTATCAAAAATCGCGAATATATCTTCTTTAAAAATCTTCTATATTTAATTTCTCAAATTCAACTGATTTTGAATTTATAAACACGGTTATGAATTCTATTTCTATTTTAATAACAACCTCGACTTATAAATCTTCTTTTTGTCAACTTCTACAATTTTACTTTTCAAAATAAGTGATTTCGGATTTATAACCAACTTTTATAAATTTCAATTCTATTTATAAAAACTTCAATCCCAAATCAATTTCGATATTGATTTAAAAATTTATTTATTTATACTAAGTAAATTCCTCATTTTTCTCAAATGATTCAATATTCTGTTTTAAAATGGATTCTTCAAATTGAAATCATTTTACATTGATTTCCCAATTTATTTCAATTTACCGATTAAATTTCTAGTTGGATTTCCAACTTATCTTCTTTTAATAAATTCCTTTTTAAGGAAATACATTCAATCGTTTCTTTCAGTCTATTTAAAAATCCAAATTCTTAAATTAAATTCTTCAAATTATAATCACTATTTTACGAAATCCATTTAATTAACATTTTCACTTGATTTTGGAATTAATTCAATACGATTATAAAAATTTACTTTTTATACTTTAAAAATTCCTTTCTTCAAAATTTCTTCAATTTCAAAAATTGATTCATTTAGAAATTTTCTACTTGAATTTAAAAAATTCAATTTCGTTTATCTTTGGAATCCAATGATGTCAAAACATCCATTCAGCTAAATTTTAGCTTTCAAACAATTTCCAGATATCAATATGATTAATAGCATCACTATAATCATTCACAGATTCATATCACAATAGAAATAAATTCAATCAATGTGAGGGGTCCAGTTGGATCCCTCCAACCTGTTTCCCTGCATCCAAAGACGTTAGCACAATACCAATTCCGCTCCAGTACGGAATTATCGCGGTATATGGGTTTTATAAAAATCCGCTTACTAACGGCGCAATAGGGTCTCATCCGCTATACGAGGCGGGAAATCATCAATCCAATATATACATATGCCAATATGTATATATTGCTATATATAGATATATCCTATCATATCTAATATCACATCCAATCATCAAACAAATCAATAACTGCAATCCAAATTTATTTTGAGTGAGAAGATCTCACCTTAGCTTTAAATTTTGCCATCCATTTCCATTTTGATCATTTCTTCATTGTATTCGACCTTGTATAACAATTTTATACAATCGATTAATATTCGAATCAATCGAATAAATTAAATTTCATTTGATAAGTGTACATTTCCAAGTGGTTTTTATTTTGAACAAATTCTCCTTTTAATAAATTGATTCAACCAGAATTTAAATTCGAAACTATATTTTCTTTTATTCACCAGAGATTTTATTTTAAAACAAATTTCCTTTATAAATTAAATTCACTAACAAATTTCACTTAAAACCGACACTTTTAAAAATAATCTATAAAGATCAAATCTTTATATAAATCCCTATGGTTTCCAAAATCCTATATATATATATATATATATTTACTGTAAGTAATATAACAGTGAATCCCTAACTGTAAACGTATACATATATACATCCCTTAAAGTGAACTGTTGTGAATATATCTTATTTAGTTAAACAAAATAAAGATAAGAATAAAAAAATGAAGAACAACACCTCACTGCCTCAGATCGAACCCCTAGGTTCGTCTTTGATTGCCAGCACCCCAGTAATGCTCGACGAACCCACAGCAACCCCGTGAATCCCAATTTCGAACGCGACCTCTCGCGATCCTCCCTCGCGCTCGCGCGCGCTCGCGCGCGCTCGCCTCGAGATGCTGCCCTCCTCCTTCAATCGCGAGCACTGATTTGCCGTATGCGATTTCACCGCCTGCCACGACTTCGATCCCAGGCCTCGCGAGCGCCGCCGCCATCGCCTGTTCATCATCGCGCTCGCGTGAAATCCACGTACAGGGTTGACCTCCGCCACCAACAGATATCGTGAGTCGCCCCTATTTCGAACGCAACCTCCCCCTTCCAATCGCCAACTCGATGCCGCCATCACCAGATATCGCGAAGAGGCTCGCGATTGAACTGCGGCAATTAATTTTAAAGAGGAAGACGGTTTCGAACTGAAAAAGGAACGAGAGATTTACGTTTGTTTTTGTTCTGGAAGTAGGAGAAGTTCGATTTAATTTTAGCACGAGAATAGTTTTCGTTTGCCATTGTTTGATAATTTTCTTCGTTTGATTTTGAACTGAATGATCGGTTATTTAAAAATAGGAAGAGGGAGACAGGAGAACATGAGTTGCACAATAAACCTCGTGATTCTCGGCGTGCTTTTAGGCAAAATTTTAGGGGATACGTGGTGACGTTAAGTAATATAAATTTAAATTTTTAAATTAAATTCGCTTTAAAACCCAACACGTTTATTCACCGTACGGTTACGTATTAGCTCCGAAAAATACGAAAATTGAAATCCGGTAATAACCCAATATTACGGATCCAATGGAACTGGTTTCGTCGCATTCCGAGACTGTGCCTCGGACGGCCATTTTTAAATATCGATCAAACGATATGAATTTCAAAACTGAACAAATCACTTCCAAATTAAATTCTGAAGCTTCTATTATTTTCAGTGTTATCAATATAAATTTTACAAGCGTTTGAAATATTTTTCTTCAACTTTAAATTGAAGATTCAAATTTTAATTCAACATTCAACAGATTAAATTTTATAATTTAATCGCCAAATTCAAAGTACGATCTGGGATTCAAATTAAATCATCGTTCAAATATTTAAAATTAATTAAATATTCTCAATTTAATTTGTTCAAAATTCTGGGTCGTTACAAACTTCCCTCCTTAAAAGAATTTCGTCCTCGAAATTACAAGTTAGGAAAAATGGTCCTTAACTCGTCTACTATTTTTCACAATTCAAATAATTTTATCAAATTTTAAAACAAATCTTTCTACTAAAGATTCATTATCATTCAACTAAATTTTCCAACTCAAATTATAAGTTTCAAACACATTGTTTACTTCCAAATTCAAATTTAAATTCCAAACTTTTAAAATTTCTCAAAAATTTTCTAACACCCTAAATTTCCGAAAAATTTTGCCAGCGTCTCCTTTGCGCGGCTAATACGGCACGACTACAAAACGTCCCTACGGACTCTCAGATTTCAAAAAGAAAAAGAAAAAGCCAAGCGGCTAGAGAAATAAGTCATCAAATCTCATATTCAAATTCAAATACGTACCTTTTGTCGAGCAATTCAAATTATCTGTGAAATCAAATTCAATTCCCTTTATACCTGTATATCTACTAGCCATAATATCTAGTTATAACATCCAACTATTTTGCAAATTTTATTACAAAATTTCTAGTATAAACTGCCTATACATTTACTGTTGAAGTTATACCTTCTTTTCATTCAATTTTACATTCAAATTTCTATTCGAATTCAATTTTATCTTCTATTCCGAATATTGAATTTCATCAATTACCTTTCATTTATAACTGCACCATTTTAAATTAGTTTCAGTTACTAATCCATTTCAAATTTCAATTTCCAATATTCAGCTTGAATTACATTTACTAACAAATTCAAAACAAAGTTTAACATTCATCTTCAATTTTTATTTACTAGCAACTGTAAATTCCATTCATTCAAAAATTAATTTCCACTTACTTGAATATATTTGCAACTTCGAACCATTCTTTTATTTAGTTCACAATTCAAGTTTTAATTTATTTATTTACAAATGTTATCCCATTTGTTCATTTACAAACACAATTTAATTTCATTTAACTTAATTCCAATCAGATTTCAAATATGTGATAAGTTATCAACTTGATAATATTTCATAAATATTTTTACATAGTATTCCAGAGTCCTACCAACATTTCAAAAATCATTTTTGAAAACAATTCAAATTCCATTTGAATTTTCTAAAACAAAATCCAAATTTCCCAAACAACTTTCATTTAAAACAATCGGCAGCAATTCCTCTTTTGGAAACCCGAAAATGAACACCGGTGATGTCGCGATCATCATCGGAATTATTTTCCAGCGACCGAAAAGAGTTTAGAGCTTTCATCTCTTCAGAATACTTTTCCAAAATCCTTTGAAATTCATTTTCAAATCAAAAAGAAAGTTAAACTTTCCAAATCTCCAAAATTTTCAAATTCTTTTCAAACATTTCCAAAAACTTCTCTGGAATTCCGTTTTAAATTACAAATCACATTTATAATTTACATTCTCAGATTTCATTTGTATGTGAATTTATTTCTTAACTTTGGAGTTACGATTCCAGTTTCTTATTTAATTTCAATGATAATAGATTAATATTATCACTTCTAACAACCATGCAACCATATACTATGATAATTCATAGAAAAATCATTTCTTTTATATACAAAAATAGTTTTGGGTAAAATTATTTCATTCACCCTATTTTAAAACAATACTGTGCCGAATTGTTCTATTCGAGTGTTTAGAAACCCCTTCGATACAGTTTTGCAAGACTGTGCCGACGAAGGTTCATATACCACTCAATAAACCAATCATCACAATACAAAACAATTTTATATTAAATAACAAATACGCACTCATATCTATTATTACACTCAAACTCATTCTAGAGTACTACTGACTCTATCTCTAATGAGTATCACCCAACAGAGCAGGGTTGTCGCTTAACCATATGCTCTGGTACCACTTTGTCACATACCGAAATTTTTCGACTTTCGAAAATTCGACATCGATACTCACTTTATCGACTGCCGAGCAATCGAGTGCCGGAAACTCCAATAGTGAGGGTTTTAAGAACAAGAAAAGAGAGAAGAAGAAGAAGATAGAAGAAAGAAGAGAAGAACAACAACAGAACAACATCAAAATAGAAAACAATATCAGAATCTTACACATCGCAGCGGAACAATATATAATAGATAAATGAACAATCTCTAAAACAAAGACTATATCATTTTATACATACATCAATCATCAGAGTCAATATACAACAATGGACAGTTATATAACTTGTCCTCATACAGAATACACAGTGGAATAAATACTATCAGATACAAATACTACGTCTCGTCCTCCAGCTTATCTCCAAAGCTCCAGAATATCCAGAATATCCTGATAATCTAACTCTAGACTGCCCGTGTGGAAATTTGTGGGCACCCAGAGTTTAGAAGGGAAACAATAAACTCCGAGTCAGTCATGGTGACTGGTGTGAGATCGTAAAACAGTTTATCTTTAAAATAAACAACAGGAAAACTTTAATGTCAATTCGCAATGCTTTTGGAAAATGAAACTACCATAAGACCTCCCACCACACACACAATGCAAACGCAGACTTGGAGGAGATTTCTTCTTATGATAGTCAAAGATGCTTACTACGCAAAAATCAAATCATTTTGGATATTATTATTAGTGCATAGTGTAGAAATCATTTCGAAAGTAGAATATAAATCTTAGCCAGCATAGGTACCATTATATTATGCCTGCTATAGCTGTCTCCTGAGGAGACAGGTTATACAATTGAAATCGTAACGGCTCGTATTGTTTCTTTGGATTTCCAACAAATGGTCAGGCTAAGGAACTTCCTATCCACGATGGGTACGTCCCTGGAATAGACGACCCGAGAACCTAACCGGATCTCTGCCAACACAAGGCCGGGTTACCTCTGCAAAAATAGGTAACTACTGACACGCGTATGCCATCCCCCGATCGTCACCGATCTTCCCGAGGATCCCCGATTTCCAACAAACCACATAGTAAAAATAATGCAGTAACCACAGAGGTTAAGTATCTGGGCTCCATACCATGATACCACCTTTATCCAGAAGGAATGACATACACTAAGGGGCGCTACTCCCTAGAACCTTGCCGCATCCTTCCTGTTTCGACCATTTCCGGGGTGTGAGGCTCGACGAAGTCTCGTCCACAAAGCTACGCTTTCTCAAAAAGCCCTGCTTCGGGTCAAACAAAAATGATCAACCTATGATCACAAAGATATAAGATCAAACAAATGATCATATCACAAATGATCAAACACTGATCATTTCACAGCAACACTTAGTATGCCACGTTACCAAATTGGGATATATCGCTGATAAATTTCAACTACATAACCTCTGAGCTCGTACGTCTCAGAGAAGGGTGTTAAGCTAAGAGAATAAATTCTCCGCCACCAACAGAAATGTATTTGAAAGAAATCAGCTTTATATCTCAAATTGTAACGTCAGACACACAATCCATACAAGTCTGTTCCGGGATCGAACAGAACCGAAGGCACTTCTCACGAAGCCCTTGCATATCTGGATAAATTTCAATCACGTCAGGACTTCCCGTCACTAAGGGTGATAAAACCTCTAAATCGAAGATCAGTCGATGTAGAGTAACTCGACGGTAATCCTTCCGTTTTCAAAAATATCCGGTCTTCAACACCGGTCTTCGAATGCAATTCATAACGACGTATCACATATTCGGAATGGGTTATACGACCCCATGGTCCTTTCCCGGCTAACCCGAATAGTGAGCGATTATTTAAAAACAAGTGTGGCATTCAAATTCATCCAATTCACAACAAATACCTACTCAAGGTAATTTTTGATAGTCGGTTATTTAACTATCAATAAAGATGCGCAACATCATCAGATTCCAAATAATTTTCCAAATTATTTATCTTCAAAAATATCTTTACTAGATATAAAATTTCCACACTTCAAAAATAAATCAACGTTTATTTTTCTAAAAAGTTTCCCTTTCTTTTATAAATTCCATGTGAATTTATATTTCAAAAATATCTACTGATATACGATTTTCAAATCGATGTCAATATTCACTTTCGATTTATCTTTACAAAGATAAATCTCAAAATGTTCATTTCATATTGGAAAAGTAATTCCATACTTATTTAATAATAAGTATTTCACAAACCTTTTAATTTCAACACTTGGAAAATATTTGATATACTTAAATCAATATTAAGTATATATTTCGTTCTTTAAGGAAATCATTTACTTTGACAGCATTTATTTGAGTCAAAACGAATGCTACGTAAAACATCGTTACGACGACTCAAAATCACTAGTATAGGGATTCGAAATTTAGATAGATATATAAATCCCAACACTATATAAAACATTTCCTTTCGGAAATCATTTACTATAACAACAGTGTTATATTCCATCATTTCCTTATTTCTCGAAAACGTCTATTTCAACAATAAATGTTGAAATCTATGATTTCGATATTTAACACGTTTTAAAACATCTTTTAAAACAATTACTTCATTTTATAATATCGTTTCTCCAGAACATATCCATTTTCCTTAACAATATATTCACTGTCCAAAATCGTGAATATAATTCACTTAACCCAATTTCAATCATCTCTACACATTTTTATCTCAATAAAAATCCGCTATCAAAAATCGCGAATATATCTTCTTTAAAAATCTTCTATATTTAATTTCTCAAATTCAACTGATTTTGAATTTATAAACACGGTTATGAATTCTATTTCTATTTTAATAACAACCTCGACTTATAAATCTTCTTTTTGTCAACTTCTACAATTTTACTTATAAAAATAAGTGATTTCGGATTTATAACCAACTTTTATAAATTTCAATTCTATTTATAAAAACTTCAATCCCAAATCAATTTCGATATCGATTTAAAAATTTATTTATTTATACTAAGTAAATTCCTCATTTTTCTCAAATGATTCAATATTCTGTTTTAAAATGGATTCTTCAAATTGAAATCATTTTACATTGATTTCCCAATTTATTTCAATTTACCGATTAAATTTCTAGTTGGATTTCCAACTTATCTTCTTTTAATAAATTCCTTTTTAAGGAAATACATTTCAATCGTTTCTTTCAGTCTATTTAAAAATCCAAATTCTTAAATTAAATTCTTCAAATTATAATCACTATTTTACGAAATCCATTTAATTAACATTTTCACTTGATTCTGGAATTAATTCAATACGATTATAAAAATTTACTTTTTATACTTTAAAAATTCCTTTCTTCAAAATTTCTTCAATTTCAAAAATTGATTCATTTAGAAATTTTCTACTTGAATTTAAAAAATTCAATTTCGTTTATCTTTGGAATCCAATGATGTCAAAACATCCATTCAGCTAAATTTTAGCTTTCAAACAATTTCCAGATATCAATATGATTAATAGCATCACTATAATCATTCACAGATTCATATCACAATAGAAATAAATTCAATCAATGTGAGGGGTCCAGTTGGATCCCTCCAACCTGTTTCCCTGCATCCAAAGACGTTAGCACAATACCAATTCCGCTCTAGTACGGAATTATCGCGGTATATGGGTTTTATAAAAATTCGCTTACTAACGGCGCAATAGGGTCTCATCCGCTATACGAGGCGGGAAATCATCAATCCAATATATACATATACCAATATGTATATATTGCTATATATAGATATATCCTATCATATCTAATATCACATCCAATCATCAAACAAATCAATAACTGCAATCCAAATTTATTTTGAGTGAGAAGATCTCACCTTAGCTTTAAATTTTGCCATCCATTTCCATTTTGATCATTTCTTCATTGTATTCGACCTTGTATAACAATTTTATACAATCGATTAATATTCGAATCAATCGAATAAATTAAATTTCATTTGATAAGTGTACATTTCCAAGTGGTTTTTATTTTGAACAAATTCTCCTTTTAATAAATTGATTCAACCAGAATTTAAATTCGAAACTATATTTTCTTTTATTCACCAGAGATTTTATTTTAAACCAAATTTCCTTTATAAATTAAATTCACTAACAAATTTCACTTAAAACCGACACTTTTAAAAATAATCTATAAAGATCAAATCTTTATATAAATCCCTATGGTTTCCAAAATCCTATATATATATATATATTTATATATATTTACTGTAAGTAATATAACAGTGAATCCCTAACTGTAAACGTATACATATATACATCCCTTAAAGTGAACTGTTGTGAATATATCTTATTTAGTTAAACAAAATAAAGATAAGAATAAAAAAATGAAGAACAACACCTCACTGCCTCAGATCGAACCCCTAGGTTCGTCTTTGATTGCCAGCGCCCCAGTAATGCTCGACGAACCCACAGCAACCCCGTGAATCCCAATTTCGAACGCGACCTCTCACGATCCTCCCTCGCGCTCGCGCGCGCTCGCCTCGAGATGCTGCCCTCCTCCTTCAATCGCGAGCACTGATTTGCCGTATGCGATTTCACCGCCTGCCACGACTTCGATCCCAGGCCTCGCGAGCGCCGCCGCCATCGCCTGTTCATCATCGCGCTCGCGTGAAATCCACGTACAGGGTTGACCTCCGCCACCAACAGATATCGCGAGTCGCCCCTATTTCGAACGCAACCTCCCCCTTCCAATCGCCAACTCGATGCCGCCATCACCAGATATCGCGAAGAGGCTCGCGATTGAACTGCGGCAATTAATTTTAAAGAGGAAGACGGTTTCGAACTAAAAAAGGAACGAGAGATTTACGTTTGTTTTTGTTCTGGAAGTAGGAGAAGTTCGATTTAATTTTAGCACGAGAATAGTTTTCGTTTGCCATTGTTTGATAATTTTCTTCGTTTGATTTTGAACTGAATGATCGGTTATTTAAAAATAGGAAGAGGGAGACAGGAGAACATGAGTTGCACGATAAACCTCGTGATTCTCGGCGTGCTTTTAGGCAAAATTTTAGGGGATACGTGGTGACGTTAAGTAATATAAATTTAAATTTTTAAATTAAATTCGCTTTAAAACCCAACACGTTTATTCACCGTACGGTTACGTATTAGCTCCGAAAAATACGAAAATTGAAATCCGGTAATAACCCAATATTACGGATCCAATGGAACTGGTTTCGTCGCATTCCGAGACTGCGCCTCGGACGGCCATTTTTAAATATCGATCAAACGATATGAATTTCAAAACTGAACAAATCACTTCCAAATTAAATTCTGAAGCTTCTATTATTTTCAGTGTTATCAATATAAATTTTACAAGCGTTTGAAATATTTTTCTTCAACTTTAAATTGAAGATTCAAATTTTAATTCAACATTCAACAGATTAAATTTTATAATTTAATCGCCAAATTCAAAGTACGATCGGGGATTCAAATTAAATCATCGTTCAAATATTTAAAATTAATTAAATATTCTCAATTTAATTTGTTCAAAATTCTGGGTCGTTACAGTGTGGCTTACCGATCGATACGAATAACCATTATATGATCGATACGAACAGGGACTCCGCGATGGATACGAAGTAGCTGGGTTTGAAGGATACGAACAGTGGTTCCTTGATGGATACGAAGTAAGGTCAACTGATGGATACGAACTACAGAAGCTTGATGGATTCGAACAAAGCTCTTCAGGCAATGGATGCGAAGTGGACACTGGAGATGGATACGAAGTGGGTTCTGATGATGGATACGAACTCGATCGAGTCGAATAGAAGCTTTCTGATGGATTCGAACGAGACCGAGTCGAACAGTGGCCACTCGATGGATTCGAACTCGAGGCTGTTCTTTATCCCGTCTTGCATCGATCATAACTTGAGCATATTAACTCGGATTGACTTGAAAATTGGAACGTTGGCTCTCACAGCTTCGCTTGTCGTGTCATATCAATTTTAGCTCATTCCGGACTCAAACAAAATTCTTCGATATCCATATTGAGCCTGCGTATAACCGATCTCCAAGACGAACCGTCACTGGTTTCTAGTCAAGTTCTTGGTATCAGGGCCTTGCCAAAAGGCGGGATAACAGTATAGTATATGGAATAGAGGGTATGAAGAATCATACATGACCTGTCCTTGCATCCAAAGAGTTAGCGCATAATACAGGATACATGCTACTCTATATCATAGTCGTCATGGTTGTACTATACATCAAAGTACTAAGGGTGTCTAGATATCTACATCGATAATATTTGCATCATGTGACATTCCTAAGATGATAGACAATCAAGAAAGCATAGCATCCATCATCAATCCTTATATTCACTCACTTAGTGCATTGGATATATGATACTCGTATGACCTCGTCAGAGACTACTCAATGTCTCGGTTTCTCAGCACTCGAATCCATCCACTCAATAGGCCAGGAACAAGACTGCATACCCTGTAACAGTGTAGGGTAAATGGATCGAAACATCGTGTGATCCAGGACATACTCCGTAACCTAGTGGATATCATCACATATACCCTTTCTTTACAGGTACGCATTGATATCATCACATGATCCCTTTGCACACATTATCCATAGCAGAGCTCACCTTAAAATTGTCCATACAACTCCTGTCTGAAGTCATCGCGGTTAGGAACTACTTTAAACAATCATCGTAAGTCACAGAGTGTCATCATGCGTCCCATAACCTTCCTCCAATAGTTCCTTCAATACAACTCATAGTCTAATACTTTGGATCTCAAAGTACAACTATCCATCATCAAGTCCGTCACTTTCCATCATGGAATCATCATTCTCGAATCATGAAGTCATCATGTCGAAGCATCGCATCCTTGCTTCAGCACCAACGCTGCCCACCGAAGAGTCATAGCATCAAATCGAATGTCGAACAAACAAACCATCACATCATGCTCTTTGAAGCCTCTCCATTATCCATGTCAAAATTGGCCAAATCGGCCACCATAATAGTGGTAGATATTGACAACTCCAAATTAGTCGACAACGACCACTTTGGTCATATACTTAACCAAATATGGCTAAGTACAGACCAAATGAAAACATCCGGCATCTACCCTAAAATCCAAAGCACATCCCCAAGTCCATCCTTTATCTTCAGATCAATCGGCATGCACAAAACTCTATGCACAAAATCATATCCTATGTTATATTTTCTAATACTTATCGCCTTCGAACGGCATTTTCAACCAAACTAAGAAAACATGCATGCATGCAACCAAAAAGCATAGAAAAGTCTATAATAGCTTACATATATCCACAATAACACAATACAATAAATCCAAGCAACTAAAGTGGGTTTAATATCAAAATAGCCTAGTTCTAGCAATATCGTCAAAATAATGAATCAACGGAAAATTTTTGATATTTAATTTAAACCATTTTAAAACACTTTTAATTTTTTTATAAAATAAGATGTAGGTTTGAATAATTTGGAAATCATGTTTTAAAATTAGAAATCATTCCAAAATATAGTTTTAATACTATACTAACAATCATAGTACGATGAGAGAAAATATCACTTACCTCAACCAAATCTGACCAAACCAATGCTAAGTCGTAGAGCTCTCCATCACGAGCACAATGGAAGAAATGGCGTCCAAAATGGAGCTCGTATACAAAAGATATGAATTACATAAGATTTCGGATTAAATAATTATTAGATAACTTAATTAAATAATCAATTAAGCTAATCACCTTTAATAATCCTTTCTTCACCAAATTAGCAACTCATGTACATGTATCTGTGCACCTATAGTAAACCCATCTTCTTTCATACTTATCTCTTCGATTACTTGCTCCATAGTCGATGAATCAATGCACCGTCTTTGCCAACAGACTCCGCTACAGCCATCTTCACGACGGATCCAAAATGTAGGAGCTCGATTGCTCCTATAAAAATGCGGTTGTAGTCGATCCTCTTTCTTAGGCAAATAATGCATTTTGCCTTTCTACGCCGAAGCTTCAATGAATGGTGCGGCGAGGTGTGCTTCGGCATGAGAGATGCGATGGTGCAGTCGCTTTTTCCTAATATCTTCTCCCTCGATGACCATTCTTAACCCTAGTTTGGCCCCAAATAATTGCACTAGACTAAGCTTCACCGCACATGTCAACGCCTATATGGATTCGAAGCCTACCTCGCCTCAAGTCTAATGAATCGGATCTCATGACTTTTAGTGGTCTGAATTGCTGGATTTTAATTTTTGAAAGTAGATGAGGGAGGCAACCATGTTTTTTTCTTAATGGAACAGTAAAAGTGAGGTTATGTGAGAGATAAGGGTTTAGTTATTAATGTAATTTTATTTGTTTATTTCAACTCTCAAATAAACCGTTATACATTTCAAGCTCATGCAAGCACACGACACATCAGATTGTAATGAAACTTATCTGCGTACATCATCTCATTTTTTCCGATCCAGATGGTACAAATTTTTTCGCTATCCGAGACAGCACTCCAAGATGGTAATTTCATGCTTTTCGAGATCGTTTCAGCTATCGGATCGTGTGATCTTTAAATATACTGATGCTTATATACTCATTTTAATTTGCAACGTCGATACGAACTCAAGGGAAGTGGTCACAAGTTTTGATTCGATTGTATGTGAAAAATCATATTTTCGGGACCTTTAATTAATTGACGATTCAATATTTAAATCAACTATTTAAATATCCAATCATTAAAAATACGGATCGTTACACATTCCTTGACCCATAACTTACAATAGTGATCTTGTGAGGATTTAACCTCTATACGGTTAGTCAAGAATTTAAAGCTCACTGTTGCCTCGAGGTCATCGAGACTTTCTGCAAAGAATTGTGCCTTGACCTATGCATATATCTAATAAAGAACATTATAGGTAGTGGCTTCGACCTCTTTTATCATTTTAGCAATTTCCTTCTTAGCATTTTTTCCTTTTCTCGGGTTTTTTCGGAGCATCCTCTACTTTTGCTGCGTGAGTCCTCATCTCCATGTATTTTGCATCAAGTTCATCAAGTTGTTTCTTTAAGCTCACCTCCCTTTGACGCCCGGTCTCAACATCTCCTTTGAGATTTTAAACCTCGGCTAATGGGCTTATTAGTGCAGTCTCGGCTTTCTTAATCTGACGATGTAGTTCTATGGCCAATGCGCGTCCCTGTAAGAAATGAATGAAAAAATAATGATAGACAACATGAACAATAACCTAACAGATGAAAATCTACAATAATTTTATAGAAGTAAGAAAAAAATCTTACATGAAATAAACTTCTGTGAAAACTCTAGAAAACCTTTATAGTGGGAGGATCTAGGGATGGAAGAAGTAGTGAACCAATGGTCAAAATATCTTCAATCATAAGGCGACCATCTGCTCGACCAAAGCAGAAACAACACCGCCCTCTAGAATAGGCAGAAGTGCCAAGGGGATGAGAGCGCGTTAAGAGAGGCACAAACATAGTAGGAATGTCAGCAAAAGATATATGAGGGGGAGGCGGAGGAATATAATAACCAACTGGTAACCCACTCCCATCTCCGTCCGTAAGGGCGTCACCAATCCTTTTCTTGTTTGACTTCTTGACCTTGAATGTATCTAATAGGTTAGACATTATACTTGTATAATTCAATCAACACTACATTTAAGAACTCATACAATAATAAATAATAGAAATACTAGAAAAAGACCAATCATCACTCAAATACATATGAAAATGAGAAGCGACAAAAACATAAACGAACATTCAACATGAGAAGCGATGCAGTTGGCCTAAAAAACCATAGTTCAACAGTGAAAATTTTAGAACCTTTGTGAGTATCCTTGTCAAGCTTAAGCACATAGGCTCTACATACTAAAAGCGAGTCTTGCTCCGCACTGGAGAAATCATACACTTAACCAAAAAAAGAAAGAGAAAAGGAGGAGGGAGTACGCAAGTCAGCACAATAAAAAGTAATAATAAATAATGATGATGAAATGATAAAATAATTAAAGTAATATCAGGAGATCTAAATGGGGAGATAAAGCCATTTCAATTAGAAACGTAGAAAAATTGATCCGCCTACCTCTATGACTTACGGGTAGAAACTGAGAAGATAGATTTCAGAGTTAAACATTGTGAAATCCATCACAGCCTCTAGTAGCATTTTCATGAATTAAATACAAGAATAATAATTCTATGTCACAGTCGAGAGCTTTATATATAAGATGAAAGTGGATGTGGACAGATAATAAGAGACATTAGACAATTGTATCTGGGACAAATTGACGACCATTAACTACTCCCTAATAATGGGATGGAGTGGAAGATAGAACACATTTATAATGTGTTCAGACGTTATAGAAACAAATTTTTTTAGGGGAATATGGATGTGACTAAAGGGAGTAGGAATTCTAAACCCATAGAGCTAAACCCAGAATCCTCTTCACTTGGCTTTCTTTACAAATAGCCGAGGTCAATTCGATGAAGGGGTTGAGCTCCGACATGAAGTGTGTGATGACTGCCTTATACCTCTGGTATCCAATATACCTATGTGACGCACTATGGAGGTATCCGAGTGGTGCAGGACGGTAGCCAAGAATATAAAAAAGAAAAAATCCAAACACGAAACCTATAGAACATCTCACAGCGCATAGATAAAATATAATACAACAACATAGATGTAAAACAAGTAAGACGATGATATAATCAAATGAACCGTAAATAAGAACATCAAAGTGCACCAGGTTCAAAAACTATACAAAACTGAAATAAAAAGTTTATACATCTAAAATCTCCATAATAAACTCTATGACTATCTCTAATAATACAAGTACTAACATGGCTCCATAATATTGCACAGCAGAATATAAGCGATAGTAAGCTCCTTGTATAGATATATGAAAACGTAGCCTCCTGCTCATACTCCATACAGCTCCACACGCTATCTAGACCTATCATCCCTAATCTACTCATTCAAGAGCATCCAAGATAATAAAAAGCAAAGTATAAAACCTCAAGTCAAACAACAGTCTAGTGTGAGCAATACATCATCTCAAAAAATACTATAGAAATCATATATATTAAATATGGAAATAGGGTATGTAGAGCCATACCTGACCTATTTCTGCATCTAAAGAGTTAGCACATAATGGTCGATATATGCTAATTTACCATCAAAGCCATATAAGTGTACTACAATCGAAGTACAATGTCCAGTGTTAAGGTATATAGTCGAAATACCTACATCGTATAACACCCTAGAGTGATAAACAACCATGGAAAATATATCGTCCATCAAACAATCCTCACCATCACTCATATGTGTTGGATATATGATAACTTGTATGGCACGATCGCAATCCAAGGACTTAATCGTTACTTCATAATGCCTATCTTCAGGAAGGACACAGTTGCAAATCCCACTCGCAAGCCCTCATTGTTAACTTGCCCTTGTGGATCACAGTCACGACTCCTATCCTTACGTCGCCATCTTCGGAATGCTTCTAGACACCTACCATAAGCCTTAAAGCCATCATACCAAGGTTCCAAAGTCGTTGTCGCCGTCAACATCGTCATGTCAAAGTGTCATGCCATCGCCTCGCTAATCGCCACACAAGATCTAAGGTTATACCGAGTCATTTGGAGTTGCTCACTCCACTCCACATCATCCCCAAGAACCCCAGAACGCACCATAAAGAAATTTTCGAAGTATCGTTGCCCCAGGATGAAGAACTCCAAACTTACATTTTCGATTCGGTTATACATGTGCCGAGCCCCCAAGCAAACCTTCTCATAACTCCAAGCAGCACTATCCCCATTGGATGCCAAGCTGACTCACAAAACCACCAGGTGTGACACCAAGCAACCACCGACCTATGAAACTTGGTCGGCTATTGCCCCACACCGAGCCAACCCATAAAATCTCCATGCACGACTCCAAGCAACCACTGACCTATGAAACCTAGTCGGCTACCGACTCGATACCAAGCCAACCCATAAAATATCCACGCACGACCCAAAGTAATCATCAACCTATGAAACTTGGTCAGCTACCGACCCAATACCAATCCGACTCATAAAATATCCACGCACGGCTCCAAGAAATCACCAACCCATCAAACCCGGTCGGCTACCAACCCGACACCAAGCCGACCCATAAAATCTCCACGCCTGACTCCAAGCAATTACTGACCTATGAAACCCGATCGGCTATGGACCCAATAGCAAGCTGACCAACAAAATCTCCACGCATGACTCGAAGCAATCACCAACCCATGAAACTTTGTTGGCTACCGATCGA
Organism: Allium fistulosum; assembly: GCA_030737815.1. NCBI lineage: Eukaryota > Viridiplantae > Streptophyta > Magnoliopsida > Asparagales > Amaryllidaceae > Allium > Allium fistulosum. The sequence continues at coordinate 223,071,163 of CM060905.1, forward strand.
ACACCAAGCCGACCCATAAAATCTCCATGCATGATTCCAAGCAACCACCAACCTAAAATGTTGTGATTTCTCCAAACTCCAATTTTACCCCGATTTCATCGCTATGCTCCATTCTTCGATCTGTGTGCCTATCGTTTACATTGATAAACTTCAAACATTCTCGAGCCTATCCATCGATGTCTGGTTTCACGGTTCCTAATTCTAAGTCACTCTGATGAGCTTTTCATCCATACAAGCATTTACATAAACACAACATGCACATAATCACATCCAATCATCCAAACATTCAAATAAACATTAAACCACAGCAAATCATCATGTAATTACATCCGTAATATAGCCTATCGCATAAAAAGGCAACCATACTTCAAAACAACATGATTAAGGTGCTTCAAAAATTTTAAAATTCGTTTTGGCTTCATACTTGACATTGAAAACAGTTTTAAAATCATATTTTGACTTCAAAAATGAGTTTAAAACATATCAAAATCTATAGATACATATATAGTAAGGTAAGAGATATAAAGCACTTACCAAAACATTAAAAACCCATGTTTTACATGCAAATTGGTGTAAATCCAAAAATGAACAGCAAATTTGAGATTTTCTACTCTAAAATGTAGATGTGAAGATCTCTAATGAATCCCCTTGTTAGCTTAACCCTAATACATAATTTAGACTTGATTTGGAGGAGAAAAGAGAAGGTTTTAGGCGGAGGAAGGGTCAATGAAGGCTTAGATCTAACAAAGAAAGTGTAAAAGTGATTTGAGGATAATGGTTCAGCCCTATGTACTCTCTAAGCCTTAAATTGGTTAATAGACTTGCCCCCAATCTCACTAATTACGCATTAAGCTCCTCGAAAAATAGTCAATCTTCAAATAACCATATCTCTTAGCCAAAAATTCCAAATCGCTATTATGACCACTCTGTGGAAAGGAAAACCATTGTATCTTTCCAATGGAAGAGGTCTCGAATGCTAATTCAACTCTTATAAAAGTTACGGATGATACAAGATTTCAGGGGTAAAATCGTTTTGAAAATTTTTAAATATAGGAAATGTCTCTAATAGGCATTTCCCAAAGTTATAGAGTCATACGACTTCATATGAATTTAAAAATAATATTTTACGATCCTCCGATACGTAAAATACAGGTCGCTACAAAGTGCTTGAAAGATCGTCGGTGGCCATGAATAACTAAAGGGTAAAAAAAATATAATGTTAGAGTTCCATTGGGATCTTTAACAAAAATGAAAAGAAATTTTTATTCGACATCGAATTTAAGAAAACATATATATATAAAAATGATAATGAACAACAATCAATCAGATCAACCCAATTCGAGAATAAGTAGAGAGTGATGTTATCTTAAGACTGAATTAGTCAAACAATTCAGATAGAAATTTGACAAAACATGTTAAAGGCGTAAACAAGCATACCAGAATAAATAAAATGTAATGACCCTAAAATAAAATAAGATAAAAAAAATGAAAAATACATTTATATTAAGAAATTATGAAATTATAAAATATATATATATATGATGCATTAAAACAGAAAATAAAAATTGGCAATAAATAAAATTGCATGGGAGCTTCTGTTTGATAAAATGCAAGGAGTTAAGGTGATTAAAAGAAAATTGGAACTCAAAATAAATATAGCTCTATGTCCAAAGTATTATATAAATACATACATTTAATATATATGGGGTGTTTTCTGTTTTATTTAAAGATAGAATAAAATGAAATTTAATAAAAAGGTTTATATGTCTTATATTTGTGCTAGAAATAATTAGCATAATATATGTGATTTTTTTTAGATATAGGAGGAGTTACTGTTTTGACAAAAAGGCAGAGATATATATATATATACATACAGGATCAAATAAAAATTTCCATATCTTATATTTATTTCAAGCAAATAACATGGGTGAATGATTTTACATTACATGATTAGGTATGATAGTATGCATGATTGAATGGAGATGATAGATAGGTAGAAAATACAAAGGAGATTTTCAGATTCCTTAAACTTATAAAAAAATAATAATAAACCAAGGGTCACATGCTTATGGCATGAGTAGAATAGAGTCATGAAAATAGTATGGAGTGTTTAAAAAATGCTTAATTCCCGAAATAACTAATTAAGGTAACCAACAATGTACATTTCCAGTTAAGGACCACACAGGGAAATGACTTGTGCATAAACATCTAAGGGTATCAAGGAAATTACCCATATTTCTTAAACCCTAGAATGGTTTTATAAATAACTGCACATAACCATATCCACCATTCTCTCGGGATCAAAATAAAATAAAAATAGGAAAAAACATTAGCTTGAGACTTTGAAAGATTTGCTGTTCAAGGGATTAAGGCAGTAAAAGGAGAACATTATGTGAGTATTTATCCTTTGTATGCAATGGCATTAAGTCCTCTTGCAGGCAGCCTAAAATATTATAAGTCATTTAAATCTCTGAAATGATTTGTTATGGGTGATATGGATGTTTGTTTGTGCATTCTTGTTTGGAGTTTTAATTTGTATGTGGGCTTTTAGAGTTAAAATGGTTTGAGCATTTTTGTTCTATCTTATCATCATTAAATATGGATATAGATTATTTAGGGAATAGGCAGCAAGACAGTGATCTAGCTCATGTTTATTTCTTGGATAATGAAGCATGAAACTAAATGTTCATATCATAAGTTGGAGGAGAAATTCTGGGTAGTAGGACAATGATGCTTAAACTATTCTTAGGAAATAAATTTATTATAAGCAAACTGGGGTATTTTCTGTAATAAGGAAAATAAATAGGGGAACATGGGGTTGAACCAGAAAGTATTAAAGAAGATAGCCTTTCTGAAACATGAATGAACTGTGAGTTTTTATGATTGAATTCATTAGTAGGAGCTTAATAAAACAAGCTGAAACTAGAGGGGGATTTATCAAAGAAGAACTAAACTGGTCATTTAGGAGTTAGTCAATGATCTGCTTGCTTCAGGTGGGAGCAAGTATATGCATGGTGCAACTGCACCCTGAGGCCTTTATGTGATGGAATAAATTAAATAACCAGGGAGTTTCCTTCACAATGCATACATGGTGTTCATTAGACAAGGAGTTAAAGACCATAAAATAAATGGGGGCCGGGGTTTAAAAATCTGGATTATAAATATCCAGATATGGTGTTAAATTAATCAAGATAAATATTGTGCATTGATTGATTGCTGGGTGAAATTGGGAGTATAAAACCTGAGTTTACTTATCTAGAAATGGAGAAAATGAATCAAGAATTGTACATATATTTGTTTTAACTGTTTGTTGTGTATTGTTTAAATAAATGAATGTGTCTTTGTATCACTTGGTATGAACCAAAACATGCTAAGTATAAAAATCTGTTAAACTAGGAAGACACTGCAAGATTACCAAAAATTATGAATATGTATACAAATTTGATAAATGCTCATACCAGTGAAAACTGACCCTTTTGGTTGCCCTTGCAATCATCTGGGTGTCTCATTAAAATTGGGGCAGCTCAGTGATTTGCTTGCAGGAAGTTGAAGTTGGCTTGATGGATGAAGATGGCAATTAGCTGCTAGTATAAATAAAAGAAACCAGTTTTAAAAATTTGTAGTTGCTTTGTAATGAATTTATTAGTCAAATTTTATGTTGTAACTGAAGTTTCTTGTAAGGAGATTACTAAGTATTTGGATTAAAAATATGTACTAAAGTCAACCTGCTATGAAAGACTATTGATGATGTTTGGTTAATTGTTGATTTCATGAATGTCTAATTTGAAAAAAAAAGGGATAGACATATCTTATAAATATGATATGTGCATGTGATGATCTCTGATTTTTATTGCTTGAATTTATATTTTGACTTATGGAAATTAAAGAGCTAAGGGGGTTGATTTTACGAATGATCTCTTAAGATTTGAGTAGGGGTATTCAAAAGAAATGAATTTGTGCATGGCAGGTAAGTGATACAGGCATGTGCATGAATTCTGGAGATTTACATGTATTTGTGTATTTAAATTTCAAATAAAACTATGAGAGAAGTAAACCTGGAAGATACTGTATTTTGAATAATTGATTGAATACATATAAGGATGCATTTCCAGAAAACTTAAACTAGGCATAAACATGCTTGGGATTAGGAGTAGGACTTTGTAGAAGTTTTTTAATATGAGGGATATGGGTTTGCAAGTGGTAAAAGAGGGACTATGGCCGGCCTAGATGGCCATGGGTCAAACTCTTGGAGCCTGGAACCACTTCATTTCAATTAATGAAGTGTAAGTGCTTCCGGGACAAAACAAAAGAAAACACCAAGCAGCCCTCAAATAACACCAAGCATATCCAATAAAACACCAAGTATGTAAGTCTGCACCATGTTAAACTTAAAAATGCTAAAAGTCCTCAACTATTCAACCTGAAATGATAAATGGAAATTAGTTCCAACATCCATGCCTGCAAGTATAATTTTTGTGGTAAATTCATACAAGTACTTGATAACTACCTTAAGGTCAATTAAATACCATTTCAGTGTTAATAAAATTATTTAGGCAGAAAGCCTAGAAAGCTTAAGAAAAGTGAATTGTGCATTGCAATATATAAAAAAAATCTCTATCTCTGGAAGAAGAACAATATAAATTTAGAGAAAAATTAAAAGGTTATGTTGTCAAGATATATGATAATTTGGTTTCCTGTTTGATTCAAACTCTCTTTGCAAACTTGTTAGCTCTGAATGGCAAAGTGAAACAATTATGTATCTTCAAATATATAATTGTCTTAATTGGTTTATGCACCGGTATGATTATATTAGTAAATCCAGGGTCTTGGGAAAAATATTTGGAAATTGTATAAATATTCAAATATAAAAGAAATGGGGTTTAGTGGTGAATTCCTTTTGAATGTTTAGGCAAAAAAAAAATCTATGTGTTTTAAAGTGAGGGACACCACATAAAACGGAAAGGAAAAATGTAATGGAAGATATAAAAAGAAAATTAAAATGGTAAAGAAAAATCCAACTTACAATTTGGGATGGATTACGAATCAAAATGAGAAAGCATTGTGGAGGAAGAAAAACCATGACAAATTGATGTTAGAATTTCAGAGTGAGTAAAAATAGAGAGGAAAAGGAAAAGAGAATATTTGTATAGTTCTTGGTGAAATAATCTCAACCCTAAACTTTAACGGCACGGTAATCGATGGTCGTTAGATTTTAATAATGACAACCCCAAATACACAAAGAACGAGGAAGATTTACTAGAATTCGAAATGATTCATATGAAATGGTCGGAAAAATAGCCATTCGCAATGACACATGTGTAAAGAGCATTAAATGCAAAATGATTGACTAGACGATTGAGAAAACTGGGTACAAATATGATAAGTCCGCAATAATATACATTAATGCAGAGTTGGAAGGAAAATGTTACACTTATTTTTCTCCTATAAATATGTGTGACACATGTCTATGATCCAAGAATATGAAGACTGCAAAATTCAGAGGAAAAGGCAAGACAAGCTACAGCTCCATCAAAAGAAGGAACTGTGCAAACTATAGCATATTAAGCCCAATAGATTACGTTCAAAGACAATTACACGGGTTCGCAGCTCACACACAAATAAGGGTGTTATGAAGAAGTGTAAATCAAAAGGCACCGCCACAATCAAGCCACAAAGCAAACTGTACAACCTCCATAGACAAATTGCACAAATGTTGTAGTAACAAATAGTAGGAAGCAAATTAGGAGATCACTCATTCATGAAGCAACAAAACCAAGTATTGCACATAATCAAATATAATCCAAAAGAGGAGTATGCAAGAAGAATACAAAGAACCATGCCACATTTCCCTTAAAGCCAGCTCTAATACCGACGTAAAGTCTGCGTCGATGCTTTCCTAAAGTCTGGGACGACATCTTCCAAGAATCTATGCTAACATCTTCCTAGAATCTGTACACCATCAACTAGGGAACATCACCAATACTCAAAAAGGGTGGCATCTTCGTGCATAGGAAGAACCGCACTGATTCGCTAGAAAGTGGACCCTATTTAACTCCAAGCCAAACTCATGGTGCCACACTCCACACCAACTACGACACCACAAACTAGTGTAGCACAACTTTCAAAGCAAACTCAAGAGTTAACCTCTAACACCCAAAAACTCAAATCTTCCGCCTAAAATTTTGAATTCAAAATTCCTACCTTTAGCCAAATCTTCCCACCTAATGAAATAGCCCGTACCTTCAGCCACATTAGCAATCCATGCACAAATCAAGGAGCCATGGGATGAATGACACGTGGAAGGATCAGACGGCGGAAAAGAAATGCTAGACTAAGGAATTAGTCATCCTCGTGATGTCATAGTTCTATAAATAGTAGGGTAGTGACTTTTGGATATTCTCTTAATTATATACTAAATATAATTGTGCCCTCTACCATTAAAAAGTTTGTGCCAGCAAGAAGAATATAAGAAAAGATTTGACCCATGGACAGGATACTTCAAAATCCAAACAATGTAAATTTTTGTGTCTTTGCTTTTTCTACATTTTATTTGCTATTTCCAGTATAAGATACTCTTTGATTTTACTTAAATTGGACATAAGTTGAACCTGATATTTTAACAAATACTTATAGTGCAACTTCCTGATTGTGTAAGCATACAACAATATAATTACTACCTTTAAGATGAATTTAATACTACTTAAATTTGTTGATTCACAATTACGAAAGCTTATTGCATCGTAATTACTTCATGATTAGTTTGGTGTTGTGATACATACACACACATATGAACGTATGTATGTATGTATGTATGTATGTATGTATACGCACATATATATACATATACATACATACATACATACATATATATATATATGCATACAAATCTATACGTATATATGTATGTATATATGTATATATACATATGTATGTATGTGTATTACTCACGGGTTGGCCGTGAATTTTATACACACACACACACACATATATATATATAAGCACACACACACATTTATATACATATATACATTTACATATATATATACACACACATATATGTAATAATTTTCAGTTTTTCAAAATTAATATATGCATATATATTTGAATGTTTCGATTTAAGAAAAACTTGTTTTTTGGATATCGATAACAAAAAATCGAATTTAAAAATAGATATATGTTTTACGATTTAATTGAAAAATAATAGTATATACCATGGTTTAGAATTTATGAGTGTTTACGTATCGGTATTACCCAAGAGAATATTCACATGTTACAGCCCATTATCACCTCAGTCGCCATATTATCAAACAGTATTACTTAATAATACTCTTTGGTGGTATATGTATATATACACATATATATACACATATACATACATACATACATATACATAATAATTTTCAGTTTTTCAAAATTAATATATGCATATATATTTGAATGTTTCGATTTAAAAAAAAATTGGATATCGATAACAAAAATTGAATTTAAAATTACATATATGTTTTACGATTTAACTGAAAAATAATAATATATACTATGGTTTAGAATTTATGAGTGTTTATGTATCGGTATTAGCCCAAGAGAATATTCACGTGTTACAGCCCATTATCACATCATTCGCATATTATCAGACAGTATTACTTAATAATACTCTTTGGTGGTAGGGGTATAGAAGCGTGACGCCACAATAACACAAGTTAAAGCTCTAGCATAATGATTAATAAAGGAAAATTTGGAAATTTTCCGCCTTTTAGTCCTATATCTAATGCACTTGATCCAATATTATGTTTGAATAATGTTACTTCTATGTACCATAATACTTCACTATGATGTAGCATTTCATGTTTTAACGATATGCCTAATAACATAGTGAATTGGAAATCAAATACAATTTTTTGACACTACTTTTAATTAGGGATGTTACTGTTGCCCATGAACCATTCAAATGTACTCAATAGGCCACACGTTTATAATCTACTATGGTAACGGTTACGGCAACACTGAATATTTTAGTAACTATGGTAACCTATACCAGTTGTTCTTAATTTTTAATATTGCATTTTGTTTTGATATCAAGAATGATGCTTCATTAAAGCAGAGCACTCATCATGATGTCTTGAAGGATCGAACTCATAACCTTTAGAACATTTGTTTAAAATGTCATACCTCTAACCAACTGAGGTAGAGGCCCTTGATAAATTTTTATATTGCATTTCATAAGAAGTATGTAATTAACATAAGTTAGAGATACTTGTATACTAATGATATCTGGCATTTATGCGCTACTAACATGTGCATGCACAATTTTATAAATGAACTAAATAATTAATGAGAGAAGTTTGGAGCCATAGTTATTTATCAATGGCAGTGTATATAGTTGATAACATAGGTATAAAAAGTTTCAAATATTTCAAAAATATAACAGTTAACCATCATAAAAGGTTACAGTTATGAATGAATTTTTTTTTAACTGTCAACAATAATAACTCTTGTGGTCACAGTGGAATAACAACATTATATTTTTGATGTTTTATGGTTACATTTTATTCTTTATTGTGATACTTTATGGTCATAGTTAACAAGCATCTAACATTTTATTCTTTATTCTTTTTATTATTATTATTATTGTTATTGTTATTATTATTATTATTTGAAGTGGATACCAAACATCAACGGCATTTAAAGTGTGTGAACCTTTATACATGGAATTTTTGCTTATGTTTATACATTTGCTGATTTATGTGATTTTATAGCTTTTCATTTGTCTATGTAGTATATCTTTGTTATTTTCATATATTTGAATTTTAATAAAGGTTGATATTCATTTTTGATGAGAAAATGAAAAGAATGCTGAATTGAATGATTTTATTGATGATAATTGTATACAAAAGCAATATAATGTTTCGGTTACATTATACATGTTATATATATAATGTACATAACTTAAACAACCCATCTAATAATGCTACATGGGATGAAACCCGACTCCATTACAATGCAAGTGTAAATACACTAATGTATTGAGAAGTTCTGCTTATTCATTTATTCCCAATACGCCGCCTCAAAACGATTTAGGGTATTTCCCTAGCTTCTGCGATATTCCCAAATCTGCTGAGATCTTCAAATTGCTTCAAATTTGAGCGATGATTTGAAGAAAGTTAACTCTTTTCTTCATCGATCTTCTATTATTTCTTCAATCTCACATCAGTTTGGCTGCACTATGAGTTCTAACTTTCGGCGTTGTTGGTACACAAAGGTGCTTGACAGTAGCTAATTCCTTCACATAATCTTTACTTCTCTTTTGGAGTTAGACGAGGGTTTCGATTATGCTTTACGCGTTGAGATCTGACCTTGCGCGGATCTTGAGTTCACTCTTCAACCTTACAAATTTCTTGCCAGAGAGGGGACTGGTAAGTATGTCGGCTATTTGGTAAGTGGCAGGTACATGATTAATTTGCAATTTTCCCTTCATAACGTGCTCTCGAACGAAATATAAGTCGATCTCCATTTTTTTTCTTGAATGAAGTATTGGATTCTCTGATAGTGATATAGTACTTAGATTGTCACACCACAATATCAGTTTTAAATGTGTGTTAATTTTTAACTCATTTAGCAAAGATTGTATGCACATGATTTCAGTTGTTGTGCTAGTTATACTTATGTATTCTGCTTTGTACTTGATCTGGAAACCGTTGCTTGTTTTTTAGAACACCATGAAATTGGATTGCTTCCCATGTAGATACTAAATAATGTGGTGGATCTTCTATCATCAGAATCATTTGCCCATTCAGCATCTGTATACCCTGTTATGTTGAGATGTTTACAGGCTTTAAGGCTTAACCCATGATCAACGGTGCCTTTTAGGTATCTTAATATTCTTTTGACTGCTTTCTAGTATTTATCTTTGGGTTCCTACATAAATTGACACACCTTATTAACACCATATGATAACTCTAGTCTTGTAATGGTTACACATTGTAATGCACCAACAATACTTCTATATTCCTTATCATTAAGTATTGGTTCTCCCCTGTTTTTTGATAAATGAAGACTTGTTATCATAGGTGTAGGTAGAGAGTTGGCACCATCCATTTTTGCTTTAACTAATATACCTTTGATATACTTCTTTTGACATAAGAAAATTTCTGAATCTAAAACTCTGGTGACTTCTATTCCTAGAAAGTAGTTCAGTAGTACAAGATCCTTAATTGAGAATTGCTTGCCCAAAAATTGAATAAAATTGTTTATCTCTGTCTCATCATCACCTGTGACAATCAAGACATCAACATAGATAAGGATATATACAGTTGCAAATTTATTAATTCTAATGAATAATGAGTTATCTAATTTGGTAGACTAAAAGTTCAAACTTGATAGTGTGTCTTTCAGTTTCAAACCAGACTTTAGAAGCTTATTTAAGCCAATAGATTGCTTTGTTAAGCCTACAGACATAATTTCTATTTTGTTTGTAACCCTGCGGTTGCTCCATGTACACTTCCTCCTTTAAATCTCCATTTAGGAAGGCATTATTTACATCCAATTGTCTAATATTCCAATTTTTATGCAATGCTAAAGTGAGTATGATTCTGGTTGTTGTTGGCTTCGCAACTTGAGAAAATGTTTCATTGAAATCAAAGCCATGTTGTTGAGTATATACTTTTGCTACAAGCCTTGCTTTATATCTCATAATAGTTCCATCTGCATTTTTCATTACTCTATAAGTCCAGTTGCACCCCACTATATTCTTGTTTTTAGGTGAATAAACTAGATCCCATGTTCGATTCTTTATAAGTGCATTACATTCCTTATCCAATGGCTCTTTCCAGTTTATGTTCTTTATTGCTTGATCAAAATTGTTTGGCTCATCAGACCCAATTGTAGCTGTATATAATCTGGGCTTGAAAATTCCACTCTTTGACCTAGTTGTCATATGATGTCCAGTTTGAACTTGTTGCTTGTTGTGTAATTGCTCATTTGATTCTTCTTGCTGCATATGTGACTGCTCTTCATTGAATCACACTTTGTGTTTGACCGTTTGTAGGAGTGTGATTGAACTGGTCAGATTGCTCTGCTTGTTCATGACCTGGCCTAGTTCACTGTGAGTTGTGAATCAGGGGGATCAGAACCTTCCTCGGTCCATTCCCTGTTCAACTCAGTTGGATACAAAGGTATATCTGGTATATATACCCTTGGATTATGAACCTTTTGAGTTGTTTTTATGCCTGCACTAGTAAAAGGAAACACATGCTCATTAAACACCACATGTCTGCTCACAAATATTTTTCCATTATTGTCCAAAACCTTTATATCCTTTTTAATTTGTTGCATAACCCAAAAATGTACATGGAGTTGACCTAAAGTTCAATTTATGGGTATTGTAAGGTCCTATATATGGAAAATATAAACATCCAAATGCTTTCAGACTATAATAATCAGGTTTTATGTTAAACAAAACCTTTATTGGACTTTTGTTCTTTAAAACTTTAGTTGGCGGTCTATTTATTAAATACACTATTGTACTAAATGAATCTGGCCAAAATTTTATAGGGAATGATGCTTGGGCTAGTAAAGTAAGACCTGATTCAACAATATGCCTATATTTCTTCTCAACCAAACCATTTTGCTCAGAAGTATATGGCATGTAATCCTATGAACTATTCCATTCCTATGAATGAAATCATTGAGAGGTTTTGTGACGCCCCAGCTCTATGCTCACGCTAGCCAAGAACACTACTGGGTAATGCTGTCGACTAGCGCGAAGAATAAGGCTGTTGAGGAGCGACCATCTGTGTAATTGCTTTGGGCGAGTACCGATATGTCAGATAAAATAACTTACATTTCATTTCAAGAGGAAATCCAACATATCAAATACAAACTCGAAGCTACCACACAGTGGCTATGAGGCCTTCGGAAATAAATATAGAAATAAACATAACACAAATCAGTCATAGACATTCATATCACAAAGGCGGAAACAGATATGAATATATAACACATAAAAGTGTACATCAGAGTAGTGGTCAAACAAGATCCACAATATCACAAAAGAATAAATACAAGTGCTAGATAAAAGAATAAGTATACATCATGGAGTCTATATCTCGAATGTATAACAGCAAAAACTACAAATGTAATGTAGTTAGACAAAAGTCAGAAGATGATCCCAGATAAGGATTCAAGCAGAAGCACCTGTAACATCTCGGTCTGACCCGAGTATTATTTAAGAAGAAAATAATAAAGGGATCAGTCTAGCTATAAATATCAGATAAAGGAATGAGATATAAGCAGAGATATGATAAGGACGTATGAATCCATAATGTCATACAAGAACAAATATGATTTAAATAACAACAAAATCATACATTATCTCAAAATCTCAAAACACCAAAAAGAATATCATATTCTTTATTTTATTCACCAAACTACAAATATTGACAAACATATCACTGCCAATCACATAAAGAGGTGAAACAAAAATTCTAGAAATCATCAATTAGAAATCCAGAAACCATAAAAGGGGGAGGCCTATCACAAACGGGAGCATGAAAACTCACCAACACGTGTATCACAAATGGAACGCTATTCCATGGTCGCTAACCATAAATTTTGAGCCGAAGCTCCACAAACGGTCCAAAGACCACGGGTCGCTACCCCGCCAAATTGAATCGAAGTTCCACAGAAACGGGGTTTAGTCTCCCTCGTAGACAAATAGACATCGCACATCGCTAGTCTAAATCACAAAATGATCGCCATCGATCAATAAAAGTGTGAATTACACTAAGCTAGTAAATATATGAGTTTAGCTTCATGTCCCATAACCACTAGCTTAACTTAAATATTTACGAACAAATTATAGATTTCCACTCGAAAATTGTCACAAGATTTTCAATCGAACAAGTCCATAAATTAACCGACGAAGTAAACCCAAGCGTTTCATACCACTTATTTTGCTAATCCGCTTAATTAAATTTTCTCATACGAATGAGGTAAAGGTTTGTATGTACTAATAGATTAGAAAACGGTTTTATAAACGAACTTTGTATTAAAAATAGAGTTGAAATCATTTTAGTAAAAGAATTTGAATATTTACTACTAGTATAAAAACCTTTGTATTTTAAAGTGACAAAGCACATAAATGATTGTAGAAACAATCAACCATCCAAAAATTCACATACGAAGACGTGAATCAGATCCAAAGAAATCGATGCCAAATCCATCAAAATGGATATCCACAAAAATCCCGAAAAAGAAGTCATCAAGGAAGATAATAAAAGATATTAACAAATCGGATAACCTTGAATCGATAAAGGCTGGAAATCAAAACAAAATAATTAGGTAGGTTGAGACGATCAGGTCGGTCGACTAGACCAGGTGGTCAGTCGACTGACACAGACCCAGGCAATTTCCTGGGTCTGGTTCGGTCGACTGAACCTGCTTCTGAGAAATTCTGATTTTTCTGGTCGGTCGACTGAACCCCTGGTTCAGTCGAACGAACCTGCTCCAGAAGCATTTTCAATCTAGCCCCCTTTTGGGGAAAATTCGATAACGCGGACGGAAGTGGAAGAACAAGCATCTACGACTGAGGATTTACGCCTAACGACAACCTAGCCTTATATGGCCCTCCGAAACACTCCACTAACGTGTTTAAACATCAAAGATTAGATTTTTATAAAAATTGGATTCCAAAAACCAAAAATTGAACAATTCACCAATTTAATCCAAATCGAAAGCAAATGCACATAAATAAGTGTTAGGAATTCATACCCAACATCATCGATATCTATAGAAATAGATGTGAGTTCAAAAACTCACTTTTAAACCTAAAAATGATGAAAGAGAAGCTTGAAAACAAAGGAGGATCAACCACTCTTCAAACTCAACTCTAGAAGCTTGAATCTAAGCACAAAAGAAGAACATTTCCAAAGTTAGGTTTAGGAAATTTCTGAATTTAAAGAGAGATTGAGTTAGAGAAGAAGATGGAGATACTTACTAATAGTTTCTCTTTGAATTTGGAGCTAAAACTTGGATTTGCTAAAGAAACTAGGGTTTAGGATTTTAATTTTCCATATCCACCACCATTTTCAGTTTTGCTTGAGTGTTTTAGGAAATAGAAATGTAGTGAAGAGGAGAGGTGGACTGAACTAGAGTATAGAGAGAGTTGGGGTGAAGCCCAAACCCAAAGCCCAATAGAAAATAGCAAAATTCAACTTACTCCAAATATATCAATGTTTATACTTAAAACGGTCGCAAATGCCGTTTTGGACTCAATGGAAGTGGTCTCGAGTCCCAATTCGACTGTTTGCAAAAAGTAGCTTTTTGGACCTCAATCCGATTAACGATTCTATATTTAAATAAAATATTTAAACATTCAAAACTTTAAAATATGCGGTTGTTACAGACTCCCCTCCTTAAAGAAATTGCGTCCTCGCAATCTTTAAGAAATATATAAGAAGTAACAACAACAAAAGCATATCAACACAAAAGGAAGAAATTTGAAATAAAAATTTCACCTTAAGGAGCACGAGAGAGCAAGTCTGGATGTGTTCGCTCGATGAATTCTCTGGATTCCCAAGAGCAATCCTTGGGATTTGAGGACCATTGAACTTTCACAAGAGAAACATCTTTATTTCGAAGGCGTTTGACCTCCGAAGCAATGATTTGAATAGGATGTTGCTCATAAGTCAAATTAGGCAAAACTTCAATTTCTTCAATAACACCGGGCTCAAGAATAGAGTCGGAATCTCGAAGGCATTTCCGTAATTGAGAGACGTGGAATACGTCATGAATAGTAGAGAATTGAGCTGGTAATAAAAGGCGATAAGCCACGGAACCAATGCGTTCGGTGAAGGGAAATGGGCCAATATATCGAGGTGCTAATTTTCCCGATCGACTGAAACGCACAACACCCTTCATAGGTGAAACACGAATAAACACAAAATCTCCCATAGAAAATTCTAATTTCCTTCTTCGATTATCGACATAGGATTTTTGTCTACTTTGAGCTTCTTGCATCCTATGTCGAATAAGGTCGATCTTTTCTGTGGCATCACGAATAAAATCTAGACCTAAAACCAGCTTCTCACCGTCTTCAAGCCAACATGAAGGAGATTGGCATGGCCTTCCATATAGTGCCTCGAAAGGTGCCATACCAATACTAGATTGGAAGCTATTGTTATAGGAAAATTCAACAAGCGAAATATGATCTTCCCAACTTCTACCAAAATCAAGAACACATGCACGAAGGAGATCTTCAAGAGTTTGATTCACACGCTCGGTTTGTCCATCGGACTGAGGATGATAAGCGGTGCTAAAATTAAGCTTCGTTCCCAAAGCTTTTTGAAGACCTTTCCAAAATCCACTAGTAAACAATGGATCACGATCGCTAACTATAGAAGTTGGAACTCCATGCAATTTAACAATTTCTTTGACAAAAAGTTTAGCCAAAATAGGTACGGTCCGATTGGACCGAACCGGAATAAAATGGGCGGATTTTGTAAGCCTATCTACTATCACCCAAAGGCTATCATGACTCAAACGAGAATGGGGAAGACCATCAATAAAGTCCATGGAAATTTGATCCCACTTCCATATTGGAATTTCCAAAGGTTGCAATAACCCACCGGGCCTTTGATGTTCGGCCTTTACGAGTTGGCAAGTCATGCAACGCTTAACAAAGTTAGCAATATCGGATTTCATTCCCTCCCAATAATAAAGTCGCTTCATATCCACGTACATTTTACTACTACCGGGATGAATGGTAAATTTAGAACGATGAGAATCTTCTAAAATGTCTTTACGAAGATCAATAATATTTGGTACAATAAGTCTACCAAATTTTCGAATACCGCCACGAGCATCAATATTAAAGTCTTTCAACCCTTCAATATCAATTTTATCCCTACAACTTTGGCCAAGAAGAACCAATTCGGGATCATGCTTTTGAGCTTCAAGAATGCGGTCTAAAAGGGAAGGATGAGCTTCAAGGCTACATAAAACAAGAGATGAACATAATTGGATTCACGATCTCGAATCTCACAAGTGGATAAAGTCGCGAGATCATTCCACTCGGATATCATCATAGAAACAACCGCTTGTTGCTTTTGGCTGAGGGCATCGGCAACACGATTTCCCTTTCTGGGAGTATAAAGAATATCAAGATCATAAGATGCAAGGAACTCGAGCCAACGTTGTTGACGCAAATTAAGTTCCTTTTGAGAAAATAAATACTTCAATGATTTATGATCGGTGTAGAGAACAAACTTCTCCCCCAAAAGATAATGGCGCCAAATTCTAAGGGCGAAAACAGTAGCCGCGAGCTCTAAATCGTGAGTGGCATATCTAGTCTCGGCAGGCTTTAATTATCTAGAAGCATAAGAGATAACACGTTCCCTTTGCATAAGAACGGCTCCCAAACCAACACGACTAGCATCGGTGTAAACAATAAAATCTTGGTTCCCATCGGGAATCACAAGAATAGGAGCATCAGAAAGGAGTTCTTTTAATTTTTGAAATGAAGCTTCACATTTGTCCGACCAAATGTATTTAACTCCCTTCTTTGTCAAACTAGTAAGAGGTACAGAAATCTTAGAGAAGTCTTTTATGAACCGACGGTAATAGCCCGCCAATCCAAGGAAGCTACGAATTTCCATCACACTCTCCGGTCTCTTCCAATTTTGAATCGCTTCAATCTTCGAAGGATCCACGGAAATTCCGGATTCAGAAATAATATGTCCCAAAAATTTCACTCGAGATTGCCAAAAGTGGCATTTAGAAAATTTTGCTTTCAATTGGTTACTCCTAAGAGTTTCCAACACAATCCGAAGATGTTTTACATGCTCTTCCTCGGTTTTAGAATAAATAAGAATGTCATCTATAAAGATGAGAACAAATCAGTCGAGGAAGTCTTTGAAAACTCGATTCATAAGGTCGACGAAATAAGCTGGAGCATTCGTCAAACCAAATGGCATAACAAGCCATTCATAAGATCCATAACGAGTACGGAACGATGTCAAAGGAATGCTATCCTCTGCAATACGGAGCTGATGAAAACCGGTTGCTAAGTCTAACTGTGAAAAGACTTTAGCACCACTAAGCTGATCGAATAAATCATCAATCCGCGGTAAGGGATATTTATTCTTGATGGTAAGATCGTTGAGCTTGCGGTAGTCAACGCAAAGCCTAAGTGTACCATCAGATTTCTTCACAAAAATAGCTGAAGCTCCCCATGGAGAGGAACTAGATTGAATAAATTGCTTTGCTTCCAATTCGGATAATTGTTTGCACATCTCCTCATTTTCTTTATTGGACATACGATAAGGAGGACGAGTAATAGGTAGAGCTCCATGGATTAGATTAATTTGAAACTCAATTGCTCGCTTAGGTGGTAATCCTAGAACGGGCTCGAATATGTCGAGAAATTCACGAACAATGTGAATGAGAGAAATGACATCTTCCTCGTCATCATTATCGTCATCACGAGGATTTAGAGAATACAAGGATGCTTTCGAATTGGAATTTGAATCTTTCAGAACTAGAGAAATCTGCTTAACAGATTGAGGATGCCGAAGATATATAGTCCGTTCAGGACATAGAATATGAGCTTCATAACGGTTAAGCCAATCCATCCCCAAAATCATTCCGAAACCTAAATAACACATAACATGCAAATCGGCATGGAAAGAGTAATCACATAAAATAATTTCGACATCTTTACAAAGTAAACTGAGTGTTGTGGATCCGCCAACCAGATTCGCAATTCTCAAAGAAGTCATCAAGCCAATAACATCCAAAGATAAAGCATCAACAAGTTCCTTTGATATAAAAGAGTGAGATGCACCCGTATCAAAAAGAACTCGAATAGAAAGATCACGAAATATAATAACGCCATCAAGGATAGAATGAGAAATACCTTGACCACGAGAAGTGTTAGCAGGGGCTTGTACAACATTTAATTTGCCCTCCTTCTTGCCTTGAAGTTTGGGACACAAAGATAAAGTATGACCCGAACTCTTGCAATATCGGCAGAAAAGAGGCTTCGGGCACTTGTTTGCATAGTGGTCCTTAGAACCACAATTGTAGCATTCTCCGTGACGAGGGTTAGGAGTATGTGCTATCGGTGTTGCTTGCTTTCCCTTCTTGTTGGGATTAGGCTTGAATTTGAAAGGTCTCTTTTTGTTGATGTTTGGTTTAAACTCAACATCACTATCTTTATCAGCCCCTTCGAGTCGAAGAGCAATATCAACAAGTTGATCAAAAGAAACTTCCAATTTCAGAAGTAATGGCTTTTTGAGGCTCTTGTTCAAGCTATAAACAAATCTCTGGTTTTTCTTCAATGGGGTATTAATGTATTCGACCCCATATTTTGAGAGAGACACGAAAGATGCGACGTAGTCGGTCACGGAAGATTCACCTTGAACAAGGTCTATGAAGCGTCGGGCTAAAGGTACTTTTTCAGCTTCCGGCACGAATTTCACCTCGAACCTTTCCCGAAATTGCTCCCAAGTAAGGTCCGCTTCATTAATTTCGGAGATTGGAAGTTCGTACCAGTCTAATGCTCTTTCTTGGAGCATACTACAAGCCACTTGGGCTCGATGAAGATCAATAAGATTCATGCGAGAAAATATGCGGTCGCATGTTCGAAGCCAAGCGTGGACTTCTATAACGCTCTCGGAACCTTTGAATGGCTTCCCACCCAAATTGGTGTAATCACTGCACAATCGTGCAAACCCAGATTTAGGATGTGTGGGCCCAGGAATAGGTCCGACAGCTTGAGCATTTCTTACAAGATCAAGAAGTTGCTGAGCAGACATAAATACTCCATCCTGGGGAGTAGCACTAGATTGACCGGCGCTGGGACGACCAGGTCTAACCATTTCTTTTCTTTAAGAAAGAAATAAAAGAGAAAAAAAGGTTAATCTCAGAATGAATATCAAACAAACTTGATTGATAAAACAAGGAATCACAAAAGAAAATAGGATAGAACGGTACGAAGACTCGAATTAAATCCTATGGCACGATTCCTAAGAAAGACTTAGGACAATGATCCTTGCTAGATTATTCTACATTGTTTCGAAGTTTGGCTCTGATACCAAGCTGTGACGCCCCATCTCTATGCTCACGCTAGCCAAGAACACTACTGGGTAATGCTGTCGACTAGCGCGAAGAATAAGGCTGTTGAGGAGCGACCATCTGTGTAATTGCTTTGGGCGAGTACCGATATGTCAGATAAAATAACTTACATTTCATTTCAAGAGGAAATCCAACATATCAAATACAAACTCGAAGCTACCACACAGTGGCTATGAGGCCTTCGGAAACAAATATAGAAATAAACATAACACAAATCAGTCACAGACATTCATATCACAAAGGCGGAAACAGATATGAATATATAACGCATAAAAGTGTACATCAGAGTAGTGGTCAAACAAGATCTACAATATCACAAAAGAATAAATACAAGTGCTAGACAAATGAATAAGTATACATCATGGAGTCTATATCTCGAATGTATAACAACAAAAACTACAAATGTAATGTAGTTAGACAAAAGTCAGAAGATGATCCCAGATAAGGAGTCAAGCAGAAGCACCTATAACATCTCGGTCTGACCCGAGTATTATTTAAGAAGAAAATAATAAACGGATCAGTCTAGCTATAAATATCAGATAAAGGAATGAGATACAAGCAGAGATATCATAAGGACGTATGAATCCATAATTTCATACAAGAACAAATATGATTTAAATAACAACAAAATCATACATTATCTCAAAAATCTCAAAACACCAAAAAGAATATCATAATCTTTATTTTATTCACCAAACTACAAATATTGACAAACATATCATTGCCAATCACATAAAGAGGTGAAACACAAATTCTAGAAATCATCAATTAGAAATCCAGAAATCATAAAAGGGGGAGGCCTATCACAAACGGGAGCATGAAAACTCACCAACACGTGTATCACAAATGGAACGCTATTCCATGGTCGCTAACCATAAATTTTGAGCTGAAGCTCCACAAACGGTCCGAAGACCACGGGTCGCTACCCCGCCAAATTGAACCGAAGTTCCACATAAACGAGGTTTAGTCTCCCTCGTAGACAAATAGACATCGCACATCGCTAGTCTAAATCACAAAATGATCGCCATCGATCAATAAAAGTGTGAATTACACTAAGCTAGTAAATATATGAGTTTAGCTTCATGTCCCATAAACACTAGCTTAACTTAAATATTTACGAACAAATTGTAGATTTCCACTCGAAAATTGTCACAAGATTTTCAATCGAACAAGTCCATAAATTAACCGACGAAGTAAACCCAAGCGTTTCATACCACTTGTTTTGCTAAGCCGTTTAATTAGATTTTCTCATACGAATGAGGTAAAGGTTTGTATATACTAATAGATTAGAAAACGGTTTTATAAACGAACTTTGTATTAAAAATAGAATTGAAATCATTTTAGTAAAAGAGTTTGAATATTTACTACTAGTATAAAAACCTTTGTATTTTAAAGTGACAAAGCACAGAAATGATTGTAGAAACAATCAACCATCCAAAAATTCACATACGAAGACGTGAATCAAATCCAAAGAAATCGATGCTGAATCCATCAAAATGGATATCCACAAAAATCTCGTAAAAGAAGTCATCAAGGAAGATAATAAAAGATATCAACAAATCGGATAACCTTGAATCGATAAAGGCTGGAAATCAAAACAAAATAATTAGGTAGGTTGAGATGATCAGGTCGGTCGACTGGACCAGGTGGTCAGTCGACTGACACAGACCCAGGCAATTTCCTGGGTCTGGTTCGGTCGACTGAACCACTGGTTCGGTTTACCGAACCTGCTTCTGAGAAATTCTGATTTTTCTGGTCGGTCGACTGAACCCTTGGTTCAGTCGATCGAACCTGCTCCAGAAGCATTTTCAGTCTAGCCCCCTTTTGGGGCAAATTCGATAACGCGGACGGAAGTGGACGAACGAGCATCTACGACTGAGGATTTACGCCTAACGACAACCTAGCCTTATATGGCCCTCCGAAACACTCCACTAACGTGTTCAAACATCAAAGATTAGATTTTTATAAAAATTGGATTCCAAAAACCAAAAATTGAACAATTCACCAATTCAATCTAAATCGAAAGCAAATGCACATAAATAAGTGTTAGGAATTCATACCCAACATCATCGATATCTATAGAAATAGATGTGAGTTCAAAAACTCACTTTTAAACCTAAAAATGATGAAAGAGAAGCTTGAAAACAAAGGAGGATCAACCACTCTTCAAACTCAACTCTAGAAGCTTGAATCTAAGCTCAAAAGAAGAACATTTCCAAAGTTAGTTTTAGGAAATTTCTGAATTTAAAGAGAGATTGAGTTGGAGAAGAAGATGGAGATACATACTAATAGTTTCTCTTTGAATTTGGAGCTAAAACTTGGATTTGCTAAAGAAACTAGGGTTTAGGATTTTAATTTCCCATCTCCACCACCATTTTCAGTTTTGCTTGAATGTTTTAGGAAATAGAAATGTAGTGAAGAGGAGAGGTGGACTGAACTAGAGTATAAAGAGAGTTGGGGTGAAACCCAAACCCAAAGCCCAATAGAAAATAGCAAAATACAACTTACTCCAAATATATCGATGTTTATACTTAAAAAGGTCGCAAACGCCATTTTGGACTCAATGGAAGTTGTCTCGAGTCCCAATTCAACTGTTTGCAAAAAGTAGCTTTTCAGACCTCAATCCGATTAACGATTCTATATTTAAATAAAATATTTAAACATTCAAAACTTTAAAATATGCGGGTTGTTACGGGTTTAAATTCGGTACCTCCATCTGTCTGTAAAATTTTGAGTTGATGATTTGTTTGTTTTTCTACGTGGTTGATAAAACGTATTACTGCTCTACAAGTTTCTGACTTTCCTCTAAGAAAATATTTCCAAGTATGTCTGGTGTATGCATCAACAAATGATATATAGTATTCAAACCCATATTCTAAATTGACTGGTGTTGGACCCCATAGATCAGCAGCAACCATTTCAAGGTATTTAGGGTATTCAGTTTGTGAATCAGCAAATGAAAGTTTGTGACTTTTGCCCATCTGGCAGTATGTACATACATAGGGTAGAGTAATGTTCTCAGAAGGAATTTTATTTTCTACTAAAATTTTCTTTACAACATCGACATTACGGTGGCCTAACTTGTAATGCCAGAAATCAAACACATTAATTCTTCTTTCTGCATTTTCAGAAAGATTACAGTAATTTCTTTTGTCTTCATAACTTCTTGAATTAACAAAGTGAAACTTGTATAGCCCTTTATCTGCATTACCCTTTAAATGAGTTTCTTTGGTTAGTATATCTTTAACCAAACAATATTTTGGGTAAAATTCAAAACAGACATTGTTATCACTTGCAAATTGTGACACACTTATCAAATTCTTTCTTACTTGAGGCACTCTTAGTAAATTATTGAGATATAGTTGTCTATCACCTTTGATGCAAGCAATTCCAATGTGTGTTATATTGATACTCTGACCATTGCCCGCGTGTATGGACTAATTACCTCTATACTCCTTTTGACCAAGATTTAGATTGTCCAGGTTGCTTGTGATATGATTTGTAGCACTAGAGTGAAGATACCAACTTTTATCTTGTATATCATCTGGTTTTGTGACTGCATTATGTTGATAGTTTCTTGACTTTTCTGACTGGTTGCTTGATTCCTGTTGCACATGAGCTACATTAACACTTGGATTTGTATTATTTCTTTGATTGTTCTGACCCAGATTTGGTACATTATTTGCATTGAATCTGAAATAACATTTTGGTGTTGTATGACCAATCTTTTCACAAATCTGACATTTGGGTATGCTGTTATTGTTCCATCTTCCTCTTGCTCTAGTGGATTGACCTCCTCTTGATTTGTTATGCTGTAACCTTTTCCTTTGTTGTTTGAGTTTGCTGCATAGTTGATGGATGAATCATTGTCCACTAATTTCTTTTGATCTAACTTCCTTCATGTGGAAGAAGTGTTGCACTGACATATTGTATGGATGGTAATGTTTCTTTAGATGATATTATTGCCACAACTGATTCATAATCATCACCTAGACCACCTAAGATGGTCGACGCTTGTTCAGTATCTGATACTTTGTGCCCTATTGTTTCAAGCAAATCACATGTTGTTTTCACTTTTGAAAAATATTCTCTCATGGATAGATTGTCTTTTCTGATATTTTACAGTTGTCTCTTGTAATGCATTATTTTAGCAGCAGATTGAGAATTAAAAATCTATTGTATGGTTGTCCAAATCTCATTAGATGACTTACATCCAATTATCTGTGGTAACATATTCATGCTGATTGATGACAGCAACCATGAACTAATTAGACTGTCTTATCTTTGATATTTTGTGAATTCTTGATTTCTAACAACCTTGTTTTCTTGGTTAGTGATGAATCTTGGAGGCACAGATAATGTTCCCAACATAAATCCTTCAATACCATATCCCCTAACTGCTGTTTCAACTTGAAACTTCCACAAAAGATAATTATCTTTATCAAGTTTGGCTGTAATTAATTGTGCCTGGGGACTTATAATGTTCTTGATCAAATCTTCAATTGCTGATTCACTCCACTGATTTGATTTACTTGTACTGTCTGAAGTGGCTGAATTGTGATCTCCTTCAGCCATAATGAATTTAATGGTTTAGAAGTGGGAAAATGGTAGAGAATGATGAGACAATCTTGATTAATCAGAAAATCAGTTGGCAAGAAAATGAATTTGACAGATTTGATGCAACCACTGAAACTTAAATGATGGTTTTGTTCTGATAAGCTTTCTGGTATGGCACTTACTTTCTTGATATCTTTGTGATTGATTCCTTGCCTTCTTGATCTGTTTACTGATTTTCTGATAGTTTTTTTAATCTCTGCTTGATTTTGATGAAAAGTCCTGCTGCAGCCGAACTTTGATTCTGGCAAGGCACTTGACTTCTTTATTAGATTTGCAAGCAAATTCAAAAAACTCTCAAATGATGAGATCAAGATCTCTGATGAGTACACTCAAATGATGATATTTAATCTGATGAGTTGCTTTAGAAGTAAAAGAAATCTAACATTGATGTTGTTAAGCAATTCAAGCTCTAATACCATATTGAATTTTGATGAAGGACATTTAGATTTGATGAGAAAATGAAAATGAAAAAAGTGTCGAATAGAATGATTTTATTGATGATAATTGAATACAAAAGCAATATAATGTTTCGGTTACATAGTACATGTTATATATATAGTGTACATAACTTAAACGGTCCATATAATAATGCTACATGGGCTAAAACCCGACTACATTATAATGCAAGGGTAAATACACTGATGTATCGAGAAGTTCTGCTTATTCATTTATTCTCAGTATCATAGCATTTCACTTTGATCAATATATAAAAATTTAATTATTAATAAGAACGATAGTAGCAGCATTTCACTTTTTATTATTGTGATTGTTATTACTATCTACGACATGCTACGTTTTAATGAGCTATTTAAATACATCATTTTAAACTTGGCTGTACCTCCACTTTTCTGTACAATTGGATGATACGTAGTAAAAGTAAAAGTAAAAAAAAAATGTAGTTAACTTCAGAGTATCAGAAAATTTATCACCAAGAAGCATGAGTTGTACAGGAAAAGGAAAAGAAAAATCAGATTGACGCGATAGATTCACATTACACAACAAACTACATTTGTTTGATTGAAGGAAAACATCATAAAAATTATATACATTGCGTTGATGTATGAGAAAACCTACCAATTATGAAATGAGAAACATTGCCGTGGGGCCCTTGTCCAGCTCACCTTCTTCTAAAGTCACCAACTGCAAGCATAGCTTCAGCAAATTTATCTGCATCAACACAAATTAACAAACTTTTAGAAGTCTAAATGCAGATTTTATTAAAACTGCAGTTGGACGGCACAATTACCCAACAGAACGTACTAATATTTAACCCAATTTGCCTGTTACTTTTCGTTATATTTTTGCTACTGCTATCAGCTTATTACTATGAATAATTTCCTTCTGAGTTAGTTTTCTTTTGTAAATGGAATGCTCACCACTTTACAGTCGCTTGATTAATAGCCTCTTCTACCTTTTCTTGCCCATCTCAGTTCGAAGGGAGGATTCTGAAGTTCCAACTTCGAAGTATCCTCTTCACTGTCATCTGTCCCATGCATTTTTTTTCCAATTTGACAGAAAGAATAAAATATAAAAGAAGAATAATAATAATTCGTAAGCATATTTCCTGGCTTAGAAACTGCAAATGAGTTCAAATTGGTATCAAAAATTTCAGGTGAGACACCTGTGGATTATTTACTGACCTTTAAAGAAATATATAGGTCATAGAACTACCAAAAGTACAAAACTGTAGGATAACATTTGCAACCAACCTAGATTGACTAGCGTATAAAACTTGGATCATGTAGTTATTTATCTAGTTGTTTAGCAGAGTGTTTATGTTCTCCAGCTAATTCTAGTTCTTTCTTCATTCGGTTAAATATAGTAATGGTTATACGTTTGAAACCAAAAAAGGTTACTTGAAGGTAAATAAAAGGACAAATTTTAGTATTAGGTCTGGGAGAAAAAATTATTTCTTGCACAATCTATTTGATTCTTACCTTCACTAGTTAGCTTGCAGACCAAAGAGCTTCTGCTGCTGGCGGTATCATGTACAATTCCTTCCTTGATTGGCGAGGAGATGAGAATAGGCTGAATTAAGGACATAAAAATATGAGATTAAATGCGTAATCATATGCTACCCAAATGAACCTACAAATTACCTTTGATGGCGTTCTGCCTACTGCATCCAACTGGTTTTGTTCACTGCCAGATTTTTTTGTTGAAGTTGAAATTAGCTCTTCTTTGGTTTGAACCAACTGTGCATTACGATGAGACCTTTTTGCTCCTATAGTTGTTTTCCCCCAAGTCCTATGCTCTTCAGCACTCTCACAGTTTCCATTAAATGGTGGCATGTAACAGAACCTGCCAATAACAGCAAGAAAAACATCGTCAGATAACTAAAAAATCATTACAAAAGCGGAATAAATAAATAAAAATTGCCCTTTTTTTAGTGCTGTTTTACTGGAATCTATTACCACCTAGTATAAGTATATTACCAAACAAAATAAGTATGCATACTAACATAAGAACTTGGATATAGAAGAAACTCATTGAGTTTGAAAATTGACCGTGCATATTGGTGAGATGCGCTACTTTTCTTATGAGGAAACCGATAAATATATGAGATAAAATAAATGGCCTCCAAAATTGCCCAAGTTACCCAACCGTTTAGATTGTAATTATACTCAATCGAGAAATTAGAAAGAGTCTCTCAATGCATAACACAGATAATAGTAGACTTAAGTATTTATATACAACACCGATATTTAAATTAAATGACATTCTTACAAAAACATTGAACTATCTCCAAGTGAATACAACTGTGTAGGTTTCACAAGATGCATATATAGGATCACCTACGAGAGTCACTGACCCACTTACATGTCTAGTCCAACACTGATCTCAGTTATTTGGTTAGATTTGATCAAATATCTTAAGAATTCTTTTTTGTATAGTTGTTTACAATATACAGCCAATACATGCATTACTAGAATTCAACATGCAGGCATTTTATTTTCAAAGCGCACACATTGGAAGTACTGTAAACAGGGCCGGCCCATAATTTTGGTTGCCCAAGCCCATATACACAATTTTGAAATAAATTTAAAATCAAAACTAAATTATTGCCCCTTACCAGCTTGAACCCGGATCACCAAAGCCCATTCCAATTCACTTACCGCTAATTGGACAAATTACTTAGTTTACAATTCATATATGAACAGTTTATAACAAAAAAAAAAATTATTTGTTGCCCCAGTCCAGTGGGCTACCCTAGCCCGAGGGCTTGGTGTGCTGTCCCAGGGCCTGCTCATGCAGCAAGTTTGAATTTTAAACTTAATATTGTCATGGGGCAAGAGAATAATCATCATTCTCTGCCCAGTGCTCAAGACTCGCTTGAGTGGAGTCTGAGATGGACAAAATAAACGTAAACTTACACCAATTACTGGAAAGATTGTTTTCGAAACTTGGTGAATAAACTAGGTGCCCACAAAATCTGAATCCAATGATGTGTGAAATCAAGTTCACAACAGATTTACATATCTAAAGCAAGCTGTGTTGGGTATAACATGTCTATTACTACCTTCCCATAAATTGAGACGCTCAACTAATTAATGAATGTTAGACGTCAAGCGCCAAGGCGATATCAAAGTAAGAGAATAAAAAGAAAATATACCATTCAGGAGGCAAACAACCGCTGCTGGAACTGGTATCAAGCATTCTCCACTTCCAGCATTTACCACACTGAACCCACTCATAAACGGGTTTATACCTCTTAATCCCCTTGTTCTGAATTTAAAATAAAAGAAAGTGTATAAATAACAATAAATTGGAACCAAAAAAGTTCCTAATGGAAAACTACCCAATTTATTCATGCATGCTCTGGCAACTAGATCTAAGCTATCAATGAATTAATAACATTTGAAAAGTGCAGTTTAATTTTAATGCTGCAACCTTCAATTATTAATTTTTTTTATCATAAATCTTGTCGTATTCAGGCTTAGGTATGTCAAAGGGAGATAATCTCTTGATTATCCGCATGTTTAGCAGAACTTAATTGGATATATCTACAATTATAACAAAGATTAGTTGTAAAAATCTGTGCAATGACCTAGTCGTTTATATAATTGTACTCGAGTAGGTGATTGTGGCATATAAAAGTTAACTAGCATACTCACTTATTTTTCATGTCCTGGCATATTTTCTTGCAATCTCTGCATTTCATAAATCATGATGTCTACAGAAAACAATAAGAAACTAAGGGTCCGTTTGGTTTCATTTTGAGTTTTGCGTTTTGCATTTTTAACATGCATTACAGAACACGAGGAGAGCGGAGAAAATTTAAAATTCTATGTCATTATGATAATGGAGGGGCAACGGACGGGGCAGATTGTTTTCCATGCTTTTGTTATTTTCTGGAACATGAAAAACAAAATAACTTCGTTTTCCATGTTAATTTCGTTTTTCAAACTGATTGTCTTCGAAATTACATGTACCGTACGCATTTTTGTTTGGATGGAAACTCAACTAACAACGGCAAACCAAACGGGGCCTAAGAGTCCTCATTTTGAGTTTTGTGTTTTCAACATGCACTACAAAATATGAGAACGTATGAAATTATTTAAAAATATAAGCCATTACGACGATAGAGGGTCAACGGAGATGATAGATTATTTTTTGCTTTTGTTATTTCCCATAACATGAAAAACAAAAAACAAAATTGTTTTATATTTTGTATATTAACTTCATTTTTCAAATTCGTTGTCTTCTAACAATACTTCCGTCGTACGTATTTTTGTTTGGATGGAAATCCAAAACTCAAAAATAAAAACCAAATGGGGCCTAAGGGTCCGCGTCTGAACATAAAGGTGAACAAAATGAGGTTCAATGAACTTGTGTTTTGGGCATTGAATGGCGGTTGAAGTTGAGATGCAAAATTGGATGTAATATGAAATTATTTACATAATGTAATTTGTTATCATCTTATATTGTTTTACTTTAGCTACTGAAAATTAAAAAATTTAAATTGTCATAAATAATTAAATAATTATTTATTGTAATTAGTTAATTAATAATTTAAATTTTATGTTATTGATTTAATTATTTAATAATAGTTTAATTATTATACATAACTGAATTACTAACCGATTAATTTATTATCATAAATTACTGTATGTAAATAAAATGTAGAAAAAATATATATTCATTACAAACAATAAATAATTATTTAATTACTACACATTCTAACTAATTCTTCATATAAAATTTAATTCAAAAGAGAATTAAAGAATGATAATGTAAGCTTATATCAAGTATGTAAGCTACATAATCTCACATCAAGTACTTGAGCTCACATGAGAAGTGACACTTCAAGTGATAATAATAAGACTAGATTAAAGTCACATTGCCTAAAAGATGCATTTCTTTAAATTTCAGAGCAATTGTTTAAGGTCGAGCCCTTTTGGGCATTCAACTTTTTGTGTAATAGACGAACAAGTCATATGTGCACATTGCCTCCAACCAACTGGTTGGTCGGTCGTCGTATATGGGAAATGAATTTTTTTCTCTAATTTTCTTCTAAATTGAACAAAAAAAATGCTAAAAATTTCATAAAAATAAAGTATTTCGAAAGCTTAAGTGCAACAAGCCTTCATTTACATCGGATATAAGTTCTGACTGTTAGGGTTGTCTCGCATGTTTAATGGAGGAACGACGGTTTGGATTTGGAAAGTCCCACATTGCAAAATAACTTGAAGAAGTGGTGTATAAATATGAGTTGGTAGACACGTAACATCAGGGATTCCTTTTTTTTTTTTTTTTTTTTTTAAAAGTCTCAACAACTCCTCTCTCTCAAGAACTCATCTCTCCCCTAGTTCTGATACCATTGTTGGGCAACGACGGTCGGACCAAGCCCCTCCGTCTCCAGCACGTGGCGTAAGCATATGAGTCGGCACACACTTTGTTGTAACAAAAGGAATCCCTGATGTTACGTGTCTACCAACTCATATTTATACACCACTTCTTCAAGTTATTTTGCAATGTGGGACTTTCCAAATCCAAACCGTCGTTGCCCAACAATAGTATCAGAGCCGATGGTTACGGGCTGGGCCATGGGGATACGGCAGTGCTCTCAAAGGTTACCGCAAAGAATGCGAGTCAAGGGGAGACTGTTAGGGTTGTCTCGCATGTTTAATGGAGAAACGACGGTTTGGATTTGGAAAGTCCCACATTGCAAAATAACTTGAAGAAGTGGTGTATAAATATGAGTTGGTAGACACGTAACATCAGGGATTCCTTTTGTTACAACAAAGTGTGTGCCGACTCATATGCTTACGCCACGTGCTGGAGACGGAGGGGCTTGGTCCGACCGTCGTTGCCCAACACTGACATCATCACTCCGATGCTCAAACTTTCCCATTTCTCACTGCTTGGCCAGTGCATTATACACCAGTGTCGTAAGTCTTATGATATGTATCTTTCCTTATATCAGACGTAAAACACGTCCATAAGTGTGACCACACCATCCAAAGTATCCAAGAATGGGCTTGGTCCGACCGTCGTTGCCCAACACTGACATCATCACTCCGATGCTCAAACTTTCCCATTTCTCACTGCTTGGCCAGTGCATTATACACCAGTGTCGTAAGTCTTATGATATGTATCTTTCCTTATATCAGACGTAAAACACGTCCATAAGTGTGACCACACCATCCAAAGTATCCAAGAATGGAGATCTTGTCACAGATTCACAACTAAAATTCCTTTTTTTTTTTGGGATTGATTATAGAGTTTATGGTAGTAACTTAACAGGCATCTTGTGTCTTTCTTAGTCCCACATAAACATCATTTAGGTAAAAAGTTCAAAAGAAGAAACATTATTAAAAAAATCAACATTGATATAGGGTTACACAGTGAGCTAAAAAGAAGAATTTTGTACAGATTCCAATAAATCTAATGGAATTTATATTAATTTTACTCAATTGATGGAGAAAAAATCCAATTTCATTGACAGTTACATTAACATGTCATTGTGTGATAATTAAACCGTTCAATGGTTTCTTAAATTTTAAAGTAAAAAAAATAATGAAAAATGTATCATCTCTTCTCAACAGGTCTTTATCTCGGTACATTTCGGAAATATGTACCTTATAGGATGTAGGCTGAAGACAGCTAATACATATCAAACAATTGATGGATATGTTAATCATTTGAGCTTATAATTATATGAACAACACAATGCATGCAATAAGAAAAATATCCGAGGCAGATGAGAAAGATACCAATTCAAACCTATCAAAGCGTTTAGCACAGTATTCATCTAATTTGTTTCCCAGCCACTCCTCGAGTTTTGCATATAATTCACAATCTTGAAATCCTTGTTTGTTGTTGAGCACCAAGACATGTCCGTTCCCGTCATCCTAAACAAAGAAAGAATATTCAAAAACATACAATTAGGTTTCTCATACTAAATGAGAGCAAAGTCAGTAGACAATTCATGGAAAAGACAAATAGAAATTTTAATGCAATACCATTAGATCTGAAACATCAACGATTCCTATAACTCCGCGCCCTACGTTTGCATTATGTACCATGCCCCCAACCCGCTTGTAAGCCTATAAACATTTTGCATGCTTTATTCAAGAAAGTTTCAAGTGACGATGATTGAGGACAGTGCCATAGAAAGCAAATATTTTTACAAGTAATATGTATTAGCTTAAGGACATTATGAATACAAATCCCATCTGTTACCTACAGCCTAGTACATTCTCCAATGTAATTTACTGCATTAGGCTGAATCACCTGAAGCAGAAGAACAATGTTTCCATACTACTTTGCTACATAGTCTTAAAGAAAGAGGAAAAACATGTCCATTCTATTTCGTAAAGTACTAAAAAAACAGTTTAAAATTTTCTAAGATGTGACAGACTATCTGAAATGCATATGTTTCAGCTACATGAACATGATTGAATATATCCTCATGGCTTAAATCTAGCCCTGATGACCATAAAGTTTATTCTGAAACAGTTTTACCAATAATTTCAAGGCTGGAGGAGCAAAAAGTTTCACTCCTTGCCTGTATGTCTAAAGTGCATCATCAAATAGCAATAAAATCAATTCAAGTGCTGAAAAATGTCAAAGAGGCATGAAATCGCTTTAATGAACATGAGGACAAAGTATGTGATCACATCAGACAATTCCATACCAACCAATCCAAGTCCAATTGTATGCAGTTCGGGAACATGGTAGATCCCTCCTGGGTCCAGCATTCAAAGATCAAAATCATTGGGTTTACTGATATAATGCTCACTCACTCATGATTTGATATGCATTCATTTATCTTTTCATGTTTAGACTGTCATGTTTATAAAGTTAATGCAACCCGAAGACAAGCAAAAACTGTGATGGAGATGATGATAACTTTAGAGTACCAAAGTCTCATGTTTACTTTCATGAAAAAATTGCTATGTATGAAGGTAAAGAGACTGTAAATATTACCGTTTAAGCATAGAAGAACGTCAATGAAAGTAGAGGGGAAGTAGAGGTAGCAATGCCAAACACAGGGCATATTCTAATTTCTATATGTACTCTTTTTGATAATAACAGAAAGGAAAATGCCAATAATACTCACTCCTATGAACACCCATCGATGTTAAATTGCAATTAACATGACAATGCAATCATGTGACAAGTGGGTATGCTCTCCTAAGACAACCTAATATCCTCCTCTGAAGCATAATTGCAACTTAAAAAAAAAAAGCTCAGTAGGTGAGTGTGATGTATAGAAGAAAACTGTGTGGTAACAAATATCAACGAAAAGAGACAATGCTAGAAACAAAACGTATGATGAATTAATGACATAAATGTTAAACCTCAATTAGTCGGCCATGCCAATACAAAAATATTCCTCCATTCATTCGTTCCCACTCCAACTGACTTCTTCCAAGTGTCAGTAGAATCTCTTTACCCATAATAGTACCTTTCACTACAGAAGTCTTGTTGAGAGACTCTGTTAGCGGTCGACTTTTAACCTACACAAAATAAATACAAAGAAAATTAAACTGAAAAATATAGCAGGATTATTGTGACATGTTTATAAGAAAGCATACGACAAACAAAAATACTGAAGGGATGGGGAATCACCATTGAACCTTGGACAATCATCTCCATCCTAGAATCTAGAAAAATAACTTCCAGATATGCTTTAAGTGAATAGTCGAGCGGAACCTGCATAGATCTACAAATGAGCATTTAGAAATATATTCAAATTCACAGTAAAACAATGAGCTCTTAAAGACCAGTATACCGGTTTTCATTGAATTGTTTGGGGCCATAAAATTAAGGGTTATTAAGCTGTAGTAAAAGTGATTCTTGTAAAACAAAAGATTCTGGCTAGATAGTTTCAATTTGGACTATTATCTTCAAACCATTGAAGTATCAAATATCCATTCTACGCCGCATATAGAAAAGAAATACCATAATATAATACTAAATAACCAAACGTTCAAGTAACTTATACTTTAGTTGTTAATAGGATTAAGGGTAAGACAATGATGATAGTGAAAGTTAAGAGTATTAATACATCAATAGAGAAGTATATTACAGTTCATCATAAGCATAGATAAAAGAAAATAAAGATCAACAGCAAAAAAGAAATAAATGATTGGATTATACATGTTGGCTTATTTGTCCAGCACGTGATCTGAGTTTCCTAGATCGAATCAGTATATCGCCATGGTAATGGTGAAAAGAGCCCTCCACAACATTTTTGCCATGTACCCACTCTAAAGAATAATCTGACCCCCATTTATCTAAATTCCAGATGTAGATTTGCGTCCCAGTTCCCATTTCTCCAAAAAGCCCTAACCTCTCACCCAGTAAATACTCATTAAAGGGCGAGAACTCCTTGATTGCATCCAAGTTTGTGATTGCAAGTTTTTCTGAGTGAATATTTAAGTCAATTTCCATAAAGGTACCTATCTTGCGATAGGTTATGATTGGAATCTCTACATTCTGTATTAAATTAAAATTTTCAACAAGTAATAAGATTATGATAATGACTGATTATAATAAAGATATAAACAACTTATCATGAATTCAAAATAGAGTGAAAAAAATATACCTCTTTATGCTCATTATATGATTGAGATAAGAAGGCAACAGATCTTGATCCTATTGTTTGTGTAAGTATAAGCACATCTTTGCCAAGCTTCATAGTCCCAGTCTGCAAAGTATTCAAGCGTCAATAGCAAACTTTTAAAGATTGTTTATGGCATAAGTTTCCACATGTCACAGTATATTGTTCAAACTGCCAATCACATGTATGTTCCCATACAATGCATACGCTTAATACTAAACTGTCAGTTCAACCGCTTAAAACACTACAATAAAATAAAAATCAATCGGATATGATAAGTTGAACATTTAGCCTTTACATGCTTATATTTCAAGTGATCATTTTTCATTCTAGACCTTCGAAAAAAACTTATTTCAAGTTTAGGCCTTGTTCCAAACTTATTATGAAAATATGCATGTTTTTCATTATTCATCTATTTTGTACTTGCGCATTTTGAAAGTGCACAAGAACAAATTCCTGATTTGTACTTGTGCATTTTCAGAATGCGCAAGTACATTTTAAAAAAAAAATTTGTACATGTGCATTTTCAGAATGCGCATGTACGAAAATTTTATATAGGGAAAAAAGACTTATTTTCATAATAAGTTTTCAATGGAGCCTAAACTTGGGTTATGTTTTTTTCGGAGGCCTAGATTGAAAATTTGTCATATTTTAGGACTTAGGGTAATATACATTTTCACACAATGTATGATAAGTGGAAACTTTAATATTTAGTTTCTAGAATATGGATCGAAATGGTTTCTTTAGTTGTCCCAAGTGTTAAGACACCTAGCTTTACGTGTTGTGTAAGGTTTATGGGGAAATAGTGATATGACAAAGATTAAAAAGGAATCCTCAGCATCATATAACTAATTTGGTTTTATGTCAATCGATCCATGATAGAAGCTATACGCTTAGTAAAGCTATTAATAGAGCAGTGTAAGAGTAAACAAAAAGATTTACATATTGTATTCATAAATAAATAAAAATATGATAGAGTGCCAAAGAACATAATTTGGTGGGCGCTAAGTAAAAATAAATTTTTAACGCACATAATAAAGTTAATTAAAGATGCATATGAAAACTCATGACGAAGGTACAAATTGCAGGTGGAGATACTAAAGAGATCACGGTTAGGGCTACATCTAGGATCGGTTGAGTACATATTTATTTGCATTAGTCTTTAGACGAAATAACAAAGGAAATTCAGAAGGACATATCACATTGCATGATGTTTACCGATGACATTGTGTTGATTGATACCACAAAAAAAGAACAAAATTAGAGAATTGGAGAATGCACTAAAATAAAAGGTCTTAAACTAGTGGGACTAAAACCAAGTATACATCATGCAATTTTGGTAAAGAAAATAGGAAAAATATTACAATAAAAATACAAGATCAAATGATTAACAAAAAAGATATGTTTTAATATTTAGGTTCAATGATACAAGAAGATGAAATAGAAAAATATATAATTACTCGAATTAATACAGGTTGGATAAGATGCATATAAACTAATTCTATTTTATGTGATAAGAAAATACTTAGGAATCTAAGAGGAAATTTTTATCAAACAAAGATTAAACATACTGCATTATATGAAGCGGAATGTTGTCATTTAAAAAGGAAACAAAAAGAAATTTTAGATGTAGGGAAAGGAGACTGTTAAGAGAAACGATGGGAATTACCTGTAAAGATAGACTTAGAAATGTGTGTGTGTGAGAGAGAGGGAGAGTGAATTTAGAAGCTAACACCTATAAATTAGAAAATTAGGGAAAATAGACTTACATGGTATGGACGCATGCAAAAAAAATAAAGCACCCGTGAAGAGAGAAGATAATATTTACATTGAAGGGAAAAGCAAAAGAAATACTTAAATTAACATAGGAAGAAAGTATAAAAGTGATTTAAAAAAGTTAAATCTAACTAGTAGTATGACTTAAGACAGAAAACCATGAAAGATGAGATTTATGTGGTCGACCCCAATCATTGGGGGGGGGGGATCAATGATATATATGTATGTGTGTGTAGTACTAAAAAAACATACATGTATGTGTTTTTGCGTTCATATATGCATAGCTCATGCACACAAACATGTCTGTGCGCGCTTGTAGTATAGATGTCTACATTTTACACATTGTTTGAGCCAGGCATATGTGGTAGTGCATAATTAAAACAAGCTTTATGTACTTCAGATCAAACCAAAAATCCAAACTTGGATCATTTCAACACTTTTAACTATGTTTGAAGAACATTTTGAATTGATGGTTAAGGAAATATTCTCAATGCCTTAAGCTGATTTCTGACTTTTAAATGAGTTGGAAATTTGATTCAATAGCAAAATTTGTAAGATTAATCCTCAATGTAAAAATGTTGGGCGATTTCCAGAAGAAGAAAAAAAGAGAATCGTGTAGGAGATTTCAGGGGATTTAAAGTATGGAGATGTGCAATACATCCCTTGTGGTTTACATTATCGATTGTTAAACAAGCCACACACATGTGATATGTGTACCTGATATTTAACAAAAAAGCAAATGATGTGTAAAACTAATTTCATATTTACCTTAAATCCGATACCGAAGCATCCAATCCTATCCCCATTTTCACTGTTCGACTTGTGACCAAAAGTAAGCATTCTCACAATGTCATCATGGGACATGCCTGTTCCATCATCAACAACCGATAAAACAGGAATCATCTCTCCAACTCTACGTGAATACAAATGCTCAACTGATATGGCTAATCTGTATGCAGATAGTGAAAGCGTTGTCAAAATAATAATTATAAAACAGTGGCCAAATATAGATATTGGATGTAAGTTAAAACATTTAAATCCAACTCTGCCTCCACATAAACAATAATAATCAGTAAGTGCCCAATCTATTTGTGCGATCATATGATGACCAATTTTGTTTGAGAATACATTGCCTATTTTGTTTGAGAATAAGATGCCCTAAGGCATCTTGTGCTGTTTTCATTGGTCAAGACATGGTAAAATGTTTGGTTTCTGATGAATAAAAAGAAAAGTATGCACAGTCCCTTTCCAATTCTAACATTAAAAATGACAAGGAGACAAAATGGTATCCCACTCCTGGCTGCAATTTTGCAGTCAAATTTGATCTGAGAAATTCAACTATGATGTTTCTTGTGCATGCAAATATTCTTTCTGCTAGAATCATACTGAAGAAGCTCACAGACACATGTGAAGATGTGAATGATGCATGCACATGGCTTGTTAGACATGTCATTTTGAGTTTTGTTGGTTATGTCTTGGTGTTTGGTCGACGCACGAAGGGATGCAGGTGGATTTTATTCCTGAAGCTAAAAGTGCAAAGATATATTGATGAGGAAGAAACTAGAAGATATACGGCTAAGAACTTTCCAAACTTCTACATATAACCATAGTGAGTCTTAGGTTTGTTACTGATGCATGTGAACAGATAGTAGAACGCGAAGATGTTAGAGAATATTTCCTATTATTTTGTGATATTTACTTCTTCTTCTATTTTTTGAAAACCCAGGAGAACCCGACGGGCTGGTAAACTCCTGAGGAGGGTATAGTAAAGCCGTCCGCTGATCCAAGCCTCCATACTTTTTTTGTGATATTTACGATTATTTAGGATTTGTATTATATTATGGTAGATTAACCTTTTATCTCTAGCCGACCCAAACTTGTTTGAAAATAATGACTTTGTTGTTGTTGTTGTTGTAGTAGTAGTATCTTTTAGGTATATAAACAAGAGTCATGTACTATGTTTATAATTAATTTTGTTATTAATAAAGATGTAGTCTTTAATGACTATTTGTTTGTCTTATCTCTCCCCTATTTATTTATTTCAGGAAAATAGCAGGAAGGACAAAACTTAAATATTTTTCAGGCACTTGGACATTACGCTTTATTTGTGTACACGAAAGACAAAACTTTTGTTGTAATAGAGCGGAAGTCCAAAATTTTTAGGCGTTAGGACACACTAAATTAGGATTGTCTTTTTTTCACACGGTGGACTCTGGATAGTGGAGAAAGGATGCGACGGATTTTGGCAATGGTTCACCGATCTCGACGGCGGCGGCGGCGGCGAGATAGGTGGACGCGATGATGGTCAACTAGGGTTTCAGATAGAGCGCGAAGTTAAAGCACTTTGACAATATGGTGGCGACGAGTAAGGATGAAGAAGAGGTGGTTCTGGTGGCAACAATGATATTGAAGAAGTGGTGTCAGAGAAGAAGCAGCAAATTGAGAAAGAAAAAGGCAATACCTTGAAAAAGAAAAAGATAATGTGTACTAATACTACTGTATAATTTAATTTTGTTTTTTTTGATAAATTAATTATATATATTTATGTTCATAATACTATTTCATAATAGCATTTTATAAATTGTAGTGATAGTTTTTGAATTGTAGTAGTTTTTTCAAATTGCAGTAGCAATTTACAGACAATTGTAATATATAT
This sequence comes from Allium fistulosum, assembly GCA_030737815.1. NCBI lineage: Eukaryota > Viridiplantae > Streptophyta > Magnoliopsida > Asparagales > Amaryllidaceae > Allium > Allium fistulosum. The sequence continues at coordinate 223,109,412 of CM060905.1, forward strand.
TTAGATATGTGTTGATAATGTTATTTATAGTAACATCTTATGAGTTGTATTTAAAGTTTCTGAATTATAGTATCATATTTTAAATTGTGGTAGCAGTTTATAAAAAATTGAAACATCTTTTTGGATGTGTGTAGTAATACTACTATGTAGTATCCTTCCCGTTTTTTTAAATAAATAAAATTATGTATATTTTTTTGATAATGCTATTTTATAATAGCATTTTATGAATTGTAGTAGCAGTTTCTAAATTATAGTATCATATTTAAATTGCAGTGGTAATTTATAAACAATTGTAACATATGTCTGAATGATGTATATACCGTATCTCACAACATTATTTTATAGTAGCATTTATGAATTTTAGTATAAGTCTATAAAGTATATTATTATTATTTTGGTTTGTAGTAGGTTTTTATGAATTGTAGTATTATTTTTCAATTAAGTAAATTTCACCTTCTAGTATCATTTTATAATGGACAATTTTAAATTAGGCCCAAGAAAATAATATATTTTAATTTTAGACCTCGTCCAAAACTTATTACAGAAATAGATCTCGTTTTGTTTCATACAGCATTTTAAACTTGCGTATTTCAAAAATGCGCAAGCATAAATTTTTTTTTTCAAAAATAACATTTGTGCATTCCAATGCTCAAGCACAAAAAAAAAATTTTAAAATAACACTTGCGCATTCCAAAAATGCTCAAACACAAATTTTCTTTTTTTAAATAACACTTGCGCATTCCAAATTTGCGCATGTACAAATTTGCTTTTTAAAACAAATACACTTGCGCATTCCAAATTTGCGCATGTACAAATTTGCTTTTTAAAACAAATACACTTGCGCAGTCCATATTTGCGCAAAACTAGGCCTATTTTTGTAATTAGTTTTGGACGAGGCCTAAAATTGAAATATGTTATCTTCTCGGGTCTAATTTGAAAGTTTGTCCTTTTTATAATTGTTGTAAAGGTGATATCATTTTTTTTACTTATTGGAAGTTTTTGATATTATTTTCCTTTATAATGGTACTACATAACTTCGTAAAGGTATTATCATTTTTATTTAATTTTTTTCAATATTTATCGTGCTATTTTTCATAAATTATTTTATAATGCTACCGTGTAGTATCAATTTTGTATTTACCGAATTAAAAAAAAACACTTATGTTTTGATTTTACTGTATACTAGTTGATCTTACCTTGTGGTATCATTTTATGATACTACTCATTAGAATTTTATAGTAAATGATACCACTCGATAGCATTTTGTACCTGCTATTTTTCTTTTCACATCATTTTTCCACATAATAATACTATACAATCAATTTGTTTACATGCTACTATTTTTACAGTATTTGATAATTGGTGAGGAAAATGAGATGAGAAACAATGTTGTGATGTACTGAAAGATGTAGGCAGCACGGTAGGCAGCCAGTAGAGACGTGATTTTATTTATTAGGGTTAGGTTTTGAGGAGGCGGCGGCTATGAGCAGTGGCGGAGCGCATGTGTAAGACGATGTGGGAGGTGTGGTGACGTGGGGTGTGGAAGTTCGTTTTTTTAACTAAATTCCCCTATTTATTTATTTATTTTGTTTTATATTCAATAATTCTAATAAGGTATCGGAGCTTGATCTTATATTTGAATAGGACAGTGCTCAAATGGACATACGCCTATGGTTGTTACTCACCAGAGGAAGAAGTTAAAAAGGAATTGTTCGAGTATTTACAAGTTTGCATGATCTGCTTTAGAACAGCTCCATAAATGTGTTGGGAAAGACCTTCTTGTTTTCTTTAAGGACAACAATCCTTCAGAACCTTCAGTTGAATAATTGAACTTCATGGAAAAATTAACTGGTTTGCTAAAGATGACAGAAATATTTTGCAAATCTAGGATCAACCTCTGTTATGCAAGGGGTAATGTAAAAAAGCATGAGCCTTCCCCATAAACATCAGGGGCCAAAAACAAGAACACGACCCCTTTTTATTTCTTTTCCTTTTTTTGATAGTAATGAAAATATGATTGTTAAGAATGACAATATGTGGAACTGTACACAGTGCACTCATATCTGTGAATTTGAGTAGCCCTCACATCAGAAGTAATCGATTGTTAGGTTTGTGGCTCGCATTTTTGTGGGGCGTACGGACAGCGGATATGTGCGGAAGTGCCTAAACTTAACATCAATCACAAAGGGTAAATTATGACCATCATGAAGACATTGGAAATAAATGCATTACTTTAGATAGATATGAGGGTCATCAAGTCAAGATTATTTTTGAATAACCGAACGAAACATGTAAATTTTGGATCTTGATTGTTGTATTGAAACTGTAAATGCTCAACAAAAAGGATATAAAAAAGTACTTTCCATAACGTATATTATATTTAATATAAACTGGAGATAATGCCACTTCGAACACCATCTTAAAATAATAAATATAGGACGCCTTGGAGAGACTTTAAGATGCTTTATAATTATAATAGGCGGATAATATAGGATACCTTGGAGCACCAGCATCCCTGGAATTGTCAATTAGCTCGGCAAGTGCTCCAAATGGCCACACGTGTGTCTGGCCTAGTGTTTTGAGGTAACTAGGATGAATCCTTACGGTTCTCTCATGACCACTTTTCGACCTTAAAGAAACTGGTGATTCATCATCAGTAGCAAAGTCTCTTCCAACTTTATTGAAACTCGGTTTGCTATCATCTGGCGAGTTCTTTGCCTTGTTAAAATTTTCCCCTGGAACCAAATGTCAGTAAAATCAAAAGGGTTTAAGCAGAAATTTTAAGGAAACTTGTTATCTTACTCCTTGTTTCTTATCATTCCCTCGGCAGGAATATACATGCACACGCGCGCGCGCACACGCACACATACATACATACATATGTGTGTGTATTCAGCAATATAGTCACTATCTTTCTACTTGGGAAGGTCTACAAGACTGCAAGGGAATTAATTGCTAGAATCCAACATTATGTTAAATATGACCAAAATTGGTCTTTTCCGAATTAATATGTAGCATCAAAGAAAGGAACGGTTGATAAGGATGAGCTTAACAGCAGCACAGACAAGAAAATGTCATTTGGAACTCTAGCAATAGATAATCAAAGTGAGAACTTATACTGTGAACATGAATTGTGTAGTATGTAATTATGCATAAACAAATTGTCCCTAACATTATTCCAACGCTTATACATAAACTAAAGTTGAAGCATTAGGGAAAAGGTACTATAAAACATGACCAAAATGATATCTTCCCCAAAAAAATGTTGCATAAAAGAAAGAAACAAGTATACTTGGGTTTGGTCAAAGGTAGCGCAAACAATCAAATGCCATTTGAAAATCTAACATCATGAAATCAGAATGAGAATCCATATTATATCAGTGAACGATCTAAAATGCATTGACCTTTGGCCTCCAACACTATTCCAAAGCTTAAGGAAAGAAAAAAAAAATCAACATTACATCGACTCTTGTCACACAGAAAAATCGATATCATTTCATCTGTTCCCAGTTTTGGTTCAAGTAGTAAAGAACAAAGACTTGTCAGCTACATTCTTACCCGACATTTCCACCACACACAATGGCTTTTCTAGCTTGTATAAAACGTTAACATGTGTGAACTTTTGGCATTCATTTGGTGCAAGTAGATAAAAGGTGCAGCTCTTCATTCTCACGATTGCAACCTTCGAACGAGGTATGTATTTACAAAAATAACAAAGTTAGTGCACTAACCACAATATCTTGAATTTTTAAATAATGTGAAGCTTTAGATGCACCTTGTTTCTACTTGACAGATAGTTTATAAAATTTGTCCACTCAGTTTTCTCATGAGAGCTTACAGGTGCTGGAAATAATTGAAATTGTGGAAGATCTAGTTCTCTATATTTAGAGCTCGGTTTGAAGTCATGTATTCCCCAACAATCTGTGCTGTAATATGTAATTGACAAAGGAGGAAGATTGGTAATTTAGGTTCAAACATCAAACATGTGTAAAATAGAGATAATGGTTCCAACCATACACTTTAAATGGAAAGTTTGCGTATTTTGTTCGACATATTAGCTTTTTGTCTTTCTGAAGCCACACAAACTTGACAGCCTCTTCAAAGTCAAAAAACCACAAACCAAGTGAGAATATAATTACCGTTCAATAAAGACGAGTATAGACTATCATCTATCCTTACAAAAACAAGAGCTCACCTTCCTCACTCAATAGACCATTTCTCATGCTCATTGATCGCCTGCAAAAATATTCTTATGATAATTGTCAAAAGGAAAAATACATTGCACAAAGAATATGATTGAATATCGAGAAAATTTGAAAACTACATATCTTAAGATCGACCAAACTTGATTTATAAACTCTGCATAAGTATACAGTGGACCTATAACATATAATAACATACTCCAAGTGAATCTCATCATCTTATATGTCCGTCTTTACCCAAATTCGTGGCATTTGATCAATCAACACTTACAGACCAATTGGGTAGCATGAAGATATCGCACTCTGCTTTTGCTGTTTTCCCGACATTATTTATATTTCCTTTTCCAATTTTGAAACCCAAAAATTCCAAATTTAGCGCGCGTTTATTTTTTTTAACAAGTTCTAAATAAAAGTTCTGATTACTAAATTAGAACAATTTTGTTGTTTGTTTTTATTCAATCCTGATTAAAACCACTTAATCAGGATAAATGTATTCGGAACTTTTTCTTACTTATTTTTTGTTTGAATGTTGAATGACAGATTACTCAATTTATACCCTTTATTAAAATCTACAAAATTAACGCAAATTCAAAATTTAATACTAACATTTGAAATTTTAAAATATTTAAATTTCCAAAATGCAATATATTTTTAAAATCCACATTTTCGGAATCCCAAATTTGAAAATTCAACATTTTTAGATTCAAACTTTTGGAACTAATAAATTTGAGAACTATTTTTGTTACTTAAATGTTTCAAAAATTTAAGATTGAAAACTAAAATTAAAAAATAGAAGTAAAAAGCTTTACTTCTGGAAATTATAATGCCGAACAACAGAAATTTATATATTTAATACTTCTAATAATTTAAACTTTCAAAATTAACATTTTTTAAATCGTTTTTAGTAGTCTAAATTTTCTTAATTCAAACCTTTTTGTTGTTCAAAATATTGAAAAAAATAATACAAATTTCTCCTTTTAATAATCAATATTTAAAAAACCAATTAATGTAGAGGGTTACTATTAACAAATTTCTCCTTTTAATAATCAATATTTAAAAAAAATTAATGTAGAGAGCTACTATTATCAAAATAAACATATTTTTTTAAATTTTAATCGAAGTTTTAAAATACAAACAAACATATTGCTTAGTCAAAATTCAGAATCGGTACCCACATTTTCACTCCATTTTTTCTAATTGAATTCTCAAAATTCAAAAATTATTTTGAATACCAAACATTTTTAATATTCAAATTCTTAACATTAACGCTTAAAAAATTATAATTCATTTTGTCCATAATTAAGTTATTACAAAATTGGAATATTTCAAAATCAAACAAATTCAGAACTAATATTTAAACAAAAGAAATTAAAACACGAATTTTGAAAGTCAAAATTTTACAAAATAAATTCGAAACTATAAATTAAATATTAAAAGTTTAAAAAGAGAACCTTGAGATATTGGAAACTTTTATCGACCTTCGAAAATTAAAGGCAAAAGAAAACAGGTGTTTCCTGAGTTCAAAAGTTCGTTAGCAACCTTGGAAACAAAACTTTACCGAAACAACGATAGTTATAACACCATAGCTTGTCCAAACAACGCACGAGTATACATAAGAGCAATTAAAAGTTTCAATTTATAACCAGCTAAGGTACCTGCAAAGTATGAAACCCTAGATCATCAATTTTCCAAATGTGTTCCACCTGCATATACATACAAAATTCATACGCCAAAATAGATGATTGGACAATAAATAGTCGACTTAATAAACTGCATGAGAATGCAATGAGTCCGGAGAAGAAAAAACGTGAATGTTGATGGAAAAGATATATAAAAACAATAATTAGAGTGAAATAATACAAGTAGAGTGAAGATACTCTGCTATTTTTACCAGAAGAAGGAAGAACGTCGAAATTAGGGACATGAGGAGTTTTTTCTGTTTTATTATCAACTTTGCGAACAAGTGGGGATGGTGGCCGTAGTGGGGTTGTTTTAATCAAAACTGTGTTTTTTATAAAAAGAGAAATACGCATTTAATGAAGAATAATATAATTTTAATGAAGAAATATAAATTTGAGTTGGATTAAATGTCTCAAAATGATACAAGAGGATTAATAGCAAGTCCTTTCACCTTATTTGTCTAGCAAAGCTCCTTATTATCAAAAGGTATCCTAAGACTATTAATTAGAACGAAGGACCACAAAACCAAACCGAATCGATTCAGAAATCTTCGAATAGGATCCAAATCTAATGGATTTCGGATCGGGTCTGAATGATGAAAAATACCATTACAATCTAATCGAATCCGACACGGACCGACTTGATCAGAAAAACCCAACTCAAAAACATAAAAATATATGCATTTTTAATGTTATTACTCAACTTGACTTGAGTATTAAATGAAGCGGGATTTATATTTTAAAGCGTATAGTTTATGTTCGACAAAACCCGATCTGCCAAGAATCAAGGCCCGTCGGATCGGATCTGAAACCGATCCGGTAGCCTAATTATCGCCCAATCTCGCGAGAGAAAAAGGAAATTGCACTTTCATAATAATAAATTTTTCCTAAATTGATGGTAAAATATCACCAAATTTATTGGTTAACAATGACGAATTTAAGGTATACCATTTAAATATTTATCAAAAACCTACTAATTGAAATGTGTTGTTATTTTAACATCGGTAGGTACAGAACCATGTTCGGACTTTCACAATTTCATATGCTATATCCCAAAAAATCATGCTCTTGCTTGTAAATTGTAATAAAGTATGCACTAAACAATCCCAAAATTGTACTCTGAGTAAATCATGCTGCGGTTAGCGATCACTATCAATTGTACGGTACAAATATGTTTGTGCCAAAAGTGGACAAGCACCCCAAGAGATCGAGTAACAACAAGAATTCTAAATGTAATAGATCATGCAGTTTATAATAGAGGATTAATTTTTATTCTTTATTAATGTAACTTAATGATCCAAATAACAAAAATAAGCAGACAAATACACAAGATGGAGTGAGCAAAAGCATATTGATGAACAAAAACACATCAAATTTTTTATAGTGGTTCAATCATAAACGTTCATTTTGACTTCTTTTAGGAATTTTGATTCGTTTACAGCAAGAAATACAGCTTATGATTTCAAAATTTATCGAATAGAGAAGAGCACTATGGAATTCAACAAAGTTTCATCTTCTAGACATAAAAGTTTCAATCTCACTTTTAGCCAAAAAGTTGTCTAACATCCCCGTATAGGTGAAGAAACAATGATTTGGAATTTGATCGTTGATTCGGTTATGTATGTGGAATTTAGCCTTTGTCGTTCATGTTAAGTTTAAGCTATTGGATCTTATATCAAATATACGAAGAGATATTAAAGAGGAAAGCAAAATGAAGACATACAATTTTATAGTGGTTTAACTATGCCTACGTCCACTTTAGTCCATTCTTATACCGATTTTCACTATTTTTCAAAGCAATTACAACAATCAAACTCAAAATCAAGTTCGGTTCTGACTTAGAAAACTGTAGAGTCTCCCTTTAGTGAAAAAAAATCGACCTTCCTTTTGATGATGTTCTATTGTATTAATAGGCATAGATGTTGGATCTAGAAAGTAACGCAGTGAAATATAAAATGGTTGATTTCAACGAAAAAATATCTTTTTATTATGTTACCCAAGATTAGTTTTGTGTTATTATGAACAAATGTACAAATTATATCACATCATGTTAATATAAGTTCAATTTTATTTTATTTGATATCTTTTGTCAATAAATTTAGTTACATTGGGATGGAGTTGTTTTTTCTGCTATTATGAGCCATGGTGGAGCTGAAGTCTAGCCTCTTTTCATCCTCATCATTTTTCTCCATGGAGACTGTCTTGCACAGCCGATGTGAGTCCTTTTTGGTGTTGTTTGTTGTGCTTTATGGCCACCTTGGCTGATGCTCTTGGTGTGCTTACTAGAGCTTAATTTCCTTCCGTCATTCCTTATGCTAGATCTAAGTCGTGAGTATTGGTGGTCTTTCTGACTACTCATCGCAATGTTGTTGTTATTAGATGATGTTGGACCTCACTTTTGGTCGTTTGTTTTGACCTTTATTAGATTGGGGTGTAAGTTGAATGTTGCAATATGTGTTGAATCTCCACTTTGTCCCATTGGGAGCTAAGTCGTGATTTTGTATATTCATGATAGGCATGTTGGGTTTTTTGTGTTTGGGTTGATTTGCTATTTAGCCATGCATGTTGGTTTCTGGGTCGTTGGGCATGCCCTAAGGGCACATGTATATGTGTGTGTGTATAATATGGTCGTATGATTTGGGATCATGGAAATGTTATCATGTGCCCTAAGGGCACATGTTAAGGTTGATTAAATTACCCTAATGGCCCTTTGAATTCCATCTATTTTTTATGTTTCAAGGATAAAAAAGTATTTTGAACAAATAAATTTGTCTTTTAGCATATAAATGTCATTCTTAATATATGTCCTTAGAGCACACATTAACAACACATTTAATGTTTAGTTTCATGTGAACAATATAATTGTAATACCCTGTATTTTTAATAAAAATAAGTAATTTAATTAAAAATGGTATTTTGATAATTTTACATAAACTAAAAAACTAAGGCCCTGTTCAGCTTGTCGTTTTTAGTTTTGTGTTTTCGTCTATACAAAAGCGCGTATATTGTATGTATTGTTGAAAAAAAAACAATTTTGAAAAATGAAATTAACATGTAAAATAGAAAACAAGTTTATTTTGTTTTTCGTGTTTCGAGAGATAACAAAAGCACGGAGAACAATCCAACTCCTTCGTTGTCTGTTGGTCGTCGCAATGGCTAAGAATTATAAATCTTTTTTTCTTATTTCTTGCTATTTCTTAGTGCAAGTTGAAAACACAAAACTCAAAATACAAAATGAAACCAAACGGGTCCTAAAATTTTAAAAATGAAGAAATTTGGGAAATTTGATTTTTTTTTCATCGTGTGAGATAGATTTTTCTAACCCGAAATCATCATATATAAAACGTCGAAAATGAATATTGGATAAAGAAGATATGAAATATTTATCATAGCACGCATTGCGATTTTTGTGCCTATTTTGAAATTTAAACATAAGGATTGGTTACTGGAATAAGTCAAAATTTATTTAGTAAGTAATTTTATGAATGTGTTTGAATTGCTTTAAAAGGGTATAATTGTTTTATGCGCATTAAAAGAAAAGGTGATAGATATTTACATGCATAAACTTTAAACCGCCTGATAGGGAAAGCATTAATTACCATGATAATAAAATTAATTATAATTGATTGAACAATTGCTAATAAAGAGTAAATTTCCTAGTCAGTATTAATATAGATATAGATATATATATATATATACACACACACACACAAACACATTTATATTTGAATATTAATCTATGATTCCGTGTAGCAGTTAATGAATTGATTTGAATTTTAATTATTAACATATATATGTGTAGAATATCATTTAGTGAATTGATTTGAATTCTAATTAATGACATATATGTAGGATACTAGTTAATGAATTGATTTGGATTCTAATTAAGAACATATATGTAAGATATCAGCAATGAATTGATTTGAATTCTAATTAACGACAAGTGTTGGATAGGATAAATGTTATTTTAACAAAGTAAAAGGAAATGAATTTTGCATATATATGCAAGCATAAGTGATGCGAGTAAAGCAATAATTTTCTCAGGCCTAGATTTCAACTAATTTCTACCTATAAATACATAGCGAAGTTTCACTTCTGTCATTCTAAAAGCCCTAGCCTCTATCCAACCAAAGGAAATATACACCTATCTCTTCCATTGAATCTCCACAAATCTCTTCAAAACAATTAGTAAATCAAATCCTACAAAACAAAATAAGAGAATCAAATTGAGAAGAGGAAAGAATTCAAATTTAAAAAAAAAGAAACGCTAAAGCGGTTGCAAGTTAATAAAGGGGGAGGAACGCTAATCAAATCAGAAAGGAGATTTTCTTAAAACAACTTTCAAGGTAAGTAGGAATCTATTTACTACCTGCATAATTCTACATATGCTCATACCTCCATTTTATAGCCTATATTAGATTAAGATGAAGAAATATATAATTATAATATCAAGTTAATGATTAACTTGGAATTGAGTCATTGACCATAGAGGTTGAAATGATATCTCTAGCTCTATAATTGGATCAATGATGAAATGTTTGGAGTTGAAACAATACTCGGATTGTTAAGAATAAATCCTAATTTTGTTAGATGATACTTAAAATTTAGAATAGGTCATACAGATATAAACTAAAATCAACCCAACATAAATATGTTTATAATTGAATTAATGATTGATTGTTTGTAGTTGAAATGAAACTTCAATTGTTAAACAATCGATTACCTTATTGAAGTACAATTATAAAATGAAGTAAACCACCTACACACATATATATAATAGGTATGATTATAATTGAGTTAGAAAATTGATATTATAAAGAAAATGAATAGGATTGTAGTTAAATCAAATTGATGGAAAATGGTGCTATAAACAATAAAATAGGCATAGTAAGTGATTAAAATGATATAACACAAACCATTTGAAGTCTAGAATTAATTTAGGGCTAAAAGATAGTGAAAAAAATCATTAAAACACTTTAATTACAAGTTTGAACAATTGGATGCATGCATAAGTTAAAGCTGGACCTGTGTGGGCCAATACGAATGGTTAGAGGAATTCCATACTGGTTGTTTAGAAATGTGATGAAGTAGAATGATGTGCATACACTTATATAATGTATGTATTACACTGCAGTATTTATTCTGGTTGTTTAGAAAGAGTATCGATACTGTATAACTTGGACCAACCTACAAGTTGTGTTAAGCACATCGACAGGAATGGCATATGTAATTTAGTAACGCATATCACTTAGTCAGGTTTTGTCTGTGGAAACGTGTTGAAATAATAGACGTAGCAGGAATGATATGTCTGTGGAAACATGTTGAAATAGTACATGTAGCAGAACAAGGGTATGCTAATATTTCGCGCATATCAATTTATATGTATGTTTAGGCAAGTGAGTTTTAGTCACTAAAAAATGATACAGTTGAATACTATAATAAATAGACTTAAAAGAATAACGATAAGTTGACCTCTTAAACCGACACCATAGGAGTAGTCAAGATGTTTTATTAGCATGTTAGAATCATATATTAAGAGATATATGATCATTCGTCGGGCTTATGTCTAATCCCTCCATATTTCTCTATTATTTCTATATATAATAGGTTGGCAACGTTAGTAGGAGTTGTACGTGAGGTGGGAGGCAAAGGAGGCTATTGGCAATGAATAAAGATGTTTATCTATGAGCTATTTATTCATTTAGTAGTTATGTTTAGTTGAACTATGAAAACTATGAAATATGAAGTATTACTTTTAATAGACCGATGTAATAACCTATGAGATTTATAGATCACTTCAAATATCTATGTTATATTTCTACTATGTTTTATTTCCTTCAATTGTGAGTTCTGAAAACATAGTTGAAAATAGATAGCTATGTGTATTGTTATACCATATTTTACCCTAACGATCGGTCATTTACTAGCTTAGGGGTCCGAGCGTTGATTGAGACATAGGATTAAAGAGTTAGTGAAAGGCTGGTTGTTACAATGATAATATATGTCTATACACACACACACGTACACACATATGTATGTATGTATGTATTTAACATAAATGCATATTATAAAGGAAATTATATACATGTACATATAAATATACATATATATATATTTGTGTGTATATATAATAATATATTTATATTTTGGCCTAAATATAATTTGTTTATTTATGTTATTTTTTATTTAATTTTAATATGTAAATTAATTCCTATATATATAATTATTAAATTACACATATATATACACAATGTGTATATGAATATTTGCATGTGAAAAGTATTTACTTATATCTTTAGCTATAAAATAGGTCCTCTAAAGATATTTATTCAATCATAATAAATAATTGAATCTAAGGTCACCCTATTTTTTGGATCCCCATTAATTTTGAACTATAACAACCCGCACCTCAATAGACCTGAATTTTTGCAAAACTCAAGTCCACCAAAGTATGGATCGTTGATTTGGTATCTTGTAAAAGAACAAATAAATGCATATCAAAGCACTATCGATATAACTCACATCGGAATAGTAAAGTATAATAAAACATATAGTTACTGACCAAGATTGACACTTCCAATATCTAGTGTCTCCATTAGTGCTGAGCATATTTTAGGAAACCTACCCTTCCACTATTCCCACCTTGCACCAGTACTTATCCCTCTAAAGGTATCCTATGGGTTGTGATAAGGAGGGGACTAGAAAAGCATTTTGGTGCCTGGTTAATTATACATTTTACACATAACACTAGTTTATGCCGATTGTCTTTTATTGCATGTTATGTCTTTTCATTTACTTAGTCGTCTCGACTCCACGTACGTGTACTATTCGCTCCATCTACCCAAAGTAGACCATAACTACATACGTGTATATATATAGATTTGTGTATGTGTAAGTATCATAGTCCCCATTTGGACCAAATACTATTGTAATAAACTAAAATTTTATCATTTTGATTTGTGAATATTTAATTAATTTTAAGTATTCAATTAATGGTTTTTATTAATCAAATAACCCTCATTTAATTAATAACTAATGGTTGAAAATTTATTTTTGAATTTTTTTACAAAAATATATACTTTGAAGAAATATTGAAAATGTGAAATGTTTTATAAAAAATCAAATTTTGTCTAACAAAAGTTGTATAAATATTTTGAAACTTGTATAATAATGTATATACACATCGTCAATAATATAAATCATCTCATTTTATAACAAATGTTTAAGTAAACATAAGAGAATTAAATGGGACAAAAGTACATGATGTTAATGAAAGAGTCTATGCGGTAGGATCGTATAATATGGAATAACAATGCTCTAGGTAGATAGTAGTAAGCAGTAAGTAAAGTAGACACCAAGACTTTATACTAGTTCGGACCTCTTGTCCTACGTCCAGTCCCTAAGCTCCTCTTAGGAATTCAACTAACCAACAACCCTCACTTAACCCGGAGGAATAGGTCTACAACTTACCCGAACAACCAAACGGGATTTCTTGCCTCAACTACCGAAGAGGACTTCAACTTGGATACAAAAAGTATTTCTGACTTGTTGTGTTCTTGATAACACTAATGAGTCAATTTAGTACAACTTTCCTATAATCTTATCCTCGAGAGTATACAAAGTGTTTGTGAAGATTTAGGAAATGTGAATTGCTATGAATCAAGAGATGTTATAGTTAAAACAGAGATTCAAGCAATTGGTTTGCTTTTGAAAACTTAAAAGAATCTGAAAGTATGTTCAAGTAAGTAGAGAGATTAAAGCAAGTAGAATTGGTGATTTGTAATTGTTAAAACAATGTATTTATACTTGTAGAAGAGTTGCATTTGTTTGCTAGAGATGCAGGGAAGAGATGCTTCTGTTTCCATTGGAGAATGGTTGCAACTCTTGGGAGGAAGAAGGTGTCTATTCAGAGAAAATTCGCAGTTACAGATTCAGTCGACTGAGTAGGAAATTCAGTCGACTGAAAATATACAGAGAAATTTTCAGGAATGAATTCAGTCGACTGGGCAGGAAATTCAATCGACTGAAACTGTGCATATTTGTAATTCTGTGCCAGTTTCAGTCGACTGGCCATGCCTGTTCAGTTGACTGAACAATAAGAATCTGCACAATGAATGTGTGCATAAAAATGAAGTTTTACGAATGTGTTTTAATGTTCGTGCAAATCTCTTGAGGATAGATTTTAACAAATAGTCTAGACTTTAGACCTATAAAAATCATACTTATGTTTACACTTTGGTCTTCATCGATCTTCCTCTGATTTTGCATATATCTCTTCCTTTTTGTTGAAGTACATTGTCATTGATCAAAATCTTCATGTATCAACATTCTCCCCCTTTTTGATTGATGACAACACTAATATTCTCCCCCCTGAATGTATGCACTTATCTATCCTACAAAACAAAGTTAGCTACATAGATTTCTCCCCCTTTGTCATCGACAAAAAGGAAGTAATAATTTGTAGAAGTATATAACTGTCAAACAAAGCAACCACTATCCAAAATCCATTTTCTTTTCTTGAGTGAGACCTGCAAAAAATAAATACAATATTGGTACCCACCTTTCAATAGGGTCCTAAAAGTTAGAACTTAGGAAACCAAACCCAATTTGGTTCAGTATCCTTTTTATAAATATAATTTTTATTATTATGAACACTATCCATAAATGCTTTAATATATTTATTCCTAATTAAAATATTGTTAGTCTTTGGAACCCAAATTTTAACTATCTTAGTTTCTTCTTTTGTTCTAATAGGTTCTCTTAATAACATTTGTTGTTTTGAATCAATATTCCTCTTAAAATTTGTATTTTTCATTTTAGGAATTTTTGACTCTTTTATATATCCTAATCCATGTTTATTTGAGGAGGATTGAGAATTTTCTAAAATCTTAGATAAATTTTCTCTTCCTTTGTTAAAATTAGAGACATTTTTAGTGATGTTATCTAATCTAACTTGAAGACTATTATTTTCTAACTCAACTTGTCTAATCTTAGTTTTTAACTCATGATTTTCAGAGACAATTATATCATTCTTTTTCTTTTGAGTTTCAATTTCTTGACTTAAAAGTGATAATTGAGTCTCCGAATTTGAAAGAGACTCTTGAACTTTTTCAAGTTCTTCTTCTAGAATTTTCTTTTCATCTTTTAACATATCTCTTTCAAATTCAGCTTTGTTTTGATTTTCATGAGTTTCCTTGAGTTTCTTTTTAAGAGTTTTTATTGTGCTCAAAAGTTATGTGTTTACATCAATTAAATCGTCGAAAGTTAAATTACTAACCTCAGATTCTTGAGCCATAAAGCATACATTCGCTTGTTCATTGTCGCTATTATTATCACTTTCAGATGAAGATGAATCTGAATCGTCCCATGTTACAGAGAATGCCTTCTTTTTATATTTGTCTTTCTTATTCTTGTTGTTGAAGTTTTTCTGATTCTCCTTCTTTAGCTCCAGACAGTCTTTTATCATATGACCTTTCTTGTGACAATTAAAACATTCCATATTTGAGGATGAAGGTTTGTTCAAGAAATTCTTTTTGAAACCGTTTTCATTTCCTTTTCTATATTTTAAGAATTTCTTGAAATTTTTGGCAATAAATTCTAGATCCTCATTTTCAGACTTTGATTCTTCCTTTTCTGCGTGAAAAGCCACATTTTTTCTTTCCTGTGTTTAATCTTTCTTAGCTTGCATGTTAACTTCATAAGACATAAGGTTTCCAATTAATTCTTCTGGTTTCATTGTAGATAGATCGTTTGCTTCTTCGATTGCTAAGACTTTTCTCTCCCATTCATCAGTGAGTGAATTTAGAACTTTAGATACAATATCAAAATCCGTGTATTTTTCTCCTAGTCCTATTAAGGCATGATGAATGTCTTGAAATCTCGAGTACATGTCATTGATGGATTCATTCTGTCGCATTCTAAAGTTTTAGAACTGGTTCTTTAGCATGGAAATCTTTGTTTGTTTGACCTTGTTTGTGCCTTCATGTATGGTTTTAAGTGTACTCCATATCTGATGTGCAGTAGTACAAATGCTAACACGATTGAACTCATTTCTATCCAAAGCGCAAAATAACATATTCATAGCTTTGGCATTTGCACTAGCTTCATTCTTCTGAGTATGTGTCCATGTAGAATAGTCAGTTGTGGGTACAACGAGTTCTGCTTGAGTTGCATTCCAGGCTTCAAAGCTTGTTGCTTGCATATAGATCCTCATCCTTGTAGCCCAATAATTATAGTTTAGTCCATTGAATAGAGGGAGTCTTTGAGTAGATTGTCCTTCCGCAAATGTAGAGTTATAGGTAGATGTTGTGCTTGCGTTGTTTTCCATATTATCAATATGTCAAATAACGGTGTTATGGTTATAGGACGACCTTGCTCCGATACCAATTGAAAGAGTCTATGCAGTAGGATCGTATAATATGGAATAACAATGCTCTAGGTAGATAGTAGTAAGCAGTAAGTAAAGTAGACACCAAGACTTTATACTGGTTCGGACCTCTTGTCCTACGTCCAGTCCCTAAGCTCCTCTTAGGAATTCAACTAACCAACAACCCTCACTTAACCCGGAGGAATAGGTTTACAACTTACCCGAACAACCGAACGGGATTTCTTGCCTCAACTACCGAAGAGGACTTCAACTTGGATACAAAAAGTATTTCTGACTTGTTGTGTTCTTGATAACACTAATGAGTCAATTTAGTACAACTTTCCTATAATCTTATCCTCGAGAGTATACAAAGTGTTTGTGAATATTTAGGAAATGTGAATTGCTATGAATCAAGAGATGTTATAGTTAAAACAGAGATTCAAGCAATTGGTTTGCTTTTGAAAACTTAAAAGAATCTGAAAGTATGTTCAAGTAAGTAGAGAGATTAAGCAAGTAGAATTGGTGATTTGTAATTGTTAAAACAATGTATTTATACTTGTAGAAGAGTTGCATTTGTTTGCTAGAGATGCAGGGAAGAGATGCTTCTGTTTCCATTGGAGAATGGTTGCAACTCTTGGGAGGAAGAAGGTGTCTATTCAGAGAAAATTCGCAGTTACAGATTCAGTTGATTGAGCAGGAAATTCAGTCGACTGAAAATATACAGAGAAATTTTCAGGAATGAATTCAGTCGACTTGGCAGGAAATTCAGTCGACTGAAACTGTGCATATTTGTAATTCTGTGCCAGTTTTAGTCGACTGGCCATGCCTGTTCAGTCGACTGAACAATAAGAATCTGCACAGTGAATGTGTGCATAAAAATGAAGTTTTACGAATGTGTTTTAATGTTCGTGCAAATCTCTTGAGGATAGATTTTAACAAATAATCTAGACTTTAGACCTATAAAAATCATACTTATGTTTACACTTTGGTCTTCATCGATCTTCCTCTGATTTTGCATATATCTCTTCCTTTTTGTTGAAGTACATTGTCATTGATCAAAATCTTCGTGTATCAACAGTTAAGGCATGAAACATGACTTAAAACAAGGCATGATTCAAGGAAGGGCAAGGAGATTTTTCCTCCTTTCATGTTAACCACTCTTTTGAGGGCATGCGGGTCCTTTTCCACTTGTTAACATCCATACTATACTCTCTTTCAAATCATTTTTTTTCATTTGTTCAAAAAATGCCCCAAAATAAAAAGAATGGAAATCCACTTCGTCCTCCTCTTCTCTCTTCAAAATTAAATTCAAACCTCCTCCAAATGCAACCAAACTTTTATATATTCCTTAACACACCACTACAACACCTTCTAACAACTCAAAATCTAAGAAAAGAATCAAAACTCCCTTATTCTAATCATGGTTGTATGCGGTATGGGCCATTTAAGGCTTGGCTATGAGCTTCTAGGAGGTGTAGGAGGAGTTGACTTGGCTTTGGTGAGCTAAAGGTTGGATCTTGTGAAGTTTGGTGATGCTACGAAATGATTTTTATTTCTAAAGGGTTGAGCCTGAGTTTTGAAGCATGAAGCCCTTGAACATGTCAAGGCCATGAGCTGTTGAGGGATGGGGGATTATTTTGGGGTTGTTTTGGCTGTATGGTAGGAAGGTTTGTGTACTTGCTTGGTTGTGGTAGTAAGTGGTTACATCTTCATCGAAATAAAAGTGAGTTAAACTCACTTTGAATGGCAATTAAATTGGAATTATATGTTGTATACAATTAACTTGAATATGTCATGTATAATTATATTGGATGTAATAATTATAATTGTTTATTGGATTGATTCCTGCTTGAAGCGGATGACATATATAACCATTTTTGCAGGAGACCAAAGAAAAGAAAGTCGAAGTGTTTTGTAGGGAATAGGTCGGGATGAATACACTTCGAAATACTAAAATTTTTGTAGAGGAACTCTAAGGAGTTCCTCACCTTGTTGATTTTTATTTGCACATATTCTTGTTTATGTAAATGCTTATGATATGAATTGGAAAGTTTAAATTTTTTAAGATAGAAATATTTATAGCACTTGATGATGTGCTAGGATAGTCGCTAAGCCTTTTTCCAAATTTGAAAAGTTATTCTTATAGGTTTTAAATTGACTTCAAACTTTTATTTTGAAGTAAATTTTTTTATATACTTATAGTGGTTTAAAATATAGAAAGAAATTGTGTTTAAAAGCTTTGGTTTACAAAACAAAGTTTGAAAAGTTATGGTCCATTTAGCGATAGTCGCTATGGATGCACTTTGAAAATCTATGATTCTAGTAAAGTATAAAAGGTTATCTACTTTTGATATTTTTGTAAATTCCTTTTCAAATGTGTTTTATAGAAGTTGTATAAGTATTTAGAAAAGAGTTTGAAGTTTTAAAATTATTTTAAAGAATTTATTTGAATTGTTTAAATAAGAGGTGTAAATTTTATAAAGGGAAAAATCTTAGGCCCCGTTTGGTTTCATTTTGAATTTTGGATTTTGTGTTTTCAACTTTCACTACGAAATACTAGGAAACATGAGAAGAAGATTTATAATTCTTAGCCATTTCCACGACCAACGGACAACGGAAGAGTTGGATTGTTCTCCGTGCTTTTGTTATCTTTCAAAATACGAAAAATAAAATAAACTTGTTTTCTATTTTACATATTAATTTCATTTTTCAAAATTGTTTGTTTTCTAACAATACACACGACGTGCGCATTTTTGTTTAAACGAAAACACAAAACAATAATCCAAATGGGGCCTTATCTTTTCAAATCAAAGTTGAGGTTTAATTATAGGTCCTTAAGTAATGTTTGTATGAGAGTTTTAAATTAAAAATTAAAAATGTACTTTTGAAAAGTAGAAGGTTTAAAAGAGATTTGAGATCTAAAAGATTTATTTTGGGATATTTAAACAAGTGGTTTATATAAAAGAAATCTCTTTACTTTTCGAAGTTGAATTGTTTTTAAAAATTAAAAAGTGATGGTTTTAAATTATTATTTGAATGGAAATTTTAAGCTTTATTTAAAATGTTTAAAAGGAGGTTTGAAATTTATATAAGTGATTTAAAGGATTATTTCATATAATAAAGCAAATGGTACTTTTATAAAAAGGGAAACTCTTTTATTTTCAAAGTCAAACTTTCTTTTAAAAGTAATGATATTTAAGAGTTGTTTTAAATAAAAAGTTTGAACTATAGTGTAAGTATTTTAAATGATTTTGGAGAATAAAGAGGGTAAGTCTGGGATTATAACCTATGTGTTTTATTAAATGGTTTTAGGAAAATAGAAGGAAGTTATGGACTATAATATTCTAGTTATGGTATAAGATTTTGAAAGTGGAAAAGGAAATTTGGTTTATAACACTTTGTTTGTTTTAAATATTATATGGAATTTATTAAGTCTTATACTGTTAGTACCTTATGTTTTGGTTTTGATGATAACAACCATAAGACATTATATAAAATATAGATATTAATGGTTTATCAAGATATATATATATATATATATAGTGCAGGATATCAGATAGGTATTATTTAAGAAGACTGTACAGTATCAAGATGTTGATATTAAGAGTATATTCAAGATGATGATAATGGAAGACTCATGAGTATTGAAGAGTTCAAAATTTCAAGATATTCTATATAAGTTATAGAGTCATAGAATTTATGTTAAAACCTTGACAACACTTTCCCGATCTCTCTCGCCTTCTCTAATTCTTTTTAAATTGTTTTACAAATAATCTGGTTTTAAAATTATCTTTTCAAAATATTTCCCAAAATGATTTTCAATCTCTTACTTATGAAGATATCATTTTAGCATTTTTAAGTTTATATATATATATATATATTGAATTTTTATTTATATTTTAACAAGTTATAATTATATTGATTTATATATATATATATATATATATATATTATTGAATACTCTTATTAAATCTTTCAAAATTATTTTATAAAGTTTATTATGGTATATATTAATTAAAATGTGTATAAAATATATTTAAATAATTCTACAGAGTATCAAATTATTTTATAAAGCAATGGGTTTTCAAAATAATATTTTTAAAGTGTTTTTCAAAATACAAAGGGATGTGTCGACACATCCTATCCATGTATGTCACATAGTGGCTGTAAAATTCAAAATTCAAATTTGAATGGAAGTGTCTTTTCGTCGTATCTCTTCGTGAATGGACATGACCGTTGTTTCCCTATATATACTAGACTTCCAAATGAATTTTCAGCAACTACTTTCTTATTCTTCTCTCATCTTTTCACTCTCATGATTTCTAAATCAATTTTTACCCAAACTCTGCCAAAATTCAACCAGAATCAAATTCAATCATTATTAGTTTGATTCTTTTTCATTCTACTCTTTGATTTCTCTCATCTCTCTCACTCAAACCAAGATCAAAGTGATATTCAAGAGTTACAGGATCAATTGTAATCAAGATCAAACCTGAGTCTGTAAACTCTATCAAATCATACTCTTATACTTTGTGGTATGCTTGGTATCCTTGAAATCAAAGTAGGTGTGATTATAGCATGTAAAATCAATTGGGTGTGCTTAGTAGCCCGTAAATCTAGTGGGTGTGCTTGTAGCCTGGAAATTAAGTGACTCTACCCAGAGGTCATGATTCTGGAGGGTGTGTTTCGTAGCCTTGAAATCGAGATTGTATTTGCATTACTAATTGAAAAGAAATCTGTACAAGGAATTGGGCATGACTGGGTGTAGGTAACTCCGAACCAGTATAAAATCCTGGTGTGTTCTTTCCTTTTTACTTTTACTGCATTTACTTTTATCTGTACTTTGATTCTATGATTGTTAATTACATTATTCCAAGTAGAACCTTAAAGAATTTGAAAAATATTCGTACAATCCATTAAACACTTTTCACCCCCCCTCTAGTGTTAATTTAGCCTTAAGATCCCTATTCCGCTGACTCACATTTGGTATCAGAGCATTGGTTTTCAAAGTATCATAATCTGATTTTTGAAAAAGTTTCAATGGCAATTTTTGACAATATTTTTAACACTATTTTCAAAAAGATAATTTGCAAAATCATCATAATGTTGTTTCATAAATTTGCATCTACTCGTTATAAAAAGTCACATGATCTTTTGAAAAGGTATAAATTACATAAACAGATGTGTTACATGGCTTTGGATGAACATATACCTGATGATCAAACTCTACAGATCAAAAAGGACAAATGGATATTAGATAGCGGATGTTCGAGACATATGACTGGAAATTTAGAGATTTTGAAAGATATAGTTTACAAAGATAGTGGATCAGTAAATTTTGGAGACAACTCTAATGGATATGTGATTGGCATCGGCAATGTCAGTAATTCTAAAACTCCTACTATTTCTAATGTTTTGTTAGTTAGAAATTTAAAGCATAATATGTTGAGTATTAGTTAATTGTGTGATAAGGGTATAAAAATTAAACTCATAAAAGATAAATGTCATATTGAAGATAACGAGTCAAACATTATCTTTGAAGGCATTAGGAAACGGAACATCTATATATTATTTATGAAAATCTCAAATGATAACTTGTGTCTTTTTCGTGAATCAAGTGACCCTTGGATTTGGCATAAAAGATTTGGTCATTTGAATTTCAAACTAATATCTAAAATTTCTAAAAATGAACTAGTTATAGGTCTTCCCAAAATAAATTTTAAAGTTAATAATAAAGGGATGCATGTTAATTATGAAAACTTAGAAAAAGTTCTTTTAATCAAAAGATATGATTTCTACCTCCCAACCCCTTTAACTTCTTCACTTAGATCTTTTCGGTCCCTCACGGATACAATCTATAAATCACAGTAGATATGTATTTGTAATCGTAAATGATTATTCTAGATTTACCTGGACGATTTTCCTGAAACTTAAAAGTGATGCTTTTGAAATGTTTAAAATCTTTGTTAAACGAATTCAAAATCAAATGACTAGTAAAATTAAAACTATTCAGAGTGATTACGGTGGAGAATTCAAAAATGAAAATTTTGAGAATTTCTGTAATAAGAGAGGTGTAACTCATAAATTTTCATTTCAAAGAACACCACAACAAAATGGAGTGGTAAAACGTAAAAATAAATGATTCAAGGGTGCGTTAGAACTATGCTAAACATAGTAAATTACTTAAAAATTTTGGGCTGAAGCAGTTAGTACTGCATGTTATATATTATATAGAATTTTAACAAGACAATTAACTAAGAAAACACCATATGTATTATTCTATAATAAAAAGCCCAAAGTATCATACTTTAGAATTTTTGGTAGTAAATGTTTTATTTTAAATACTAAAGATAATTTGGATAAATTTGATGTTAAATCGGATAAAAGAATATTTATTGGATATTCAAATAGAAGTAAAGCTTATAGGGTTTTCAATACTAGAACTAACACTATTGAATACATGTCTCATTTGATGAAAATTTTAAAGTTTTAATCCAAATATTGATGAAGAAGAAAATATTGATAACCCAAATGAAATTAGCAATAATGAGATTACCGAAAACGAAAAAAAAAATAATTCAGAAAATTCACATCCAAATAAAAGAACAAGATACCTGAAAGATCATCCTATAGAAAATATACTTGGAAATATTGAATCTGTTGTAAAAACTAGAAATCAACTAAAAAAATGAGTAATTTTGCTTTTATTTCAACTATTGAACCTAAAAATCCAAGGAAGTATCAACTGATGATTCATGGATTCTTGCCATGCAAGAGGAATTGAATCAATTTACAAAAAATAATGTATGGGAATTAGTCCCAAGACCTGAGGATAAATCCATAATAGGAACTATATGGGTATATAAAAACAAAATGAATAAACAAGGGGAGGTTGTGAGAAATAAAGCTCTATTAGTTACAAAAGGTTATTGTCAAAAAGAAGGAATATATTTTGATGAAACCTTTGCAGCCGTAGCAAGATTTGAAGCTATATGAATTTTACTTCCTTTCGCTAATCATAATAATTTTAAATTATATCAAATGGATGTTAAAAGTGCATTTTTAAATGGTTTTATTAAAGATATATATATGTAGAACAACCCCTACTTTTTGAAGACACAAAACTACCTAATCATGTTTACAAATTAAAGAAGGCTTTGTATGGTCTGAAATAGGCTCCAAGAGCTTGGTATGACAGACTTAAATCCTATCTATTACAATCAAATTTTGAAATAGGCAAAGTAGGTAGTACACTTTTATTAAAAGAGATAAAAATGATATTCGAATAATAAAAATATATGTAGATGATATCATTTTTGGATCTACCAACGATAAACTAAATAAAGAATTCTCAGAAATAATAACTAAGAAATTTGAAATGAGTCATATGGGAGAACTAAATTATTTTCTAGGACTACAAATAGAACAGCTAAGTAATGGAATTTTTATTAGTCAAGAACAATATGCAAAATATTTTGTTAAGAAATATGGTATGTCAAATACCAGTGGTAAACCAACTCCCATGGCAACTAATGAAAAATTAAATAAAGAAAAAAATTCAAAAGATGTAGTGCGATATCCCGGGAATTTGGACAATATCAATTTAATAATCTGCATTGGAAATTAAATTGATTTGATGATCTTTGTTAATAAAATTGAATAAATTTAATAATCTAATTAAATAAATATTTAATTAGTGATTTATCTTTTAAAAGTTTAATAGAATATTTTCTATTTATAACATATATGTATAATTGTATATATTATAAATAGATGAGTTGGTCTGAATTTAACAAATGAAATTATGTTTTCAAATTTCTAATATGTTGGGTAATTTGGAAATCATGATTTAATTTAAAACTATTAAGCTTTTTGATAAATAACTATATAGTTTTAAAATACATAATATAAATGTTTAATTGTTTAAAATAGATTTTTAGCTTAAGTTCAAATTTAAATAAAAAGGTTTGTTTATTTCTTTTTAAATATTACTTGAGATATATGATTTAAAAATAGAAGTAATTTATAATCTCTTTTATAAATTATTTAAATTTGTCAAATTTGATATTTTCAAATAATAATTATAATACTTTGTTTTTATAAAAATAAATAGACTTTAAATAAAATAGGATTGTTATTGTAAATTTAAATTGAATATGAATTTGGATTTATAATAGAAATTCAAAAGAGAAATATTTTAAAATATTTTGGATTTAAAATATAGATATAAGATTTTATTTATATATATATTGGTTATTTACATTTTCTTTAAAGTAATTTATATACATATACATATTAGGTAAGTATTTATAAATAGTAAACTAGTGTAAAAAGCTTTTATTCACATTTTAAAAATATATAAAATTATGTATTAAATACTTAAAAGACAAATGTCATTATATTAAGGCCTAAGGTGACACATGTTAAGTAATAAATAAAACTACATGACAAATGTCAAGATAAATAACAAGTGTCTTTCTATTTATTTTTGAATTTTCTTCTATTTTTAATAAATCACATTCTAACTTATAAATACATATGTTTCCCTTCATTATTTTCTTTTCTATCTTTTTCTATTCAAAAAGAAAACTCAGTCCTATTCTCAAAAACAAAATCTGAAATCAAATTCCTCAAACAAACTTCTCAAAAACAATTTATAATCGAAACACTCCTCTCGAAACCAAATCAGATGATCTATATCTCCTAAAACCAGAAAATAATTCAATAACCTGTAATTCAGTTTCAAATGAAAGCCTGAATATCTCAGTTTGCAAGGATCAAAAATGCAACCTGAAGCCAGTAATAAAAGCCTGCATGCATTCTTCAATTCTGTTTGGAAGCAAGCAAATCAAGTATTTTTCAAGCAATAAAGTTTTCAAAGGGCATTCAAGTTTTAAAGTTCTAAAAAAGCAGTAGTAATGCAACCTTCCAGTTTTAAAGATAATTCAAGTTTCAAAATCAAAAAGCCTGTTGTCTCAGATTCAAAAATCTGGAGGCTCTGCTTCTTTTAAAATCTGGTGAGTAACTTAGATTTTAAAAACAGATAAATTTGATTTGTGTGGTAAAATATCTGAAGTAAATTGTGATTCATGTTGGAAATTATGTATGCATGTTTGTTTAGATCTAGTTACATGTATATATGAATGAAGATACTATGTGTATGTTTGGTTGTATCAGTGATCGTCTCTGTTTAAAGTTCTCAGTTTAAAAATTTAGATCTAAATTCCAATTCTCCCAAACTAATCTCTGTTAGAACTAGGATTTCAAACAAAAGTTGTTTGTTAAGTCATGAGGTAAAGTTTAAAATTTTAATAAAGTTAGAATAAACTTGAATGTCTCTGAAAATTTAAAAAGAACAGAGCAAGCTAAAAATAAGTGGAAATCCAAATATCCTAAATTATTGTTTCAGGCATATGATCTAAATTACAATCAAAAACCATGATTTTTGAAAGAGAAATCATAAATTTTAATTTAGTTTTGGGTATGCATTTCTGAGTTGAACAGAAATTGGGTTGTGGGTAATATCTGGTGATCTATGTGCTCGGAGGGGTCAGGATTCCTTCTGGAGGGAGTGTGATGAACAGAGCGTATGGGAAAAATGATAGTTGATGGGTTAAAGCTTTGAGGCAGTGGAAATATGGAATTGAAGTATGTAAACCTAGTTTTCACTGTGTTGGAAGAAACGATCGCCGCAACCAAGTGGGTGGATCGAGTGTCTTCGGGTTTTGGGCGAGGGTAGCTAGGCAGTGGACGATGTCGTGACCGGAGTTTGAGATTTTCTGGTGGACGGGTTTGCGAGAACGGAGCGTTGCCAGGTTTGGCTCGGTGAAGAGGATTCTGTTCCAGGTTGAAGATGGAGTCTCGATTTCGATTCATATAAGTTACGTACGATCTGGGTCCTTGGTTGTGGTCGCGTGAGTTCAAGTGGTTGTCGTGAGTTGCCGTGACGATCATCAGAGGTCGAAGGCGCTGGTGAACGTGCACCGCGTGCACGTTGTATCTGGGTAGATGGGTTTAAGTGATAACTCGGGTTTTGTCTCGTGCGAGTGAAGAAATGACTCGAAGTAGATAGGTTGGTGGTTGTCTCGGGGCAGGCTCGAGATTGGCTAGTGGTTGACTCGGGTAAATGATTTGGTGACAGGTTTTTCAAATCTGTCTGTTTAGAATTTAAAACTGAATTTAAATTATAAAGCAAGGATTTAAAATAAGTTTTAAATCAAAGTTTAAAAATGGATTCAAGTTTTGTTTGAATCTTAGTTTGGATATAAAATAATGTTTTGAATTTAAAATGAAATTTGGTTTTAAATTTCTTTTATTAAGTAAGTATTTCTTTAACATATAATAAAAAGTTTTTGAATGGTTTTAAAACTTTGTTAAAATTAATTTGTATTCCTTTTAAATCTTAAATAAATGGAATTTAAATGTAAATTTAAGGGTAATTTGGTTTAATACTTTATTAATGATATTTTAATCATTAATAGAAATAAAGTGTTATCTTAAAAGACAATTGAGATTTAATAAATTAGGATAAAATAAATTATTAAAGAAATTAAAAGTTAATTAATCAATTTAATTAATTTATGACTTGGGTTAATAAGTTAGTAATTAAGGGTTTAAAATTGATTAATGAAGGATTAATTTAAAGATTTATTAATTTGAATTAAGGATCATTAATTTTATAAGTTAATGGTTAGAAATAAAATTATTAAGGTAATTAAGGTTTAATTAAGTTATTGTTAAGAACTTAATTTATTAATTAATTAATTAGAGATTAATTTATTAATAATTAGAATAAATTAAGTTATAATTAATAATGGTTAATCAATGTTTAATTATTTTAGGAAGATAATTAAAATAGCTAATAGTTAATGTAGAACATTAACTAAGGATAATTAATTAATGTGATAATTAATTAGATTAATTAATTTAAAAGAAAATCATTTGTGAAATTGTTTAATAAAATTACTTAATGGAAGTAATTAAGAAATTAATTACTCATTGTAATTAATTGAGTTTAAATTGATTAGTTAAGTTAGTTAATTAAGTTTAATTAATTTAAGATAATCATTTAATGATTTGTATAATTACTTAATGTAATTTAAGGAGGTATAATTACTTAGGAAAGTAATTAATGGATAATTACTGGTGTAATTAGTAAAGTAATTAAGGGTAGTTAATTACTTAATGGAAATTAATCAAAGGATTAAGTAAGAATTGATTAAGGAATAATTAATAACTGAGTGATTAATTAATGTAATTAATTAAGGATTAAGGTAATTAATTTTAGTTAATTAATTAATAAAGTAATTAAAGGTTAATTACTATAAGAGGTTAAGAATAATTAATTTGTGAAATTAATTGAAGTGTTAATTACTTGAATGTAATTAAATGTTAATTAATCAAGGATGATTAATTAAAATGAATAATTGGATAAGGGTTGATTAATTAATTGATAATTAATTAATAGTAACTTAAGCAAGATTGTTAATAATGAAAGGAGTTAATTTAATTTACTTTAAATTAATTAAAGATGAAGTATTTAATTTAATTCATTTTAAATTAATTATAGATGGTAATTAATAAATCATTGCTTAAGGATACTGAATGATATTGATTTACCTTGAATGGTTTGAGATCTCAGATATGAGATAATAGATATTGTATGATTTGGATGCTTTGGTTGCATAATGATATGAATCATCTGCTTATAATGATAATGTTGATTATCTATTGTGAATCTATGAATTATCTATCTGTGTGTAAATAGATAGTAGAATTGAATTGTTTTAACCTTTAAAACAACTTGGCCTTAAAAGATACGTTTTGGATTTCGATGAGACCGGGATCGGGTTTCCGTATACCGGGATTCCAGGTCTGGAGACCCGAATACCACATCGATCCAAAATTACGATAGGTCGTGAATCAGGTGAAGATGAAGATTCAGAGTGCAAGGGTTATTGTCGTTAACTCTGAGGGTGATTCCAAAACGAGTGTAACGAGATAATGCCTTCGGTTTCGTTCGAACCCGGAACGAACTTGTATGGATTGAATGCTTTCAGCACATCGTCAGGCGGACGATGAGCATTCTAAGTGATATGTTCTGATTAAAGGTAATCGTAACCTCAAGCCTCATCAACCGGGAATGGCTAAAACAGGGGAGGTGCAGCAAGGCTTCGTGGGTAGCACCCACTGAGAGCAAGATAGATCCCTGTCTAGAGGTCCCTTTTCTTTTTATTCGGCTTAGTGTGTGGTTGGTCGCGCCAACTACGGGGTTATCTTGTTCGGGATTATCCAGTAAGGGATGGTTCCGGCTTTGTGTTGCAGGGGAGCGGGCGTACTCCTCGGTACGGTGATCTAGGCCACGTACTGTGACGGGCGGTACCCCAGTAGCCCTGCCATTGTATGGAATCCAAACTCCAATAAGTGCCGTACGTATTAGTTGTGCCCAACTATGTTGGAATGTGAGATGTAAGCATTTCAGCTATTTCTATATTTTACTTGAAAACCCTAGACCCTATTATAATAAAATCAGATTTCCTATCAAATGTTTTGGTTAGCGTAAGGTAAAAACTTACCCATGTTTATTTGTGGGGAGTCTTACGTGATACCTTTTCTTTCTAAAGGTTTTGAAGTTAAGCAAGTTTAACCTGTTACTCACACCAGACCCATGTCTGACCCAAGTGTTTATTTCTGTTTTATAAACTCTTGGGTACTCAAATTTTTACGAGTAGCCAAGGGATTCAGGTTTAGCTGTGACGAATATTCTGGAGGAGCAATGGAGCAGGAGGCTTCGGCGTTCGTAGATATAGTATTCCGCTGTGTTGATATCTGTGATAGTGTCTTGTCTTGTATTTAAGTTGTAATGTCTAGACAGATGTTTATAACTGTCTAGTAAGTGATGTATATGCTGTGTAACTCTGTAAATTGTTGTATACTATGTAATAGTTTATGTTATTAATATAATTTATTCGTTCCGCTGTGAGATCGTTGTTGTTGTTTCTTTCTTTCTTCTCTTCTTTTCTCTTTCTATCCCTTTCTTTCTTATTAACGATGCGACTTTCTGTGGAGAGAAAGTCGTTGGTCGTTATAGTGGTATCAGAGCATAGGTTGAGCGAATGCCTAAGCTTTTGGTTAAGTGAATATCAGAACACTAGGTTGAGTGAATACCTAGGTTCGGAAGGATTGTTCATTAGAGATAGGATTTGTAGCAACCTGTTTGAGTCTGAGTATATATATACGAGAGCGCGTATTTGTTAGTTATATAAAATGGTTTTATATTGTGTTAATTGATCGGTTGAGTGGTATATGGATTCTGGTCAATACGAGTAGCTAACGTTATTGATAGGGATCTCTAAACACTTGACCAGGCCAACGGACACAATATTGTTTTAAAAAGGTAGATGAAATAATTTTACCCAGATATAATTTCTATATAAAAAAGTATCATTTTAAATGTATATGGTATTTGTAATGATTGGTTGAGATGATAATAATTTATCATCTAGGATTAGGAGTCTGAGTGTTGAGGTTGGAAGTGTATCTGTCGAGACTGTAGACCCAATACCGTCTCGAGTAAGCTTTGCTATGGTGAAGGATTTCACAATCTCTGAAGGAAACCTATTAAGGTTCGGAGTTTATCTTTGAAGTTGGATGAGTAGAGTTGGATCTGTCAGTTAGGCAGAAGTGAGTAATGGTATCTTGATACCTCAGGTAACAGTAGCTGTGTGATGAGATGCAGTGACTATGGATGTTCCCAAAGATGTTTTCTTTGGGACAAGTTTAAGGAGTATGTATACTTCGGTGTTGTGGCTGAGTTCAGCATGGTGTTTCTGTTGTTTGAGGTTCGAGTTTCTCGAAGAGCTTTGGTTAGGAAGTCTTTGGCATCAGTGTCAGCAGTGCAGCTCGGAGGTGTTCTCTGTGCCGACAAGGAAGTTTTCTGGCTGAGCAGTTTTCTAGAGGTGAAGTTCAGAAGCAGCAGAGTGGATCCATTTCTTCGATGGATTGGATAGATAAGTGTAAGCTGTTCTGATTGGTAAAGAGAGAATAGTATCTTTGGATACCGGACTGGGTTGATCGCAAAAGTGACTTGCGATAGTTTGAGTGATCTTTGAGTTATTGAATATTTTTCTGAACGTCTTCAGTGAAGTCAGAAGTTTGTCCGCATTTAGAGGTTGAGTTTTCTTATCGACTAGATTCCAGGAGTGGTACCGGTGGTTCAGCCTAGTTGAAGGATAGTTCCTAGAGATAGAGTTGGGTGAAGCAGCTCAAGTTTTGATGGAGTATCTGAGTTTTCTTGTTGAATCTGTTGAACCATTTTTCTGGATGAGTTGTTCAGTCTTTGTTTGTGTTCTCCATCAGTATTCTTATCTACTTCAGATCAGAGTTGTGCAGCAGAAGCAGTTTGGAAGTGCATCTGTCTCATTTTTGGATAGGAGAAGTAAGTTCAGTCTTCTATTGTTTGAGGAGTAAAGTTGTGGATCTCTTCCTTGTTTTGATTTGGATAAGTATTTGGTCTTCCGGATTGAATTGTCAGTTTGGACAACTGGAATTTGTTGTATTTTACGTATCTCTGAGGGAGTACGTATTTGATCTATCTTTGGTTTTGGAACCAGCAGTTCAGGAGGTTTGGTAGTTGAGTCAGACTCGTCTGTAGTCTGATATCCTGTCTAGTTCTGTAGATCTAGATGAGTAGGAACCCTATAGCTTCGTAGTTTAGATTGTTTGTAGAGCGAGTGTCCCGGTATATATATACTTGGGGAAACTCGAGGAAATTTTATCCAGAATTTTGTCTGGATAATTAGAATTGTTTGATTGGATGATTGTTTGCTATGGTTGTTAGCATATGGTTGATAATATATGCTTGTTAAATATTGAATAGATTATTAAATTACCTTTGTTTAAATTTCGGGGACGAAATTATTTTAAGGGGGGAGGAATGTGATATCCCGGGAATTTGGACAATATCAATTTAATAATCTGCATTGGAAATTAAATTGATTTGATGATCTTTGTTAATAAAATTGAATAAATTTAATAATCTAATTAAATAAATATTTAATTAGTGATTTATCTTTTAAAAGTTTAATAGAATATTTTCTATTTATAACATATATGTATAATTGTATATATTATAAATAGATGAGTTGGTCTGAATTTAACAAATGAAATTATGTTTTCAAATTTCTAATATGTTGGGTAATTTGGAAATCATGATTTAATTTAAAACTATTAAGCTTTTTGATAAATAACTATATAGTTTTAAAATACATAATATAAATGTTTAATTGTTTAAAATAGATTTTTAGCTTAAGTTCAAATTTAAATAAAAAGGTTTGTTTATTTCTTTTTAAATATTACTTGAGATATATGATTTAAAAATAGAAGTAATTTATAATCTCTTTTATAAATTATTTAAATTTGTCAAATTTGATATTTTCAAATAATAATTATAATACTTTGTTTTTATAAAAATAAATAGACTTTAAATAAAATAGGATTGTTATTGTAAATTTAAATTGAATATGAATTTGGATTTATAATAGAAATTCAAAAGAGAAATATTTTAAAATATTTTGGATTTAAAATATAGATATAAGATATTATTTATATATATATTGGTTATTTACATTTTCTTTAAAGTAATTTATATACATATACATATTAGGTAAGTATTTATAAATAGTAAACTAGTGTAAAAAGCTTTTATTCACATTTTAAAAATATATAAAATTATGTATTAAATACTTAAAAGACAAATGTCATTATATTAAGGCCTAAGGTGACACATGTTAAGTAATAAATAAAACTACATGACAAATGTCAAGATAAATAACAAGTGTCTTTCTATTTATTTTTGAATTTTCTTTTATTTTTAATAAATCACATTCTAACTTATAAATACATATGTTTCCCTTCATTATTTTCTTTTCTATCTTTTTCTATTCAAAAAGAAAACTCAGTCCTATTCTCAAAAACAAAATCTGAAATCAACTTCCTCAAACAAACTTCTCAAAAACAATTTATAATCGAAACACTCCTCTCGAAACCAAATCAGATGATCTATATCTCCTAAAACCAGAAAATAATTCAATAACCTGTAATTCAGTTTCAAATGAAAGCCTGAATATCTCAGTTTGCAAGGATCAAAAATGCAACCTGAAGCCAGTAATAAAAGCCTGCATGCATTCTTCAATTCTGTTTGGAAGCAAGCAAATCAAGTATTTTTCAAGCAATAAAGTTTTCAAAGGGCATTCAAGTTTTAAAGTTCTAAAAAAGCAGTAGTAATGCAACCTTCCAGTTTTAAAGATAATTCAAGTTTCAAAATCAAAAAGCCTGTTGTCTCAGTTTCAAAAATCTGGAGGCTCTGCTTCTTTTAAAATCTGGTGAGTAACTTAGATTTTAAAAACAGATAAATTTGATTTGTGTGGTAAAATATCTGAAGTAAATTGTGGTTCATGTTGGAAATTATGTATGCATGTTTGTTTAGATCTAGTTACATGTATATATGAATGAAGATACTATGTGTATGTTTGGTTGTATCAGTGATCGTCTCTGTTTAAAGTTCTCAGTTTAAAAATTTAGATCTAAATTCCAATTCTCCCAAACTAATCTCTGTTAGAACTAGGATTTCAAACAAAAGTTGTTTGTTAAGTCATGAGGTAAAGTTTAAAATTTTAATAAAGTTAGAATAAACTTGAATGTCTCTGAAAATTTAAAAAGAACAGAGCAAGCTAAAAATAAGTGGAAATCCAAATATCCTAAATTATTGTTTCAGGCATATGATCTAAATTACAATCAAAAACCATGATTTTTGAAAGAGAAATCATAAATTTTAATTTAGTTTTGGGTATGCATTTCTGAGTTGAACAGAAATTGGGTTGTGGGTAATATCTGGTGATCTATGTGCTCGGAGGGGTCAGGATTCCTTCTGGAGGGAGAGTGATGAACAGAGCGTATGGGAAAAATGATAGTTGATGGGTTAAAGCTTTGAGGCAGTGGAAATATGGAATTGAAGTATGTAAACCTAGTTTTCACTGTGTTGGAAGAAACGATCGCCGCAACCAAGTGGGTGGATCGAGTGTCTTCGGGTTTTGGGCGAGGGTAGCTAGGCAGTGGACGATGTCGTGACCGGAGTTTGAGATTTTCTGGTGGACGGGTTTGCGAGGACGGAGCGTTGCCAGGTTTGGCTCGGTGAAGAGGATTCTGTTCCAGGTTGAAGATGGAGTCTCGATTTCGATTCATATAAGTTACGTACGATCTGGGTCCTTGGTTGTGGTCGCGTGAGTTCAAGTGGTTGTCGTGAGTTGCCGTGACGATCATCAGAGGTCGAAGGCGCTGGTGAACGTGCACCGCGTGCACGTTGTATCTGGGTAGATGGGTTTAAGTGATAACTCGGGTTTTGTCTCGTGCGAGTGAAGAAATGACTCGAAGTAGATAGGTTGGTGGTTGTCTCGGGGCAGGCTCGAGATTGGCTAGTGGTTGACTCGGGTAAATGATTTGGTGACAGGTTTTTCAAATCTGTCTGTTTAGAATTTAAAACTGAATTTAAATTATAAAGCAAGGATTTAAAATAAGTTTTAAATCAAAGTTTAAAAATGGATTCAAGTTTTGTTTGAATCTTAGTTTGGATATAAAATAATGTTTTGAATTTAAAATGAAATTTGGTTTTAAATTTCTTTTATTAAGTAAGTATTTCTTTAACATATAATAAAAAGTTTTTGAATGGTTTTAAAACTTTGTTAAAATTAATTTGTATTCCTTTTAAATCTTAAATAAATGGAATTTAAATGTAAATTTAAGGGTAATTTGGTTTAATACTTTATTAATGATATTTTAATCATTAATAGAAATAAAGTGTTATCTTAAAAGACAATTGAGATTTAATAAATTAGGATAAAATAAATTATTAAAGAAATTAAAAGTTAATTAATCAATTTAATTAATTTATGACTTGGGTTAATAAGTTAGTAATTAAGGGTTTAAAATTGATTAATGAAGGATTAATTTAATTAATTTAAAGATTTATTAATTTGAATTAAGGATCATTAATTTTATAAGTTAATGGTTAGAAATAAAATTATTAAGGTAATTAAGGTTTAATTAAGTTATTGTTAAGAACTTAATTTATTAATTAATTAATTAGAGATTAATTTATTAATAATTAGAATAAATTAAGTTATAATTAATAATGGTTAATCAATGTTTAATTATTTTAGGAAGATAATTAAAATAGCTAATAGTTAATGTAGAACATTAACTAAGGATAATTAATTAATGTGATAATTAATTAGATTAATTAATTTAAAAGAAAATCATTTGTGAAATTGTTTAATAAAATTACTTAATGGAAGTAATTAAGAAATTAATTACTCATTGTAATTAATTGAGTTTAAATTGATTAGTTAAGTTAGTTAATTAAGTTTAATTAATTTAAGATAATCATTTAATGATTTGTATAATTACTTAATGTAATTTAAGGAGGTATAATTACTTAGGAAAGTAATTAATGGATAATTACTGGTGTAATTAATAAAGTAATTAAGGGTAGTTAATTACTTAATGGAAATTAATCAAAGGATTAATTAAGAATTGATTAAGGAATAATTAATAACTGAGTGATTAATTAATGTAATTAATTAAGGATTAAGGTAATTAATTTTAGTTAATTAATTAATAAAGTAATTAAAGGTTAATTACTATAAGAGGTTAAGAATAATTAATTTGTGAAATTAATTAAAGTGTTAATTACTTGAATGTAATTAAATGTTAATTAATCAAGGATGATTAATTAAAATGAATAATTGGATAAGGGTTGATTAATTAATTGATAATTAATTAATAGTAACTTAAGCAAGATTGTTAATAATGAAAGGAGTTAATTTAATTTACTTTAAATTAATTAAAGATGAAGTATTTAATTTAATTCATTTTAAATTAATTATAGATGGTAATTAATAAATCATTGCTTAAGGATACTGAATGATATTGATTTACCTTGAATGGTTTGAGATCTCAGATATGAGATAATAGATATTGTATGATTTGGATGCTTTGGTTGCATAATGATATGAATCATCTGCTTATAATGATAATGTTGATTATCTATTGTGAATCTATGAATTATCTATCTGTGTGTAAATAGATAGTAGAATTGAATTGTTTTAACCTTTAAAACAACTTGGCCTTAAAAGATACGTTTTGGATTTCGATGAGACCGGGATCGGGTTTCCGTATACCGGGATTCCAGGTCTGGAGACCCGAATACCACATCGATCCAAAATTACGATAGGTCGTGAATCAGGTGAAGATGAAGATTCAGAGTGCAAGGGTTATTGTTGTTAACTCTGAGGGTGATTCCAAAACGAGTGTAACGAGATAATGCCTTCGGTTTCGTTCGAACCCGGAACGAACTTGTATGGATTGAATGCTTTCAGCACATCGTCAGGCGGACGATGAGCATTCTAAGTGATATGTTCTGATTAAAGGTAATCGTAACCTCAAGCCTCATCAACCGGGAATGGCTAAAACAGGGGAGGTGCAGCAAGGCTTCGTGGGTAGCACCCACTGAGAGCAAGATAGATCCCTGTCTAGAGGTCCCTTTTCTTTTTATGCGGCTTAGTGTGTGGTTGGTCGCGCCAACTACGGGGTTATCTTGTTCGGGATTATCCAGTAAGGGATGGTTCCGGCTTTGTGTTGCAGGGGAGCGGGCGTACTCCTCGGTACGGTGATCTAGGCCACGTACTGTGACGGGCGGTACCCCAGTAGCCCTGCCATTGTATGGAATCCAAACTCCAATAAGTGCCGTACGTATTAGTTGTGCCCAACTATGTTGGAATGTGAGATGTAAGCATTTCAGCTATTTCTATATTTTACTTGAAAACCCTAGACCCTATTATAATAAAATCAGATTTCCTATCAAATGTTTTGGTTAGCGTAAGGTAAAAACTTACCCATGTTTATTTGTGGGGAGTCTTACGTGATACCTTTTCTTTCTAAAGGTTTTGAAGTTAAGCAAGTTTAACCTGTTACTCACACCAGACCCATGTCTGACCCAAGTGTTTATTTCTGTTTTATAAACTCTTGGGTACTCAAATTTTTACGAGTAGCCAAGGGATTCAGGTTTAGCTGTGACGAATATTCTGGAGGAGCAATGGAGCAGGAGGCTTCGGCGTTCGTAGATATAGTATTCCGCTGTGTTGATATCTGTGATAGTGTCTTGTCTTGTATTTAAGTTGTAATGTCTAGACAGATGTTTATAACTGTCTAGTAAGTGATGTATATGCTGTGTAACTCTGTAAATTGTTGTATACTATGTAATAGTTTATGTTATTAATATAATTTATTCGTTCCGCTGTGAGATCGTTGTTGTTGTTTCTTTCTTTCTTCTCTTCTTTTCTCTTTCTATCCCTTTCTTTCTTATTAACGATGCGACTTTCTGTGGAGAGAAAGTCGTTGGTCGTTACATGTAGATCAAAAATTATATAGAGGAATGATTGGATCACTACTCTACATAACTACTAGTAAACCTGATA
This sequence comes from Allium fistulosum, assembly GCA_030737815.1. Classification (NCBI taxonomy): domain Eukaryota; kingdom Viridiplantae; phylum Streptophyta; class Magnoliopsida; order Asparagales; family Amaryllidaceae; genus Allium; species Allium fistulosum. The sequence continues at coordinate 223,146,190 of CM060905.1, forward strand.
TTATGCATAGTGTTTGTCTCTGTGCAAGATATCAATCTAAACCTAAAGAAACTCATTTAAAATCGGTAAAACAAATTTTGAGATATGTAAACAACACATTAGACTATGGACTTTTTTACCTAAAAGAAGACTCCTTTGAATTAATTTCATATAGTGATGCTGACTATGCTGGTTGCAAATTAGACCGAAAAGGTACAAGTGGAACTTGTCACTTTTTAGGACACTGTTTGGTTTCCTGGTTTAGTAAGAAGCAAAACTCTGTATCTCTGTCTACGATAGAAGCAAAATATATTTCAACATCATTAACCTGTTCATAGGTTATCTATAGGGGCATTTCACCAGAAGGACAAACTTTGCAGTCCAATTAGTTTCTAGGACACACATTCAAAAAAATTATTTTCAAGGCCAAAATCAGCAGAATAATTACTTTCAAGGACAAAGTCAACAGTCCAATTACTTTCAAGGACATAATTACATAGGTTTTTAGGCCCTAGAAACTAATTATTTTACGTTATGTCCTTGAAAGTAATTATTTCAGTTGTGTGTCCTAGAAACTAATTCCACTTGCTAAAGAGGCCCTTGTGCCTAATTTCCACTTATTTATCATCTATATGCAACAAACATTAAAAGATTTTGGTTTAAGTTTTACTAAATCACCACTATACTATGATAATACAAGTGCGATCAATCTATCTAAAAATCTAACTCATCATGCTAGAACTAAACATATTGTATAAGATACCATTTTTAAGAGATAATATAAACAAAGAAATAATATCACTTGAATTTATAAACACTGAAAATCAAATAGTTGATATATTAACGAAATCATTGAATCAAACAATTTTTACCAAGTTAAAAAGAGAGTTAGGAATTTGTTCTCTATTAGAAATATAAAAATAATAAAGTAAAAATTAAAAAATATAAAGAAAAACAAAATAATCAAAATAATACTATGTATGTCGACATACCCTAATCCCCAATGTCGACATATAACAATGATTTTTAATTTTTAATTTTCCCTCTAAAATTCAAATGGGTAGTTATATAATAACTAAATTTCAACTTTCCTCTTCACTTTTCTATATTCTCTTTGTTTTAAACTTTTGAAACAAATAAATCATGTCCTCCTCTAATCCCAAACGTTCTGGAGAAGAGAATTCATCGTTTTCCTTCCCTTCTCCTACCCAAGACCCCTTCCAAAACACTACTATGGCCAAGACCACTAAAATGGGGGGTGAAATGAAGAATATTCTGCAAATTCTCACTGAAATTCAAGTGGTGCAACTTCGTATGACCAAAGAACAAGAGAATCAAAGCAAAATTCTTCGAAATTTGAAAAAATATCTATTGGATAATCCTACGAATCTAATAGTTATTGAAGATGATTTGTTAATTTGTCTATTCATAACCCCATTCAAGGCAACGACGACGAGGAAGAAGTGGAAGAACACATGGAGGAAGATGACAAAGTATGATGCGTTGGAGAAGTATGTTTCGGTCGAGATGGAAATCTTGTCGAACAAAAATGGATGTTTTGCCTTCATTATCCTCATTGTCCAGTTCACAAATCCCCATTCATTAGAAATTCATGTTAGATAATATTTAATTTGCTTTAATTGCTTTGAATGTGTGGTATGTATATTTGATTTGATTTGACAAGTTTACTTCGAACCTATATGTATAGTTTAAAATTTGATTGGATTATGATTACTTTGTATTGTGATATTGAATGAATATATAGTTTGGTATGATTACTATTAATGATTTGTGTTATCACTTATTATTTCTTATATATCATTATTATTATTACTATATATATATAAGTATCTAGTTAGGGGGAGTTATAGTTAGTTTATTTTTGTTGATGACAAAGGAGGAGAAATATATAAAATTTAGGCATAGATTAAAGGGGAATTTTGTAACCCAGGGGAGTTATATTATATTTTATATACAAAGTTATCATCGTAAAAAAAGGAGATTGTTAGTACCTTAGGTTTTGGTTTTGATGATAACAACTATAGGACATAATATAAAATATAGATACTAATGGTTTATTATATAGTATATAGTGCAAAATATTAGACAGGTATTGATTAGAAAGACCTTGCAGTATCAAAATGTTGATATATCAAGATGCCGATATCAAGAATAGATTCAAGATGATGATAATTGAAGACTCATGAGTATTGAAGAGTTCAAGATTTCATGATATTCCAGATAAGTTATAGAGTCTTAGAATTTATGTTAAAACCTTGATAACACTTTCATGATCTCTCTCGCCTTCTTTAATTTTGTTTTAAATTGTTTTTCAAATATTTTGGTTTTAAAATAATCTTTCAAAATATTTCCCAAAATGATTTTCAATCGCTAACTTATAAAGATATCATTTTAGTGTTATTAAGCTTATATACATATCTACTGAATTTCTGTTTATATTTTAATAAGTTATAATTCTATTGATTTTTATATATACTATTAAATACCTTTATTAAATCTTTCAAAATTATTTTATAAAGTTTTATTAAGTTATATTTTGATTAAAATGTGTATAAACTATATTTAAATGATTCTACAAAGTATCAAATTATTTTACAAAGTAAAGAATTTTCAAAATAATATTTTTAAAGCGTTCTTCAAAATACAAAGGGATATGTCAACATATCCTATCCATGTATGTCGACATAGTGGCCGTAAAATTCAAAATTCAAATTTGAACGGAAGTGTCTTTTCGTCATATCTCTTTGTGAATGGACATGACTGTTGTTTCCCTATATATACCAGACTTCCAAATGAATATTCAACAACTACTTTTTTATTATTCTCTCCTCTTTTCACTCTCTTGATATCTAAATCAATTCTTACCCAAACTGCCAAAATTCAACCAAAATCAAATTTAATCATTACTAGTTTGATTCTATTTCATCTATTCTTTGATTTCTCTTATCTCTCTCACTCAAACCAAGATCAAAGTGCTATTAAAGAGTTATAGGATCAATTGTAATCAAGATCAAAGATCTGACTCTGTAAACTCTATCAAATCATACTCTTATACTTTATGGTGTGCTTGGTATCCCTAAAAACCAAGTAGGTGTGATTGTAGCCTGTAAAATCAATTGGGTGTGCTTAGTAGCCCGTAAATCTAGTGGGTGTGCTTGTAGCCCGTAAATCAAGTGACTCTATCAAAAGGTCGGGATTCTGGAGGGTGTGTCTTGTAGCCGTGAAATCGAGATTGTATTTGCATTTACTAGTTGAAAATAAATCCGTACAATGGGTTGTGCACGATTGGATATAGGGTAACTCTGAACCAGGATAAAATCCTGGTTTGTTCTTTCCTTTTTACTTTTACTGCATTTAATTTTATCTGTACTTTGATTTTGTGATTATTGCTGTAATTGTTAGTTACATTATTCCAAGTAGAATCTTAAAGAATTTGAAAAATATTCATATAATCCATTAAACATATTTACCACCCTCTATTGTTAATTTAGCCTTAAGATCCCTATTCCGCTGACTTACATATACTTGTCATTAAGCTTTAAGGCAGGTAAACTTCTATCTATCCCGAAAGATAAGAATGTTGTCGACTCAAGGTTTGAGAGGTAATAGTATGCCAACTTGAACGGTTTCATTGTTGACCAAAGGATAGTTTAAGTTTGAAAACGAAGATTGATGTTAAGTGTAAAAAGTATTATTTTCATATACAAATTCGATTACTTATGAAAAATAAGTAGTCCTATACTTGGTATTAAAAGCCAATGAGTAGACTAATCCTCTATTTGTGGGATTCAGATTCGGAGTGCCTAGGCATGGCTTTGATATGCAACCAGTGCTCTAACTTACCGGGCTTCATTTTTGGGCGAGGGATAGAGTAAGTCAAAATATTGGAAATGTGGCAAGAGTTGGAAGATTTAATTTCTATAAATGATCTTTAATTATGGTGGTATGAAAAGTATTCTTTTCATACCGAACATCAAATTCCGAGGTAGGGAAACTCGTCTCTATATATAAGAGTTTAAGAATATATGTCGAGGCAAGGACAATACGCTAACTTGTCTGGCTACATTGTTAGTTAAGAGATAGTACAAGTTTAAAATCGAAAAGTGGTGGTAAGTATAATTGGTCTAATTTCTATACAATCTATTTACTTACACCAAAAATGCTTTGGGCTTATTGTTGCCAATGTTATTAAATGACATTTGTTTTAGCCCAATTAAGTATGGTTTTGGAAATCAAATATTTCTTAAGATTTTGTGAATATACTTATACCGTTAGGGTTAGTATATGAATACACTTTCCAAGTATTGAAATGTACGGTGATTTATCAATATACTTATATCGGTGATATAAGTATATGAATACTTTTTCAAGAATTGAAAAAGAGTAGAAATGCTTATGTATATCTTTTGTAAAACTATTTTAATACAAGTATTTACAAAGTGGTTTTAATTAATGAAATGATTAATTAAAGCCGCTAAGTGGTTGCTTATGTGCTTAATCATGCTTAGTTTCCACATGAAATTAAATTTATAATTTGATTATTTGCTTATTTGATAGATAAATAACCGACTTTCAAATCCTTGCCAATTTTGAAAATATGTATTGTTGGTTTGGAGAGACCGGGATTAGATAAGTTATCCGAAAACCACATTGATTGGCATAAGCTCTCAAATGGAAGACATCTTGAAGATGATGGAAATCGAAGATGGAGTTCTTTGAAGTGCAAGGGTTACTTGCTACTAGTCCTGAGGGTGATTCCAAAAAGGATGTAGTAGAAGTAGTGTCTTCGGTTTGTTCAGTCCTAGATCAAATTGTGTAGATGAATGTTGTCATTGCATTATTGCCTGGAGGGCAGTGTAAGCATTCCAAGTGGGATTTGTTAGAACTATAAAACATAGCCTCAAGCCTCATACCCAAAAATGACTAAAACAAGGGAGATGCAGTAGGGCTATGTGGTTCACTACCATTTGGGTATGATCTTCACTTGTATCTAAATCGATATTTATGTATTATATATGCTAGGCCCATGGAAACGGTTTGTCAAGTTGGAAACTGGGGTGATGATCATATTCGATACTATCTAGGAAGGGGGTAGGCCGGTTCTGTGCTGGTAGAGGTGCAATGTTTGCAGCATCGGTACATTTTATCTAGAGGTATAATGTATGGAAGGTAGTCCCTTACCTTGTCATTGTATGTAATCCATTTTCCAATATGTGCCTTTTTGTGGATTTGTTTTATATTAAATATGTTGTTGAATGTAATTAATGTAACCATTCCGACTATGTTAAATATTTATTTTAAACCCTAGACATTATTCTAATATCACTGGATTTTCTAATAAAAACGATTTGGTTATCGTAAAGTAAAAACCCATTGGTGTTTATGTACAGCATGGTTTAACGAGATACCTTTATTTTTGAAGAATTTGATAAATATAAAAATCCATACGACTTTAGTTTCTCACGTTGGTTTACCAGACTGAACCGGGTGCTATTTTCTTATAACACTTGGGTCAGACCCAAGTATATTTTTCGATTTAGCTATGGACGATTTGGAGCTTCAGGTGATGAGTTGGATGCCTTCAAGACCTATTCACGTATTTCATTTCCGCTGCATTTCTTTTTTTGTATTTATCAGCATTTGTGAGGACGTGTTGCTACAACTGTCCAGGCTGAGATAGGTTAGTTTACTCTTATTGTTGTATGTATATAAAAAATTCTTTTGTGAAGATCTATTTTATATTATAAATTACTTATCATGATGTGAGATTCTGTTTTGTCTGTTCTTTTCTTTTACCCTAACAATCTGTATTCCCGGCACTCGGATGCTCGACACGTGAATACTGTTGATGTATTAGTGTCGACTTTTGAGGGTTGAAAATGTTAGTCATTACAACTATCCCCGCTAGTATCCATAACTCGGCACCTCATCAGGATCCATCATCAACGCAATGTCACGTCCTCATCATTGTGCATACCACGGAACTCCCGTAGTGCCTAACAACAGTGTCACTATAGTTTAGCCATATTCTATCTCGCCTTGGGAATTTACTACTTGTTTGCTTCCTATTATAGATGCAGCTTTACAGACTATAGAGGCTTGGCTCCTCGGACTACCCCATTCGTTTTTGAAAGATCTCTTTTATGGGTTAACTAGCCTTACCCTTAACAAACAATCTAGCAAACAACTATAGTGGTGCATGATCTAACGTGATATACCCTATTAGGAGGTGTATCCCGTTAGGTGTAACCTTGTCTTTACTGTTGACTAGACCGATGACGTACTCAACCTATGTACAGCTCCTACTCCTGATTTGGTACCAACACACACTAACATAGCGTCGAGTAGCTCACCATCCCATTTAGATTTCCTAATGCATTCAAGGCAATAACCTCCCTAATTTATTAAAGAATACCTTACTAAGGGCATTCCTTCACCTATATGCAAGCATATATAACTCCATGGGTCCTACAGTAGGATATTTCCCACATTAGTATAATGTATACACAACTGCTTGTGGCCCTTGCGGCAGGCAGACTTCTATTGTGTAACACTACTGGCCACACATTCCAACCCATACTAAAGACCGTATCATTCTTATTTACTAAGTTATTTACTAACTTTTAATAATTCACACCCGTCATAAATGCATACTTGTGGCTGTGCGTGTGTGTTTATATATATCTTCATTTATTCTTGTTTAATTATTGTGCCTCTACTGTTTACTGTTAATAATATTTCTCTACTTTTTTATGTGTTTACATCTTATTTAGTTTAAGGTCATTTACTGCTCTCTTTTTAAAGGATTTAAATATATTTTCTCATTTACTTCCCCTTTTCCCCACTATTTTACTTTCTATTTCTATTCCTTTTTAACCTTTAATTCCCTATCTTGTTTTAGAGGACTATCTATACCCTTTTATCTTAAATTGTGACTTGTCTATCTTTTTAGTTCTTTTATTTGACTTCTATTTTATTTATATTGCGCGTATTCTTTTCTTGAATCATTTTTATCGCATTATAATTCTTTTTCTTAGGGATTTTTGTATTATGATGCATTGGAATTACATCTCTCCCAAACGGAATGGTTAACAATGTGAAGTTTTATATCTTATTCAAAACGGAATTTGTGTTACGTTTGGAATGACAAGAAATTATATTTTCGTAGTTATTAAAATAGACACTACAAAATATGGTAAATATCCCTATTTATACATCTCTTTCTTTTTAGGTGTATTCCTTGTTATTTCAACCGCGACACTTTTATATATAAATTGAAAACTTAATAATGTATAGAAATTCACATTGCAACATGCCATATTACTTAATTTACATTTTTATTTACACAAGTCATATTAAATTTAGAAATATGGAACTATCATATATTCTATAAATTTTAAGGACTAAATTCAGGAACTATTAATACCTAATATTTTCCAGATTTACAGAAGCATTATACAATTCAAGTTATCAAAAACAAAATATGTAGGCAGGGTTTATAATTTTATTTCATGTATATAAATTTAGCCTATAACTCCAGTTTACATTTCAGGCATACAGGAATAAAACTACAATGAGATAAATATAATATTATATAAAAATATATAATTTCTCACTCACCTTTTTGGCTTTCTAAATCTCCAGATCTAATCCCTTTTTTATAGTTTGACTCCCTTTTCTCCCTATTCAGATATATACACCGCAAGCATGCACAGATTTATTAGAGATCTTGATTAGAAAAGAGATTTGGATTTGATTTACACTTTAGATCCGGATTTTTAATTTACCTTGGCTTTGGCGATTTGATTTCACCATATTCTCTTCCTCAATCATCTTCTACGATTCTCCAATTGTATATACGTATAAAATTTAACGATTCTTAAGAATTTAGAATTTTTAGGAGAAGAGAAAGTGGCAGAGTTCTGGCGTCGCTCTGAAAATATGAGTTTAGAAGTGAGGGTTTAGGTCTGTATTTATAAGGGTTCAAATCAATGTTAGCCGTTCGATTGAAGTATATTGAATCTAGGCCGTTTGGCCATGATTTGCTATCGAATTTACACAAGCAACGGTCGCCGCTCTATGCCTTGGGTCGACCGCTACCGGTAGACCATAAGGTATGTTGGGTCGACCTTATTTGTGTTTTTAGCAGGTGATTAATTACCATCGTTGATTTGATTTATTTAATTCCTTTCAAAACTGTTCAATATAATTTTCTTCCATTAACATTTTTCTTAAATTTTGAGCAACGTTAACTATTCGTTAACTTTAACTTATGGTAATTAATGTTAGTTAATTTTGTTTATTTCCTTAATTACATATAAAATTATTTTCGATTCAAAAACTTCAAACGTTAATAACTTTCCCATTTAAACTCCGATTGGAAAACTTTATATATGGAAATTAATCAGCAAATCGCTATGAACCCAACGGTGTAAGTTTAATTGCCAAAATCTGATGTTTGTAAAAATCTTATTTTTCAATGCTATTATTTATTAATTAACTTTCTTTCAATTAACTGTCGTAAAAATTATGGGGTGTTACATTCTCCCTCTTAAAAGAATTTCTCCTTGAAATTCCTCAAGGGTTCAATAATGTAACATAATGTACAAACATTCTAAACTAACCTCCAATTAGTGTGCAACCAATTTTGCAAATAAACCATGTACAATTGCACGGTGTATCACAATACATATGTCATGCATGCTGAATAATTCTAATCGGCCCCTCCTATATGAATGCATTATTTTTTAACAATTTTAAAATATGTTGCAAGCAACCTAAATATACTGGCAATTCTATATGTATGCAAACTTTGAAAATCAAAAACTTGTTTTTGCATCCAAAGTTTCCCACACTTCTATTGATAGAAGTATAGTTCAACCAATTTTTTTATCCAATCCCCACCATCCAAAATCATAGCACACTGTTGCTAACATCCAAGTTCTAGAAAGATCCAGTTTTCTAAACCTACATTCTTATGCCAAAAAAGGGTTTAGATGGAGAATTCCATATTTCCATCCTTCTGTTGTATACCCTTTCTTATGTACCTTGGAACCTTCTCTTTTGCTACCAATACTTTTTTTTACCAATTTTTCCAGGTACAGACAGCATAAGTAAATTTTATTTAAGAAATATTTTTATATAACTTTTTTGGAATGTTGATAAAAAATTTAAACTTTAAAGTTTTTCATCACAAAATTTTTCAAACTTTTCACAAAGGTATTTTATTTTCCAAAACTAAGAATTTGGAACAAAATTTTTCAAAAGTATACATACATGCATACATATATATACATATACATACATACATATATGTGTGTGTATATATATATTCTCAGAATAAATTATGCCCCACCACATGAAATCGGGGTTTAATCAATAGTTTAACGTCCATAGCGGACTATCTAACTATGCGGTAAATTTCAACCTTTTAAAAAAATTATTTTATTTATAACAACAATACCACCACACAAGTTCACTTATAAATTTCAACTTTTAAGGTATAGGGACTTTGACCCATGGCTTCGCAACAATCTTTCTCTGTCCTTCGCTCGACGAGATTTATCTTTCGAAAACTTTAAGGCTTTTAGGACATAACTTTACTTTTCTTTTAGTAGCTATTTAATAAATTCCCTGATTTATTTTATAAACTTCCAGCCTTTTATTTATTTATTTTACATTAGTTAAGTGTCTACATGAGATTTCTTTACTTGCATAGTTTTCCAATTAATATAATATCCACCTTGAAAACCAATTTTCAAAAGGAACATTTCTCATGATATCGTACGCGTTTTACAGAAACAACTATTATTATAATCCAAATCTCAAAGAAACTATTGCTGGAAGCTACCCTTCAACATCAACTGACTTACGATGTTGTGGCCCTATCACTTCTTACTGGTAATTAAAAGGACCTTTCTTACGTGCTATCATTCTCCATCCCACATATCTTAACTTTCCTTTATTGCTTCTGACGAATAAGGTCTATCTATTTCTTCCATTACCACACCCAGTTATGGAATAACTATGCATCCCCATACAGTAGTGGGTAAGAGATACAAACTATGTAGATTAGAATAATTCATTGACAAATTGGTTTGGTGGAATAACTTTTCTACCCTCTATCTTGTCTTAATTTCTTAACTTTGAGTCTACCAATTTCCTCTATGTGTGTTTGCCATCTCATTACCCTCTATTACCATCTTCTTTTAATCCAAATCTTGGTATTTACTTTCTCCATCCTTGATCCTTCATACAAGCATACCCTAGAACTCATAGAAGTGTATTTTAATACCATTTATCATTCCTTTGCAGCCCTTCTTATGGCTTGCACACATATTTAACAAAACATTCTTAGGTTCTCATCAGTATTCTTTACACTCTACGGGGATCTCTTATTGCTACTTTATGAGTAGTCATCGCTATCTTTTTCACAGCCTTATCTTTTACCTCACCTTACCTAGGTAGTCATTCATATCTACGCCATATTTAAAATTTTGGTTTGGTCTTCGCCAATTTTTTTTTGAAAAATTAAAACTTCAAAATTTTGAAGTATTTAATCCCAAAACGTTTATCTTTAAAAGTGCAACTTAGAAACTTATTAGCAAATTCAATAATAACTCGGTGTCTTAACTTTCAAAATTACAATTAATTTTTTAAAAAGTTCTTTTCCTTTTAAAGTCCTTTTCTAACTTTTACTTCTCAGAAATTAAGATTTTTAACTCAAACCATTTATTAATTTTTCTTTTTATGAACTCAATTGTTATACCAAACCATTTTTTTCAAAAATATACTTTACAATATTTCTAAACGTCCTTTATAATTTTCTTATCACTCATACTATCTCCACTTTCAATCCTTGGTGGAATCTCATATCATGGTGAGGGAGACTTTTAAAAGATACTTGCAATAAATGCGCATAATAGTGGAAAATGTCAATTTTCCTTTGTTTTGCCTTTAATTTCCTATGTTACTTCCAATTAGATTACTAGCATTATTTTTAATATAGTCTCCTAACGTTATTTCCAATTCCTAACATTATTTTATGTAAATTCTTAATGTTATTTATATTTATATTTTACAACACTTACTATTCAACCTTCCTCTACCTAAACTGCCCTTATTGCAATTGCTTTTCTCTCAATTGACTATCTTTTATTCTTGCGATTTAGTATTCTTTCCCATACTATTTACCCCATTTAAAACTAGTACCACTTCCCATTGTCCACCCTTAAAAAGAACTTTACAACTTAAAAAATTTCATTAAGAAAAATAAACGAGCTATACATTCGCTCTACACATTTTTTCAAAAGAAATAATTTTTTCTTAAAACCTCATCTATTCTATTATTTATAAAGTTCAATAAATGACCATTTGTATTCTTTCTCCATATTAATTCTCATCTCTAATACTCGATTCTTACCGATTTAAAGCTAAATTTTGCATTCAGGTGCTCTATTTATCCTTTATTTATTTCCATGATGAAACATTAACCTTTTCTTACTCTTATATTAAATGTTTAGGTTAATCGTCAATTTTGCTAGAGGGATGTCTGTCTCTTTTATTTCTCTCATTAACTGTTTTGTTTCAATATCTCACTATTCTTTGCCTATTCTATTTTTTTTTCTATAATCATGGCTTTCATCGAGATAAAATTAAATCTTCTCACAATCATCATATTAAAGCTTAGCTTCAATCTTCTCAACTTACAGGTAATATACTTCTTTAATACCCGTATTTCACTCTATAATGGAATAATGCTTGACTTTTGTAGAATGACAAATCAATAAATTTTATTAATTATATTCAATTAATTCTTACCGATTTAAAGGTAAATTTTGCATTCAGGTGCTTTATTTATTCTATTATTTCCATGATGAAACATAAACCCTTTCTTACTCATACATTAAATGTTTAGGTTAATCATCAATTTTGATAGGGAAACATTTGTCTCCTTTATTTCTCTCATCAACTCCTTCGTTCCAATATCTCATTATTCTTTGTCTATTCTAATATCAGTTTTAATTTTTATTTTCTACAATCATGACTTTCATCGAGATAAAATTGATTCTTCTCACAATCATCGTATTAAAGCTAAACTTTAATCTTCTCCACTTATAGGCAATATACTCCTTCAATACCCATATTTTGTTATACAATTGAACAATGCCTTATTTTTGTAGAATGGAAAATCAATAATTTTTATTAATTATGTTCAATAAATTCAGTAATTCAACTGAATTTTATACCTTATGTACAAGGCCTTGATTGTGTAAAACTATTTAGATATTTGAATTGTTATCTAACATAATGAAAACTTGATGTACATTTAGTCACCTCAAATAGTACTAAAACTTTGTAAATTTTTTATGTTTGCAAATTTTTTTGATAGAGATCTTGATTTGACTACAAAGTTGGATGCTCACTACTTTGCTAGTCTCAATCCTTATGAATTCTTTTTAATGATTCCTTAACAAAATGTGAAAAGATTAAGTGGGTAAATTTAATCTTAACATATTTTTCCAAGAATTAATTCAGTGAAAGTCTTTGGTATTGAGGAATTTTGTCATGATTAAATGTTACTTTTTGTTAGTGAAATAATTTATCAATTCTATCGTATAAGAAATTCAATATAACTATTTGATTCATTATTCTCATTCACTCTCAGCTCATATTCAAAACTCTCCTTAATTCAAGCATTGTTTTAGGATGTTACTATTTACACGTACCTGAACACTTACTAACGCCACTTAAACATTTAGTAAAATTAAATCATAAAAATTACTTCAAAACCCATCTTAAACTTAAGAGCGGATCTTGAAGTAAGCTTGATTGGTTATGCATAACCGAGCAACGTAGAAATAAAATGAAATATAAACATCAAACATAAATATTTTAATCCTCTCAACCAACAATGAGAAAAAAGCTAAGATGAACAGTGTAAGTAAAAATATTTCATCAATTTCAAACTATGATATGATGAGTTATAATATTTAATTATATTTAGAATATGCATGCAAAACAATATTTTTATGATCACGTTAATGTTATAGGGAAGGATAATAATTAGATATATTTCAATATATCATACTACTATTATTATAGTTGTTTAGTCATTCTTTTTTTCATTTCCTATTGAAACAACAATAGAAGAAATAGTAACTTGAAATTTTTGATTAAAGTAGTAATGGTTCTTTACTATGTTCTATAATAGCATCAAATTGAGTTGCAAATTATTTTTTACTATGTTAGTATTAGTTATGGTTACATAGTTTAAAGAAAAAATGGAAAATTTATGTATAATCAAAGTCGATAACACCATAGTCACAACAGAATTAGTTAGATTCGTATGCATTAATGAAGCATAAGATGGAAGAAGAAAATTTTGACTATGGAGACGTTGAATGAATAAATTTTGATTTCATTGTTTGAAGAGAGATGGGGAGAGGAAAAGTGGTGTTATGTTTATGAGAAAATAAAAATAAATTGAAGAAGGTAGGTGTGGATGAGTGAATGAAGTATTTGATCGGGTGAGGAGATAAATGGATGAGAGAAGTGTTTAAGTGGGTGTAAATAGTATCATCCTTATTTTAAATTTAACCCCCCTTAAAGTATACTTATATCTCAATGAACCAATCATAAACATAAACAATCAACATGTTTAGTTTTCCTCTTCGATAATTATTGTACTACTGTCTTATTCCTCAAATTCAAACCGCTTACTAAAGGCTACTGAATACAAAGAGGCTGTTACTAGAAATCCATTATGTAATGATCCTCCTTGATTGCACCTAAAGACGACACTTAATACATCAATGGTATTTGTGTGTCGATCATTTAAGTGTTCGAAAGACAGGTCATTTAGGCTAAAAGAAAGAAATAGGAAGAATAGAATTTCACAAAACGCGACGAGTAATATATAATATGAACAAGTCTTTACAAAAAGGAATCATCCTTACTATACAAATCATCAGAGTACATTAATCTATTATCAGCCTGGACAGTTATAACAGTTTGTCCTTACAATTTCTGATATATACACAACAACCAACCATCAAGGACAACTAATAGCAAAAGAATATAAGATATGTGTACGTCTTGGAGAATCCAGCTCGTCTCCTAAAAGCTCCAAAGGATCTAGCTAAATCTGGAAAATATGCTCGGGCTGATCCGAGCATTATAAGAAAAATAATGCCCGGATCAGTTTTGTAAAACCAGCGTGAGAAAACTATAATCACAAGGAATTTATTTATTTAACTTGTAAAACCCTTTTAAATCAAAGGTATCTCGTAAGACCTAAACACGGACGGGATTTTACCTTACGATAACCAAAACATTTTTATATAAAATCCAATGATATTATAATAATATCTAGAATACAAATACATATTAATCATAGCCGAAATTATTACATTATTAAATTCCAGCATAATAGGTATATAATCAAGTCCAAATGCACTTATTAGAGAATGGATTCCAACTATGAAAGGGTAAGGGTTTACCCACCGAATCTGTACACCTCTAAATAAAATGTACGGGAGGCTATAACACGTTGCAGCTCTGCTACTCAGGACCGGACCTACCCCTTACTGCATAGCACCGAATATGATCACCCTTTGGTTGCGATCGAACAACCATAATGGGCCCTAAAGCATACATAGAGATATCGATACTAGATCTTAGGATGATCATACCGTAATGGAAGCGACCCACATAGCCCTACCGCATGTCCCTGCTTTAGTCATTTCCCGGTTGATAAGGCTTGAGGCTACGATTACCTTTTTATATAGCAACCATCTTAGAATGCTAGCACTACCCTCCAGGCAGCAATGCAGTGTCAGCATTCATCCGTACAAGTTCATTTTGGGTCTGAAGGAAACCAAAGGCACTACCACTACTACATCCATTTTGGAATCACCCTCAGGATTAGTAGTAAGTAGCCCTTGCACTTCAAAAGCTCCATCTTCAATCATCTTCAAGATATCTTAAGTTCAAAATGCTTCAGTTGGATCGAAGTGGTTTTCGGATAATTTATACTTATTCGATCCCAGTCTCTTCGAAACAACATTCGATAGTTCCTGTAAACTCAACCTCGGTTCTTTTGGAAATAATCAGACAAAATAAAGAAGCGGGGATCACCCCTTACCGTTTAAGTGGACGGATCTCCCTACCATTTGTCCTAGGAGAACAAAACAAGATTTATAAGCACAGTATATCATCATCAAAGATGATTGTGCCATATAACTCTCGTGTTTCTCCTAAATATTCCAAAAGTTATATTTTGGTCCTGAATTTGATAGTCGGTTATTTAACTATCAAAGAACCAAACAACCAACAATTCAAAGATTTAATTACCCATAGCAACGACTAAGCCTCAAAATAAATCTTTCATTTATTAAAACTCTTTCCAGAAGTGTTCATATAAAATATTTATATACTTATCTCACTGGCATAAGTATATCCACAGAATATTTGTGAAAGATTTCTCATTTCCAATTCATATCAAAAGATTAAAACAAAATGTTATTTAAATTAGAGATAAAGATAACCTCAAACAATATTCCTTCGGTGTGAAGTGTGGAACGAATGTCCATACCACCAGAATTAAGAAGGTCAGTTAAAGGAAATCCAATCTCAAATTCTTTCATATATTTCCTTCTATAAATTCTCTTAATAAATCTCTTTTATTTATGAATCTCCTTTACTTAAATTCCAAACCCATTTACAAAACTCTTTATAAATCACCAAGTTAAATTTTCAAAACTCTTTTATAAATATCAAAATTATTTATAAAACCTCCTTTATAAAAATCCAAAATCATTTATAAAACTTTCTTATAAATACTCCTTTTTTAAAACAAAACTCCTTTAATAAACTCATTTAATAAAGTCCTTTTTGATAAACAAAAAGAATTATTTAAAACACCTTTACTAAAATCATTGCATAACTTGAAACCATTATTAACAGTATGATTGACTTTAAAAATCAGAAAGAAGCTTAGTGACCACAATGGTTCTCATTTAACTGACTTTACTTTTCAAGTTATAACATGGGTATTTACATAACAAGCAGATATGAATAAGGGAATCAGCCAATAACAACCAATCAACATACATGTAAGATGTCCAAGTTACTATAATAGCCGACGGGGATTTTTTCTGCTAAACATATGTCCTGGTTAGTATAATGACAGAATGAGTTTTTATTCTACTTAATAGATGTCAACATAATCTACTTAGTGAACTTGGTAGAACGGTGATTTATTCTACCAAACAGATGTCAAATACAAGTTAACTAGCATAACGGTGATTTTTCTGCTAAACAGATATCACTAGGTTTCATATTCAATTGGGGTTTACTTAAGGGTAATTGACAAAGAAATCCCCTTGATTAAAATCTTTCTTTGAAAGAAGTTGCTTTTTGAAAACAAAATCGATCTTTAAAAAAATATGGTGGTCTAAACTTCAAAAACTTTATTTAATAATTAAATAACATTTAAACTTTTTATTTTAAAAATAATTAAACCTTTAATTAATAATAAACAATAATTAACTATTAAATAAATAATTATCCTTAAATAAATAATTAAATAATAGTTAACCTTTAAATAAATGATCAAACCATAATTAATATTAAATTAATTATTAAATAATAATTTAAAATTTAAATAATAATTAAATATTAATTAATCTCAATTAATTAATTAAATAATCTTTAATTAAAACTTAATAATAAATTAAACCTTTATTTAAAATAACTAAATCATAATTAAGTTTTAATTAAATCTTTACTTAAATTTAACTTAATTAGAAATAAATTAATATTTAAACCCTTTCTTAAATAAATAATTTAATTAATCTTAATTGAATAATAATTAATTCTTAATTAATTAATTAAACAATAATTTACCTTTTATTAATTAACACGTTATAATTTACTTAAAAATAATTAAGTGCTAATTACCCTAACTTAATTACCGATTAAGTGCTAATCACCTTATTTAATTACTTTATTAAATAACCATTAACTAACTAAATAAATAAATAATATTTATTTTTAAATACTTAAAATATGTTTAAAAACACTTTTTCAAAAAGAAACTTAAGTTAAAACATTTTAAATTCAAAAGAGTTTGTTTTCACGAATTGCATTTATAGTGACTATCGCTATACAATTCGAAATTTTCAAAACTTATTTAATATATCAAAAGGCTTTAAAATATTTAGCTTTTATATACTAACTACTTTATAACTTAATATAAGATTTGAAACAAAAGCAAGGCTTTAGGAACTAAATCAAAGTTTTAAAACTTGTAATTTTTCAATAAAACAATTCTTAAGTAAAACTAGTTTTCAAAATAAGGGATTTCTATGTCGCTATCTTACAAATTCAAGTGTTAACTTTTTTTAATATACAATAACATAAGCAAGTGTACCAACATATATCCATGATATAATCAATATACATAAGCAAAGGCATTAACTTGCTATTAATTAACTAACTTCCATTCTCAAGTTTACTACACCACATCCAAGTACATACATAAGCAAAAAAAGTACAACACTGTCTAAACCAAACACCCAACATACTTAACAACCAAATATTAATATTTATTATCAAAGTAAGCATCATATTTAAAGTTCAAAACTTTTAAGAAAAAGGCGAGCTTTTTCTCACCATAAGGCCTCCAACTTTTCGAAAGCGACCCGAGATGCTCTCGACTAACAACAACACTACGACACTCCTTCTCTTCATTTCCTTGCCAAATGGCTTGGCCTAAGATATGGTGCACATGGCCCAAGGGTGGTGGAGCTTGGCCTTGAAAGGTGGAGGGACTTCGGATCATCATCGAATTCATAAAAATCGAAACCGAAAATGGGTTATCTTCTTACTGATTTTTGGACGAGTTACTCACGGAATTTGGAAAAGTTGTCAAAGTGAAAGTTCTTGGAAATTCTTTTCTCTACAATTTCTAGAAAAGAATCACTCAAATTGGATCTGTTTTGAGGGAGATATGGTCAAAAGAAGAAGAGGTGTTTTCAGACTTGAAAATTTAGGTCCAAAAATGCTCTGCAAAGAAATGAGATTTGGACATGATTAAGATCAAAATTTGAAGAAGTGGTACACATAAAAGTTGTGGCCACTGGAATTTTACACGGGTTGAAAAAAATACTCAATTTCGATAAGATATCAGAAAGATATGGTAGAAGGAAGAGAAAAAAAATTGAAGAAATGAAAGGGGTATTTATAAGAGATAAATCTAAGGTTTTTAAAACTTTAAAAATTCTTTGGTAGCCGTTAGAGAACTCATGAAAGCATGGAGGAGTTTTATAAAGTAGGGATGAAATGGGAAAATGATGATAAGAATTAGGAAATTTATATATATATATATATATATATATATTAGGTGTATAAATTAAATTACCAATTTACCCCTTGTACTTTACGCTCCACCTCCTTGCGCTACCTCACCATGCTTGACTCCACCCTTGTACCTCGTGCCCATGCCCTTGTCCCCTTCATATACATCTTTGCAAACATATTTAAACATGTTTTAGTATTTAAATGTACTTATGTTGGCTTATGATGTGACATTTTCTTTTATTAAATTATATTTTTAAACTTATATACCTAAGTATGTATATAAACCATAATATATCCTAATTACTAATATGTAATTATATGTGTATATTTATACTAACAAAGTTTACACACTTCCGACAACTTTTAGCCGACGAAAAGTAGAAAATTCGGAAAACAAATTCCGGTCACATTTCCGATTTTTCTTTGAACTAAATATTTTGTAAACAAATTTGGAAAACTATTTCACCATCATAAGTTATTATTTACAAGATATTTATTTTCATTATAAAATCTATTATTTGAATATTTAAAATTTATTAAATATTCGCAAATCAAAGCAGTGACATTTCGGGTCATTACACTTTGCTTATGTTAATTTAAGTTTGTTTATTATAATTCTCAAATTATATATTCTAATATACTACTCATTTTTTTTCTATCTTCGCATCTTCTTTTTGTGAGTTGAGTTAGTAATTCATTACTTATTGTCTCTTTTATTATATATTTTCATTGCGTATGGATTACTATGAGTGTTTTCTATAATTGGTTTGATTGATTTTGATTTTCAATTTAAAATCAATAATAGCCTCGGATTGATATATTACGTAGATAACTTTAGTTCATCATTTGTTCATTCGTATTTTGTGATAATATTTGTTAATTATTCGTATTATAAATATCTATCCGTTATACATACATACATACATAAATACACACACATACATACATACATACATGTATGTATGTATGTATGTGTGTTCTATTATATAAAGTATTCGACTTCCTTGACATTTATCTTTTTTTTTCTTATTTTATCTCAGTCTCAATAATGCTTGAACCTTAATTTAATATGCATTTTTTCTTTTACCCCTTATAATATTTTATTTTTCAAAGCATATCAGTATTAACTTAACAATTAATGGCAACAAATCTCAATTACTTAATAGATTAAATATCAAAAGCTATTCTTATTTATGAATTATTTTCCTAAAAGAAACCTTGCTTAGCAATTAACATATTTAGTTTTCATTTTTTCATAATACCATCTTATTCGCAAATTTAAAAATCCTCATTAATGCTTACGGAATACAAAGAGTCAGTCATTAATGTTCCATTGCTTATGTTAATTTCATTTTCTGTATTGTAGTTCCCAAATTAAATATGCTCATAATTACTCCTTTTTCAATGTTCCAATCTTCTTTTTATCAAATAAGTTAGTTCGTTAACTATGAGATTTTTTTGATTGGTGTAAAAGAGCTTGATTACATAAACTGTCAAACTGATGTATTATGTGAATAGGTTTAGTTCATCATTCGCTCGTTTTTTTATTTTTGATAACGTTTGTTAATTATTCATGTATAGGTCTGTCAAAGGGTGCTTTTGAATGTGGATAGTGCCATACCCACATCCAAAATAATTTTTGGATATTTTCATTTGCGTATACAAACAGGTATCGATTAATTACTCCATCCACCAACGACCGATAAATCTAGAGATATAAATAGAAAAGTCTACTTCACCATAATTAATTTTCAATTCTATTGATTATAAAATAAACAATACTTATTATAATAAATAGTTTTGAGCAATTAATATGCATTAAATGCATATACTATAAAGTACTACCTTAATAAAACAATAAATTCATATCTTTCATTACTAAAATACAAAAATATAAACTATAATCTTGGCAGAAACCAGATAGGTAATTATCAGATGTTGTTTCAACATCTGTACCCTTTTTCAAAAATTAGATATTTATTTGCTTTCCACATATGGATGTGGATGAATTTCGGATTTTTTGGGTCCGTTGACAGGTTTACTCATGTTATGAGTAATTTATCTATTCTGTTATGTATTATTTTTGATTTTCGTGACATATTTACCTTACTTCTCATTTTATTCTACTCAAAATATCATTCCCCTTAATTTAGTGTACATTTTTCTTTTACCTCATACAAGATTTTCATTATTTTGTAAAACATATCAATACTAAGTTAACAATCAATGACAAATCATTTCAATTATGTAAGACAATTGATTAAAACTACTCTTATTTATGAAATAGATTGACTGAAAGCAAAAAAAAAACATTTGTTTACTGCATTGATTGAGCTCAATTTAGATGTTTGACTCTTATCATCCATCATTTCGTTTAATAAAAAGTAGAACTTTTTGTTTATGTTATAAGGTTATGGTTTCATATCTTTCTCTCAAGTTCTACGTCCAAAATTATGTTTCTTCTTATTTTTATTCAATTTGTATTATGAGTATGAATTCCTTCACATTTTGCATGGTTATGTTAGATTATTCGTACATGGATACCGTGGAATCTTCTACAGTTTTGTGAAACTATGATAGGTAAAATTGAAATGAAACATGGAATCGCTACTAAAGTGTGCTTAATTGTTTAAGTAATATTTGTTTCGTTAATTTCATGGTAACATTATTTTTACATATTTGAATATGCTTGAAATGAAATACTATATATCCTATACATAATAAAACATGATTATAACCTTTATCGTGTATGGAAAGCGAATGGACTGGGTTATAAATACTATATTGTGAAGTCTGATCAAAAAAATAAAAAGGTATTATGATCAATAATATCGATGGTAAATTGATAATTCAAAGGAAATTTGCATGTAACGTTTGAATGGGTCTTCAAAGAAAACTCATGATCAATGTTTCAAACCATGATATCATGTTAATAATAAAAATAAATGAAGGTTAGTTACATGAAAAAAAATACAAGGTGAATGTTATGAATTATTAAATAAGAGGTAATATTTGAATGAAAAGTATGTGTTAACGTTGAGTTAAGTGTTAAATAATATCAGTTTGTTGAAGGAGGAGGGGTATAAAAGATGTTTCCTTCAATTAATTATTTCGAAGAATTTGTAGGAAATAATAAATATTATTAATGGAGATAATTCAAGTTTTAAGTTTGCTCTTTGTGGAATAAATATTGGTGACGAGTCTCTTTACACCAATTGATCTAAATTTTATCTTCAATGAAATAACATGTAAAGTATTTTTTGTATACACAAACATGTTAAACAATGATATTAGTTTACTCTAAGAGATGGTTATTGTTGCATTATTTTAGTTACTATGTTTGCATGAATATTCAAACCAATGGAGAAAATTAATTTTGGCTGCTATAAAAGTTTGACTACATAATAGATATATCACTTATAATTTTCAATGCTAAAGGTATTAGAAAATAAGATGCTTCAAATTTGCTATAATATCTTCTTTCATTACAAAATATTGTATAATGTCATAAAGTGCAATAACTCAGATGTTGAAATGTTATTTTTGTTAACCAAATTTGAATACAATTTGAGCACAATTTCTCCACTCCAGGCTTAGAGCACTATTTCCAAACCAAATTGTATATGTATTGAAATTTAAATGTTCATCGTATGATAAAACTATCTTAAATTGCTATCACTTACATTCGGAAATTAACTAATAGTCATGCTTAATAATACAATGTTTATCAAGTTAGAGAAAAATTATGGTTAATGTTATTGTAACAACCCGCATATCTATCGATTCTATATTTAAATATTTTATTTAAATATTTTATCGTTAGTCGGATGTTAGTCCGAAAAGCTACTTTTTGCATACGGTCAAATTAGGACTCGAGACCACCCCCATTGAGTTCAAAATGACGTTTGCGATCTTTTTGAGTGTAAACTTCGATATGTTTGGAGATAGTGAAATTTTCAACACTTTTTCCCGCCTTTGACTTTGGTTTGGACTGCACCCCTTTAGTTCAGCCCAACCATCTTCCTCACTCTATCAAAACACTTCAAGCTTTGTCAACAATGGTGGTGGGAAGTGGAAATTAAAACTCCAAACACAAATTCTATTGCAAATCCGAGATTCAACATCAAATTCACGTGAAGACCATTGATTCAAGCTTGTTGGTGTTCTTGCTTTGCTCTCAAATCTCCATCTTCATCAAATTCCGTGAAAAGGTGAGATTTTTGATCTCACATCTTACCTATATCTATCTTGGACTGTTGGGAATGATCCCCTATTGCATTTGCATCAACATTTGCATTTGGTTTGGATTGGATTGGCGAAAAACTTCAATTTTCAGCGTTTTG
Organism: Allium fistulosum; assembly: GCA_030737815.1. Lineage (NCBI taxonomy): Eukaryota > Viridiplantae > Streptophyta > Magnoliopsida > Asparagales > Amaryllidaceae > Allium > Allium fistulosum. The sequence continues at coordinate 223,168,896 of CM060905.1, forward strand.
GTGATTTTTCTGGCCTTAAGTCGTTTCTGGCCTTCGCTGAGTCGTCCACGAGTTAAGCCTAAGTCGTAAGTCGTTCGCGAGTTAAGGGCTTAAGTCGCGCGCGTTGAAAAGTCACCGCCTTTGTATTTCTATTCGCCTGGCTTGAGTCGTTCACGAGTTAAAGGCTTGAGTCGTTCACGAGTTAAAGGCTTGAGTCGTTCACGAGTTAAAGTGATGAGTCGTTCACGAGTTCCTGGCTTGAGTCGTTCGCGAGTTAAGTGCTAAGTCGTTCGCGAGTTAAGTGCTAAGTCGTTCGCGAGTTAAGTGATAAGTCGTAGCTCGTATTTGAGCTTAAGTCGTAGCTCGTATGGCTCTTAAGTCCTAGGTCGTTGGCTTTTAAATCGTTAAGTCGTAGGTCGCTGCTTCTACTAAGTCGCTAGGCCATGCCAACTCCGCTAGCTCGCAACTGTTAAGTCGTATGACCTTAAGTCGTTAGGTCGTTCGATCTGTTCTTCTGCTAAGTCGCGTGGCATTCTCCACTTAGGTCGTATGACCTTATCCCTTAAGTCGTAAGTCGCTTGCCTCCCTTAAGTCGTAAGTCGTTCGCGAGTTAGTACTTGGTCGTTTGACCTGTTTTTCCCCTAGGCCGTTCGCGAGTTAGTACTTGGTCGTTTGACCGGTTTGGCTTCTCGAGACCGCTTGCCTTCACTAGGTCGTACCGTGACGGGGCGCTGCCCCCTAGACCCCCGCGACCTGACCGGGTCGAACCCCGTATTACTCTGCGTAGGCAAATCTCTTCTGAAAAACATTTATCAGAATTTCTACTTTGATGGTTTTGGGATTGACTTCTTTGGACTTTACTCACGTCTTCGAACGTGAATTGATTTGTTTCTACAATCGTTTTATGACTTGTCACTTTAAAGATATATGAAGGTTCCAATACTAATAGTAAATATCAAAACTCTTTCATCAAAGCGATTTCAACACTATTTTAAATATCAAAAGTTCGTTTTCTCAAACCGATTTTCAATCTACTAGTATATACAAGCCTTTACTTCACTCGAATGAGAAATCGACTTAAACGACTTAGTAAAACGGGTGGTATGAAACGCTTGCGTTCACTTCGTCGGTTAGCTCTTGGACTTGTTCGATTGAACCCTTTTTGTGACAATTTCCTAGTGAAGATTTACAGCTTGTTCGTAAATATTTAAGTTAAGCAAGTGGTTATGGGACATGAAGCTAAACTCATATATTTACTAGCTTGGTGTGATTGACACTTCCTTATGATCATGACGATCATTTTTGTGATTTAGACTAGCGATTGAGCGTTGTCTCTTTGTCTACGTGGGAGACTATACCGCGATCATGTGATGTTTCGCCATCACATTTCTAGGGTAGCACCCTACGGTCTTCGGGCCATTCCTGTGTGAAAATTTAATGGATAGCTTCCATGAGATAGCTTCTCGTCATGTGTTTACGCGTAGGTGAGTTTTCATGCTCCCATTCATGTGTTAGGCCTCCCCCCTTTTATGTGTTTTCTGGATTTCTGATGATGATTTCTGGAATTTTGTGCTTCACCAATTTTCATGATTTTCATTGATATGATATCAGTTTTTGTGCATTGGTGAATTCATGTGTTATTGACTTGTTATGAATACAAGTTTAGGGTATGATACCCTACCTTATCTTTGAGAAGATTCTTGTGATATCGATTAATCTTTTGTTGATTATCATTTACATACTTATAGTAGTATGTCGTAATAGTTATTTCATGTTCATGTCATGCCATTTACTTTATACCATATCATCTGATATTTATAGTTAGACTGATCCGTTTATTATTTTCTTATAAATAATACTCGGGTCAGACCGAGATGTTACAGGTGCTTCTGCTTGACTTCTCTTCAGGATATTTCTGACTTTTGGCTAACTACATAGATTAGTAGTTTTTGGATGTACACCTTTGAGATATAGACTCTATGTTGTGTACTTATTCTTTTGTATAGCACGTGATGCTATTCTTTTGTATTATCGTGGATCTTTCTGACCACTACTCTGATGTACACTTTCATGTGTTTTATATTTATTCATATCTTCTTCCGCCTTTGTGATATGGATGTCTGTGACTGATTTATGTTATGATTATTTCTATGTTTGTTTTCCGAAGATTATATATAGCCACCGTGTGATAGCTTTGTGTTTGTATCGGTATGTCGGATTTCCTCCTTAAAAGATATGCATTCTATTCTATCTGACGTATCGGTGCTCGCACAAAGAAGTTACATGGATGGTCGCTCCTCCACACCCTTATTCTCCGCGCTAATTGACAGCACTACATCGTAGTGTTCTTGGTTAGCGTGGGTATAGAGGTGGGGCGTCACAGTTATCGTTTATTAAAACAAGCATGCTATAAAATATTAATTAGACCTTATTCGCTTGAAGATTATTTGTGTAGGTTTATTGATAGTCGTTTGTCGGTGGTATCCAAGAAAAAACTATTTGAAAAATTACAACTCATAAAAATGCACTATCTGCTTATATATCTAAATAAATCATCATTGAATAAATTATAAGGTCAACTCCGTCTGCGTAGCATGGGTTCAACCTAATTTACTGAAATATCCAATTTAACTAATTTTAATTCCAACTAAAACTTTTTATTTAAATAAAATGTAAATATTTTATTTTTTTCGAAAATTCAACATTTACTCTTCAAAAATAGAGTTTTCTACTTTAAATAAACACTTTTAAAAATCATTTTAAATATATCATTATTCTATATTTTTCTCAAACCTTTAAAATTGTTTCAACTTTTATATTAAATTATTTCATATGGGTTGGACTTAAAGTGGATTTTTATCTGTCCATACTTTTGGATTTATTTTCCTTCAACTTACTTATTAACTTATCTTCTTCCCAATATTAAAAGTCCGACTATTAACTTGGATGACTACTTCACACCTTCCTTCAGGAACTCAATTGCTCTCGGATATCTACATCGTATGGACTCTTGCTTTCCTCTTATCTGGACCTACATCATCTATCGGCAATCACATAGGGATCAACAATCATTGGGCTATCGGTGGCCCAACTAGGGAGTCACGTACTATCCAGCTTCTGGGATCTTCCATATGCTTCATTCATGCTCTTCTTAAGTCAACGCCTTTTCATACGACCTATTTCCCATGGGGTAATCGGGGTAGGTGTACATCTTCAACTTCATCCATTTTTCCGACTCATAATCGACTTACCATCTTTTTTGTATAGATGCAACTACTCTATAATCGGAATTCTTAAGATTTAGCGTATAATATATTTATATTTATACGAAAAATACAAATACGTTCACTCAACATTTCCTAATTTTCAAAGATTGACTAACCTCGCTCTGATGCCAAATGTAACTACCGGCACCCCAGTAGGCCTGAATTTTAGCTAAATCGAAAACCCAAGTCCACCACAGTATGGATCGTTGATTTGGTATCCTACAAATAAACAAATAAATGCATATCAAAGCATTATCGATATAACTCACGGTGGAATAGTAAAGTATGATAAAACATATAGTTACTGACCAAGATTGATACTTCCATTATTTAGTGTCCCTGTTAGTGCCAAGCATTCATTAGGAAACTTATCCTTCCACTGTTCCCGCTTTGCACCAGTACCTGTCCCTCTAAAGATATTATGTGGTTTGTAATGAGGAGGGGGTTAGAACAACGTTCTGGTGACTGGTAAATTATATATTTTACACATAACACTAGTTTATGCCGATTGTCTTCCATTACATGTTATGTCTTTTCATTTTACTTAGTCCCCTCGACTCCACGTACGTGTACGTTACTCCCAATCTACACGAAGTAGACCATAACTACATACATACATACATACATACATACATACATACATACATACATACATATATATATATATATATAAATATCACAGTCCCCTTTGGACCAAGATACTATCCCCACTAGTATCCATAACCCAACACCTCGTCAGGATCCATCATCAACGCAGTGTCATGTCCTCGTCGTCATGCGTACCAAGGAACTCCCGTAGTGCCTAAAAAGGCATCATTGTGATTTAGCCATATTCTATCTTATCTTGGGGATTTACTACTTGTTTGCTTCCTGTTATGGACTCAGCTCCACAGACTATGGAGGACTTAGCTCCTCGGACTACCCTATTCATTTTTGAAAGATCTCTTTTATGGGTTAACTAGCCTTACCCCTAGCAAACTACTGTGCTGGTGTATGACCTAATCTGATCTACCCTAGTAGGAGGTGTGGCCCATTGGGTGTAACCTTGTCTTTCCTATTGACCATGTAGGACCGATGACCTACTCAACCTATGTATAGCTCTTACTCCTGATTTGGTACCAACACACATTAACATAGCACCGAACACTCACCATCCTATTTAGATTGCCTATGACGACCCGCCATTTTGAACACTCAATATTCCAAATGACAGATTATCATTGGGGTTTTATTCTAAAGAAATAGGATACAGAAAAACAAAAATACAGAATCTCATAGCGGAAATAAAAGATATAATAAAATAGCGGTTCATGAAGTTGCTAATTAATATTATTACATTAGAGTTTTAAAATAAAATAGCATGGTGGAAATAAAAATGTTTACTAATCAAAAACAACAGAAAATAGAGAAATAACTGAAGTGTTGAAATCCTCATATGTGTCTTCAACTCCAATACAAACAATCTCCAATCACTAAAATACTTAGGATGACCAGAACATAAAGGAAAACAATACACTTGAGTCAGAACTAAAAATTCTCATGTAAGTTAACTCAATATCATGTGAAATATGAGTGCAAATAACTTAAGAGATGTTATGGGATTTTCCATCTTCTAAGGATCCGTTAAACTACCTATATGTAGTAGATAAGATACACCTGTAATTTCTATCAGTAATGTAAATATTAAAATAGCGTAAGGCTTTACATTGATCCCCCTTAACTCATTTTTAGGCATGTAGTCAATGCAGATCCTGTAACACAACCAGTAACTTTGGTAACTAGTGAGTCCCCTATAGGTACAATAATAAAACAAAATGGCAGTTGTCTTATATAGGGATAATCGTATGACAAGGTACATGAGGCAATGCCCAAAATAAGATACTATCGTTTTGCCTTTCCTGACTGGTCGTGACCCCTAACGGCCGATCGCGTTCATCAATCCAAGATCAAGGTGCACCAATCAAGTTTCAAAGTCAAGATAGTAATACGAGGGAAACATGTTCGCTAAAGGAAGCGATCCTCATTGGTCAAGTATAGCTCCTATTTTAGTCATTTTAATTGACACAAGTGTCGGGGTTATCCATTATTGTTCTCTTATTTCATTCCAGCAAACGTTCTCCAATTCAACCTCTACATTATAGGTAACATCCACCATGTATATAGTTATTATAGTGGATCCGATACTGATAGAGAGTATGTCATTATCCGGTCCTGGTCTCTTTAATAACCAATCGTTCAATTTATAAAAATATGTCATTTTGTCAATTTTAATTTTTACAATAAAATTCATACATAATTTCAAAAAGTGTTCAGCATAAAAAGTTCTTTATTTTACTTCAGGACTTCATAGAAAAAGGTTTAGAAATTTCCAGTAATGTTTATTATTTTTCATAGCCAAAATACATCATATTTTTCACTAAATAAATTATAAAAACTTACAAATTTACAAAAAAATCCAAATTAAAATTTAGAGTTCTTTTAAACCCTTCTAGAATTTTTGATAAAGTTTCAGATTTTTCCAAATCAATTAATAATTTTCCCAAATTTCAAGTGGCTAGTTTCAAAGATTAAATTATTAAAATTATTAAATAACTGACATAAATAAAGGTCTCTTTATTAAATATTCTTTAAATAATTTACTGAATCTAAGGAAAAAGCTTCAGGTTAATTTAACATTCTTACAAATTTTCAAAATTTCAATAATTCCATTTTAAAGAATAAAATATAAAAATTATTAGATAATCAAACTAAATACAGTTTTCATCACAAAACATTTTTCTTTTACTGTAATGAAGTTGCAAAAAAATTTCAGAACATTTTAATACACTTTTTAGAAATATATATATTTTCTTAATTTGAATTCAAAATTTTATAAACGAATTTCAAAACGACTATATGAAAAAACCGATTTAACCAAAATTTCTAGAATTTTATTCTTTATAACTTATAAATTTTCCAAAATCAATAATTTATTTTGTGAAAATTTGTTAAATAAAGATAAAACAACAATTTATTTGTCAAAATCACATTTTTGGCCAAAGCGATAAATCTATATACCTTAAATTTTCACATATCAATACAAGATGTCCAAAGGGTATTATCACACTATTCAATGTTCATAATATCCATATGACAAGTAATATAATTTTGATAATTCAACATATCATAATCAACAGTGCAACATTTTATTCTATTACGTAATCACAATGCATCAATTATCAACATATCATGTGTCTAAAATTTCTTTTTCAAAACCAAAGTTCTTACAATCTTTTTCTGCATTTTCCAACAAAGTTCCAAAATTTTCTCCCGTATTATTTACTATTTATACTAATTTCCATTATATCCATCTTTAAAGAATGAATTATAAAATACTTTAATGGCCAAGTCAAATATAGGTCCTTTTATGAAATATTTTTCATATTATCATAAAACCATAGAAAATTTTCCAAGTCCAAATAACCCCTTTTCATAAATTACTAATTTATTCATATATAACTTTAAAAATTCATAAGTAAAAATCTACACGTAAACTTTTAGAAACAAATTTGAATAACATGTTCAAATCTTTGACTTACATAACATATAAAAATTATAGACATAAACACATCCATTTGTGAAAAACTTCAAATAAGGACAAAAACGTCATATTTTATGGCCAAAACAATAATTTCATACTCCAAATTTTTCATACATTAATGTCATATGTTCAAGGGTGTTCTAATACTTTATCACATTTTTCGATGTCCATAATATTAAAATATAAATTTATAAAAATTCCAAACAATTCAAAAATGCATAAACATGGCATATATCATCACATATGAAATCAAACATATAATCACATGACCAAACATCATCCAATCAATCACCAATATAATCAAACACCACATATTAATGTAAACTTGCCATTAATTTTTATTTACTTTAACTACGCATATATTAACAATTATCAGCATATTAGTGGGTTTAACTTGCAATTTATATTTACTAACTATCTACACATCACAACAAATATGTATATGATTATCAAAACATGCAATCGATTTAAACTTGCATTAAAATTTATAGTTGATGAGAATCATAAAAGCACTCACAATAATACGTGAATCGGAACACTTGTACGGCATAGACACGGCTATACGAAAACAGATCAATGGATCCAATACCACATGACTACAATCACGAACAACCAGTGACTAACTCTACATGATCGGATGATAGAGACGTGGTTGGGTTTTGAGTGGTTAGTGTTTGGATGAGATGCTGGTTGGATGGAGTGGCTGAGAGGATGGCAGTGGAGTAGCAGGTTGCGAGTAGGAGGTTGCAGGGGTGTAGTAGTGCTAGGTGGTTGTTGGACAGAGGAACTTCGGGTAGGAGGTGTTGGATAGAGGAACTTTGAGTAGGAAGTGACTGGGCAGTGGAGGAGTTTGGGTAGGAGGTGACTCGACAGTGTTAGGTGGTGGATCTGAGTAGAGGGCGGTCGGAAACAGAAGAGGCGTGATGCCGCTGTGGAGGTGATGGCAGTGGGTGGAGGCAAAAGTTGTAGGCCGAATGTGGTGGAGCTGGTAAGATGAGTGGGTAGGGTTGAGAGTTTGGATCGGGTGAATGGTTAAGAGGTGCATGCGAGAGGTGAGGCGGTGGAGGCGACTGTGGAGGTGATGGAGGCTTGGTGGCGGATGGGTGGTGTTTGGACAGAGGAGTGAGAGAGGAAGGCGACATGAATGGATCAGGTAGGGTTTTGATGCGCAAGTTAACACATGGTGAACAGTAATAAAGAAAGTGGTAATGAAAGTGATCGTGAAGAGAGAACCAAAAAGTAGGAGAGATAATAGTTATGACCCAAAAAATGGATTGGGCACAAAGAACCAGTCTCAACAATCCTATACGTACAAAAATATATGCGTTAGCACTTCAATTTTAAGGGTACAGCTTCAATATATAGGGACCTAAGATATGAGAAATAAAAAAAATGCGCATGTAACAAACCAAAGAGGAAAAAAATGGACCAAATTCATTGTCCGCGTTTACACATGAAACATACCCCTACGCTCTCTACCGGGCGTCCAAACGTAGAAATAAAAATACTGTTACAATAAGTGAGAGAAGACGAAATAAGCTTAAATCTATGCCACATCAACCGTGTCAAAAATTCACCGTTTCCACCAAATACAATACCACAAAACGTAAAAAAAAACTTCAAATTGCAATAAACGGAGCTAGAAAAATCAGAAATTGACCAAACGAACTTTGACCTTTTACTCGGAATTTTTTTAGAACATTTTTATGTAAAAGTATTTACATTTTGAAAAATAATATTTTTCATTAAAATATTAAACGGTTTCGATTAAAATTGAAAATAAATAGATTTCTAAAATAAAAAAACTAAATTCGTTTTCTTTTCTTTGCATATTAAACTTATTAAAATACATTTTTAATCATAAAATTTTAATTTTTAATATTTTATTTAAAATCCTTTTTTAATTTAATAATTTAAAATGGTTAAAAATACGAGTTGTTACATTGCCTAATGTAATCAAGGCAATATGCATCTAATTTATTAAAGCAGACTCTACTGAGGGTATTCCTTCACCTATATGCAAGCATATATAACTCCACAGGTCCTATAGTTGGATATGTATTACATTACTATAATGTATATACAACTGCTGGTGGCCCCTTGCGGTGGGCAAACTTCTATCATGTAATATTACTGACCTCACATTCAAACTCATACTAATGACTATGTCATTCTTATTTACTAAGTTATTTACTAATTTTTAATGATTCACGCCCATCATAAACGCATACTTAATGCTCTATGTGTGTGTGTGTATCTTCATTCATTCTTGTCTAATTATTATGCCTCTACTGTTTACTGTTAAAAATATTTCTCTACTTCTTTATGTGTTTACATCTATTTAGTTTAAAGTCATTTACCGCTCTCTTTTTAAAGGATTTAAATACCTTTTCTCATTTACTTCCCATTTTCCCCACTATTTTACTTTCCATTCCTTTTTAACCTTTAATTCCCTACCTTGTTTTAGAGGACTTTCTATACCCTTTTTATCTTAAATTATAACTTGTATATCTTTTCATTTCTTTTATTTCACATCCGTTTTACTTATATTGTGAATATTCTTTTCTTAGACCATTTTTACCGCATTATAATTATTTAATTTATCCTTAGGAATTTCTGTATTTTAATGCATTGGAATTACATCTCTTTCAAACGGAATGGTTAACATTATGAATTTCCATACGTTATATAAAATGGGAATTTGTATTGCATTTGGAATTATAAGAAATTATCTTTTCATAATTATTGAAATAGACAGTACAAAATATGGTAAATATCGCTATTTTATACATCTCTTTCTTTTTAGGTGTATTCCTTGTTATTTCAACAGCTACACTTTTATTTATAAATCTAAAACTCGATAATGCATAGAAATCCACATTGCAACATGCTATATAACTTAATAAATTAAAATACTACTTAAATCTCTATAATTTACCGTGATAACTTAATTTACATTTTTATTTGCATAAGTCATATTAAATTCAAAAATCTAGAACTATTACATATTCTATAAAGTTCGAGGACTAAATTTAGGAGGTATTATTACCCAATATTCTCCAGATTTACATAAGCGATATAAAATTCAAGTTATCAATAACAGAATATGTAGGCACGGTTTATAATTTTATTTCACGTATGCAAATTTAGCCCTACAACTCCAATTTACATTTCAGATACACAGGAATAGATCTATAATTATATAAATCTAATATTATATGAAATTATATAATTTCCCACTCACCTTTTTAGCTTTTCAAATCTCCAAATCTAATCCCTTGTTTCCCAGTATGATGCCCTTTTCTCCCTATTTGGATATATACACACTACAAGTATACACAAATTTATTAGAGATCTAGATTAGAAAAGAGATTTGAATTTGATTTACACTTTAGATCCTGATTTACAATTTACCTTGGCTTTGGCGATTTTATTTTACCCTATTCTCTTCCTTAATCATCTTCTACGATTCTCCAATTGTATATATGTATAAACTATTACTATTCTTAAGAATTTAAAATTTTGAGAAGAGAAAACGGCGGAGCTCCGACGTCGCTTTGAAAATATGAGTTTAGAAGTGAGGGTTTATGTTTGTATTTATAGGGGTTCAAATCAATGGCAGCCGTTTGATTGAAGTACATTGAATCCAGGCAGTTTGACCATGATTTACTATCGAAATTACACAAGCAACGGTCGACTGCTCTATGCCTTGGGTCAACCGCTATCGATCGAACAGAAGGTAAGTTATGTCGAACTTATTTTTGTTTTTAGAAGTGATTAATTACTGTCGTTGATTTATTTTATTTAATTCCTTTTAAAACCGATCGATATAATTTCCTTCCATTAACATTTTTCTTAAAGTTTAAGCAACGTTAACTATCCATTAACTTTAACTAACGATAATTAATGTTAGTTAATTATTTTTATTTCCTTAATCACATATATAACAATTTTGATTCAAAACTTCAAACATTAATAACTTTTCCATTTGAACTCCGATTGGAAAACTTTATATATGAAATTGATTAGAAATCACTACGAACCCAATGGTGTAACTTTCATTGCCAAATTTTGATATTTGTAAAAAAAAAACTTATTTTTTGGCATTATTATTTATTAATTAATTTTCTTTGAATTTATTGTCGTAAAAATTACGGAGTGTTACATGAATACTAAATGAAAATCAATATTTAAATTTTCAATATATAATATATAGTTTATAGTTTATGTATTTCATACATTACTTTTGGTTTTAATAATATATATTTAACTAATTTAATCAACTGCTGAATTATATAAATATTAAGTAAATGAATAATGTTTTTGACTTTTATAAAATATGATGTACTATGTTTAACTTAACATTTAATTTTTGTATAAAATAATATTTATATGTGTGTGTGTGTTATATATATATATAACATTTTTTGAATTTTAAAATTACTTTATATAAATATAAATTTGTGCAAAATGTATATATTCATATAATTATATTGTATGTATATTAATATATATATAAAAAATCTTAATTCAATATAAATATATTAAACAATTATTATATCTATAAAAAGATGTACATTATAATAAAAATATTGTTTTTTCATTTATGGCTGAATATATATGATATATTGAATGCTAAGATGACATATTTAAACCGATGGTTAAGGAATTGCCTTGATGAAAGTGCCTAAACTATACAAGTCAGAATGGTACATTAACCTTTAGAAACTCATTTCTAATTCTAGATGTGGTTTGCATGACCTAACTTGAAGTGATTTAATGGAGAAGATGAAGAAAAGAACCTTTCTCTTGAGATTGGATTGGAATTGCATTAAGAGAATGAGTCCCTTTAGGTCTATTGATAGTAGAGAGGAAACTATTTAATATTTCCTTTATTTCCTCCACTTGGACACGAATTATTTTAATCCTTCTCTTATCATCATAGGGTCGACCATATCAAATTGATTATTAATCAGCTAATACATAGGTTAGAATATATACATTATATATTTTATGTTACCCCTTTAATTAATTAAATCACTCATTTAAATTAAATTAAATATATACAACAATTATACATATTAAACTTAGTTAATTTTGATAATTTAGAAAACTAAATTATACTGTATATATATGTTTATATGAATCATCTCCATAATAATTTATAACAATTATAAATCATTACATTATAGCATTTAGGTCCAAAGATTCAATTCGCTGTTGTGTGACTCATAGGTATGACTTTGGACCTTAGTTTATATTCAAATTATTTAAATATTAAAACATGTGCAGGCTTTGTTAAAGTGCGACAAATGTCACAAAGTCGTATGCTTATCAATCATCTAGGTGAAGTCCTACTTCATAGTCCTTTTAAAGCTTTACCCTTATGCAACGATGTGTGCACCCGTTTTTCTCATTGTCAAAAATATGTCACTTGCACATCTTGTGTTAGGTCATTGGTCAAAACCCAAATAATGTCCTTATTTAATAGTGAAGTTGAGCTCTAAAGTTACTAGTTCAATCGATGATAATTATCGATTAATTGAATTTACACCGGTTATAGATTTCTAACTTCGAGTCAAAGTCCAATTATGGTAACACTAACCTTTTATATCAAATGAGACAAATTTTCTCTTAGGTATTGTTTCACTTTGAATATCTAATTCCACACCTAACTATGGTCGTAACACGAAGTCATATCATATGATCAACCATCATCAAAGTATGGCCTCAATATACAAGATCCATGGTACTCCTAAGACAAAAGTTTACTGCACAACCACATGCGAGGTGCTCTATTTTGACTTAGTTATAACTAACCTATGGAAGACTCTCGGGGAGTCTTTATGTAGTTGATTAATAAGAACTACAACTAAGTAATCTCTTAGTGTCTCCAAGGATCATAAGTGAATCACTATCCATCATATAAAGTGCATTACGTACACTAGCCTTGCAGATGAATTTATATCCACTTCTCAAGTCACCTTAACTAGGAACATTTAAGGATAAGTACTTTTTTATACACACACGATTCGATAATCATAACTACGAAAACCTTCGTAACTTCAGTCAATTAAATACTTAGTTATAGTGATTTCATATTGTATGTATGAATGTAATCATCATTATTCAATTTATTTATACAAATATATGCATAAGCAATAGTAACATAAACCAAAAAATCATAATTTCATTTTAAACAAGATTCATATATAAGAGTTAAGTGTATAATTATATAACCAAAGACGTATAATTTCCCTAAGTTATACCATCACCCTATCAATCTCCCACTTTCACATGGGGTTAATAATGGTGTCTCAAAATGTAACTCAATTTTTTGTAAATAAGAAGATGGCTAATCAAGGTTATTTAGCTTAGTTTGATTCGATCCGGGTTGGCTTGGGCTCAGGGTAGCCTATCACAAGCTACTCAAGAATCAAAAATAGGTCAGCAAGTCTCCCTCGACCATAGTCTAGGTTGGACCCCTATTAGCCCTTTCTCTCCATGGCACTTTAGGTTGGCCCCCCCAACCATTGCACCCCGAAGTAATGACCAATAGCCAGCTCCTCGGACATAGAAAGGTATCCGCACTACTTGGCCCGGTCCCCATCCTCCAGCCCCCTTTTATTACCAACTGGCTCCTAGACAACCCATCTACTCGAGCACCTCCCAAATAGCCCATTTGCTCGAGCACCTCCCTCGACCCATCGCCAACCTGGATCTGATGCAGCCCTCGTAAGAAATCCTACGGTTGGTCCTACATATCATCCTGAGCGGCATAGTTAAACCTTCCCGGCTTGGCCTGCTCCTTCAGCATAACCTGTGGCAGTTTTCAACCTCTTTCCATATTCTTAGGAAAAGGCTGGCTTGCCTGGTCTACCTCGTCACATCAACATGCAGGTAGGGCCAATAAAGAAGTACAACTAAGCGTGTCCTCTCCTGACATAAAGCATATTGTGAAACATACTGGCACTATGCATAAACATTACCTGAATAGTAAGGGTAGGGGATGGTTCTCCCTGTTGATGTTGACCTCCACCACCGACTTCCTTTACTTCGACGGTTGTCCCATATTAATTAGATCTACAACATAAGGCCTTTCCAGTCGGTTTTATGGCCTCGGTTCAACCATCCCAGCATAAGTTTCAACCACTATAAATATCCCATGCATGTTAACTTCTAAGGGGTTGTTGGTCGTCACCTGCCAAGGGTCGACTATTCGGTTGTTGGTCACCACCCACCAAGGGTCAACTATTCAAAGGTTGGTCGCCACCCGTCAAGGGTCGACTATTCAAAGGTTGGTCACCACCTGCCAATGCGCACTCCACTAGAATCGCTAATTAGTTGAAAAGAAGAAAAAGAGAAAAGGAAGAAGAAGCGCATCAATAGTGCTCTTCTAGGGCCAGTCGGCTAGCACTCCTATTACTATCTAGAAAGCGCCCAACATGGGAAAATATCAAGAACTTGCTAAAGAAAACCGAGCAAGCTCCTATCTTTGAAGCACTTCGGATGCTTTGACTGATCCAGAACTTGTTGAAGGAGTGTGCTGCCACCACTAATGCCTACAACATCGATTCTCATAAGAGAGCACGAAGAGCTCCCAGGTAAACTCATTAAGGAGTAGACCAAGGACATAGTAGTGACATCTGAATCAGAGGCACCAACCCCTACTCCTTACAAAGAGGCACAGAAGCTTCCAAACCGGTAGGAGGTCAGGAAAATAGGAGCATCAAAGTAAGGAAGCACCTTAGCCTCGCTCTGAACCATAGCTCGAGACCGACGTTCGATTAACGTCAAAACCTTGGCCAAGGGAACTGGGTTCTAGCCAAAGGCAAGGTCCATCTCAAGTAGCCGAAATCTAAGAGCAACGTTCTGAATCTCCAACAGCAAGCATAGTTCAACACTTAAGAAGGCTACCTCGTTTCTAAACCCCGCTAAATCTGAGAAAAATCCCAAACAAGTTTGACCAAAAGCCAAATGCTCAAGAGCAATGGGAAAGGAAGAGGAAAGCATATATTTTTTACCAAGAGAAAACCATGTAGAGTTTAAATATACAAAAGAAATTACATGGCCAAAGCTCCATGGGTTTGAAATAGAAGGGGAATGGAGTATTTATATGCCTCTTCCTTAAATCGCAGCCACTGTAATCGAAAAGGCATCGCACATGTGTGCAAAATGACACTTTTTACCGCATCTTGAGAAGCACAACCATCATGACTAATGACGCAAGGCCACGTGGATAGTGCATTAATTGCATAACGGAATCGTCAATCAATGGAAGTCTTCTAAATTTTACAAGCACACGCCTACTCATGAGCATGAGCTTAAGGGGATAAATGTTGCTTAAAATTTCCATAAACAAAAGCACAATCAAGGTTTCTTAACTTAAACTGCTTCAGTCTGGGCCGGCTTGGGCCTAGGCCAACTTACCATAGGTACTCAAGGATCAGAAACAGGCCAGCAAGTCTCCCTCAACTTCAATTTGGGTTAGACCTCTATTAGCCCGTCCTTTCCACCGCACTTCAAGTCGGCACCCGGCTAGTGCACCCCGAAGCAATGACCAACAACCAGTTCATTGGGCAAAGCAAGGCATTCGCACTACTCAGCCCGGTCCCCATTGTCCAGCCCCTTCTTATAACCAAATGGCTTCCAAATAGCCCATCTACTTAAGCACATCCCTCGACCCATTGCAAACCCAACCCCGATGCTTCCCTTGCAAGCAATCGTACGTTTGGTCCTTTGTATCATCCTAAGCAGTGCAGCCAAAGTTTCTCGGCTTGGCCCACTCCTTCAGCACAACATATGGAAGTTTTCCACCTCTTTCCATATCCTTGGGAAAAGGATGGCATGCTTGGTCCGCCTTGCCGCATCAGCATGTAGGTAGGGGAGAAAAAGAAGTACAACCAACTGTGTCCTCTCTTGACAAAGAGCATGCTGTGCAACATGCTGCCACTGTACATGAACATTAACTAAACAGTAAGGGCAGGGCAGGGCAAGGTTCTCCCTATTGATGTTGACCTCCACCACTGACTCCCTTCATTTAGCCAACCGTCCCTCTTTAATAAGATCTACGATATAGAACTTTCTAGCTAGTTTTAGGGCATTATCTCATCTTTCTCAACATCAGTTTCAATAACTATAAAAAAACCCATGCATGACAACTTCTAAGGGGTGGTTAGTCATTACCCACTAAGGGTCGACTATTCGGTTGTTGGTCGCTACCCGCTAAGGGTCGACTATTTAGAGGTTGGTTACCACCCATAAGGGTTGACTTATTTAAAGGATCCATCAACCATTCATGATCCCACGCCCTCATCTTAGCATTAAGCAGCAGATTCTTACAGCAGCTCATCATCTACAGTTCTAAACTCGACAAGCCCTTAACGTTAGCAACAACGTTAGCCTTGAGACGCCCCTTTTACCTTGTTGTATCTCTTGTAGTTCCCTACAATTGTAAGAGAGCTGTATAATAAGAGGAATTCATAGTGGATGTAGGTAGATTTGTTGAACCACTCTATATCTTGTGTTATTTACCCATTGAATGCTCACCTTAGCTCTTAAACTGGACGATTAGCAAGTAGTCTTGCTTTTCGTGGTGCAATTCTAAGGTTGACGAAGAATACAGTTAACATAAACCATACCTTTCAATTAGTCTACCTGCAGTGGACTGAGAAAGTGCTTTGACGAGTGGATATGCAGTATCATCCTTAATATCTATTTGTTCTATGATCACTTCTTCATGACTGAAAAGCACTTTTATCATGCGGTATTTACAATGACTATGCCTCAATTTCTATGATCCCTTTGGTTCCTTTTTCTATCCAACCGCAATACTGAAATTACAATAAACATATATTTAATCTTCAGTAGGTGGAGTCTCCTATTTCTCTAATAAATTTGCGTAAAACTAATTGCTTCCTTTATAAGATCATTCAAGACGATGTACTCAACCTTCAAAATTAAATATGCTACATTTCTTGTTTGGGACCTTTCCAAACCGCGGTCCCTCTATTGAGATTGAATTCAGACTTCAAGATTGGCATACTTTTATCCATGCCACTAGGTAGCATAAGTCCGAATATGCCTTCATAAGGAGATTCCTTGTTTCCATAGAATTAGATATGTAGTAATTAAATACTTTAAGATTACTCTTATTAGATATCTCATGAATTTTACTTGGATTTGAACATGCACCAAGTGCATAAGAGACATGGTCTCTGATACAACATAATGCATATAATGGATCATATTGCTAATGCATGAGGCATCTTGCTTATGCGCTCTTACTCTCCATATTCGAAATGTGGAGTCCTTTCTATTAATGATAATTCTTAATTTCATTGGAATAATTCATCCTTGGAATTTCCTACTAAATATTTTAGTACATTATTTTATACTTAGATTAAGACAATCGTAACATCCTACCTGACCCATCTTTATGGATCCTTACTATATAGGATACCCCTATTTAAATCCTACATTAATAAAAAAAATTAACTCCATTTTAACCAATGGTAATCATAGGTACATCATTACTAGTCGATAGTATGTCATTTGCATATAGTTTTAATAGAAATGGCATGGTACCTTGGCGCTCCTTTACTTATATGCACACAATTCTTCAATGCTTTGACTTTGATGAAACTATTTGATTATCTTGTTAAAAACACTTGTTCTAAATTTTAGGTGCTTGTTTAAGATCGTGGGAAGATCATACGAGTCTACAAACTTTATTACTTATCCCACTAAACTCAAGAACCTTTCCCAGTGACGTTCAAGTAATTTCTTCCAATTCATAATTTAGAGACTATTAATGTCCATGTGTCATTTCTTATAGTCATGGTGTGCAGCAAATGCAAGTTGATTCTGAATTAACTTAAGTATGACGTGGTAGAGTTACGAATATGCCCTAGGGGAAATTATATAATTTATTACACATATCTAACTCGATAACCAATCTTATTCATAATAAGGTTGTTTGATTTCTATAAAATACTTTGTTATATTATGATATAATTAATTAAATAATTAATTTAAAGTATATTAAATAGAAACTCCTTAAATGGTATATTATGTGATAGCAATTATGACATGCTGTAATCATGAGAAATTTATCATATTAAAATAACATATTGGTTTTAATATTCCTAGTTAAGATGTTTCGAGATAGGATATCGATACATTCATTGAGACTATAGTACGTAACTCTCTTTAAATATTGGGAAGTGTATTACTCATGACCACTGCGAGCACCAAGCGGTTACATACTGATACATATTGGATAACTATGGAATGACTCACTCGAGAGTTTTCTATTGGTTAATATAACTAAGGTCAAACAAAGAATCTTAAAGTGACGATGTTACATGGTTCCCTCGATTTCATAGTACTATAGTACTTCAAAGTGGACACTCTACCTTGATAATAGTAAAATCATGGCATGACGATCCATCGAGCGACAATAGTTGTGTCTAAGTCGAAGCAATAGAATATAATCATTACCTAAAAGAGAATTCATCTTCTCGATTATAAGGGGTTAGTATCATAGTCAGATGTAGTTAACTCAAAGTCAAAGTCTTTGGCCAAATTAGTACCGTAGACAATAGTTGTTTTTATTGAACTAAGAATTTTGTGTTTGGACTACTCAAGTTGAATGTGCATGATATTGGAATTACGACCAAAATCAAATTCCATAAGTCCTAAATTGATATAGTTTTGACAAAAAGAACTGGTGTAAATAATTGTTATTGCTATGTACCGCTTATAATAGTAAAATTGGATTTTACCAAAAAGATGTGTAACTGCTAAAATCAGCTAAAATGTCACACCAATAACTAAGGTGATACGTGAACATTAGTATTTGAATTGTTTAATATTAATCGCTAGTCAATTTACATCTTTGAGTCGTACAACCGTAATGATGAATACACTAAAAAACCACATGATGTAATTAATTTATAATCATTGTAAATTAATTAATATTTATGAAATATTAATTGTTATATTTTATTTTATTTGATGTTTGAATGCCATTTGTATTTAGTAAAATGCGTATATAGAAGTTATGTATGCACGTATCGATATATGATATCGATGAAATATTTAAATTAATTTAAATCGATTAATTATTAAATGGGTTTGAGATTTTTAAAAGCCTATATAGGTTCCACTTGTTAAGTCATGCATCACGGGAGGGGGGTTGATTTGATTGAGATTTGATGAGGAACTAAAAAGGGAAGATTTTAACGAAGTAATTTGATAGATTTCAATTATTCATTAAAAAAATTCATTTTCACTTCATTCGTTGATCTTTTCTGCCAATTCACTTTCATGTTCTCATCGTACCTCCTTCTTGGCCAAAAATCCATGGCTTCAAGCCATAAAAATTCCCAAAGAAAAATCAGAACAAATAAAATAAAATGAATATAAAAGTGGTTCTTTGGATCGTTGCAATTTCTAGAGGTGAATCAATTGGATCTAGGAATTCAAGGTGTGATTTTTTGGCTTTATCAAAAGGTAATTTTTAATATCTTTAGTATATGTTACATCATGTGAGAATGGTTTAGATTCCCTACCTTTACGTCTCATTTGATTGTATGTTACATCCTGTTAGTTTAGCTTAGATCTCATACCTTATTCAATGAATTTATATTTGCTTATATTGTCCAATCTTTTGGTTGCTATTATTTTAGAAATTAAAGTCTAATGAAAAAAAATTAAGATCCAGATCCAATTTTAATTAATTGAAATATTTTAGAACATATTTTATATACAAATATAAGTTAAACAAATACATAATCTATTTGAAGTTATCTTATGGAATTGAATGTAAGTTTCATGTATATTTATGTATTTTGAATGTCAAATATTTTTGGTTGTTATATACATATGTTTATTTATATTATTTTAAATCAAAATTTATAAAAGGACTTTTTTGTAAAATTATAGATATAATGTTGAATTTCTTCGTAATTCTAAACTAGATCAAATTATTAATTAAAAATTGTTAACATATAAAATTATAAGTTTTACACACACAATATATATATATATGTTATTTTAGATTTATATATAGTTTGTTATTATATATATGTGTGTGTGTGTATTTCAATTCAAAGTTTATAAAAGAACTTTTTTGTAAAATTACATATCTAATGTTGAACTCCTTCTTAAGCCAAAACTAGATTTTAAATTATTAACTTTGGATTTCAATACATTTAAAATAGTCAAAATCAATTTTAATATGTACAATTGTTGGTTTATATATAATTTTAGAAAAATACTATGGATAGTAAAGGCAAATGTAAAGAGACAAATGTGTTCATTGTGGCGTAAATCCAAGAACTTACTAACGTACACATTAGTCATGTATACTATTTATATGTTGCACTTGCACTATACACGTATATGCGTGTATTTGAAACACACATTATAATATTTTTAGTTTAAGTTAAATGAATTTTTTTTAATAATATTAGATTGGATTCTAATAAACCCTTAGACTTCATTGACCAAAAAGATTCAAAATAAGATTTTTTTGAAATATACCAATTTCACCCACTTTCGACTAACCTGGTTCCTTCAATGGTATCAGAGCCCTAATAGTCTATGAGGTCCAAATTAGCGATATTATGGCTAACTTATTAAGCTTACCCATTTAGTAAGGTGCCTAGAAAGATAACGTCTAAGGTAAGGTTTAGGTAGTCATGTACTCTTCTCTACCTAGCTACTAGCTTGGCCCGAAGGATGATGCAAGTCCAATGGTTATCCCTAATATAAAGGCCCTAATTGATTTTAGGCCTTGGGAAAGTTTTCAAAATCCAATTTTAAATTTTAAATTGTATTTTAAATTTAAATTTAAATATAAAATATAAAATAAATTTTATAAAAGTTATAAAATATTTTTCAAAACTGTTTTGAAAATAAATTAATATTTTTAAAATTTTATTTGATAATCTAATTAATTGGATTAATTAAATAAATAATTGATTAAAAGCTAACTAATTAAAATGAATATATATACATATATGGACATATGTGTATATATATATATGCATACGTATATAAGTATATATATCTTCAAATGTTTAAGGATATAAAATATTAATTTTCAAAATTTATTTAGAAATAACTTAACTAATTTTTTTTAAATAAATGTGTATTTATTTGATATATATATTAAAATTTAATTAATAAATCAGCATATGTATATAATGGCATACATATATAAACTATAGATGTTATAGTTAATATTCATTTCAAATTATTTAAGATGAATAAAATAAAATTCTGAAATAATTTAATTAATTTGTTGATTGAATTAACAAACTAAAATTAATTAAATAAGATCCAATTAATATATATACACATATAAGAATATTATATAAGTTAATTAAATTATAAACAGTTATATATGAATTAAGCTTATATAATATAAATGCATAACTTAAGTGGAACTATAAGAAACAGAGTTTAGATTAAAGGAACAAGTACATGTGTACTGTATATATACTGTGATTTCAGACGTGTTTGACACTTGAATCACGAGGGTATTTTATAAGAAATACATTATTCCTTAAATTGATATCACTCATTATATATATAAGGTTATGATTCCTTAATATATAAGTTGTCCTCTACCATTTATATATTAATAAATTACTTGAATATTCTTTAGTTGTTGATATTCCTCTAGCTAGAGATGTTGGTATTCCTCAAGATAATTTCATTATACTTAAGCCGTCGTGACATGGTTGGTACAAATGAATAATCTCTTTCAATTTATTGACATTCCTCAAGGTCGAGATGAGTTTATGACAAAGATCATGGGTTAAGAGTTTTATATGATACAACTGATAAAGTGTTACCCATCACTTGCGGGCCTATGATTTGTTGGTATTCCTCAAAGTCAAAATCCTAAGGCAGATGAAAACTAACGCCCATTAAAGAAACCAAATGAAATCTATGTTTTTTTTTACGGTTTTGAGAAACATAAAAATCTAATGGGAGCCTTATTAGAAAAATGAAATGTATACATTTAACCTTCCTAATATTATAAGAACATATGTTATACAAGTTAAAATAGTTTACTTCAATAAATTTATGCAACCGATATAATTGATAAAATGTTCCTCAGTTAAAATATGGAATCAAAATGAATTAAGGTTGATATAGAAATATAAAATATACTTACCAATGAATCTTTTGGCATGTTGTCACTTCAAGACCCATGCAAGAGCAAAATTATACAATATATTCATATCATGGTTACTTAAGAGTTTATCTGTCCGAGACTGTGTATTATCTTTTATGAGTTTTGAGCTCTTAAGCAATACATGAAGATATATATAAATATTTAATTACATATAAATGTTATATGGTGAACAGTCGTGATTTGTAATGTACGAAACTTCGTTGAAATTAGTTCCATTGAAGTAAGCAAGTAAGTCATAGTGCGAGATCATTTTTTTAATATGATTGATTATAATAAGGATCTTGTTGTGTTGGATGTAGCACTAAAGTAAGAGCTATAAAATGTACCTAAGAATTCGATCACTGAAATATTAGTTTGATAAGTTTTCCTAAAGTGCAACTTATCCGATATCCTTAAATGTTAAGGAAGGACCGAATGTATTTTTGTAAAGAATTCATTACGGTCTTGTAGTAAGGATTTCCTTTTGAATGGTTTGACCATTTAGAACGGAAAGATAATATACAAGAGTGGATGTAACTTAAGCACAGTTTTGATGAAGAAAGTAATGATCATCATTGCTTCATGAAGAGACAATGAATTGTATAAAATACTAAAAGATGCTTAATATGAAACTAGAAATATGATTTCTATCCCAACTGTGTTTTCATATAGAAAATTAATTTCTATGAAAGTTATTTCTTCGAGTTCAATATATTTGATCTAAAATCTCGACTATAAACAAGTCATAGTGTGTGAAATAAAATTCCATGATAAGTGGTTGAATGAAGCTTTATACTTCGTAAGCTATTATAGTAATGGCATAAATAGTGGGAACATACCATATTACACTTCTTAGTGTACGCATCAAGTTAAAAAAACTATTTTTATAAACATACCAATTATTGTTTATGAAATAATATATGTATTCGGTATTGACTAAAAATAGACTTAGTTTTATTTCAATGTGAATATTATGAATATTCGTTATAAGATAAAATTATAAAAAGGTATTTGTTTTCATAACAAATTAATGCACTAGAAAATAAAGAAGTATCTAAGACCTATAATTATTTTGGAATTATAGACAAAGGCATAGTTTTAAGAAATAATTCTTTGACCATATGATTATGAATCATATAGTGTGGGTGAATTGTATTTCAAACGATTAAAGGCAAAGCGCTCATTCAGTGGGAGCGACATAAGAGTTGGTGAACTCTTATGATTGATACATATAGATGTATGCAACCACAGGTCAAACGATACCAAAATGTTGCACATGCTTTGTTAAATTCATCGATGAATCATCAAAACATAAAAATATGTATTTGATACATATGTAGTATGTCTATGATAAGTTTATAGAATATAAAACAAAAGTAGATAACATAACGTGCAAAAGAAAATAAAATGCTTCGGTTTGATTGATTATGTTAATGCATTGGAACTGAGTTCCAAATGTACCTAAAACGAATAAGATTCAATCTCACTCCTCCGTAAGATACATAATGGTGTGTCGGTAAGGAGTAATCAGACTTTGTGGTACAAAGTATGATTGATGATGAGTGAAGTTGAGTTAACTTTTTTCTACAAGGACGTATAGTTAAGAGTAAGTACATAAACTTAAATTTAATTTCATCTAGAACAAAGTCTACAAAATCATACAAGATAAGAGTTGATGAAACAACTCCTACATATCATAGATTAAGGAGTTAATAGGTTGTGTGAGTTGAAAGACTACATGCATTACTTGTTCATTAGGAATTATGTATGGAACAGCCCAAATGAGGTTTGGACCAATTAATATTGATTGACTAATTTATGTTATGAACATAAAGTTTCATAAACTTAATAGCTAAATCGGCTTTATACATATATATAGGTAATTCATAAAATGTTTATGAATTCTTATTCTGTTGCACTGAGAAACAGTTGTTGTTTCAAAAAACACTAACTTCATAATGAAGGAATTTGTTTTAGAAATTATTGTAGTAAAATAGAATTGGATATGATCCAAAGATAAAATTGATTACGAAGGATGAACTAAAATTAGCCAAGCCTAAATGGACATAACTAATTAGAATGTCTAATAAGAACATTCGCACAATAAAGAGAAATTAAGAATTTCTTATTGACGTCGAGAAAAGAATTTCGTCAGTTGTCAGTAAGCTATTGAGAGTTTTGACTCTGACATATGGCATGATGCGCAAATCCAGAATGGATTTCAATTGCATTATTAAAATATGATTTTGACAACTGTACCCAAAAGGATACGATCCTAGGCTGCAAAAGTGTCTCTAAGAAGAAGACCAACATAGTTGGAATATGGTAAGCTACATTAATAGAATAACATCGTAAATTTCAACCATTGAAATTAACATAGCAGGTTCATCACTCGATGTATTTAAGTTAATTCGAATTTTACTTGTAAAATTATCCCTTGATATGATTTTCAGTTTTGGTATATGTATGTCGAAACATAAATTTGAAATAATGATATAGAATATGCTATTTGCACTTAATAACCAAGTATCTCGAAGTCAATGATAGAGATTCTGAGTTTGCAGGTTACAAGATAGGATCTAAGGATTGATACGGAAGTATCATTCAACAAACATTAGAGTTGAGCAAATGCATCGATAGAAAAATCAAACAGTTTGAATTTCAGTTAAAATATAGAGAAAGATTGTGTCTACAAGGAAGCACTATAGAGGTTCTAAAATATTTCAAAACTATAAGTGAATAACAAACATATGATTGTTAACGTTGTACTCATGTTTCCTTAGTGACTATCCTTTTAAATAAATCCATATGGTTGTTAACGTTGTTTTAGGATTTAGATCAATAAATCCCTTGTTCTAGGCTTTAGATCAATAAAGGTTCTAAATCATTTTAAATATTCATAGTTAACATATTTTGAGATAGGATATCGATACATCCGTATAAACTCGAGTACGTAACTGTAATAACCCGCTCCTTTGAAACCCCGTAACTAAACAACGAAGTCCTGAAATGATGAGTCATTAAGTGGTACATGTTGATACATAGAGAGCATAAAAAAGAAACTATACTAACTAATAACTTTCAGAATATCAAATCTAATGGCCTTACAAAATATTATATCATACAAATATATCTGATTACATAATTAATGTTACTACATAAGTTTATACAACCCAAATCCAATCAAATCCATACACCGTCACATCGTGCATTTAATATACAAATTATTTACAACATTTTATGCACAATATTTACAATATGTACAAGTCCACATCTTCTGATCTATCTTGTCATCAGATTCCATCACCCTAAACAATATAGATAAACGAAAATGTAGAAGTGGGTCAGATACATCTACGTAAGTGAAACCAATCTAATCAATGTATACTACTATGACAGTGATATACAATGATTCAAGTCTAACATATAACACCTTCTGGTCATGCCTAATGCGCCACAGAACAATGTTATACCATCTAAGAAAGATCCAGTCCCTAACACCTATGGTAAAGGATCTCTGATTTGTAATCTGGTATCACCGCCTATGGTAAAATATTATTGACACCAAAAGTGGCACAACACCCAAACACCTGTTTAAAATATTGAGATCTAGCAAAAAGTATAAGAAAAACAGCAAGAACACGGGGATTTTTATAGTGATTCTGCAATCTCTAGTCTACGTCCAATGTAGGTTTTATTGATTTGTAGATTTGAGAGAGTTTTATAGAGATTTGGAGAGATTTAGAGTATAAGGAATTTATTGATCTAAAGCCTAGACAGCAAATAGTAGCTTCCTTAGTGATTGTCATATTGAGGAGATAGGAGATGAAGAAAATGAAGTGCCGAAAGTCCTTTTCCACCTTTTCCAATAGCTATTAGATCTATATTTGAAGGGGAATCGCCTAGCAGAATCGGAGGCCCATGAAATATCGAGCCAAATCCAGATCCGAGTATGCAGGGCTGAGTAACCGAGCCCAATTACAAATAAAAACCACTCGGTACTGAGTGGTTTTAGTTGGTACGGACTGGTTTTTCCAGAGGGACACCTCCCCTCCTTCTTTCCATTAGCCTTTTATCTCCGACCGTTGTGTTGCAAACACTTTTCCCTTGAAATTGGGTTGTTTCCTAGATGTTCCTAATACTGCTTTGTTCATCTCTACTTTCTTTTCTTTCTTCTCGAGATTCCTTAGAGTTATTTGTATATTCCTAAAAAAAAGCACGCCATGACGACTACTTGCATTGAGGCTTCATATACAAGTGGTTTTTGGACTCCAAAGTTGAACCAAAAGGACTCGGTATCGAGTAGTAGGGCTCAGTACCGAGTGGTCTCCTTTTGTTCATACGCCTTTGAAATTTTCTAAGTGTTATCCTATCGCCCTTTTGAGTATGTTTTCAAGTTCGTGAATCGTTCCATCTTCATCTTGACATTTAACTTTAGTTGAAATTGGCTTGGTTAAAATGTTGGATAACACTTGCCCCTAGAGTATGCTTTCATTGAAAACAATGCGTGCTTTGAAACAAGACAAGCATTGATTTTCTTTCTCCCAATTCCGATTACTTGTTCAGGAATTGGTTCAAAGCGTTGCCTTCATTTTGTAGATTCTTTTAACTGCTTATCCTGTAGTTTATCCATATTATATACCTATTCCCGTGCAATGCTTCTATTTACCGCAGCTCTGTGCATGCAAATAAAATTCCTGCAATTACTCTAGTTATATACCGTTGTTCAGCTTAGTTTGCAATCGCCAAACTGCTCTGCTTAGCGAAATAGAACCATCGGTCAACCAACTCTATGGTATTCCTATTTGTGTTGGACCAAGTTTCTTTCAACAAACCACTAATCATGAATAATCCGAGTTTTGTACTGCTCCCTATTGCCATGGGGAAATAGTTGGAATGTTTACTTTCCTATCTATACAGTTTCACGATGTGCCAGTCCCTGTTTATGGGACTTATCATTCCCAATGCCATAATCCGGACGTTGATGGGATAGAAATGTAGTGGGGCAATTTATTCGATTGCCTCCAGTCCGGTCATGCCTTTTCGACCCTGATCTTTGATCGAGAAAGTCTGATAATACCTTTTTTTGACTTTCCACAACTGTCCTCACTACTCCTCAGCTAAGCGTATCCTGCTAAGCTGCTAGCGCTGTCATGGAAACTCGCTCGTGCACTAGTTTCTATCTCTAGAAATCATCGTGTGAATAGTTCGATTTCGAGCTTCCCTTCTCGACTTTGCCTTTCTTTGGCAACAATCAAATTCTTAAAGGCCGGGATCGAATTATCCTATCGACCCCTGCATGGGTTTCCCTTCTTAACATTGCCAATCTCTGGGCAATGCTTAAGATTGGGGCTGAGTTATCCGATCAGCCCTCATAAGAGTTTTCCTTCCTGATGTTGCCAATCTCTGGGCAATATCATATCCCTGGAGGTTGGGGCCGAATTATTTAATCGACCCCTGTAAGAGTCCACCTTCATGACGTTGCCAATCTTTGGGCAATGCCAGATTCCTGAAGGTTGGAGTCGAATTATTCGATCAATCCCTATATGGGTTTCTCCTTTTTAATGTTGCCAATCTTCGAGTAACGGCAAATTCCTGAAGTGCGGGGCCGAATTATCCAATCGACCCGTATATGGGTTTCTCTTTCCTGGCACTGCCAATCTTTGGGAATCGACAAATTCCTGAAAGTCAAGACCGAATTATCTTATCGACTCCTATATGGATTTTCCTTCTTGACATTGCCAATCTCCGGGCAATGGAAAATTCCTAAAGGTTGGGGCTGAATTATCCAATCGACCCTTATATGGGTTTTCCTTCTTGATGTTGCTAATTTCTAGACAATGGCAATTTCCTGAAGGTCGGAGCCGAATTGTTCGATCGACACTGATGATTGTCCTCCTCTGTAATGCTGATCCTACGGTACCAAATTTTTGCTTACAAGAACACGACTCTATCGGTTCAAGAAGCGAATTATATCTATAAGAAAAAAGTGTGGCAAGTCCTGCCTTATTACACTACCCTCGGAATTGGGATTCCATGCCTGTGGAATCGGGATTCCATCAATTGTAGCTTGCTCAAATTTTCATCTCTAAGCTTTCACTCGATTGCATAAGTACCTGCCTAATTTGGACCAAATGCCTTCGTACCCAAGAGAACTCATTTTAGAACGAGATTCCCTACCTCGAAAGTACGGTTTCGAACCATGGTGGTGAAGTGTCATGCTACTCTTTTTTGGTGAGTAGCTCCCTTCAGTTCCGCTTCTTCCCTTTTCTCATTAACCAAATCGAGGGACTCAAGCAAGAGTTTCTTATTTACCTTTGGATCAAAATACCTTTTACGATGAGAAGGGACTTCTAGTTCTATCGAGATAATAACTTCTGATCCATAAGCCAAAGCGAGTGACGAATGTCCAGTTGTTGACTTGTAGGTCGCCCTATAGCTCTATAATGATAGTGGAAGCTCATCAACCTAATTGCCTTTAGCTTTAGTTAATTGCCTCTTTAAGGTGGACTTGATGATTTTATTTACTGCCTTCACTTATCCGTTTGCCTGCAGGTGTGCTACCGCTAAGAAGCTCTTCTTGATTTTGTACCGATTGTAGAAATCCTTGAACTCGGTTCTTTCAAATTAAGTTCCATTATACGTGATGAACTTCTGGGTTACTCCATACCTACAAATGATGTTCTTCATCATGAAGTTAATCACCTTTTTCGTTGTGATCATGGAAAGCGGTTCTGCTTCAGCCTACTTCATGAATCCACTGCTACTATTGCATATTTAGCTCCTCCCTTAGCTATCGGTAGTACATCGATAATGTCGATTCCCTAAACCATAAATGGCTATGGGCTGACCATTTGTGTAAGCTCTGATAATTGGACTCTCGGGATCCTCGCAAATCTTTGGCAACGATCGCATCATTTTTGTAATCGGCGGCATCTCGGTTTACTGTTGGCCATAAATATCGGTAGTGAAGTATCTTCTTTTTCAAAGTCTGCCCCCAGTGTGATCACCACAGTTGCCCTCATGGATATCCATATGGATTTTCTAGCCTTATCCCTGGTTACACACCAAAGCGTGGGGTTTTCGAAGGACTTTCTTTCGTTTATTCCTGTTTTTTTGGGAGAGTTCCCTTGAGCATATAATCTTTGATCGGGGTCATCCATTACTCTACTTCCTTCGTGGTTTTCAGAATCTAGTTGACATCCATCTGGTCGATACTTGGAGCAGGTAAGTTCTCCACTAGAACTAAACCCATCATCCGTGCCTCTTCAGAACTAGCAAATTTGCCAATGAATCAGCATTTAAATTCTCTTCCCTGGGAATATGCACAATCATACAGTGCTCTAAGTCTTCCAGCGGTTCTAGCGCCTTTGTCAGGTACGGAGTAAGTCTCCACCCTTAGCCTTATATACCTTCCTTACTTTGCATACCACTAGTTGGGAATCGCTAAATATAAGCAGCATTCTTATCCCTTGTTCTTTTGCTATCCTCAGTCCCGCTATCAATGCCTCGTACTCAGCCTCATAGTTTGTTGTGAGAAACTCTAGCCTTAGCGCATAACAAATTGACTATCCTTCTAGAGTTTTGAGCATTACTCTTACGCCTGAACTTTGTTTGTTCAAAGCGCCTCATCCACAAACATTTTCTAATGGAGGATTATGGTTGTATCATTCCGCTCCTCACCATCTCGTATGGTAAACTCAACAGTGAAATCTGCCAACGCTTGCCCATTTATCGCTCTCCCTCGGATGGTAACTGATATTGTATTAGCTAAATTCTATGTTCCATTTCAGCAACTTTCCTGAGGTCTCGAGTTGGTACAATACCTACTTCAGGGGCTGATCTGTCAATACTTTGATTGGACGAGTTTGAAAATACGGTCGCAACTTCCTGGACGTAATCAGTAAACAATATGCTAGTTTCTCCAACCTCGGGTAGTTCTTTTCACCTCTTGTAAATTGCTTGCTAATATAGTAGACCAACCTTTGAATTCTTGCCTCCTTACATACTTCCCGTCTAGTGTTTGGATAAGACCGGTGGTGTCTCCATGTGCCTCGACAACTCCTCAAAGGCATTTTGGCAATCCTGATTCAATTCAAACTTTTTCTAACCCTTATTCAAGGTATCGAAGGAGGGTATGCACTTATCCATTTCCTTTGAGATAAACCGACTCAAAACAACAATCTTCCCATTCAAATTCTACAACTCCTTTTTCATGGTCAGGGCTCTAACATTCCTCAAGGCGTTGATCTACTCTAGATGGACCTTAATGCCCCTTACGTTAATGATAAATCCTAGAAAATTTCCTGATGATACCTCAAAAGAATATTTCAATGGATTTAGCCTCATTCTATATTTCCATAAAATTTCAAACATCTATGAAGGGTCAACTAGATGGTTGCGAGATACATGCGATTTCACAAGCATGTCATCTACATATTCCTCCATTGTCAACTCAATTTGATTCTTGAACGTAGAATCTACCAATCTTTGGTATATGGCTCTAGTGTTCTTTAAACTGAAGAACATTACTTGATATCAGTACAGCCCTAAATTCATTTATTCTCCTGATCTGGTAATGCATCGAAATCTGGTTATAGCCTGAATAGGCGTCCATAAATAAGAGCAACTCATGTCTTGTAGTCCCATCCATCAGTTGTTAATCCTAGGAAAAGGAAAGTGGTCCTTCAGGCAAGCCTTATTCAAATCTGAATAGTTGATACATGTCCACCATTTTTCATTTTGGTTTCTTGATTAACATAGGATTGGATACTCAATCAAGTATAAAGCTCCATGGATAAAGCTATTTTCCATCAGCTTGTCCACTTCTTCTTTCAATGCAATGGATCACTCTGGACCCAGTCTACACCTTTTTTGTTTTGTTTGCGTAAACTCTGGATCAATATTCAATGTGTGACATGCTATCTCCAACAATATCCCATACATAACTGAATGCGTTTAAGCAAATACATCCAAATTTCCTCGGAAGGAATTAACCGATACCTTCTTTAAGTTAGCATTGAGCTATGATCCAATCTTTAGGACCTGAGTAGGATCATCCATGTCGATTGGAACATTCACCGTCAGCTCAGCCGGTGCTGGTCGCCCTTCCCCTGACTACTTCCTGAGATCCATAGCCTTATCAAACCAGCTATGGTTTCCGAGCCAGAGTTTAGGCTTTAATTACTAAGCTTGTGAATCCTAAATGCGGAGAGTCCTCTGTACATTCTTGCCTTTCTCATGTCAGTTTACTTCTCTCAATTCTGCAATGTAACAACGCTCTGGTGTCCTTTTACTAACCCATCCCTCTCTCCATAGGGAAATTCATCACTAAGCATTAAAGTGATAGTGCTATTCTACAATCAGCAAGGGTTGATCAGCCCAAAAAAACATTATATGCCAAGTATTCATCCACTATAATGAATTTCTGAATTTGAACCATCATACGATCTCTTTCACCTAACTCCACGGGCAGATCAATCGTTCAATTAGTTGTTCCGCTCTGCACGTAAACCGTTGAATTTGGTTTTACAGGCTGTAACCCCCTTCATGTCAATCTTCATTTGATCAAATTTTTTCCTAAACAGTATGTTCACGGAACTCCTAGTAACTACCAAGACCCGAAATATAATTGCTGGCCGAATTCCAACTGTTACCACCGTGGGGTCAAAAGTTGGCATTTCGATTCCGTCAACCTCCCTATTCTTGAATACAATATCATCAGTTATCATCCTTTGCTGCTTAGCTAAAGCTCCATCTTCTATGGAAAATCAATCCTCCTATATATGTTCTTTAGCGAGCTCGCATACCATTCCATTTCCCTCCAGCTCTTCTCCACTAAATAAGGTCCTCTAGCTATAGTATTTATAATTAACTTCCCATTATTTCACCCGGGACCATCTCCACTTGGTCCAGGCTACTTCCCTTATGGTCTCGTGGTCTGACCACCTTCCCGTGGCTCTTTAACGTACTATTGGAGCTTATTCTTCCTTATCAGTTCCTCAATGAGATCCTTCAATTGTCGGCACACGTTCGGGTTGTGTCCATGGGCTTCATTGAAACGATGGAACTTTCCGGATCGCCTTTCCTGCTCGGTCGCCTCCTTCCGAGGTGGCTTCTTATGTCATTCCATTCCTTGAGTAGCAAGGTATATGTTTTCTAATGTATAATTAAAGGGCGTATAGTCTTCTGGTTTCATATTCGTCGAGCATTTCTTATTTTCGTTGCGCCTTCTTCTAGAGCGTTGATTTCTTTTCTCATAGTTACCCGATGTTCCAATTTTACCGCCACATTACCTGAGCTTCTCTAGCTTGTTTAATCACCACGTTGCTCGGGATAACTTCCTTAGATTGTTCGTCATCTCTCTTCTTAAGTCTAGTTTCACCTCTTCCAATTGTAGAAACCGATTAGCCTTCCAATGAAACTCTTCCATAGTCGTAGGTTGCTTGTAACATCCCGTAATTTTAAACGATAATTGATTAAAAAAAATTAATTAATAATTAGTAACATCGAAAATGGAATTTTCACAAATGTTAGAATTTGGCAATGAAACATGCACCATTAGATTGAGGCGATTTTCTGATCAATTTTCATATATAAAGTTTAACGATCGGAGTTTAAACGAAAAGGCTAGTGTCGTTGGAAGTTTTTGAATTGGAAATAATTATATATGTACTTAAGGAAATAAAATGTAATTAGTAAAATAAAGTAATGTTAACGGTTGCTTAGGGTTTAAGTATGCTTAAACGCTAAAGTAAATTATCGCAATCGGTTGAAAAAGAAAACTAATAAAAAAATAAACGTGGATAATTAATTAACGTAATTCATAGCAACCCCTACAAACATGGATCCGACCCCTCACTTTCTTCTCATATTTTCTAGAGCGACGACGGAGCTCTGCCATTTTCTCTTCTTCGCTAAAATTCTTAATTCTAAAAATAGTTATATACATATATACAAGTGGAGAATAACAAAGGATAATTGAGAAGAAGAATAGGATCGAATCAAATCGTCAATGGTAACGTAAATTATAAATCTGGATCTAAAATCTAAATTAAATCCATATCACTTCTCTGATCTAGATTTCTGATAGATATATGTATGCTTGGGGTGGATGTATTCAAATAGGGAGAGAAAGAGAGTCAAACTCAATAATATGGATTAGAACTAGAGATTTGGAAAGCTAAAAAGGTAAGTGGGAAAATTATATACTTTTATATAATATTGGATATATCTTGTTGTAAATATGATCTTTGTATGCCTGAACTAATTATTTGGAGTTGTAGGCTTAATTATATGCATATAGTGAAATATAAAACCCTACCTACACATTCTACAATTGATAACTTAAATTTAATATTGCATGTATATGAATTTGGGAATTGTTGGGTAGTAGTAATACCTGAATTTGATAAATTATATGATAGTTCCATATTTGTAGATTAAATGATTTATGCTAGTAATAAGAACTAGAAGTTATCAAAATAAGTTATTAGGGTTTAAGTAGTATTTAATTTATTGGAATGTAGGGAGCTGCAATGTAATTTTCTATAGATTATCAAGTTCAAATTCATAAATAAAAGTGTATCTTTTGAAATAACAAGGAATACGCCTATAAGAAAGAGATGTACAAAATAGGTATATTTTTCATATTTTATACCATTTATTTCAATAACCACGAAATGATAATTCCATGTAATTCCAAATGTAACACAATTTTTTTGTTGGATAAGATATAAATATTTATAGTATTAACCTTTCCTTTTGAGGAAGATGCAATTTGAATACTCTAAAATGCAGGAGTCTCTATGTATGAATTAAAGATTTGTAATAGTAATAACAAATAAATGTCCAACTATAAAATTAATATAAGCAATAAAGAAAAGTTGGAAATCAAATAATAAACGAAAAAGGTATGTAAGGTAATAGGATGAACAACGATGAGTTAAAAGTTAAGTAAGTGATAAATGGTAAGCAAGTAATAAAATGAGTAAGTAATGAGGTTAACAGTCAAAAGAAGATAGTAAAAGATAAAAAGGAACTGTAAATAAATTTAATAATAAAAAGAGGAAGTAAACGGTAAAGGATATTTAAATATTTTAAATTAAAAGGTAGCGGTAAATGACATTAAATTTACATTAATGGAATAAGGAGTAAACGCTTGAAAAAGTAAAGGAATATTATTAACAATATAATATTGGAGGCATAATAATAGGTATGAACACACACACACACAAATATATATATATATATATATATACACACACACACACACACATACACACAGACAAACACACACACACACACGTAGCCTCAAGTATGTGTTTATTAAGGGTGTGAATTAGTAAGTTAGCCATTGACTTAGATTGAATGAGAATGACATAGTCATTAAAATAGATTGAAATGTGAGGTCAGTAATGTTACACAATAGAAGTCTGCCCCCCACAAAGGGCTACTAGCATTTGTGTATACATTATACTAATGTGGGACATATCCAATTGTAGGACCCGTGGAGTTATATACGCTCATGTATAGGTGAAGGAATACCCTAGTAGGGTCTACTTCAATCTTTTAGGAGGGGTATTTCCCTTATTTCATTAGGCAATCTATATGGAACGGTAAGCAAGGCTCGATGATATGTCAGTGTATTTGGTAACATATTATGGAGTAGGAGCTATACATAGGCCGAGAATGTCACCAGTCCTGAGCGGTCAGTGGAAAGATGAGGGTTTCACCTAAACGGGCTACACCTTCTACTAGTGTAGGTCACATTTAGTTCATGCATCACTATAGTTGTTTACTATTTTTTGTTAGGAGGCAAGGATAGACAACCATTAAGTGACGTCTTTCAAAACGATTGGGGTATTTCGAGGAGCTGAGTCTTTTATAGTTCATGGAGTTGAGTCCATAATATGAAGCAGACAAGTAAGTAAATCCCCAAGTCAAGATAGAGTGCGGCTAAACTATTATGACGCCATTATTAAGCATGATGGGAGTTCCTTGGTATGTATACAACGAGGACGTGATACTACATTGATGAGGGATTCGGACGAGGTATTGGTTTATGTATATTAGCGGGGACGGTATCTTGGTCTAAAAGGGGACTATGGTACTTATATACACACACACACGTATGTAGTTATGGTCTACTTTGAGTAGATGGGGCATATCGTACGCGTACGTGGATTTGTCACGATTAAGCAAAATAAAAGGCATAACATGTGGTGGAAGGCAATCGACACAAACTAGTGTTATATATAAAGTGTGTAATTTACTAGTCCTCGGAATATTGTTCCGAGCCCCTCCTCATTACAACCCACATGATAGCTTTAGAGGAACAGGTACCGGTGAAAGGCAAAAACAGGGGAAGGAAGATCTCCTTATGCATGTTCCACATTGACAGGGATGCTTGATCTCGGAAGTGACAACCTTGATCCGTAACTATATGTTTATTTATACTTTACTATTCCGCTATGATTTTATATCAATAGTTCTCTGATATGCATTTATTTATTTTTAGGATACCAAAAAACCAACGATCTGTACTTTGGTGGACTTGGGTTTTCGATTTAGCGAAAATTCGGTCCTACTAGGCTGCTGGTTGTCACATTTGGTATTAGAGCTTTGGTTAGGCGATCTTAAGAATTAGGATACGTTGAGTGAATATATTTATATTTTATTATAATTATATAAGTATAGTATACACCAAATCCTATAAATTCCAACTATAGAGTAGTTGTAACCATACTATGAAATGATGGATAAGTTGAATATGAGTCAGAACAATGGGTAAAGTTGAAGTTATAGACCTATCCCGATTACTCCATGGGAAGTAGGTCATATTAGAAGGCATTGACTTAAGAAGAGTATGAATGCGACATGTGGAAAGGTCCTCGAAGTTGGATAGTACTTGAATCCCTTGTAGAGTATAAATTGCTTTATGGTTGTAGATACCTGCAGGATTGCTGATTGATGATGTATAGTATGTCAGATAAATGAGAAAGCAAGAATCTACATGTCACCTATATCCGAAAGTAAGAATTAAATAAGTTCTCGAAAGAAGGTGTGTAGTAACTACTCCAGGATGATAGTCGAATTTTAATATTCTTAGAAAGGATAAGTTAGTAGGTAAGTAGAAAAGAAGAAGAGTCCAAAGAAGGGACAAATAAAATTCCACTTTGAGTCTGGTCCCATATGAAAGCATTTAGTATAAAAGTTGAAATGGTTTTAATATAAAAGTTTTAAGAAAAAATATAAGTAATTTATTTGAAATAGAAAAACCCTGTTTTTGAAAGTAAGTATATACTAAATTTTCCAAAGAAACAAAATATCTACATTTTATTTAAATAAAAAGTTTTAGTAGAAATTAAAATTAGTTAAATGGAAACTTTAGTAAATAAGGTCTTATAAAAAGTTATTTCTTGTGAAAAAAATGTATAGAGCATATGTATAGCTCGTTGAATTTTCTACGACGAATTTTTTTTAAGTTGTAAAATTCTTTTTAGGGATAGACAATAAGAAGTGGTACAAGTTTAAAACGGGATAAATAGTATGGGAATGAAGACTAGATCCCGAAAATAAAATTAGTAGGCAAACACACTACAATGTTCAATAAGAAGACAGTAACTTGAGAGGTAAAGTCGTATAATGAGGAGCAATTTAAATCAGAACATTTTAGGTAGAAGATAGTTAAATAGTAATAACATTATGAAATATAAATAGAAACAATATTAGACATTTATATAAAATAATGTTAGTAGTTAGAAATGATGTTAGAAGATTAAATTAAAAATTATGCTAGTAATCTATTTAGAAGCAACATAGGAAAGTAAAGGCAAAACATAGAAAATGGACATTTTCCATTATTGTGCATGTTGATTGCAAGTGTCTTTTAAATGTCCCCCTCACATGATATTGGAGACTTCGCCAAGGATTGGAAGTGGAGATAGAATGAGTAATAGGAAAATGATAGGGTGGAAGTGTCCTTGTCTACTCCAGTTTTTATTGTTTAAAATTTTAAAAGATGTTTTGAAAACATTGTAAAGTGAGTGTATTTTTAAAGAAATGGTTTGGTATAAGAATTTAGTTTTCAAAAGCAAAGCTTAATAAATTTTTTGAGTTAAAAATCCCAAAAGTAAGAATCCTTATTGTTGAAAATGGGCTTTAAAAGAAAAGTTGATTTAAAGGAAAAGGAAAGGAACGTTTTAACATTAAATTGCTAGCACTTTCTTTTGGACTTGATGAATAAAGCTTAATTTAAAAGTTCTAAAATCTAGTTTTAAATTTAAGACACCTTGTTCTTTTAATAAAAAGCTTCCAAGTTTGTACTTTTAAAGATAAAAGTTTTAGGATTAAGTGCTTTAAAAAATTTGAAGTTTTAACTTTTGAAATAAAAAGTGCGAAAACCAAACCAAAATTTTGATGTGGAGTAGATAGGGATGACTCCTAGATAAGATGAGGTAAAAGGTAAGGCTATGAAAAAATAGCAATGACTGCTCATAGAGTAGCAATAAAATACCTCCGTAGAATGCAAGGAATATTGGCGAGAGCCTAGAAATGTTTTATTAGACATATGTGCAAGCCATAAGAAGAACCTACGAAGGAGTAATAAATGGTATCAAAGTACGCTTCTGTGATTTTTAAAACAAGCTCGCAAGAAAGTTTGAGGATAAAGAAAGTAAATACAAAAAAAATAGAGAATACTATTGAGAGATTTAGATTAAGAGAAGATAATAACAGAGAGTAATAAGATGGAAAACACACATAGAAGACATTGGTAGACTGAAGGTTATGGAAGGCAAGATAGATGATGGAAAAGTTATTCCGCCAAGTCAATTTGCCAATGAGTTATTATAAATATGCATAGTTTATATTTTTTACCCACTATAGTGTGGGGATGCATAGGTTATCCCATAATTGGTCGTGATAATGGAAGTAACGGATTGACCTTAATTATTAGAAGCCAAAAAGAAGTTAAGATATATGGGTTACAGGGGAATGACATGTTATAAAGGTACATTTAATTTTAGTAAAGTGATGGGGCGACAACATTATAAATGTCAGTTGATGTTAAAGGACAACTTCTAGCAATCGTTTCTTTTAGGTTTGGGTTGTAAGCATTAGTTGTTTCTGTTGTATAAAATGCATACGATATCATGAGAAATGTTCCTTTTGAAAATTGGCTTTTTGGATGGACCACTATATTAATTGAAAAACTATGTAAG
Organism: Allium fistulosum; assembly: GCA_030737815.1. Classification (NCBI taxonomy): domain Eukaryota; kingdom Viridiplantae; phylum Streptophyta; class Magnoliopsida; order Asparagales; family Amaryllidaceae; genus Allium; species Allium fistulosum. Next base: position 223,207,137 of record CM060905.1, read on the forward strand.
GAAATCTCATGTAGACACTTAACTAATGCAAATACAAAAATAAAAGGCTGGAAGTCTATAGAATAAATTAGGGAATTTATTAAATTAGGTACTAAAGGAATAGTTAAGTTAAGTCCTAAAAAGTAATATAGGTTGAGGGAGATAAATTTTGGTGAGCGAAGGATAGGGAAAGGTTGTTACGATACCATGGATCACTATCCCTACACCTTAAAAAGCCAAAATTTATAAATGAACTTGTATGCCGGTTATTATTGTAAAATAAATGAAAAAGTTTTTGAAATTGACATGTACCGTATAGTAGAATATAGTCCATTAGGGATCACTATCCTTTGATTTTAAAAAATAAAATGCTTTTATAAAAAGCTTTGAAAATAATGAATCTTTGAAGATTTTCTAACTATTTCAAAATTTTAGTTTAAAAAGGTTTTGAATAGAAAAGTGGAAAAATTTTGATTTTGAAATGCCATATGCTTTGCATAGGGAAAAAGTTGACGGGTTAACAAGTATGAATTTTACTAGTGCAACAGAAGTGACAATAAAAGTAAAAGGCAGTTAGTGATAAGAGAAAAAAATATTTTTAGCTATGAAATCTCTTTTTCCATAGCCTATCAATAGGTGAACAAAACTTGTTCAAAATAACTCTGTTTTAAAATTTAAAAGTAAATTTTCTAATGTGGACTATATGTAATGAGACACCTTTTCGACCTTTGAATGTCGACACTCTTACATCCATAGTATACATGTGTCATGCATCCAAGTGCCGGAAGGACAAAACGTTAGGGTAAAGAAAAAGAAGAAAAGAGAAATAACAAGAAAGGATGATAACATATAATATCAAAAGATAATATACAAAGCCACTCTAATATACATAGCATTTTAGAGTTACTACTCGAAGTACTATCATCAGCTTGGACAGTTATAACAATCAGCCCTTACAATTGCTGATATATATATATATATAAAGTAATGCACCAGAAAGAAGAATACCATGGTAGGTAAACATTTAGCTCTTCTCCAAGAGCTCAATGAACATCAACGAAAACCGGTCTTTCTCAGACTGCTCGAAATAGCACATGAGAAGTTTAGGAAAAACAAAAGCCATGTGTCGGACATAAGTCTGGTGTGAGAAACACAAGAAATATGTGTATAGCATATAACAGCACCTTTTGAGACTATTGTAACGGTTATCCCCTCAAAAGAACCAAACCATCTAATAAGTATATATTGCGATATAATTGATAACGTTTATGGTAAAGAATATAAATCAGAAAATAACTATGATGCTTACATTGGTCACACCATAACATATTAAAGTACAATCAAACCGGTAAGGCATGATCGCATATAGATTTTCTATGGAGACGTCTCTAGCTTAAAAAATGAAGCGGATATCCATGAGAATGATCAGAAATCACCTTTCAAGCATCGTATATCTCTAGATAAAATATAACATAAGGTAAACACAATAGGCCCACCGCCCGGACAAGCGAACCTACCCCACGTGGAACTCGGTATCAATAACTCCGCAGGCACAACATATCGATAAGCATACTCTAGATATGGAGATGATATACCCCTTGGGTTAGCTAAACCTAGGATTGTGCAGCCTACTCTATCTTTAGTCATATAGCGATGGTGAAGTCGCGTTCAGTATCTCAGCACACAAGCCATCGTTACTTGAACAGGTCACGAATCCCCAAATGTATTCCAGCATCTCGAACGGATCCACTTCCAAGAGATAGAACATGTAACTCAGTCTTGAAGTGGTTTTCGATAAGTAAAACACATACTGATCCCGATGTCTTCAAGTCTAAATCGACGAATTTGGTGATATTCAACAATAACGAGAATTAATGATCATATATGGAAACTAAGTCTTATATACTTATCACGTTTTCGAACTTCTCAACTTCCTTTATCCTTCGATTAAGAGTGAAGCCTGGTAGGTTAGAGCACTATTACTTCTACACCCTACTCGAATTGTCATTCTTAACTCTCACGGATAGAAACAAGTCTACTTTGTTGGCTTTAGTGCTAAGTACACGAAATAATACTTTCCATAAACAAGTAAACACACAAAGCACGATCAAGCCACATAAACGACTTTTAATCCCATTTTTGGTTAATTAATCGTCCATTAATTAAAACCTCTTTTATTAGTAAAACTCCCTTTATCTAATAAAACTTGCTTTTATTAATTGACATTCCTTTATTAATTAAAACATCCTATATTTAATTAATATTCCTTTATTAATTAAAACTTCATTTATTAATTAATATTCCTTTATTAATTAAAACTTCCTTATTTAATTAAATGCTTCATCCTTTAATTAAAACTTCTTTTATTAGTAAAACTACTTTTTATCAAATAAAACTTCTTCATTTAATTAAAACTTCATCTTTTGATTAAACAATTCTTCCTTTAATTAAACTTCTTTTAATTAAACATCTTTTATTAATTAAACACCTTTATTTAATTAAACTCATTTTTTACTTAAACTTCACTTTATTTAGTTAAACTTCACTTGTTTAATTAAACTTCTTATTAATTAAAACTTAACTTATTTAAACTTTTATATAGATTTAGTTTCCCTTTATAAAAGATATATACTTGTATTTTACTATTCACATATTTACTATTCGTTTAAACTCTTTCTAAACATCAAAAGTATTCATATACTTATCTCAAATGGTATAAGTATATTCACAAATCATTAACAAGATTTACTTACTTTAAAATATAATCAAAGTGGTTAAAAGCAAATGTTACTCAAACATTATTACTATAAACTCTTCTCTTTTATAAATTAAATATATAAATTTTCTACCTTTATTCCAAAAGTCTCCATATTTGTTATTATCTTTAAATTTTCCATTATTAAAGATCTAATTATATTTATGATATTTTTCCAATTTAAAATATAATTCAAGGATTTAAAAACAAATGTTACCAAAACTTTGTTTATGACAAAACTGAATCACTGTCCACTTAATCATTATCTTTAAAACTCTATTTTTAAGACTTGAATACTTTTTTAAGGGTTTAAGACAAGTGTTACTTAAACATTGTCACAACAACCCAAAACTATTCACTTACAATTATCTTTAATTTATTCACTATTAAATATCTAATTATATTCCTTAATTATAGTCCAAATTATAATCTTAATTATAATCCTAGTTATAGTCCTAATTATACTCTCAATTATAGTCCTAATTATAATCTCAATTATAATCTGTTGGTGCAAATTTTCATCCACACTAACATTTTGAGGTCTGAAGGTATAACTCCGGAAGTTGGTAGGAATATTGAACCCGATGAAGAGATTACTGAGATGTAATTTAATCAAGCTTAGGTCATGAAATGTTGGACGGTAAGGTCTCAATAGCAAATACAAAGAAGGTAAAGTGCAGAAAGTAAATAACACCTAAACTTTTATAGTGGCTTGGGTCGAAAGTCCCTACATCCACTATCCTTTCCTTATTTAGTCACTCTTATCTAGCCAAGAGGCTTATTATATTAAATTTAGGCATTTCCGCCATTAATGAGTTTGTAAATAGAGCTTTAATATAGGAAAGCAAAATATTATCGTATGTCTCACTTCTTTGTTATGCCAGAAGATCCTTGCGCCTTGGGTGTAACGACCCAGAATTTCCATCATTTGAAATTCATATATTTAATTAATTTTAAATATTAATAAGTAAGATTTGGAAGTCGAATTAATTTAATTCGATATAGTGATTTAATTGGGCGATTAAATTATTAATTTAATATTTGAAATTTCAGAAATAATTGAAATCTGAATAAAATGTGATTAAAAATGATTTATAAAGTTATAATAAATCATATTGGAGTTATAATGATGTTGTAGAACTTTAAAATTGAATTTAAAGTTAAATTGTGAAAATTGAATATTTTAATATTTAATTGACTAGTAAAAATAGCCATTTTTCAAACAGTCTCGGATTTCGATGAAACCTATTTCATCGGATCTGTAATGTGAAATTATTGTATGGTTTCAAATTTCGTGTCAATCGGATGTACGGTTTGTCCGGGACAAGCCAAAACGCATTGAAATCAGTTTAAATCGATTTGATTTAAATTTGATCGTTTATTTCCGTAACTCTCACATACGATCGAATTAGCTCCCAAAACACGTTCCATTGTGTTCGGAACGCGGGGTAAACCTTAAAAACGCCAGCCGGCACGCTCGATTTGGAGTTCGGAAAAATTTCGATGAATAGTGTTTTTGGGCAATTTTCTATAAAAGGACGAGACAATCTTCATTTGCAAAACAATTAGGGTTTCAGCCCTTGGACGCCAGTTTACTATCAATGGCCAAAAAACTCTCCTCTTCCTCCCTCATTTTCTTCAAATCCGTTAACAATTATCAAAAAGTTTCAACTACAAACTTCTAGAGCACGTTGAGATCTTCCTATCCAACGGTGGAGATCGAAAAATTCGCCACGAATCAACGACAATTAGTGATTCAAGGGAGTGCGTTCAAGCTCGAAGTACGAGGCAGCCGAGCATGGCCGGCCTCTGGCCGAAGGTAGCACTCGCGATGGGCTTCAAAACCGTGGTCGTTGATCATTGTGAAGTCGAGTAGTTTGGTCGCGTCAATTAGGGTTAGGGGGCGGCCGGTGGGTTAGTTACGTACGCATCTACCTGGGTGTTATCGCGATGAGGAAGAAAGAAACGCATGGCCATGATTTCATCTTTCGAAGCATACGGCCAGATTTAAACTAAGGTTTAAAATAAAAAGAAATTGTAAATTGTTATTTTATAAATCGCGTAATCTTTAAAATATCATATCTTTTTCATACGAGGTCGAAAACGCACGAAACGAATTGCGTTGGAACCGTATTGACGAGCACTACGCAATGGAGCTAGTTTGGAGTCAATTGGAGTCAGTAAAAATTTTGAGTAAAATTAAATGGTCGTTTAATTTTATTCGGAATAAAACGCTGCACCCGTTATTGAAAGCAAGGTGAGAACTCCTCACTCAATCGAATATTTTGTTTCGATTTAAATTTTAAATAGTTAGATTTAAAATTGTTGATAGTGTTGATTGTGATGATTGGATGATAAATTGTTATCTATTGTGTTAAATAGACCCTATACGCCGTATATTTAGCGGAGGTTATTTATTAAAAACATATACCGCGATAATTTCACATTGAAGTGCAATTGGTATTATATATGTATTTGGAGTTGATTTCCCACATTATATAGCGGATGAGACCCTATTGCGCCGCATAATAGCGGATAATATTTGTAAATCCCATATACCACGATAATTTCACTGTGAAGTAAAATTGGTATTGTGCTAAAATCTGTGGATGCAGGGAAACAGGTTGGAGGGATCCAACTGGATTCCTCAAATGATTGAATGTATTTCAATATTGTGTGTTGATTTATTTATAATCGCCGTGTGATTATATTGTGATTGAATCTGTAGACGGCTATAATTTAGCCGAATATATTTTCGGTATCGTTGGATACCAGAACCAAATAAAATTTGATTTTTGAAAATACAAGTTGAAAATTTATCGAAAAATTTATTTTTGATAATTGGATAAATTTAAAAAAAGAGTTAAAAGATAAAAACTATATTTTTAAACTATATTGAAGTAAATTTCAAATTTGTATATAAGGGATTAATAAATCGAGTTCGAAATTATTATTTATAAATTGAATAATTTTATTATAAAATTGGATTTTTGAAATTTAAGTTGAAAATTTATCGAAAAAATTTATTTTTGATAATTGGATAAATTTAAAAGGAGTTTTATAAGATAAAAGTTTTATTTTTGAATTATATTGAATTAAATTTCAAATATGGAAAAAGGGCTTAATAAATGGATTTCGAAAATATTATTTATAAATTGAAAAATTTATTTAAAATTTGGATCTTTGAATAGTTTGGAAAATAAAGGAATTTATCTGCTTAAAAAGGAATTTACTATAAAAAGGAAATAGATTTAGAAATTCATTTGGTAATTGATTTTTTGTGATTGAAAATAGATCTCTTGAAAATATTTGGAAATTGATTTGGCATTTTGAAATAAATTTGAAAATGTTTGAAATTAATTGATTATTAATTTACCATAACTAGTAAAATTGATTTATTGAAATCTATCTGATTTAAATTAATCAGATAATTAAATTAATCCTACTTATGGATGTTTGGATTATATTGGATGTTGAATTGTTTGACATCTTTGATGTGTGATGTTTTGTGATATATCCTGTTTTGTGTTGTGATCTGTGATTTGTTTATTTTTGATATTTATATATATGTGATCTGTGAATGAAAGATAAGCGTTATAATTTATACCGCTTATCAATTATATTGTTATATTTGATCTGTGATGGGTGAATGTTGTTGCACTATTGTGTTAAAACCGTGGACTACACAATACACGCACAAATGTGGATTTCACGTGGAAATCGGTTAAGTCACAGATTTTTATCAATTTTGGAAAATTGAGTTTTTGAATCCAAAATGGTTTTGGAATTGGAATTGAAAGTTTTTGAAAATGAGATTCAAAAATAAAAGTTATTTTAAATAACTTAATAAAAATTGGAATTTAAATCATTTGATTTAAATTTTGAATTCAATATTTTGAAATTGAATTCAATGAATTGGGAATTATGGTCTAAAAGATTTTTACAAATTATAAAAGGTGTTTACATGAGTTTTTAACCATTTAAAATATGGTTTTGGAAATTTAAATTTAAATTCAAGTTTTATACTTGGATGGCTTTAAACTATGAAATTGTAACCAGTTTTTCCCAAAACGAAAACTATCTGTTTTTAAATTATAACAGCTTTCATAAAGTGAAAAGATTTCCAATTTTGTATCGAAACATTTCAAATTGAAATGAAATTGTAAATAGTTTGGAAAAAAAACTATGAATTAACCATTGTAACGATAATTAAACTTTATTTTGAAATAAAAGAGTATTTCAAAAGGTGTATCTTTTATATTATAAAAGACTTGAATTGTGAATAGGTTTGAAAGCTATAAATTAAATCTTGATTTAAAGATTTAATGGGTTAATCAAATTGAAATGGGAATTGATTTGGAAGTCTGTAAATGAATCTTTGTGAAAATGGGTAAACTCTGTGAAGTAAATCTTTTTGTTTAAAGATTTAAAATGGTAATTTGTTTAAACCATTTAAAGGAAAGGATTTGGGTAATAAGTTGTGACTTAATTAAAATTCCTATATCCATATATTTTAAATATTGTGCTCACTATTCGGGTTAGCCGGGAAAAGACCTTTGTGTCATATAACCCATTCCGAATTAGTGATACTACGATATGGATCGCATTGAAGACCGGCGGTGAAGACCGGGTATTTATGAAAATGATAGGATGACCTATCGATTGTCTCTGCACCGTTAGCTACGGTATAGAGATTTCCTTTGTGATGGGAAGTTTTATCGGGATTATGAATACCCGGATTGCAAGGGCTTCTTTGGAAGTGCCTTCGGTTCTGTTCGAACCCGGAACAGACTTGTATGGTTACATGTCTGACATTACATTTTGAGATATAAAGCTGATTTCTTTCAAATACATTTTTGTTTGGTGGCGGAGAATTTATTCTCTTAGCTTAACACCCTTCTCTGAGACGTACGAGCTCAGAGGTTATGTAGTTGAAATTTATCAGTGATATATTCCCAATTTGGTAATGTGGCATGCTGAGTGTTGCTGTGTGATGATCATTTATTGATCAATTGTGATCAAAGCGTGGCTTTGTGAAAAAGCGTAGCTTTGTGGATGAGACTTCGTCAAGACCTCACAACCCGGAATGGTCGAAACAGGAATATGCGGCAAGGTTAGGAGGGTAGCTCCCTTTAGGGTATGTCATTTCCTTCTGGAAAAGGGTGGTATCAGGTATGGAGCCCTGGTATTTAACCTATGTGGATACTCCGATCTCATTTATTGTGTGATTGTGTGTTTATCGAGGCACCTCGGATAAAGGTCCCAAAGGACCGGGGGTGGCATATTCGTGAGTTACCTAGTTACAGGGGTAACCCGGCCTTGTGTTGGCAGAGAGATAGTTAGTTCTCGGGACGTCCAGCCAAAGGCGATCCCATGTGGCAGTAGGAAAGGAAGTTCCTTAGCCTGACCATTTGTTGGAAATCCAAAGAAACAATACGAACCTTGTACAGTTTTAGTTGTATAACCTGCTATGGAATGTGGCGGTAACCTGCTATTGAACATAGTAGCTATAGTAGGTATACAATAATGGTTGTATGTTGGCTAAGATTAATATTATACTTTCGAAATGTTTTTCCACTATGCACTAATAATAACATCCAATGATTTTATTTTGCGTAGTAAGCATCTTTGACTATCATAAGAAGAAATCTTCTCCAATTCTGCGTTTGCATTGTGTGTGTGGCGGGAGGTCTTATGGTAGTTTCATTTTCCAAAAACATTGCGGATATTTTCTACTTGCTTTGTTGTTGTTGTGTTTTAAAGATAATAACTGTTTTAGTTCTCACACCAGTCACCATGACTGACCTGGAGTTTATTGTTTCCTTCCTAAACTCTGGGTGCCCACCAATTTCCACACGGGCAGTCTAGAGTTAGGTTATCAGGTCATTCTGGATTCAGGAGATGCTGTGGAGCTCAGTGGCAAGCAGGATGGCGAGGCATAGCATTTGTATATGATATTATTATTCCGTTGTGTATTCTGTATGAGGACAAGTTCATATAACTGTCCAGTGTTGTATATTGTTGTAAACTCTGATGATGATGTAATATATAAAATGATATAGTTCTTTGATTTAAAGATTATTCATTTATCTATTATATATTGTTCCACTGCGAATGTGAGATTCTGTTATTGTTTCTGTTTTTTCTTCTTTCTTTTTCTTCTGTCTTCTTCTACCTCTTCTTTTTTCTCCATAATAATTCGGTTTTCCGGCATTCGATTGCTCGGCAGTTGATACAGTGGACGTATTAATGTCGACTTTCGAGCGACGAAAGATTGCATTCGTTACATTGGGATTGTCGCCTATTATAGCCAATATACTGTAATGCCATTAGTGGATAGCCTTTCCCTTAGATTGACGACCTCGCTTGCTAAGTGTGGCTAAGATTTGAATGCTTATCATCATCTAGTTGAGTGCATTTTAACGCGGATTACTGACATGATGATTATATATATAACTTCTTGGATACCTTTCGTTTATCTCAACCTTGGTCTCGGCCTGAGGTATCTGAGCCGTTGATTGTTGATACTTGCTAAAATGCTTATGGTTTTGGCAGCTGCTACCCTCGGTCAAGCTTCTTGTCTTGGCTGAACAATGATCTTGACTTCGGTTGATGCCTCGATTCATGCTCTTGGATACTGAGTCCGGTATTTACACTCTCGTTGGAAACAAAACAATGGATCTTAGTACTACAAGCAACGAACCTTTCCTTTCGAATGTTCGTCATTTGTGCTTTATAGAAATTATAGTGTAACATATGCCCCCAAAGTTCACCTCGTATGATTGATATGAGGTGGACTTTGGAGAGAATAGCGTTATATCATGCTTTAATACTTGGCTTGTTTGTTCCATTCCTATTATGAAGTTGATCCTGAGTTTTCGAGCAAAGTAGCATCCTTAGGCCTGTCAGAAGCATTGCTTCACTAAGACAATTTGTAAAGATCTAACCTTTTTAGTGGGTTTTGAAAATAATTCGAAATCTAACCTCATCTTAAGGGTTTTAGAAAGTGAAATTAGTGCCCGGAGGAGAGAATACTTCGATAGCATGCTCCAGTTATCTAGATTTGGTCTTACCTATATATCGGTTTTGAAAATTATTAGTAAAGGTATAATGCCTATATTTGCACATTATCATAAGAAACTTGGGCTACCTTTTTTGAAATTAAACTTTAAATTTGGACTGGAAGGCATGCTTTTAACCGGACCGTGAGGTCTAAATTTTTTTTATCATGTTTGTCACTTGAAGCCAGCCAGGCGAAGTTATAAGCGGAATTGCTTCGGTGTTGAAAGAAAAAAATCTAATTTGAGACCGTGAGGTTAAAACTTTTTGAAATTGTGCTCGTCACTTGAAGCTATCTAGGCTAAGTGATAAGCGAAATTGTTTCGGTGTCGAAAGGCAAAATCTGGTTTGGGATCGTGAGGTCAAGATTTTTTTTGAAATCGTGCTTGTCACTTGAAGCCATCTAGGCTAAGTGTTAAGCGAAATTGTTTTGGTGCCGAAAGGCAAAATCTAGTTTAGGACCGTGAGGTCGAGACATTTTTAAAATCGTGCTTGTCACTTAAAGCCATCTAGGCTAAGTGATAAGCAAAATTGTTTCGGTGCCGAAAGGCGAAGTCTAGTTTTGGACCGTGAGGTCGAGACTTTTTTGAAATCGTGCTTGTCACTTGAAGCCATCTAGGCTAAGTGATAAGCGAAATTGTTTTGGTGCGAGATTGTTTTGGTGCCGAAAGGCAAAATCTTGTTTAGGACCGTGAGGTCAAGACTTTTTTGAAATCGTGCTTGTCACTTGAAGCCATTTAGGCTAAGTGATTAGCGAAATTGTTTCGATGCCGAAAGGCAAAGGTTAAACATGACAATAAGGCTGAGGAGATACTTATCTTGCAAGACCTATGAAAAGGGAAGCCTAGATCTATTTCTGAAAGGACAGGTCTTGATCTTGCATTAAATGCTCATGACAATTGTCATGATTCTATTGGTCTTTTTGAAAAAGTGTCATCCTTTTCTCTACCTAGGATGATTTGTATTCTGATACTGCCACACTTATTCTATGATTACGATTTAACCAACTAGGTAATCTTTATCGTTGATTCTGGGGTTTAAATAAAGGGACAGTTTGGCACAGGTCCCTAATAAGTTTCAAAATACACAAAAACCCCAGTAAAAAAAGTTTATAAATTAGGTCCCTAGAATTAAGTTACCGAATAATGGCATACACTTATGCGATTATTCAGTGAATAATTGAAGACATTTATGCAATTATATCAAAAAATTGCAGACATTTCCACAATTATTCACTGAAAAATTGCGGAAATTTCTGCAATTTTTTCAAAAATTTGAGGAAAATTCCGCAATTATTCACCAAAAAAATTGCTGAAATTTTCGCAATTATTCACCCAAAAAATTGCATAAATTTATGCAACTTTTGGATATAATTGCATAAATGTCTGCAATTATTCAGTGAATAATTGCATAACTATATGCAATTACTTATTAACTTAATTCTGGGGACCTAATTTACATACCTTTTTTTACTGAGGTTTTTGTGTATTTTGAAACTTATTAGGGACCTGAGCCTAATATTCACTTAAATATACCCTTTTTCTTCTCTTCTTCTTTCTTACTCATATTATCTGTAGTCGCATTTGCCATTAAAGCTTAGAAACCTTCACTGCAGATTCTTGACTCAAATAGTAAGTCTTTGATCCTTTCTATGATTTTATCATTGTTCTTTACTGCCATCAATATTTGTGAGCATTTTTCTTCTTCGAATTTATAAAAAATTCGATTGTGATTACTACTATTATACTAGTGTTGAGTTTTGATTTGAGACATCATTCAATTAGTTAAACCATGACGGCTATCATCTGTAGATTAAGACTTTGTCTCCAAATCAAATCTTTCATCGACTTGGGTCGATAATTGGTTATTTGAGGGAATTTTGAATTTGTGCTAAAAGACTTAATTTTAGGCCCAATCCCCCCATTTTGAACTATAAGACTTTGAGCCTTTTTGGTAGAGGTTTCAGAATTCTTACTGAATTGTTAGCTTGTCATTGGCTTTTTCTAGACCCTTCGATGGATAAACCAATGACTGGTCAAAAGGAGTTGAGAATTGGTTAGAGAGCTATGGAATCGAAGGAGTCGAGGTCAGGGCTCCTGGTCTAGATGACGATTTGAGTGAGCCCTGAAGAGCTCTTCACTTGGACACTGGAGCATCTAGAAAATGAATATCGCTTCCCCTTGCCCCTTTGTTTGTCGATATTTTTGAATTTTATGGACTTAATGCAACTTGGAGTTGTCTCATAAAGTACTTTATCTACTTTAGCGATCTTATATTGGAAGAAAGAGTACCAAATCATGACCACTTCCAAAATTCATTATTTGTACAATCTGCATAAGTCACCCTATAAGTCACTGGTTCCTCGGTATTTTCTTCGATTCTGGAAGAAAATGCCCTTAATCAAACCACTTAGGAAAGTGACGGATACCCACTGGTTTTATGTAAGGATAGATGATCCCTGAATCATTATGGAGTAGCCGATGGCATATAAGTTTTCAAGCCCTTCCCATCTAAAATGATCTTGCTTTTGAACTTTGATCATACCATTTTTTAATATCTTTTCCTTTTTGAATCCCTCGGCTAAACTTGGAAGGGATAAGACCCCGACCCTCAAGGATCTTTATGATGCTAGGTACGAGGAAGTAATGAAAATCCTAGAAAGGGAAAGACTTAAGCACATAGTCCTCACCAAGGCTAATTTCAAGGTTTGTGGGTTATTTCCATCTTTTGTATGTTCTATGGATACGACCCTCCTTTATCAAAAATTTTATCCTCCAAGATAGTTGATTCGTATGATTTTGAAGAGGTCACCCACTATGATCCCAAAAATACAGAGGCCGAAAGACCGGATGCCATTCCCAAGGGTAGACCTCGATTTTAGATATACCTATTTTAGGACATAACTTTAATGGAACATAAACTTGATCATCTAACCCGTTTTCTCTTTTTATGTGGTGGTGTCTTCTAATGATGTGCATGAAATAAGCGAGTTGCTACTGAATAAACCATCCTCTTTCTTTCCTTCTCGACCGAAACCAAGTTAAAAGGACCCATCCGAAGTTAAGAAGCCGAGGAAATACAGGACTATCCCTCCTGCCAAGAGCATGCTTGCCCCAGACGCCTTCGCTATAGCTTGTTCTCCTAGGGACCAGGTGGTCGAGGTGACTCATTCCGCTATTAATGCCTACTTATCCAAGGTTGTGGGGAACTCCCGAGTATAGTTAGTTGATGATATGAGCAGCTTCGAGAGGATGATGAGTGTGGGGATGGAGGATCATCTCAGGGTACATATTTTCTCTTTTACTTATGAAATACCTATCTCTTTAGATTTCATACGTGCCTCTTATCTTCGGGTTTTTGCCGACTTTTCGGTCCTGCACCGAGGGTTCCAAAAGCTGAGTGGAGAATTGAAAAAGGCTGGGACTATTGAAAAACAATTAGCTGAATTCAAAGAGAAGGCTGAAATGACCGAGAAGGATGCTCAGTCCAAGAGGGAAAAGTATCATCTGGAACTAAAGGCCTCTGAGATTAGAATTGCTGATTTGGAGAGAGCTTTAAAAGATCAAAAGATCAAGCACCAAGAGACTAAAGTCAAACTGGTTGAAGCCCAAGAGAAAATCACGGACCTGGTCACTAGGAAAGAGGCTGAAAAGATTACTACCACCGAAGCCATCAAAATTCTTTACAATGCTTATGAATATAACCGAGACAAATGTGTGACACTTTCCATAGGTTTCAATCCTAATGGCAAAAAGATTGAGGAGAGCTTTTCTTAGAAATATGAGAAAGCACGAGCTTTAACAAGTGTCGGGTCCTCGGTACCAGTAGAGGAGAATGTTAATAGAGAATAGGTACGCCACTATTTTGATCTCCAAAAATCATCTGCTAATAATGTTTAAACTCTTGATTTGTAATAATTCTGGTACGTCTTCTTTATACTTTTGCTCGGGTGGTTGGTGACTGTGGTAGTAATTTTTGTGCGATGTTGAATTTACGATGAATTATTTCCTTACTGCTTTTGTTACGTCGGTTCTGAAGTACTTTTCTCTTTACCCATGTTTAAATAGATAAAGTCAAATTTCACTTGTCACTATGAACTATTATGGAAGAGGAGCCAAACTAGAAACTTGAGATTGCTAGCAACCGTAAGCACTCTTAAAACTCAACTAAAATCCAATGGATTGAGAAATGTAGACTTGTCCGATAAGATTGAGGAGGTACAAGAAACATATGACCAAACTTGTCCCTAATCACTTAAGTCCCTCAGGCTTAGAGGTTCTAGGTTAACTAACCAAATCTTGAAACTTAGGGGTCAATTGAAGCTTGCGTTAGACGATTAAGACGATGTCTTTCAAGAGTTTGCCCGACTCCCTAAACTGCATCTGGGAGACCCCCAGTCGAAGAACAAAAGATCATCTTTCCTCAAAAGATTCTACGATCTAATTCTACCTATAAATCCGGAGCTTCTTCCTAGTTACTAGAGTGTAACTCCGTCGCCCATAGTTATTGCCGAGGGGAAGACTCCTGAAAGTGAGCCTGTTTCGGAATATGTTCCCCAATGTATTGCAGAAGTTGACTTAGGTTACCCTCGGTAGATTCTTCTCCTTCGGAACTTTCTGTACTGAAGGTTGGTTTAGGTAAAGACATCTCTTTCTCTAATATGGCCAGACCCTCGGGGTCCCTTGCTGATACTAGGAGTAGAGGCTTTAAGATTATTTTAGCTACTAAGGAGAAATTTTCTCATCTTAGAGGGCCATGAATTCTATACCTTTTATTTTTCACTATCTGTATTAATTTCCTGCAGAATGAAATAAGACTATCTTTATGATGATCTATCTTTTATGATTTTAATTTAAATCTCTTTTTAGAGGCAATCATGTCCTGACTGCTTAAGACTAGAAAGATATTATGCCTCTGTGCAACGGAGTCTTTATGATAAGATAACCAAACCGACGAAATATAATCCTTTTCTCAATACCAACATCTATGCCATCTTGGAAGACAATGAGTGCTTGAAACAAATGCTTGAGGAGCTATCCAAGAAGATGTCCACCATCCCGAAAGTAGTGTCGATTACTAGTCAGGCTTAGGAATATGTTGTTTCGAGATTATAGGAGTCCGCGTCCACTCTTAGACAGAGTTGGATGAAGCTCATCGAGAGCTTTCAGAAATCAAACTACAATAACTAGAGATTGAAAATAAATGTACCAACGAAGTTACGGTTGTAGCCCCTTCGGCTCGTGGAAGAGGTAGAGGTTGTGCTGCCATGAGACTTCCTTCTTCTTATTGGACCACGTTCAACTCTACTGGGTCGCGTTCCAGACCCCCTCATCCTGAGAGAAGTTTTCCCTTGGCTCCAGTGCCTAATGCATCAAAAATCCTCGTTTGTACTAGTGGCGGTCAAAGAATCTCATTCAAGAAATTTAAGAAGCAATGGATATCTAGGACATATGATAGAATGGATGAGCATTTCAAATCTCGCCTGAAGGAGGCAGTTAAGGAAGCTGAAACTAGGGCTGGAAATATGTATGAAGGCGTATGAGACATCGCCCTTTTTTATATTCCAAATGTACTAACGATCAACTGAATAATCTCTCTATAATACCGAGGCCCTTTTGTACTTTCGGTTGACTCATTCTCTCAACTCAAGTCATCTTCCTTGCTGATTTAATTCTGTCTCGGGATACTTCCTGCCTCTTGGTGTCTTGCTGTACCGATGTCTTTAGTGTCTATATTTGATGCCATCCTTATGGCCTTGATTGGGATTCTTTCCTAATGCTCATTCTAACTTAGGAACTCTTCTCATAAGACTCTCATCTTATTGGGAATCTTTCGATTCTAAACTTATGCATGATACTTCTTGATCTTGGCTCGCTATTATTGGGAATCTACCCAATATTTTAATTTAACTAGGAATCTACCGTAAGGCATGGTACTTCTTGACCATGGATCACTATTATTGGGAACCTATCCAATACTCTAATCTAATTGGAAATCTACCCAATGCATGGTACTTCTTGACCATGGCTCACTACTATGGGGAATCCACCAATATTCTAATTTAACTAGGAATATACCTTAAGGCATGGTAATTCTTAACTATGACTCACTATTATTGAGAACCTACCCAATATTCTAATCTAATTGGGAATCTACCCAACGCATGGTACAACTTTACCATGGCTTACTATCAACATGCATTCTACTTTTTGTTGTCTTTTTAAACCCAGGAGATACGGCCTTACACTTTGTAGCACATCACTGTAGGGGTGCTCTATGGCGAGGTCTACCAACTTATCGTTGGGTCCAAATCTACAGCCAATTTTGACGGCCGTCGGCCATCTACAACCACTTTAGGTTAATAATCATACGGGACGTTAGTTGTAACTTGGTTAGAGGAAATATGAAAACTTCGAAAAGAGTGCGCTCGGACCGTTTCTTAAAAGATTTTTAAAATCACATAGTTGGTAAACTTTATTGTTCAAAAGAAAACTTATTTAATTTAAGCTTAAGAAAGAGAGTTGTTGAGTGGACTAATACTTTTTAGAAAAAGTGAAACTCTTTATTGACCTCATCAGACCAATTAAAGAGTTTTGGCCCAAGGACTCTAAATGTAGACACAACGAACCAAAATAATTAAAAGAGAGACATACCAGGTAGAGTTTTATGAGTACCAGGACTGGATTATGCCCGCCGGGAAAGGAAAGAGTTAAACCGAGAGGAAGTGTTTCGAAAAGATAGGAGACTTCTTCAAATATCAAGATCTATATGGTATTCTTCATCTTTGAAGGGGGATATATTAATGTCTGGTCAAACAAGCTTACATAACATGAATTTCTCCTGAAATATAGAAGCGTAGTTAGATATTTATAAAATATGAGATATTGAAGTAATCACTTAAGAAATTCAGTCAATCTCCCGTTCTATATGAAGTTTTCTATGGCCTGAGAAAGTCTTTGACATCCATCTGTCTCATGCCTATTCACTTGATGGTAGACATAATGGTTCTTTCTTTTTGGATCTTCCTTGGTAGGTGGGAGATAGATCGGATAATGGAGCTCTCCATGAGTTTTTAGAAAGATACGAGACAAACTATGGTTGGGTGGAGTAAGGACTTGGTCTTGTTTGACCTTCTTCCAAGATTGATGGGCAGAGATACCCGGGAAAGTTCTTTTAACAGGACGAGATAAACCTTTACTTCTCATTATCACGATACTCAAGTCCTTGATTTTGTTCACCATAGCCATTACCATCTCTCGGAGTTGAGTAGATTCTTGAAGAGTCTCCTGAAGATACTCGAAAAGCTATTTGATTTGGAGAGCTTGAAGTTCATAGATGGGATCACACTCCTGGCCTCGATCTTTTTTCGAGATGAAGGTAGCCAAATGCTCATCATTGTCTTCTTTAATAAGATGGACGCGGAGGTTGTGGGGTAACTCCAGGGTTAGTTCCTCATTTCAAACTTAGTCATAGTTGGAGAGGTGATGTCACTGGATTTTCCAAAAAGGAACAGATGATAGAGGTTCATGGCCCTCCTTCTAGCGCTAAAAATATTGGTGCTAATTTTTGTCCACACTAACACCCTAAGGTCCGAAGGTATAGCTTCGGAAGCTGGTTGGAACACTGAACTCGATGAAGAGATTACCGAGATGTGATATAATCATTAGGTCACAAAATGCTAGACTGTAAGGTCTCAATAGCAAATGCAGAGAAGGTAAAGTGGAGAAAGTAAATAGCTCCGAAACATTCATAGTGATTCGGGTCGAAAGTCCTGCATCCACTGTCCTTTCCTTATTTAGTCACTCTTATCTAGTCGAGAGGCATATTACATTGAGTTTATGCATTTTCTCCATTAATGAGTTTGTAAATAGAGCTCTAATATACGAAAGTACAATATTATTTTATGTCTCAATTTTTGTTATGCCAGAAGATCCTCGCGCCTTGGGATTGTGGCCTATTTATAGCCAATATGCCGTAACGCCATAGGTAGATAGTCTTTCCCTTGGATTGATGACCTGACTTGCTATGTCCGACTTAGGTTTGAACGCTTGTCATCATTTGATTGAGTATACTTTAACGCGGATTGCTGACTTAATGCTTATATATATACATACATACACATATATATATATATATCTTCTTGGATATCTTTTGTTTGTCTTCACCGTTGGTCTCGGCCTTGGCTATCTGAGCCATTGATTGTTGATACTTGCTAAAATGCTTTTAGTTTTGGCAACTGCTACTCTTGGTTAAGCTTATTATCCCGGCTAGACAATGATCTTGACTTCGGTTGACCCCTTGATTCATATTCTCGGATCACATGCTCTCGGATACCGAGTCCGGTACTTATGCTCTTGTTGGAAACCAAATAATGGGTCTTGGAACCACAAGCCAAGGAACTATTCTTTCGAATTTTCGTCATTTGTGCTTTGTAGAAATTATGGCGTAATAAAATAGTAATTATAATCCAAATTATAATCTTAATTATAACCTTAATTATATTCTTGATTATAATCATAATTATAATCTTAACTATATTTCAAATTATAATTCTAATTATATTCCAAATTATAATTCTAATTATTTTACAAATTATAAATGTAATTATATCTTAATTATAACCTTAATTATAATCACTTATATTAATACTAATTTAACAAATTAATATACTTTTACTTAACTCATTTTTATCAACTTATATATTTACTAAAAACCTTTTTAAAATGATATATGTATGTATGTATACTAATTTATTTATCAGATAAAATAATTAATAAACTTCTAAAATAATTTAAAAGATATTATATTAAATAAGCTTCTATTTGTTTTAACAAATATTAACTAGTTTTCTAAAAACTATATATATATATATATATATTTAAAAATACTTTAAAAATACTTATACTATGGTTTAAAACATTTATTTTAAATATTGCTTAAAATACTTATTTTCTAATTTATTTAAATATCATAAAAAACATGTTTTATAATTCAAACCTTTTACTTTAAAAATTCAAAAATAATTATTAAAAATATATTTAAACTTTGATATTTTTCCAATAATAAATACACTTAAAGTATTTTATAAAATGCAAAGAAATCTTAGGATGTCTTTCAAAGTTAACTTTAAAAATCGTCGAACACGAGGCATTTTCAAAGTGCATCCATCGCGATCTTTTCGCTTCTAAATTTCACAATTTCCATTCATAATTTCTATAACTTCCAAACCAATCCCTTGATGTCAAACACACCAAAATGTTTGTAAAGAACAACCAAATATATATTTCTATATTCATATTTTAATCAATTTAATATATGTCAAATACAAGGGATTTCAAAGAGCGTTTATAATGACTATTTCGTTTCAAACATTCACAACACACTGTTAAACATGTAAACAAAAAGTCTTAGCTACGTCACATATTTTAGAGGGTTATAAGAGAATGTATAATACATATAATTTCGTCACTTACTTTCAAAAGCAAGGAGAGGTCCAAAAGTAATAACTTGCATTGTTATCTATTTTAACTTATATTTGAACACAACAAATATATACACAACAATATACAAATTAAATGGTAAGTTAACTCACCCAAGCCAAAGCCAAACCAAGTTGTAGATAACATCAAAATGAGTGCAATGGTGCAGACGACAACTCGAATGAGCCTCGTATGCAAAAATTATCGATTTGATAAAATTTTGGATATAATATATTAATTAACTACTTAATTAAATTACTAATTACCTTTATTTATTTAAGCCCTTCTTCCCAAAATATCCATTCCTGTACACGCACAAGTGCACAAACCCACTACTGCTCATGGCCTCCACCTCTCATGGCCACCATAGACCACCAGAGCAACTCCGACCACTGCCAACGATCTTCTCTTCGCAAGAGCTTCGCACTAGACCCAACCATGTCAAGCTCGACCTCCTCCTCCCAAATCTGACCTAAAGCTCCTCTCACCGTTGCACAAAGTCGCACTTCACCTCGGCCCACAACAGCTCCTCCAACCATCGCCTTACGACTCCCCTTGCCACCACAAGTTCAACCACACCTTCAGTTTGACATCCAACACCTCCTACCATATCACGACCAGTGCCTCCACTAATGACAAACCCCATGTCACGATCCACCAAGCATAGCCACACCACGCTAAACACTCACCACTAACCCGCCTCCGCACGAGAAGTACAATGCCACCTTCATCATTTCCTTTCTCTTCTTCCATTGACGACAAATGTAAACCCTAGTTCGGCCTCCATACGTCGACCATGGCCAAACTTCGCCGCACCCAATTTTGCCTATATAGATTTCAAGGCCTCACCCATATGAGTTTAACAAATCTAACGTGGTTGATTTTTGTTAACTATAGCTCCGGGTTTAATTACTTAAAAGAGGCGGCTCTCTTTTTCTTTGTTTATAGAAATAAAGGAGGAAAAGTGATAAGAGAGTGAAAGTGAAGGTGAGGAAGGGGTTAGTTATATAATATAATATATTATAATTTAAATTCTCAAATTTAATCGACACGCGTTTCGAGCTCGTACGATCACACAGGATGTCAGATCGCTACGAAACTCGTCGGAATATGTCATCTTATTATTTCGGTCTCGATGGAACTAGTTTCACCAAAACCAAAGATACTACCAAGGGATGATAATTTAACGCGTTTCGAGACCATTTATCGACAAAACGATTTTCGATCACACTAACGATATTTCTTTGAACTGTTTATTCTTTGTAAACAAAATTCAAAAAAGAATTTATTATCGTTATTTATTATTTAAAAGGTGGTTAACAAGGTTATTAAACCATTTAATCACATTAAACCTAATATTCAAATATTTAAATAATTCAGATATTTAAATACGAAGTGTTTGAAATTCCGAATCGTTACATTCTCCCCCACTTAGAATATTCCATCCTCAAAATTCCAACACAAGCAATAAAAGAAACAATCACACATCAACTCTTAACAGTATTACAATTACTAAAAAACATAGCTTATGGTTGTCCCAAGTTCAAAAATCCTATTATCGCATAAGGACGATAAACAATCTACAAAGTGTATCTTCTACTCAACAGCCTCAGGTTATTACTTAATCGATTATTCACACTACCTCACACAATTCGAAGAGTCCTTTCCTAAACTCTTCATAAGCTGAAAAATATAGTATTCAATTATACCAAAGCCCGTATGATATACATATGTCATGCCTATGCAATACAAAAATCCGACCACTTGCTCGATCATATAAATTTCACTTCCAAACTAGTATAGATCACTTGACATCTCTAGTGCGTACTTCGATCTGGTTCTTTAATTAGAGACCTCGTTCTCCTTACACAACAATATACTATGATAGAAAACTTCAAAACCAAATCAAAAATTTGTATCAAATTTTCGCCGTCAAGAATCGAGTGAAAAATCCTTGTTCGGACCAGTGTAAATCACCTCAAAATCATGTACTCGAATCCTAGATCAAAAACAATCATGCGAAATAAAATGATCTACGTACAACTTACATACTTTGTTCCATTGGTTTCTTAACTCCTCCAAATTCTTTTTAATTCACATTTATTCTCATAAATAGTATTTCACATTTAATATTAAAATCGTTTACGAAACATTTCATAAAATATTACTTAAGTTTATAAACATTTTATAAAGACTTTCTTTATTTATAAAACATTTAATTAAAACACAATTTCATTTTAAAACACTTCAGGACTAGAGTTCATTGCTCGTATAATACTTTGCTACATCCTAAGAGTATATACAAAACATTCGTCTTTATTTTATTTATCAAGGATGTTTAATAAATTTTAAACTTGTTTTAACTTACCATCTTTTTAAATTAAGATTTATAAAAATTCAACTTTTGTTTCGCTATTAAATTTCCTTAAAGAAAACTTTTAAACAAAACGCCGGATTTCATTTCAAATCATTTGAATTATTAATATATACATATATCTTTCGGATATCAAATCATACTTTTGGGATTTAAATCAAAATCTATTTTACCAAAATGATCCTATAACAAACTACTATAGTAGCATTCTCTACTTTGGTACTCGAAATGAACGTCGATGATTGTGCAGTCATCGCCGAAATTATTTTCTAACGATAGAAGTGACTTTAGTACTTTCTATCTCCTTTAAAATCCTTTTTAAATATTTCTATTCATAAATACTTTCAAATGATACTATTATTATTTTCTCAAAAATCTTAAAAAATAATTTTCAAAACACTGGGATTTAAGTTCTCAAATTCCCATTTTAAATCCTTTTTATTTATAAACCATCCTTATACAAAGTCATTTTCTTATATAAAATAATTTCACAAATATTTATTCCAACTACCTTGCTTTTCTTTTAGATTATAAATAGCATCTTTTATTAAAATCAACTTTTTAACCCAACATTGTCACCGAACGCCTTATAGTCAAACTGTGAAACCCAACTTTTTAACCCATTTACCCAGTGTCGAAAAGACAAACCGTTAGGATAAAGAAAAAGAAGAAAAAAGCGAACAAGAAAGATGAGAACAACAACATCAGAATCTCACAGTGGAATGATAACATATAATATCAAAAGATAATACACAGAGCCACTCTAATATACATAGCATTTCAGAGTTACTAATCAGAGTACTATCATCAGCCTGGATTGTTATAACAACCTGTCCTTACTATTGCTGATATATATACATAAAATAATGCAAGGGAAAGAAAAAATACTATGGTAGGTAAACATCCATCTTCTCTCCAAGAGCTCAATGAACATCGACGAAAACCTACCTTCCTCAGACTACTCGAAAGAGCATACAAGAAATTTGGGGAAAACAAAAGCCACGTGTTAGACATAAGTCTGGCGGGAGAAATTCGCACCTTTTGAGACCGTTGTAACGGTTATTCCCTCAAAAGAGCCAAACCATGTAATAAGTACATATTGCGATATAATAGTTAATATCTAGGGTGAAGAATATAAATAAAAAAATAGCTATGATGCTTGCATTGGTCCCATAACATATTCTAGTACAATCAAAACTGCTAAGGTGTGTTCGCATATGTAATTTTAGCGAAGGCGCCTCCAGCTTAAAAACTAAAGTGGATCTCCAAGACAAGGATCAGATATCACCTTCGGAGCGTCGTATATCTCTAGATAAAATATACCATAACGTAAACACAACAGTCCCGCCTCCCGAATAAGCGAACCTGCCCCATGTGGAATCCAGTATCAGCAACTCCTCGCACCCAACATATCAATATGCATACTCTAGATATGGAGTTGATATAACCCCTTGGGTTAGCTAAACTCGAGATTGTACAGCCTACTCCATCTTTAATCATATACCAATTGTGAAGCCACGTTTAGCATCTCAACACATGATCCATCATCACTCGAACAGATCATGAATCCCCAAATGGATTCCAGCATCTCGAACAGATCCACTTTCAAGAGATAGAACACGTATCTCAGTATTGAAGTGGTTTTTGATAAGTAAAACACTTACCGATCGTGATCTCTACAAGATCGAATCGACAAATTTGGTCATATTCAACAACAATAAGAAAGATCGCATATGGAAGCCAAGTCTCATATACTTATCACATTTTCGAACTTCCCAACTTCTGCTATCCCTTGGTTAAGAGTGAAGTCCGATAGGTTAGAGCATTATTGCTTCTACACCCTCGAATCGTCAGTCTTAACTCTCACGGATAGAAATATGTCTACTTTGTCGGCTTTAATGCTAAGTACATGACTAAGTACTTTCCATAAACAAGTAAACACACAAAGTACGATTAAAACTCACAAAGCACGATCAAGCCACACAAACGAATTTTAATCCCTTTTTTGGTTAATTAATCTTTCATTAATTAAAACCTCTTTTATTAGTAAAACTCATTTTATCTAATAAAACTTTCTTTTATTAATTAAGATTCCTTTATTAAATAAAGCATCCTATATTTAATTAATATTTCTTTATTAAATAAAACTTTCTTTATTAATTAATATTTCTTTATTTATTAAAACATCCTTATTTAATTAAATACTTCATCATTTAATTAAAACTTCTTTTATTAGTAAAACTCCCTTGTATCTAATAAAACTTCTTCATTTAATTAAAACTTCATCTTTTAATTAAACACTTCTTCCTTTGCTTAAAACTTCTTTTAATTGAACATCTTTTATTAATTACACACCTTTATTTAATTAAACTCATTTATTTAATTAAACTTCACTTTATTTAGTTAAAATCCACTTATTTAATTAAATTTCTTATTAATTAAAACCTAACTTATTTAAACTTTTATATAGATTTAATTTCCCTTTATAAAAGATATATACTTGTATTTTATTACTTACATATTTTACTATTCACATATTTACTATTTATTTATACTATTTCTATACTTCAAAAGTATTCATATACTTATCACAAATGGTATATTTATATTCACAAATCATTAACAAGATTTACTCTTTAAAATATAATTAATGAGGTTAAAAACAAATGTTGCTCAAACATTGTTACTATAAACCCATTCTCTTTTATAAATTAAACATATAACTTTTATACCTTTATTCCAAAATTCTCTATACTTATTATTATCTTTAAAATTTCCATTATTAAATATCTAATTATATTTATAATATTTTCCACTTTAAAATATAATTCAAGAGTTTAAAAACAAATGTTACTATAACATTGTTTACGACAAACCCAAGTTACTTTCCACTTAATCATTATCTTTAAAGCTCTCTTTTTAAAGACTTAATTACTTTTATAAGGGTTTAAGACAAGTGTTACTTAAACATTGTCGCAATAACCCAAAACTATTCACTTATGATTATCTTTAAAATATTCATTATTAAATATCTAATTATATTCCTTAATTATAATCCTAAGTATAATCTTAATTATAATCCTAATTATAATCTCAATTATAATCATAATTAGAATCCTAATTATAATCCTAACTATAATCTTAATTATAACCTTAATTATATTCCTAATGATAATCGTAATTATAATCATAATTATAATTTTAATTATATTTCAAATTATAACTCTAATTATATTCCAAACTATAATTCTAATAATTATTCTAATTATTTTACAAATTATAATCATAACTGTAATCTTAATTATAACCTAATTATAATCACTTATATCAATAATAATTTAACAAGTTAATATACTTTTACTTAACTCATTTTTCTCAACTTATATATTTACTAAAACCTTTTAAAATGATATATATATATATATCTATGTGTGTATACTAATTTATTTATAAGATAAAATAAATAATAAAATTCTAAAATAATTTAAAAGATATTATATTAAATAAGCTTCTATTTATTTTAATAAAATATTTAACTAAGTTTCTAAGAACTACATATATTTAAAAATACTTATACTGTGGTTTAAAACATTTATTTTTAATATCAATTTAAAATATTTATTTTATAATTTATT
Organism: Allium fistulosum; assembly: GCA_030737815.1. Lineage (NCBI taxonomy): Eukaryota > Viridiplantae > Streptophyta > Magnoliopsida > Asparagales > Amaryllidaceae > Allium > Allium fistulosum. Next base: position 223,232,418 of record CM060905.1, read on the forward strand.
TAAAAACCATAAAAAAACATGTTTTATAATTTAAACCTTTAGTTTAAAAAATATTAAAAGTATATTTAAACTTTGATACTCTTCATATAATAAATATACTTATGGTATTTATTAAAAAAGCAAAGAAGCAATAGGATGTCTTTTAAAGTTAAATTTAAAAATCATTGAGCATAAGGCATTTTCAAAGTGCATCCATCGCGACCTTTTCGCTTCTAACTTTCACAATTTCCATTCACAGTTTCTGTAGCTTCCAAACCAGTCTCTTATGTCAAACACACCAAAATGTGAGTAAAGAACAACCAAATATATATTTCTACAATATATTCACCTTTTAACCAATTTAACATATGTCAAACACAAGTGATTTCAAAGTGCGTTTATAACGACTATTTCCCTTCAAACATTCACAACGCACTATAAAACATGTAAACAATAAGACTCGACCATGTCACATATTTCAAAGGATCATAAGAGAATGTATACTACATATAATGTTATCATTTGATTTCAAAAGCAAGAAGGGATCCAAAAGTAATAACTTGCATTGTTATCTGTGTTAAATTATATTTGAAGACAACAAATACACATATAAAATTATACAAATTAAATGGCGAGTTAACTCACCTAAGCCCAAGCCAAACCAAGTTGTAAATAATCTCAATACGAGTGTAACGGCGAAGACGATGTCTCGATTGGTCCTCGTATGCAAAAGTTATCGATTGGACCTGAAATTCCTCTCACTGCACAAAGTCGTACTTCACCTTGGTCCACAAAAGCTCCTTCGACCAACACCGTACAACTCCTCCTCGCCACTGTGAGTTCAACCACTCCTTTAGTGTAACGACCCGTAAATTTCAACTGTTTTAATAACGTAATTAGTTGAAATTTTGTGAAATTTTAAACGATAAAATTTTGTAATATAAATTTGATATTTGGAATGCGTTTAGTTAAACATAGCAACTGGTAAATTTTCGTCCGAAAATATGAAAGTTTATTTCGCGCGTAAATTTACTTCAATTTAATCAGTTAAAAAGCAATGAAAATAAAATGTTTCCGAAACCTAAATATTTTTACATAGAAAAATTCTAAACCATTTTATGAGCAAGATATCATTTTTTCGTTTTTCAAAATTCGGACTTCTTGTGCTCCGTCGATCTTATTTTTCTACGTTTTTCTTGCACTTTCCGCCAGTAGAAATATTAGAATTTTTATAATTCGATCATACCACTGATATCGGTATACCGTTTTGATTCATTCATCGTGCTGATCACAGCAGTATATCCATTTCTGTTTTTGAACCCCGGTATGCTGAAAGGTCAGTAAAACGGTCCAGTATCGGTACCTTTTAAACCTGTAGATTTTCACACGACCATTCAAATTTTCTACCGTAAATATCAATCTGACATTTATCATTACTATTTTTGAATTCAACAAGTGCGACCTTTTCGCTTCCCAAGTGTTTCGATATCTATTCACGGATTCATTTTTCACTGACCCTTCGTTCATTGTACATCTTCATTTGAAAAGAAGAAAAGAAAATGTATAATACGAAATGCGTACCCTTTATTCTCACCCATACTTCCCTTGCCTGTTAGATATTTCTTGTCTCTCCTTCAGGCATGGCTGCCTTCTCCCTCTTTAATACATATAAAATTTTATAATATAAAAACAAAGTTGTTTGATTGCTCAAATTGAAACTGCTCGTCCCTCATGCTTGTCTCTACTACATCCCACTTCGTCCAACACCATGTCAGCCGCTGCCAATTCGCGCGCTCCGACCATTCCAGCTTCCCTCAGTTCATGTTCCTTGACCTCCGCCACCAAGCAACGAGCGCAGATCCCCTCTCCATGCTACCGCCCTCCGCCGTTAAGCACCTCGCCCTTGCTTCCTTTTCCCGAGCCACCACCAATCTCATTTCATCCAGTCTTCCCCTCGCCGCCACCTCCACTCGAACTCTCCATCAATCTCAGCCTTTCTTTGTAATAAGGTATACATATTTATGCATTTCTATCATGTTAGTCGTTGTTTATATATATTACTATATACGCAGGAGTTATAGGTAAGTCTGTTGGGTACCTTTCTGTTAAAGTTACATATATATATATATATAGTTTTTTTTGTATAAACATACAAATATACGTTGGTTAGGTGGTTGTTAAGGCTTTGAAATGCTTTGTTTATAATTTTACTTACATCATACAAATTTATTTTCGCATAGTGTATATACATATGTAAGTTATACTTTAGTTCATGTAGAAGTGTGTATACTAATTATACATTAGTTATATGTATATATATATATTAATAGGCTTGAGTTGTTTTCAAATATTTTATAAGGTGGTGTATGTTTGCTGTCCTCCTACCACTTTGCTTGGCCACATCACTCTCCTTTCCCCTATTTCCCGTTCTTGTATACATAAGCTCGCTGACTCATTTTTATAAACAGTGGTACATGTTAGCGCATTTGTTATATTGTGTTATAAAGTATTGTTTCCGTTATTTTATATAAAGGTTAACTAAATATTTGTAAGTTGTATATATATACATATGTGTAAATTTGTTTGTATGTAATGCTGTTGATAAAGTATTTGTCTAACTAAGCTGTATTTACTTTAGAACAATATATATATACCCTGTTTACAAGTTGTCTGTACATATATTATGCGTATAGTCCTGGTATATTTGGGTTACCCTAAGTTATATAGATATATATATATATATATATATATTTATATGCGTTGTACTTTTAGGTAATAATATTTTATGGTACATTCAATTTATATATATGCATTGTTTTGCATAAGTTTGAATTTCAAAATTTATATGAATTTCAGTAAAAAAGAGTAATATAGTTTCAGTTCATTTTTTTTTTTAAGTTTTGCAAAGTCTTGTAAAATATAAGAACAGTGCATCTTAATAAATGATTACAATAAACAAACAAACATGCTAATCAAGCACTTCACAAATAAAAAGTAGAACTAAACGAAACAATTTGTAGCAGCAGCCTACTAGCTAGCCAGCTAACTACGGTTAGCCTTCTTTCTTAGATATTCCTCCATGTTGACTTCTATCCTCTCTCCACAAAACGTAAACTAAGTATAAGTAGGGTTTGATATCTTGTCAGCATCTTCTAACTCATCATTTGAAGAAGCAGCAACTCCGACTGTTAAGTTCGTATAAACTGTTAAGTTTATTGTATTGATTTTTTATTTATATGGATAGGTTGATGTTAGAAGGACCTGTACACATATAATTAATACAGTGTGTATATATTTATAGTTGTGTAAGTATACATTTGGTTGCTATTCGTGTACTAGTATATATATGTATGATCTGTTCAGTAGTATATCTATTTTATAAAGTAAGTTATATTTTGTATATAGGGTTGGGCATAAGTTGGGGTAGTTTATATAAATTATATATATGTTTACGGTTGCATGCTTATATTTAAATGTGTACATATATATTGTATAAGGTTATAAGTTGCATAGACATTTAGGAGGTGTATCACCTACTCAGATATAGCCTGGGTACATTTTGTTTAATATGTTCATCTATTTTGTTTTGTTCCTTTATTAGTCGACATTGTTTATCAACTATTGATTTTAAACGATGTACATATATGGTTATTTTTAATTTTGAAATGTATATAGACTTTAAACTATAATTTGTGTATATATATGATTGTCTAAGTTGTTTATATCTTGGGTCTTAATCAGTTTAAATTAATAAGTTCGAATCGTATATATATTTATCCTAATATTTGTTGTGTTGATTTTTAATAAAGCAATAATATAATATGCATCTTGTTTCAATTACATCAAACTGATTCTGGTTATTTCTCATCGTCTTCCCATTTATCAGCTTTGTCCGTCGTGTCTATTTCTTCACCGAATCATGTCCATCTAGCATTGCTTTGGAACTCGTAGCTCATTTCTATATCAAAATTTCTCTAGCCTCGAAAGGTGAGCAATCACTCACGATTAACGTTCTTTTATTTACTAAATTTGATTTCAATTGAAACGACAATTGAAATATGCTGTTGTTAGATATTTACACTGTTATTACCAGTATCAATTCACCTATGACATCTGACACCATTATCTGATATATATGCAATGATAATCCAGTTTAGTTGTTAAATGATTGATTGTTTGATGTTTACAATTAGACGTAAAAATTGTAATTTATAAAGTGATAAATATTATGCAAATAAATTTGACGTAGGATAATTAAAATTTGAATCGACACATATGTTGAATTTGATTAGCTGAATATGACCCCTTTTAATTGTTAAATTAATTGACACGTAGAACAGTGATAATTACACTTTGAACCATTGAACATATATTTGATTAATTGTTGTAGTGTTAAAATTGAAATCGAATGACAATTGAAGAACCGTATAAATATTAGTGTAATAATCTTTAATCTACATGAAATGATAGTGTAGATTCTAGAGATAATTATATTAATTCGTACAAATAACAATGCGAATTAATACGGTTATTTCGGGATTATTTGAATTGATTATTGGATTGATATTGATTGTTGTTATTGCTTGTTTATTTACTTTGACACCATCCCAGTTATCACACTGCAAGTTCCCTTTGCTATGTTTTGATTTTAAATTGAATTGGAATCGGGTTGAAATGATAAATACCCAAATTGAACTTTGACCTAGGATAGAGAATTAAATAAAACCCGATTGGTCAATAATTTGATTTAAAAATAAAATGAAGATTTTATTTGAATAAATAATATGGTTTGGAAATGTAGTTGAAATTTGAATTTTTAATGGAAGGAAAATGTTAATATTTAATAATCTGAAACAAAATATTAACAATGTAATTGATGAAAGAATGTTGTTTAATCTGAGAAATGATTGAATTAAGTTTGAAATGATTTAATAATTAAGTTTGAAATTATAATTAAGTTTGAAATTATTAAACTTTGAAATTATTTAATAATTAAGTTTTGAATTATTTAATAATCAAATAAGATTGAATTATTTAATGATTAAATTGAATTGAATTCTTTATTAAGTAAAATTGAACTTCTTGAAAAGTGAAATTTAGTTCTTTATAAATTAAGCTTTGAAATTGTAACTAAGTAAATAAATAAGTGAAATTGAATTTCTTTAACAAGAAATAAAATGTGATTTATAGAAATAAATGTAAGACTTAAAATTTAAAGAATTTGATTTGATGAATTTATTTTAATTCAATTTGTAAGTTTTGATATAAGGAAGTTGAATTTAAATAATGGATTTAATGAATTGGAAATTTAATAGAAATTGTTTCGAATGGAAAATTTACTTAATAAATACTGAATAAAATCGATCAATGAAGTTAAATTGATTTGAAGGTTAAATTAAATTAATTTAAATGATTTCGGAATGAATCTTATATATGAATTTAAATTGATATTTGAATTGTTTTAAATAAAGATTGAAATTGAATTATAAGATTTTGAAATTATGAATTTGGAAGTTTTGAAACGTAAATTTTGGAAATTGATTTCGAAAGAGAAATGAAATGTTGGTTTACAAATTCTAATTGAAATTGTAATTGATTTGGTTTTGAAATATATATTAAACGACCAATCGGTGTAATAATTACGAAAGTTATTAAAGAGACCGGAATCGGTTATGGACATACTCTCTGTCTAAACCGAAAACCACTTTAATAACTATACGCGGAGTGGTGATCCAGAATGAAGTGGTTGGAATGATGTTCGTGATGACTGAAGAAAGAGAACGATAATGGATAGCCTTGACACTTGTGTCAAATTGGAAATGACTAAAACAGGAGCCGTGCCGGGCCAATGGAGGTCAGCTACCTCAAGCGAACACACTTCTTCGAACTACTCATTACTTGTTGTCGATTGCTGCACCCTTGATTTTGGTAGTGTTGTTTCGCGGTGTTGCGGTCGCTGCGGCGATGCGTTCTCACCAGTCCAGATCTGTAACGACCCGTATTTTACGGATCAAAACATGGTAAAACAGTCAACATTTAAGCTGCATTTTTGATTTGTAGTCCTGAGTCTTAGTCTTAGGTCCTGTAGTAGTTAGGTCGTAGTTGGCGACCTAAGAAAGTTGGAGCGACCTAGGCATTGGGATGAGTCATTGGAGAGTTAGGTCATATGATGGGTTGGTCGTATGTTGGCTTAGGTCGTGGGGTAGGTTAGGTCGAGTGAACGACCTAGGAGAGTTAGCGACTTATAGGATTTGAACAACCTAAAGTATTTGACCGACTTAAGAAAGTTAGACGACCTAAGGTTTTGGGGCGACTTAAGGACAGGCAGCGACCTAAGAAGTTAGACGACCTAAGGAATTAGGTCATATCCAGGCTAAGTGTTAAGTCGTAGGCTTGTTAAGTCGCGAGGTAGTGTATCTATGTTAAGTCGCAGGAACGTTAAGTCGTAGGTCGCATAGATGCGCATTTGTTAGGTCGCGTCTTGGTTAAGTCGTAGACAGATGAGTTAGCTAAGTCGTAGACAAATGAGTTAGCTAAGTCGTAGGTCGGCTAACATGATGAGTCGTATCCTCTGTTAAGTCGCGCAATGTGTTAAGTCGTAGACTGGTAGACCTGTGAAGTCGTATCTTGGTTAGGTCGTAACTTTGCTAGGTCGGCGAAGTTGCTAAGTCGTTAGGTCGTATAGGCGCATGTGTTAAGTCGTTACTGACTTAAGGGTTAGTTGCTGAGTCGTAGGTCGTAAGGCAGAGGGAGGCTTAGGTCGGAGACGACCTAAGAAGGCAGACGAGTTAAGGAATTTCAGCTATAAATAGGTGGGCTTTGTTCCATTTTTGGGATCCGGATTTCGAAGCGACGAAGTGCTGCCGTTTTGAGAGCTCGACTTCTACACTTCTTCACTTCTTTTCTTCACTCTAATCTAGTGATTCCTTCCATCCATATCGAAGATCAAATCGAAGATCGAAGAGCTTAGATTGAAGATCTTCATTCTTCGAAGAGAGATTTCATCGTTTGAAGCGGATTGGTGATAGATCAAGTTAGATCCTTCGCTGTCCAGATCTGAAGCGTGTTGCTTTTGGGGTTGTTTGGGTGATTTGGTGAGTGGTGATTATCTCTCACACGGATCCAAAGGAGTATATCGGATCGTTGGCTTGATTTTGGTGTAAAGTAGTGATTTTCATGCATCTTTGTAAACTTGAGTATAGATCCACATAGATCCATTGTTTATGATGATTTGACAACCATTTTACTACATGTTAACTTATGCAAGTTCATTCATCAAGATTATAGAGACATTGCTCATGTTTTCATGCTTGTTAGACTTTCGACTCTTTAATTATGAAATTGCCATTATTGTTAGAATTGTCCATTTAGCCTATATTTGAATGCTTGTTTACTTGGATGAATGTTTGACTTGATTGATTGCTATGAATTAGATGATTGATGATTTGATTTAGACAAGTTGGTCGAAGATGATTTAAAAGCTAAGGGAAAGGCTCTTGAATTGGAAAAGCCGCTCGTGGCATATGTAGCGGATGATGAAGCTCATATGAATAGATTCGATGATGATGTTGAGATGGAGCTTTGCTATGATGATGATGAGGCGAAGCATGACATGAGATAGTCTTGGTCTAATCCAGACGGGATCATTCCAAGCAAGTTGATAACTCGGTGATATGGTTCGAGTCAGAGGATAATGGTTTGCTCGAGAGGCGCTTGAGCTAGTATGGAAATAGTCGTCGAGGAGGATGACTAGAAGGCTGAGATCTCATTGTTGTTGAAGGTTCTAGCATGCTCAAAGCAAGAGTACGTTGGGCAGATTCGATAGTCCCTGAAGGCTAATGATTGATAGTCAAGTACTCTGGGCAGATTCGATAGTCCTAGGCACGGGTCACGATGACGTGCGGGAGTTATGTCTAGAACCGGGGTTTCCATTAGCCCTTGACGGACGGCTGAAAGAATGTGCCGGTCATTCAATTAACGATGATATCGAAGCAATGATAACAGTGATAGCCAGAGTCATGGATGTTTGGTTGTATCGTCATTCGGTCTCAAGAGTGGTATTTTCTGGGTGCTTATCTGATCTTGGTTTAGGCCTTGGGGGTTTGTACTTGGAAAACATCGCCCTTGACTCGAGTGATAATTGCTTTACCTTAAATTGTGTGCTTTGCTATGATTGCTTCTACTTAGTGTGTGTCTGGGGGCTATCACTGTAGAAAGAGGTGGAGTGGGAGGGTTGTATTCCTATTCCTTTTCCTTTATGCTCTTTTGGTATGTTGTTAGTTAATTTACTGCTCACTAAGACTGTTGTCTGACTCAAGGCTTTATGTTTTTAACTCTTATTGCCTTGGGTTGTTCGTCCATTTTGGGACGGGCAGACTAGGTAGCAGGTGACAGGTGCTGTTCTTGCTTCCAACGTTGTTGATGGCGAAGACGAGCTGGAGGCTTGCATATTATCTTCTTATTATATGTACTGGATGTTCCGCTGCTTTGTATAAATCTCTGAGTGATATGTAGTGAGGCTTGATGTATTGGCTATACTGATGTTGTATTCAACTATTATGAAGTTTTATTGATGAGATTCTATTTCTGTGAAGCTTCACTATATATATATATTCTATTGTATTTTGTCCATGCGCTGTGAGTAATACGATAGATTCTGTTGTTTTAATTTACCCTGACAATCGTCCATGGTCTCCTGGCACACTTTACAGCGCACTATCTCTAGGTTCAGTGCAGGGGTCATGGGCGGTCGTCACATTTGGTATCAGAGCTTTGGTTAATCGATTTTACCCAACGCTCGCTGACGTAACTACGTATGAGAGACGTAATTGTATTTTGATGGATGATTACTATATAATATATAGTAGCTTAGTAGAGTTTGAGTCCTTTATGCAGTTGTTTCTCTAGATGTTCTGATCATTCCTTTTTATAGATATTGAGAATGAGTCGGAGAGGGAGACCAGCTGCTAGGGAAGGCCGTGCTACTGAAGGGGCTGCTGATTATGCTGCTATGTTCGAAGCTATGATGACTTCGATCATGAGACGGATGCCAGCTCCGGGGCCATCGGTGGATGTTGGAATTCAAGTCCAAACTCCAAAGCCGGTGGATTTTGCTAAGTTGTGTAAGGACTATACTGCTCTTAGAGGAAAGGTTTTCTTGGGAACAGAATCAACCATTGAAGTCCATAGGTGGATAGATGCTTGTAGAAGGATCTTTGGTGACTTGGGAATTGAGGATGCGACTAAGAGGAAGTTAGCATCAAGGCAGCTTCAAGGGAGAGCCTCTGATTGGTGGAACTCTATTACCATCAATACGCCGGAGGAAGAGATTACTTGGGAGCAATTCCAAGCCAGATTTGAAGCTAAGTTCATTTCTACAGCTCAGAAGTCTGTTCTGTTAAAGAAGTTTGTGGAGCTCAAGCAAGGTGGAAGACCAGTTCTTGAGTATGTTTCTAAGTTTGAAGCTTTGTCCAAGTATGCCCGGTCATATATTGAATCTGCTTATCAGAATAATGAGAAGTTTGTGACAGGCTTGGACAGTTATCTTGGGAGGCAGTTGGTGGATCATTTGGACGATTCATTTGAGAAGCTTGTGGAGAAAGCTCTCAGGCATGAGAGTCTGTTTCCTAAGGAAGGATCTGTTGTTGCTGTAACCAGGGAAGAATCTAAACCCCAGCAGGGTGGAAATAAGAAGAGGAAGCAGCAGCAGCAAAAGGGTAAGGATGGCCAGAAGAAGCCGAAAGGCGAGGTGACCTGCTACAATTGTCAGCAGAAGGGCCATTTCTCTAAGGATTGTAAGAATCCAAAGGTACCGATGAAGTGTCACAACTGTGACAAGCCGGGGCATATCAGGAAGAATTGTCCAGAACCGCGGAAGGACAAGCAGATTGTGCAAGCTTATGCTTTGGGAGCTGTCCCATCGTCTTCAAAAGCTCCTACCGCTGAAGAGAAAGGAAAGAGTGTGGTGGTTCAAGGTACTCTTTTCCTATGTGGTGTTCCAGTTAGAGTTCTGTTTGATACTGGGGCGTCGCATTCGTTTGTTTGTAGTGAACTTGTAGGGCGGTTAGGTTTGGAACCGGATATTGTTGATAGGCCATTGGTTGTGACTAATCCAGTTGGGGGTTCGTCTTGTTTGTGTATGTTATGCCGTGGTCTAGTTGTATCGAGTCATGATTGCTCTTTTGTTTGTGATTGTTTTGTTCTGAACTTTGCGGGGTTTGGAATTATTTTGGGTATGGACTGGCTTAGAAAGTATGCGGCAAAGGTTGATTGCGAGAGGTTGGAAGTGACAGTCGAGAATGTGGAGGGGCAAAAGATTGTGATACGATGTAAGCATGAAGAAGGCGTCTTCATGAGCTTCATGTATTCGCTGGTTGTTCCACGGGATGGACTGTCGTCAGTACCGATCGCTAATGGATTTGAGGATGTCTTTGACCAGGTCAAAGGGTTACCGCCGCATAGGGAGATCGAGTTTCGTATAGATCTAGTTGAAGGAGCCAGACCTGTTGTGATGCCTCTTAGGCGGATGGCGCCTAGGGAACAGCATGAGTTGAAGGTGCAAGTTGATGATCTTTTGCAGAAAGGATTCATTCGGCGTAGTGTGTCCGAATGGGGTGCACCAGTTGTGTTCGCAACCAAAGCAAATGGATCGTTGAGGTTGTGTGTGGATTATCGTGAGCTGAATAAGGTGACTAAGAAGAACAAGTATCCATTGCCGAGAATAGATGACTTGTTTGATCAGCTTCACGAAGCTAAGGTGTTTTCTCAGATGGATTTGGCAACGGGATTTCACCAGTTGAGAGTGGCTAAGGATAGTGTGCCGAAGACTGCTTTTAGGACACCATCCGGTTTCTTTGAGTGGCTGGTAATGCCATTTGGATTGACTAACGCGCCAGCATATTTTGTGGATCTTATGAATAGAGTGTTCAGAGATCAGTTGAACAAGTTCGTGCTAGTGTTCGTGGATGATATTCTGATTTATTCCAGAACTGAAGAAGAGCACAAGACGCACTTGCATATTGTTTTGGAAATCTTACGAAAACATCAGCTGAAGGCTAAGTTTTCGAAGTGTCACTTCTGGAAGAGTGAAGTGAGGTTCTTAGGCCATGTTATTTCTAGAAGTGGAATAGCGGTTGATCCCGCTAAGGTGGCAGCAATCCAGGATTGGGTTAGACCTAAGAATGCATCTGATGTGAGAAGTTTTCTTGGATTAGCAGGATATTATCGACGGTTTATTAAAGACTTCTCCAAGGTAGCTGCACCGTTAACAGGATTGACGAAGAAGAACCTAGTGTTCAGATGGGATGATAAGTGTGAGCAAGCTTTCATAATCCTGAAAGAGCGATTGACAAGTGCTCCTGTTTTGACTATTCCAAGTGGGAATGATGAGATGGTGGTTTACACCGACGCATGTGGTACTGGACTTGGAGCAGTGCTGATGCAGAGAGATAAAGTTTTTGCGTATGCAAGTCGACAACTGAAGCCACATGAAAGGAATTACTCGACTCATGATTTGGAGTTAGCGGCGATTGTTTTTGCTCTGAAGATGTGGAGACATTATCTATTGGGAGTTCGATTCGAGTTGTTTACAGATCACAAGTCTTTGAAGTATCTTTTCTCCCAAAAGGATTTGAATCTTCGGCAGCAACGATGGCTAGAGTTTTTAGCATCATATGATTTTGGTATAGCTTATACTCCGGGAAAAGGTAACGCAGTGGCAGATGCGTTAAGTCGAAGACATGCGGGATTGGGAACCATGTTTTCAGAATGGAAGAGTCTCGAGTATTTAGCTGGATTTGACTTCAGGCCTAGATGTGAAATGGAACCTGAGATGTTGGCAATCTTATCAATAAGACCGACTCTTGTGGAGAGGATTGGCGAGAGTCAAAAGCGAGATGATAAGATTGTCAAGATTATCTGTGATTTGGAATCTGGATTGGACCCAGAAAAGGATAAAAGATTCGAGGTCGATCGAGAGGGTTGGCTTCGGAAGCAAGGACGACTAGTTGTTCCCGATATAGATGAATTGAGGAGTGAAGTTCTGAAGGAAAGTCATCACTAAAAGTTGACAATTCATCCAGGTGGAAATAAGATGTATCGGGATATGAAGAGAACCTATTACTGGGAAGGTATGAAGAAGGATGTTGGAAATTTTATTTCCAAGTGCATGAACTGCCAGTTGGTAAAAGACGAACAGAAGAAGCCAAGTGGATTGCTTCAGCCATTAGAAATTCCTACATGGAAGTGGGAGCAGGTATCGATGGATTTTATCGATGGATTGCCTAGAACCAGAACGGGAAATGAAGGGATTTGGGTCATTGTAGATCGTTTGACTAAGAGTGCAAGATTTATTCCTGTTCGATCGACTAGGACTGCATCAAAGTTGGCTGAGTTGTACGTTAAGTGGATTGTTCGATTCCATGGTATTCCGAAGAGTATCGTGAGCGATCGAGACCCATTGTTCACTAGTGGATTTTGGAAGAGCTTCCAGGAAGTTTTGGGAACTGAGTTGTGTTTGAGTACAGCTTATCACCCTCAAACAGATGGTCAGACCGAGAGAGTCAACCGAGTTTTGGAAGATCTCCTCAGAGCTTGTGTTTTGGATTTTGGAGGATCATGGGAAGATCACCTTCATTTGGTGGAGTTTTCATACAACAACAGTTATTAGTCAAGCATTGGTATGGCACCGTATGAGGCATTGTATGGAAGACCGTGTAACTCTCCGACATGTTGGTTAGAGACGGGAGAAAAGTTGATGCTTGGGCCAGAAATGATTCGACAGACTTCGGATTGTATAGAGATCATTCGGCAACGAATGAAGGCAGCCCAAGATCGTCAGAAAAGTTATGTTGATAAGCGTCGTAAGGATTTGGAATTCGACGTAGGTGATATGGTTTTTGTGAAGATTTCTCCACTGAAGAATGTTATTCGATTCAGGAAGAAAGGAAAATTGACTCCGAGATTTGTTGGACCATTCCCGATTATCGAGCGAATTGGAAAGCTCGCCTACAGATTGGAGTTACCAGAGAAGATGTCGGGTGTGCACAATGTTTTTCACGTATCGTATCTACGGAAGTATGTGCACGACTCGAATACAGTGGTTTCTGCTGATAGCTGTGAAGATTTCGAAGTTGATCCAGTCGATAGAAGACCTCGTAAGCCGCTTCGTGTTGTGGAAACCGACACGAAACAGCTTAGGAGGAAGATAGTTAAGTTGCTCAAAATACAATGGAGTGATGATGATAACGACTGTACGTGGGAAGTGGAAGAGAGGATGAAGGCAGCTCATCCTGAACTCTTCAAGGTATGGTCCTAAGGTGTCGTGTCATCTCACGATATTGTAACTTGTTCTAGTTTTGGAATTCTGCATGCTAAGCTAGAATTGGATGCATGATTTGTTGATTGCTATGGATGGTAGGCATGTAGAATAGTCTTTGATTGCTCTGTTTGTTTGGAATTTCGGGGGCGAAATTCCTAAGGGGGAGAGAATGTAACGACCCGTATTTTACGGATCAAAACATGGTAAAACAGTCAACATTTAAGCTGCATTTTTTATTTGTAGTCCTGAGTCTTAGTCTTAGGTCGTGTAGTAGTTAGGTCGTAGTTGGCGAACTAAGAAAGTTGGAGCGACCTAGGCATTGGGATGAGTCGTTGGAGAGTTAGGTCGTATGATGGGTTGGTCGTATGTTGGCTTAGGTCGTGGGGTAGGTTAGGTCGAGTGAACGACCTAGGAGAGTTAGCGACTTATAGGATTTGAACAACCTACAGTATTTGACCGACTTAAGAAAGTTAGACGACCTAAGGTTTTGGGGTGACTTAAGGACAGGCAGCGACCTAAGAAGTTAGACGACCTAAGGAATTAGGTCATATCCAGGCTAAGTGTTAAGTCGTAGGCATGTTAAGTCGTGAGGTAGTGTATCTGTGTTAAGTCGCAGGAACGTTAAGTCGTAGGTCGCATAGATGCACATTTGTTAGGTCGCGTCTTGGTTAAGTCGTAGACAGATGAGTTAGCTAAGTCGTAGACAGATGAGTTAGCTAAGTCGTAGGTCGACTACCATGATGAGTCGTATCCTCTGTTAAGTCGCGCAATGTGTTGAGTCGTAGACTGGTAGACCTGTTAAGTCGTATCTTGGTTAGGTCATAACTTTGCTAGGTCGGTGAAGTTGCTAAGTCGTTAGGTTGTATAGGCGCGTGTGTTAAGTCGTTACCGACTTAGGGGTTAGTTGCTGAGTCGTAGGTCGTAAGGCAGAGGGAGGCTTAGGTCGGAGACGACCTAAGAAGGCAGACGAGTTAAGGAATTTCAGCTATAAATAGGAGGGCTTTGTTCCATTTTTGGGATCCGGATTTCGAAGCGACGAAGTGCTGCCGTTTTGAGAGCTCGACTTCTACACTTTTTCACTTCTTTTCTCCACTCTAATCTAGTGATTCCTTCCATCCATATCGAAGATCAAATCGAAAATCGAAGAGCTTAGATTGAAGATCTTCATTCTTCGAAGAGAGATTTCATCATTTGAAGCGGATTGGTGATAGATCAAGTTAGATCCTTCGCTGTCCAGATCTGAAGCATGTTGCTTTTGGGGTTGTTTGGGTGATTTGGTGAGTGGTGATTATCTCTCACACGGATCCAAAGGAGTATATCGGATCGTTGACTTGATTTTGGTGTAAAGTAGTGATTTTCATGCATCTTTGTAAACTTGAGTATAGATCCACATAGATCCATTGTTTATGATGATTTGACAACCATTTTACTACATGTTAACTTATGCAAGTTCATTCATCAAGATTATAGAGACATTGCTCATGTTTTCATGCTTGTTAGACTTTCGACTCTTTAATTACGAAATTGCCATTATTGTTAGAATTGTCCATTTAGCCTATATTTGAATGCTTGTTTACTTGGATGAATGTTTGACTTGATTGATTGCTATGAATTAGATGATTGATGATTTGATTTAGACAAGTTGGTCGAAGATGATTCAAAAGCTAAGGGAAAGGCTCTTGAATTGGAAAAGCCGCTCGTGGCATATGTAGCGGATGATGAAGCTCATATGAATAGATTCGATGATGATGTTGAGATGGAGCTTTGCTATGATGATGATGAGGCGAAGCATGACATGAGATAGTCTTGGTCTAATCCAAACGGGATCATTCCAAGCAAGTTGATAACTCGGTGATATGGTTCGAGTCAGAGGATAATGGTTTGCTCGAGAGGCGCTTGAGCTAGTATGGAAATAGTCATCGAGGAGGATGAATAGAAGGCTGAGATCTCATTGTTGTTGAAGGTTCTAGCATGCTCAAAGGAAGAGTACGTTGGGCAGATTCGATAGTCCCTGAAGGCTAATGATTGATAGTCAAGTACTCTGGGCAGATTCGATAGTCCTAGGCACGGGTCACGATGACGTGCGGGAGTTATGTCTAGAACCGGGGTTTCCATTAGCCCTTGACGGACGGCTGAAAGAATGTGCCGGTCATTCAATTAACGATGATATCGAAGCAATGATAACAGTGATAGCCAGAGTCATGGATGTTTGGTTGTATCGTCATTCGGTCTCAAGAGTGGTATTTTCTGGGTGCTTATCTGATCTTGGTTTAGGCCTTGGGGGTTTGTACTTGGAAAACATCGCCCTTGACTCGAGTGATAATTGCTTTACCTTAAATTGTGTGCTTTGCTATGTTTGCTTCTACTTAGTGTGTGTCTTGGGGCTATCACTGTAGAAAGAGGTGGAGTGGGAGGGTTGTATTCCTATTCCTTTTCCTTTATGCTCTTTTGGTATGTTGTTAGTTAATTTACTGCTCACTAAGACTGTTGTCTGACTCAAGGCTTTATGTTTTTAACTCTTATTGCCTTGGGCTGTTCGTCCATTTTGGGACGGGCAGACTAGGTAGCAGGTGACAGGTGCTGTTCTTGCTTCCAACGTTGTTGATGGCAAAGACGAGCTGGAGGCTTGCATATTATCTTCTTATTATATGTACTGGATGTTCCGCTGCTTTGTATAAATCTCTGAGTGATATGTAGTGAGGCTTGATGTATTGGCTATACTGATGTTGTATTCAACTATTATGAAGTTTTATTGATGAGATTCTATTTCTATGAAGCTTCACTATATATATATATTCTATTGTATTTTGTCCATGCGCTGTGAGTAATACGATAGATTCTGTTGTTTTAATTTACCCTGACAATCGTCCATGGTCGCCTGGCACACTTTACAGCGCACTATCTCTAGGTTCAGTGCAGGGGTCATGAGCGGTCGTCACAGGATCAGGCAAACGGTAGTTTCACTACCTTGGGTATTGCCTCATGTGCCTTGTCATACTTGTATCCCTATACGCGACCACTACGATTTGTTTTGTACCTTTAGTATATGGATTGCCCTCTGGTGACTTCCGGTTTTGGGGAAACTACGATCTTGTATATGCTCTTGGGAATAAAAATGTGTTAAGGGGGATAATGGTAACGCCTTAACACTATTTTGATATCTTATATTACTGATAGACATTATCTACTTATCGTACACTACTACATAGTAGATAGTTTAACGGATCCTTAAAGGATGGTTATTCCAAACATCCTTTGAGTTACTTGTATTTCAATTGCTATTTCACTTGAATTGGATTTATTGATATAAGAATGTTAATCCTGACTCGAGTGTTTTGTGTTTTGCTTTACGCTCGGGTCAGACTGAGTGTACCAGTATTCGAGACTCACCTTTGGAGTTGGAGCTTTGCTTGAAGATCCAGCCATCTATTCTGCTTTCAGTATTTGATGATTCCAGTGATGTATTCTGATTTGTATCTGATGTATCATACTACTCTTCCATTGTATCTGGTTTAACTCTGATGTAACTTATACATTTATATAGTAGCTTCATGAACTACTATCTCTTTTATTTCCGCTGCATTTATTACTCTGTATCTGTGATCTGTGATTATTTATTTACTGTATATGTTCAGTTTTGCCAATTTAAATTAACAACGCGGTATTTTGAGCAATTCAATTCCGGCATGAGTGTCTACCTATACACTTATAATGGATGCGAATGGTCCAAAATAGCGGGTCATTACATTTAGTTCGACCTTCAGCGCCTCCTACCTCATCGCGACCTATGCCTCCACCAATGACAAACCCCATGTCTCGATCCACCAAGCATAGCCGCACCACCCTAAACTCTTACCACTAACTTGCCTCCGCATGAGAAGTACAACGCCACTCTCATCTTTGCATATCTCCTCCTCCATCGACGATAAATGTTGTAACGACCCGGGTTTTCGAACCAGTCAAATCATCGAGAATCCCATCCATTCTAAAACTACTAATGAAAACTACAAACTTAATACAAAATATTTAATAAATATTAAACATTACTAAATGTATATGATACAATTTCAATTATACAACTTATCAGAGTAAGTAAGTAATTTATTATACAAGGTGTGCATACCGAACTCATACGCAATAAATCTACCACTGCACACTCTGATGAGAGAGACAACAATATCCTTACCTGCGAACTCCATAAACAATGTAAATGCAGAATAAAATAATAAGGGGGAAGATACAACAACACAAGATAAACAACAACCAATAACAAATAAACAGAAAAATGGTTATATTATTTTAGGGGCTGCATCACTACCAATTGTGACTGCTTAAGTACCCCTATCTAATTGGGTACCCAATTAGATACAGGATCAAGCCAACGTAGTTCTCCTACTACAAATATGTAACGACCCGATATATTGTACCATTCGCATCCGCACATGTCGGACTTGAATAATTCAAAATACCGCGTTGTTAATTTAAATTTGGCAAAACTGAACATATACAGTAAATAAATAATCACATATCACAGACACAGAGTAATAAATGCAGCGGAAATAAAAGAGATAGTAGTTCATGAAGCTAC
Source organism: Allium fistulosum (assembly GCA_030737815.1). NCBI lineage: Eukaryota > Viridiplantae > Streptophyta > Magnoliopsida > Asparagales > Amaryllidaceae > Allium > Allium fistulosum. The sequence continues at coordinate 223,250,303 of CM060905.1, forward strand.
TATATAAATATATGAGTTACATCAGAGTTAATACAGATACAACGGAAGAGTAACACGATACATCAGATACAAATCAGAATACATCACTGGAATCATCGAATACTGAAAGCAGAATAGATGGCTGGATCTTCAAGCAAAGCTCCAACTTCAAAGGTGAGTCTCGAATACTGGTACACTCAGTCTGACCCGAGCGTAAAGCAAAACACAAAACACTCGAGTCAGGATTAACATTCTTATATCAATAAATCCAACTCAAGTGAAATAGCAATTGAAATACAAGTAACTTAAAGGAGGTTGGAATAACCATCCTTTAAGGATCCGTTAAACTATCTACTATGTAGTAATGTACGCTAAGTAGATAATGTCTATCAGTAATATAAAGATATCAAAATAGTGTTAAGGCATTACCATTATCCCCCTTAACACATTTTTATAAGCGTCATAGTCTATACAGCACTGTAAACTCCACCGTAAACTAGTGGGCTATCAGGGAGTACTCCATAGGTATAACACAAAACAATTTCGTAGTGGTCGCGAATATGGGAATACAAGTATGACAAGGCACATGAGGCAATACCCAAGGTAGTGACACTACCGTTTGCCTGATCCGGACTGGTGAGAAGAGAACGCATCGCCGTAGCGATCGCAACACCGTGAAACAACACTCCCAAAATCAAGGGTGCACCAATCGACAACAAGTAATGAGTAGTTCGAAGAAGTGTGTTCACTTGAGGTAGCTGACCTCCATTGGCCCGGCACGGCTCCTGTTTTAGTCATTTCCAATTTGACACAAGTGTCAAGGCTATCCATTATCGTTCTCTTTCTTCAGTCATCACGTACATCATTCCAACCACTTCATTCTGGATCATCACTCCGCGTTATAGTTATTAAAGTGGTTTCGGTTTAGACAGAGAGTATATCCATAACCGATTCCGGTCTCTTTAATAACCTTCGAAATTATTTCACCGATTGGTCGTTTATTTATTTCAAAACCAAATCAATTTCAATTTCAAATAGAATTTGTAAACCAACATTTCATTTGTCTTCCAAAGCCAATTTCCAAAATTTACATTTCAAAACTTCCAAATTACCATTTCGAAATCTTATAATTCAAATTCAATCTTTATTAAAAACAATTCAAATTTGGATTCAAGTTCGTATATAAGTTTCATTCCGAAATCATTTAAATTAATTTGATTTAACATTTAAATCAATTTAAATTCATTTATCGATTTCATTCAATATTCATTAAGTAAATTTTCCATTCAAACAATTTCTATTAAATTTCCAATTCATTAAATCCATTATTCAAATTTAACTCCATTATATCAAAACTTACAAATTGAATTAAATTAAATTCATCAAATCAAATTCTTTAAATTTCAAGTCTTACATTAATTCCCATAAATCACACTTATTTCTTGTTAAAGAAATTCAATTTCACTTATTTACTTACTTAAATAATTTCCAAAACTTAATTAATAAAGAAATTCAATTTCAATTATTTACGAAGTAAAATTCACTTATTCAAAAATTCGATTTAATTTAATCATTAGATAATTCAATCTTATTTAATTATTAAACAATTCAAAACTTAATTATTAAATAATTTCAAAGTTTAATAATTTCAAACTTAATTATAATTTCAAACTTAATTATTAAATCATTTCAAACTTAATTCAATCATTTCTCAAATTAAACAACATTCTTTCATCAATTACATTGTTAATATTTTGTTTCAGATTTTTAAATATTAACATTTTCCTTTCATTAAAAATTCAAATTTCAACTTCATTTCAAAACCATATTATTTATTCAAATAAAATCTTCGTTTTATTTTTAAATCAAATTATTGACCAATCGGGTTTTATTTTAATTTCCTATCCTAGGTCAAAGTTTAATTTGGATATTTATCATTTCAACCCGATTCCAATTCAATTCAAAATCAAAACATAACAAAGGGAACTTGCAGTGTGATAACTGGGATGGTGTCAAAGTAAATAAACAAGCAATAGCAACAATCAATATCAATCCAATAATCAATTCAAATAATCCCGAAATAACCGTATTAATTCGCATTGTTATTTGTACGAATTAATATAATTATCTCTAGAATCTACACTATCATTTCATGTAGATTAAAGATTATTACACTAATATTTATACGGTTCTTCAATTGTCATTCGATTTCAATTTTAACACTACAACAATTAATCAAATATATGTTCAATAGTTCAAAGTGTAATTATCACAATTCTACATGTCAATTAATTTAACAATTAAAAGGGATCATATTCAACTAATCAAATTCAACATATGTGTCGATTCAAATTTTTTATTATCCTACGTCAAATTTATTTGCATAATATTTATCACTTTATACATTACAATTTTAACGTCCAATTGTAAACATCAAACAATCAATCATTTAACAACCAAACTGGATTATCATTGCATATATAACATATAATGGTGTCAGATGTCACAGGTGAACTGATACAGGTAATAATAGTGTAAATATCCAACAGTAGCATATTTCAATTGTCGTTTCAATTGAAATCAAATTTAATAAATAAAAGAACGTTAATCGTGAGTGATTGCTCACCTTTCGAGGCTGGAGAACACAAGAAGATAGACGACACGACATGCTACGATTTGAATTACGAAATTGACCAAATCCAAGTGTCGATTCTCAAAGCAAGGTGGGATTGACACAGATTTCGACAGACAATGTCACGTACCGAAATTTTCGACTTTCGAAAATTCGACATCGATACTCACTTTATCGACTGCCGAGAAATCGAGTGCCGGAAACTCCAATAGTGATGGTTTAGAAAGAAGGAAAAGGCAGAAGAAGAAGAAGATAGAAGAAAAGATAGAAGAACAACATCAGAAGCAGAAACAATATCAGAATCTTACACATCGCAGCGGAACAATATATAATAGATAAATGAAAAATCTTTAAACAAAGAACTATATCATTTTATACATACATCAATCATCAGAGTCAATATACAACTCAATACAACAATGGACAGTTATATAAACTTGTCCTCATACAGAATACACAGCGGAATAAATATATCAGATACAAATACTACGTCTCGTCCTCCAGCTTGCTTCCAAAGCTCCAGAATATCCAGAATATCCTGATAACCTAACTCTAGACTGCCCGTGTGGAAATTGGTGGGCACCCAGAGTTTAGAAGGGAACAATAAACTCCGAGTCAGTCATGGTGACTGGTGTGAGATCGTAAAACAGTTATTCTTTCACAAAGAAAATAAAACAAATTCGCAATGCTTTTTGGAAAATGAGACTACCATAAGACCTCCCACCACACACACAATGCAAACGCAGAATTGGAGGAGATTTCTTCTTATGATAGTCAAAGATGCTTACTACGCAAAATCAAATCATTTTGATATTATTATTGGTGCATAGTGTAGAAATCATTTCGAAAGTATAATATTAATCTTAGCCAACATACGACCAGTATCGTATGCCTACTATAGCTACCATCTAAACAGTGGTGACCACCGTACGTAAATGGCAGGTTCTACAACTAATACCGTACAAGGTGCGTATTGGAGTTTGGATTTCCAACAAATGGTCAGGCTAAGGAACTTCCTTTTCCACGATGGGTACGTCCCTGGAATAGACGACCCGAGAACCTAACCGGATCTCTGCCAACACAAGGCCGGGTTACCTCTGCAAAAATAGGTAACTACTGACACGCGTATGCCACCCCCCAATCGTAACCGATCTTCCCGAGGATCCCCGATTTCCAACAAACCACATAGATAATAATGCAGCAACCACATAGGTTAAGTATCTGGGCTCCATACCATGATACCACCTCTATCCAGAAGGAATGACATACACTAAGGGGCGCTACTCCCTAGAACCTTGCCGCATCCTTCCTGTTTTGACCATTTCCGGGGTGTGAGGCTCGATGAAGTCTCGTCCACAAAGCTACGCTTTCTACAAAGCCATGCTTCGGGTCAAACAAAATGATCAACCTATGATCACAAAGATATAAGATCAAACAAATGATCATATCACAAATGATCAAACACTGATCATTTCACAGCAACACTCAGTATGCCACGTTACCAAATTGGGATATATCGCTGATGAATTTCAACTACATAACCTTTGAGCTCGTACGTCTCAGAGAAGGGTGTTAAGCTAAGAGAATAAATTCTCCGCCACCAACATATATGTATTTGAAAGAAATCAGCTTTATATCTCAAATTGTAACGTCAGACACACAATCCATACAAGTCTGTTCCGGGATCGAACAGAACCGAAGGCACTTCTCACGAAGCCCTTGCATTTTCGGATAAATTTCTAATCACGTCCGGACTTCCCGTCACTAAGGGTGATAAAACCTCTAAATCGGAGATCAGCCGATGTAGAGTAACTCGACGGTAATCCTTCCGTTTTCAAAAATATCCGGTCTTCAACACCGGTCTTCAAATGCAATTCATAACGACGTATCACATATTCGGAATGGGTTATACGACCCCATGGTCCTTTCCCGGTTAACCCGAATAGTGAGCGATTTATTCAAAAATAAGTGTGGCATTCACATTCATCCAATCACAACAAATACCATATTCAAGGTAATTATTGATAGTCGGTTATTTAACTATCAATAAAGATGCGCAACATCATCAGATTCCAAAAAAATTTCCAAATTTTTTTATCTTCCAAAAATATCTTTACTAGATATAAAATTTCCACACTTCAAAAATAAATCAACGTTTATTTTTAAAACGAATTCCCATTTCTTTTATAAATTCCATATTGAATTTATATTTCAAAATATCTTCTGATATACGATTTTCAAATCGATTTCAATATTCAATTTCAATTTATCTTTAAGAAGATAAAATCTCAAAACGTTTCATTTCATTTTGGGAATGCATTTCCTTACTTACTTAATAATAAGTATTTCACAAATCATTTATTTTCAACACTTGGAAAATATTCGATATACTTAAATCAAAATTTAGTATAATTTCATTCCTTAAGGAAATCATTTCTTAAGCACATTTATTCAAGTCAAAACGAATGTTACGTAAAACATCGTTACGACGACTCAAATTTTTTTAGTATAGGGATTCGAAGTTTAGATAGATATATAAATCCCAATACTTACACAAAATATTTCCTTACGGAAATCATTTACTATAACAACAGTGTTATAGTCCACCATTTCCTTCTTCTTCTCGAAAACGTCTATTTCAACAATGAATGTTGAAATCTATGATTTCGATATTCAATCATTTTAAAACATCGTTAAAACAATTAACTTCATCTTAAATATCACTTTCCCAAAACATATCTATTTTACTTAACAATATATTCACTGTCCAAAATCGTGAATATACTTCACTAATTACATTTCACTATTTTCTACACGTTTTATTTCAATAAAAATTCGCTATCCAAAATCGCGAATATATCCCCTTTGATAATCTTCTATATTTAATTTATCAAATTCAATTGATTTCGAATTTATAAAACAACGTTTATAAATTCTATTCCTACTTTATGACAACTTCGATTTGTAAATCTCCTTTATTAACCACTTTGATCAATATTTCATTTGAAGGCAAAAATCCAATTTATAAGTTAATTTCTTATAAATCTTCTATTCTACAATTTCATTCATTTTAACTTCCCGATTTATACATCTATAAATTTCATTCTTTTTAACTTCACAATTTATACATCTATAAATTTCATTCTTTTTCCAAATTCGTTTCAATTTGCCAATCAAATTTCTAATTGGACTTCCCACTTATTTCTTTTTAAATAAATTCCTTTTTAAAGAAAATAAATTTCTTTATCTCTTTCAATCTATTTAAAAATCCAAATTTAAATTAAATCTTCAATTTATAATCACTGTTTTATGAAATCCATTTATTTGGCATTTTCACTTTATTCTGGAATTTATTCAATAAGATTATAAAAAAATCAGCTTTTATACTTTTAAATTCTTTTCTTCGAATTTATTCAACTTCTAAAAATTTATTTACTTAAAAATTTCTATTTTGATTTCAAAAATTCAATTTCATTTATTTTTGGAATCCAATGATGTCAAACATCCATTCAGCTAAATTTTAGCTTTCAAACAATTTCCAGGCATCAATATGATCAATATAATCATTCACAGATTATCACATCACAGTAGAAATAAATTCAATCAATGTGAGGGGTCCAGTTGGATCCCTCCAACCTGTTTCCCTGCATCCAAAGACGTTAGCACAATACCAATTCCGCTCCAGTGCGGAATTATCGCGGTATATAGGTTTTATAAAAATCCGCTTACTAACGGCGCAATAGGGTCTCATCCGCTATACGAGGCGGGAAATCAATCAATCCAATATATACATATGCCAATATGTATATATTGCTATATATATAGATATATCCTACTATATCTAATATCACATCCAATAGCAATCATCAATCAATAATAACTGAAAATTCCACTTTTCAAATCGAGTGAGAAAAATCTCACCTTAGCTTTAATTTGCCATCCATTTTCTATCTTGACTTGTTTTCTCGATTCATACCTTGTATAAACAATTTTATACAGTTTATCAATATTCGAAATAAGATCGAACAACCCATTTCCATTTAATAATTTAAATTAACTAGTAATTTATCTTAAACAAATGATTTTTTTCTTCTCTTTTAGAAAAAGTATTTTAGTAACTAAAATAATTCAAATTAGTCACTTTACCAATTTAATCAACAGATCCATTGTTTAAAGTAAACAAGTAAATTAAAAATGTATACAGGTATATTTATTTCCTTTTGAAACTACCTACGTATATTTCTATTTTAAAATCTATAGATTTACAAATCTAATTTATATAACCTCCAACATTTTTAAATCTTTCTGTTATATATAAATGTAAAATTTCTTTTGAAACCATATATATATATATACTTATAAAAATAAACTATATTAAAAATCAAATCTTTTATAAATCCCTTTATTAATTTTCTATTTACTGTAAACATTTTCAAATTTCTATTTTTTTTTTCAAACCTAATTTATCAAAAATAACTTTCCTATTCCCTGGTAAATATATATATATAAAATAAATTAGGATTAAACACATCTAAATTTACTGTCTTAAAAAAAAACTTACTGCATTTAAATTTAACACATTTAAATTTAACTTACAGTCGATCAAAACTCCAGATCGCGACTGGAAGACTGACCAATGCCAATTTGATTCCGAACTCGAACCATCTTCGCAGTCACCACGAATCACCTTCGCGACTATCACCTGAATGAGATCGAGCTTCCCACATTCGTCATCCACAGCTTGACCATCCAAAAATCATGACTTTCCCCTAAACTTCATCGCACCCCATACAGTTCTCGACCTCACTAGAAGAGCACGCGCTCATCCCAAAATCGCGTGCCACAAGCAACGCCGCGATACCCTTCGAGCTTGAAGCCGCCGTCTCGAACATGCCTGCATCCCACTTGCACGATACCGACTGAAACTACCATCGCGAACCCAGTCGCCAGTCGCGAGTTCCAAATCGCGACATAGCCGTCCTCCTTCCACTCGAACGCCACGCCCAACTCACTCGTCGCGAGCTGCGACCGCGCGCCTGCTGCCACCGTTCGACGACATCGTGAATAGGTGGAAGCGCCACCCACTCGATTTCGATTTGATCGCCGCCTATTGATTTAAATTTTTGAACGAACGAGGGATTTTCGAATTGAATAGAGGAGAGGATGATTTCGTTGATTTGTTTACTGGAATAGAAGGCTTCGCAAACTCGGTCGCCATTTTTAATTTTTTTTTCTTTTGTCGGATTTAAAACTGAGGAGGGAATGGAGAAGACGTATTTGAAAATGAAGGGAATGGTTGGCACGATCTCGTACCCGTGATTGTAGGCGTGAGGTAAGGGAAGAACGTGTGTGTTGACTAATTTTAAATTTAAATTGATTTCGGTTTAAATTCAACGCGTTTATGTGTCGTGTGCTCACATAACAATTCCAATCAATACGAAATTTGAAATCCGGTAATAATTCAATATTACGGATCCAATGGAACTGGTTTCGTCCAATTCTGAGACTGCGCCTCGAACGGCTATTTTTAAATTCAATTTGAACGATAAAATTCAAAACTGAACCGTTCAATTTCAAATTCGATTCTGAAGCTCCAATTATCTTCAGTATCATCAATATAATCATTAAAAGCTTTCGAAATATTTTTCTTCAACTTAAAATTGAAGATACAAATTTTTATTCAGCATTCAATAGATTAAATTTTATAATTTAATCGCCAAATTCAAATTTATATCGGGGATTCAAATTAAATCATCGTTCAAATATTTAAAATAAATTAAATATTCTCAATTTAATTCGTTCAAAATTCCGGGTCGTTACAAACTTCCCTCCTTAAAAGAATTTCGTCCTCGAAATTACAAGTTAGAAAGAAAAAGTCCTTAACTCGTCTACTATTTTTCACAATCTAATAGTTTTATCAATTTTTCAAAACAAATCTTCTACTAAAGATTCGTTATCATTTCTACTAACTTTCCAACTCCAATTAAAGTTTCAAACAATATTGTTTTTCTTCAAAATTCAAATTCAAATTCAAATTCAAATTTAAACTTTCAAAAATTTCTCAAAAATTTTCTAACACTCGGAATTTTCGAAAAATTTCGCCAGCGTCTCCTTTGCGCGGCTAATACGGCACGACTACAAAACGTCCCTACGGACTCTCAGATTTCAAAAAGAAAAAGAAAAAGCCAAGCGGCTAGACAAGAAAATCACCAAATCTCATATTCAAATTTAAATACATACCTTTTTCGAGCAATTCAAATTTATCTTTGAAATAAATTTTCCAATTCCTTTACAACCTGTATATCCTACTAGCCATAATATCTAGTTACAACATTCAAACTATTTTGCACATTTCATTACAAAATTTTCCAATATAAACTGCTTATACATTTTTACTTCACTATTGAAGTTACACATCTATTTTCATTCAATTTTACAGTTCACATTTCTCATTTTAATTCAATTCACAATTTCAATTTAATTTGGAATCAATTTAACTTCTGAATATTGAATTTCATCAATTACCAATTCAAACTAAGTTTAACATTCAGTTGTAATTTCAGTTTTATTCTTTTGTTCATTCCTAAAATTCATTTATAATTCACTATTTTGGTTTATAACCACTTGTATTAAACTGGATTTCCATTCGAATTCAACTTACATTCATGTACTTGCAATTGCAAATTGATTCATTCATTCACAATTTTTTTCATAATTCAATACTCAATTCCAGAGTCTTTTCAACCTTTTCAAAATCATTTTTGAAAACAATTCAAATTTATCTTTTGAATTCCAAAAACCAAACCCAAATTTTCAAACAACTTCCATTTAAAACAATTTAGCAGCAATTCCTCTTTTGGAAACCCGAAAATGAACACCAATGATGCCGCGGTCATCATCGAAGTTATTTTCCAGCGACCGAAAAGAGTTTAGAGCTTTCATTCCTTCAAAACATTTTTCCAAAATCTTTTGAAAATCATTTACAAATCAAAAGGAATTAAACTTTCCAAATCTCCAAAATTTCCAAATTCTTTTCAAAATCTTTCCAAAAACTTCTCTGGAATTCCGTTTTCAATTATAAGTTACATTTATAATTTACATTCTTAAATTTCATTCGTATGTGAATTAATTTCTTAACTTTGGAGTTACGATTTCAGTTTCTTATTCAGTTTCAATAGTAATGATGACATTTCAATATCATCACCTTCCTAACAACCAAACATCCATATATTTTGATAATTCATAGAAAATCATTTCTTTTCTATACAAAAATAGTTTTGGGCAAAATTATTTCATTTACCCTATTTAAAAACAATACTATGTCGTCTTGCCTCGTTTAAGTGTTTAGAAATCCCTATCGATAATATGGCGTCCCACATACCGACCAAAATTCATAAACATCTCAACGGATAAGCAAACACAATATAAAACAATTTTTTATATTCACTAACAAATACGCACTCGTATCTATTATTACACTCAACTCATTCTAGAGTACTACTGACTCCATCTCTAATGAGTAACACCCAACAGAGCAGGGTTGTCGCTTAACAATATGCTCTGATACCACGCTGTCACGTACCGAAATTTTCGACTTTCGAAAATTCGACATCGATACTCACTTTATCGACTGCCGAGAAATCGAGTGCCGGAAACTCCAATAGTGATGGTTTAGAAAGAAGGAAAAGGCAGAAGAAGAAGAAGATAGAAGAAAAGATAGAAGAACAACATCAGAAGCAGAAACAATATCAGAATCTTACACATCGCAGCGGAACAATATATAATAGATAAATGAAAAATCTTTAAACAAAGAACTATATCATTTTATACATACATCAATCATCAGAGTCAATATACAACTCAATACAACAATGGACAGTTATATAAACTTGTCCTCATACAGAATACACAGCGGAATAAATATATCGGATACAAATACTACGTCTCGTCCTCCAGCTTGCTTCCAAAGCTCCAGAATATCCAGAATATCATGATAACCTAACTCTAGACTGCCCGTGTGGAAATTGGTGGGCACCCAGAGTTTAGAAGGGAACAATAAACTCCGAGTCAGTCATGGTGACTGGTGTGAGATCGTAAAACAGTTATTCTTTCACAAAGAAAATAAAACAAATTCGCAATGCTTTTTGGAAAATGAGACTACCATAAGACCTCCCACCACACACACAATGCAAACGCAGAATTGGAGGAGATTTCTTCTTATGATAGTCAAAGATGCTTACTACGCAAAATCAAATCATTTTGATATTATTATTAGTGCATAGTGTAGAAATCATTTCGAAAGTATAATATTAATCTTAGCCAACATACGACCAGTATCGTATGCCTACTATAGCTACCATCTAAACAGTGGTGACCACCGTACGTAAATGGCAGGTTCTACAACTAATACCGTACAAGGTGCGTATTGGAGTTTGGATTTCCAACAAATGGTCAGGCTAAGGAACTTCCTTTTCCACGATGGGTACGTCCCTGGAATAGACGACCCGAGAACCTAACCGGATCTCTGCCAACACAAGGCCGGGTTACCTCTGCAAAAATAGGTAACTACTGACACGCGTATGCCACCCCCCGATCGTAACCGATCTTCCCGAGGATCCCTGATTTCCAACAAACCACATAGATAATAATGCAGCAACCACATAGGTTAAGTATCTGGGCTCCATACCATGATACCACCTCTATCCAGAAGGAATGACATACACTAAGGGGCGCTACTCCCTAGAACCTTGCCGCATCCTTCCTGTTTCGACCATTTCCGGGGTGTGAGGCTCGATGAAGTCTCGTCCACAAAGCTACGCTTTCTACAAAGCCATGCTTCGGGTCAAACAAAATGATCAACCTATGATCACAAAGATATAAGATCAAACAAATGATCATATCACAAATGATCAAACACTGATCATTTCACAGCAACACTCAGTATGCCACGTTACCAAATTGGGATATATCGCTGATGAATTTCAACTACATAACCTCTGAGCTCGTACGTCTCAGAGAAGGGTGTTAAGCTAAGAGAATAAATTCTCCGCCACCAACAGATATGTATTTGAAAGAAATCAGCTTTATATCTCAAATTGTAACGTCAGACACACAATCCATACAAGTCTGTTCCGGGATCGAACAGAACCGAAGGCACTTCTCACGAAGCCCTTGCATTTCCGGATAAATTTCTAATCACGTCCGGACTTCCCGTCACTAAGGGTGATAAAACCTCTAAATCGGAGATCAGCCGATGTAGAGTAACTCGACGGTAATCCTTCCGTTTTCAAAAATATCCGGTCTTCAACACCGGTCTTCAAATGCAATTCATAACGACGTATCACATATTCGGAATGGGTTATACGACCCCATGGTCCTTTCCCGGTTAACCCGAATAGTGAGCGATTTATTCAAAAATAAGTGTGGCATTCACATTCATCCAATCACAACAAATACCATATTCAAGGTAATTATTGATAGTTGGTTATTTAACTATCAATAAAGATGCGCAACATCATCAGATTCCAAAAAATTTTCCAAATTTTTTTATCTTCCAAAAATATCTTTACTAGATATAAAATTTCCACACTTCAAAAATAAATCAACGTTTATTTTTAAAACGAATTCCCATTTCTTTTATAAATTCCATATTGAATTTATATTTCAAAATATCTTCTGATATACGATTTTCAAATCGATTTCAATATTCAATTTCAATTTATCATTAAGAAGATAAAATCTCAAAACGTTTCATTTCATTTTGGGAATGCATTTCCTTACTTACTTAATAATAAGTATTTCACAAATCATTTATTTTCAACACTTGGAAAATATTCGATATACTTAAATCAAAATTTAGTATAATTTCATTCCTTAAGGAAATCATTTCTTAAGCACATTTATTCAAGTCAAAACGAATGTTACGTAAAACATCGTTACGACGACTCAAAATTTTTTAGTATAGGGATTCGAAGTTTAGATAGATATATAAATCCCAATACTTACACAAAATATTTCCTTACGGAAATCATTTACTATAACAACAGTGTTATAGTCCACCATTTCCTTCTTCTTCTCGAAAAGTCTATTTCAACAATGAATGTTGAAATCTATGATTTCGATATTCAATCATTTTAAAACATCGTTAAAACAATTAACTTCATCTTAAATATCACTTTCCCAGAACATATCTATTTTACTTAACAATATATTCACTGTCCAAAATCATGAATATACTTCACTAATTACATTTCACTATTTTCTACACGTTTTATTTCAATAAAAATTCGCTATCCAAAATCGCGAATATATCCCCTTTGATAATCTTCTATATTTAATTTATCAAATTCAATTGATTTCGAATTTATAAAACAACGTTTATAAATTCTATTCCTACTTTATGACAACTTCGATTTGTAAATCTCCTTTATTAACCACTTTGATCAATATTTCATTTGAAGGCAAAAATCCAATTTATAAGTTAATTTCTTATAAATCTTCTATTCTACAATTTCATTCATTTTAACTTCCCGATTTATACATCTATAAATTTCATTCTTTTTAACTTCACAATTTATACATCTATAAATTTCATTCTTTTTCCAAATTCGTTTCAATTTGCCAATCAAATTTCTAATTGGACTTCCCACTTATTTCTTTTTAAATAAATTCCTTTTTAAAGAAAATAAATTTCTTTATCTCTTTCAATCTATTTAAAAATCCAAATTTAAATTAAATTCTTCAATTTATAATCACTGTTTTATGAAATCCATTTATTTGGCATTTTCACTTTATTCTGGAATTTATTCAATAAGATTATAAAAAAATCAGCTTTTATACTTTTAAATTCTTTTCTTCGAATTTATTCAACTTCTAAAAATTTATTTACTTAAAAATTTCTATTTTGATTTCAAAAATTCAATTTCATTTATTTTTGGAATCCAATGATGTCAAACATCCATTCAGCTAAATTTTAGCTTTCAAACAATTTCCAGGCATCAATATGATCAATATAATCATTCACAGATTATCACATCACAGTAGAAATAAATTCAATCAATGTGAGGGGTCCAGTTGGATCCCTCCAACCTGTTTCCCTGCATCCAAAGACGTTAGCACAATACCAATTCCGCTCCAGTGCGGAATTATCGCGGTATATAGGTTTTATAAAAATCCGCTTACTAACGGCGCAATAGGGTCTCATCCGCTATACGAGGCGGGAAATCAATCAATCCAATATATACATATGCCAATATGTATATATTGCTATATATATAGATATATCCTACTATATCTAATATCACATCCAATAGCAATCATCAATCAATAATAACTGAAAATTCCACTTTTCAAATCGAGTGAGAAAAATCTCACCTTAGCTTTAATTTGCCATCCATTTTCTATCTTGACTTGTTTTCTCGATTCATACCTTGTATAAACAATTTTATACAGTTTATCAATATTCGAAATAAGATCGAACAACCCATTTCCATTTAATAATTTAAATTAACTAGTAATTTATCTTAAACAAATGATTTTTTTCTTCTCTTTTAGAAAAAGTATTTTAGTAACTAAAATAATTCAAATTAGTCACTTTACCAATTTAATCAACAGATCCATTGTTTAAAGTAAACAAGTAAATTAAAAATGTATACAGGTATATTTATTTCCTTTTGAAACTACCTACGTATATTTCTATTTTAAAATCTATAGATTTACAAATCTAATTTATATAACCTCCAACATTTTTAAATCTTTCTGTTATATATAAATGTAAAATTTCTTTTGAAACCATATATATATATACTTATAAAAATAAACTATATTAAAAATCAAATCTTTTATAAATCCCTTTATTAATTTTCTATTTACTGTAAACATTTTCAAATTTCTATTTTTTTTTTCAAACCTAATTTATCAAAAATAACTTTCCTATTCCCTGGTAAATATATATATATAAAATAAATTAGGATTAAACACATCTAAATTTACTGTCTTAAAAAAAAACTTACTGCATTTAAATTTAACACATTTAAATTTAACTTACAGTCGATCAAAACTCCAGATCGCGACTGGAAGACTGACCAATGCCAATTTGATTCCGAACTCGAACCATCTTCGCAGTCACCACGAATCACCTTCGCGACTATCACCTGAATGAGATCGAGCTTCCCACATTCGTCATCCACAGCTTGACCATCCAAAAATCATGACTTTCCCCTAAACTTCATCGCACCCCATACAGTTCTCGACCTCACTAGAAGAGCACGCGCTCATCCCAAAATCGCGTGCCACAGGCAACGCCGCGATACCCTTCGAGCTTGAAGCCGCCGTCTCGAACATGCCTGCATCCCACTTGCACGATACCGACTGAAACTACCATCGCGAACCCAGTCGCCAGTCGCGAGTTCCAAATCGCGACATAGTCGTCCTCCTTCCACTCGAATGCCACGCCCAACTCACTCGTCGCGAGCTACGACCGCGCGCCTGCTGCCACCGTTCGACGACATCGTGAATAGGTGGAAGCGCCACCCACTCGATTTCGATTTGATCGCCGCCTATTGATTTAAATTTTTGAACGAACGAGGGATTTTCGAATTGAATAGAGGAGAGGATGATTTCGTTGATTTGTTTACTGGAATAGAAGGCTTCGCAAACTCGGTCGCCATTTTTAATTTTTTTTTTCTTTTGTCGGATTTAAAACTGAGGAGGGAATGGAGAAGACGTATTTGAAAACGAAGGGAATGGTTGGCACGATCTCGTACCCGTGATTGTAGGCGTGAGGTAAGGGAAGAATGTGTGTGTTGACTAATTTTAAATTTAAATTGATTTCGGTTTAAATTCAACGCGTTTATGTGTCGTGTGCTCACATAACAATTCCAATCAATACGAAATTTGAAATCCGGTAATAATTCAATATTACGGATCCAATGGAACTGGTTTCGTCCAATTCTGAGACTGCGCCTCGAACGGCTATTTTTAAATTCAATTTGAACGATAAAATTCAAAACTGAACCGTTCAATTTCAAATTCGATTCTGAAGCTCCAATTATCTTCAGTATCATCAATATAATCATTAAAAGCTTTCGAAATATTTTTCTTCAACTTAAAATTGAAGATACAAATTTTTATTCGGCATTCAATAGATTAAATTTTATAATTTAATCGCCAAATTCAAATTTATATCGGGGATTCAAATTAAATCATCGTTCAAATATTTAAAATAAATTAAATATTCTCAATTTAATTCGTTCAAAATTCCGGGTCGTTATAGACAAAGCTGGTAAAATGGGAATCGATGAAGCAATTTAGAACAGCTTCGATAAAGACAACAAATATATATATATATATATATTGCTATTATTATTTCCTTGAAATAAAATCTTAATTTAAGGCAAATATTAAATAATATGTATAAAATAAAATCATCGTTTGAATTAAACCCGTATATTAGGCAACCAACCAAGTAACTACAAAAATTTTAAATAAATAAACCAATACTTAGATATAAGGTCTATATTATTATTATTATTATTATTATTTTTAAACAGTACACACCAAAATAAATCGGTATAGCTTGTTTCTTTTAAAAAAAATATCACAAACATAGTTTATTATTATTATTGTAAACTATATACAAAATAGCATATCTATAAAATTCTTTATATAATATTTAAATGAACCATAAATTACATTTAAACCAATTATGTATATAAACTAGTATTATATTATATATATAAAGACTATAAACATCCTATACAAACAACAGACGCACCCGACCGACTCTACAATAGCTAAACGCAGACTACAGCATCTATACAAAACTCACCCATACATTATATATATGCACATACATCTCTGTGCATGCTTTATTAAAACCTAAACCCAAACTATAACATAACCTATATATAATCTAAAACAATACACGATAAAGAAAGTTGTGAGAAGACATTTATATAAGACCCTTTCTTTTGAAATGAAGACTACAAGTCACAGCCCATAAGATAAAGTAAACCATCATAACTTTCACATTTTCAAACTACAACTATTTCAAAGAAAGATATATACATATATATAATTAACACTAAAAAAAATTATATAAACTACATTTACATTGGTGACCATATACGCAAATATATATATCTCGGTATATATAAAATGAAGGCTGACATCCATATAGATATGCTTCTTTATATAAAAAAAAACAGTACCAAAATCATATTAAAACTTTATATCAGCAGCATATGAAACTGTATAGCTTGCGCAACATAGACATATATTTATAAACAACTTCTATAGAATAATATATGTACGACCACTGTCAACATATCTCGAAATGTTGTAGCTTCTAAATACTTGGATATAAACTTTATAGTTACTCGTATACTTGATTAACAATAGATAATATAGATACAACTTACATTAAAAAAAATGTATATAGGTGTGTGAATATATTTCTATAGAAATAACGCATGCAAAACACTGCACACACACACTACACATGCTTTTATATTGTAATACTTTATACACAAAAAAAATCAACCCAGATGTAATACTTAATATAAGTAATATATAAATACATAAAACTTAGTATATATAAAGACACAGCAACCACAAAATTCAATACATATATGCGCTATATACATTAGTATATATACTCACGTTTCAAGCAATAAAAGGCTACAAAGAATCTCGATGGCCAGGAGAAAATTCGCTTGCGCCATGCTCAAGTTGGAGGCGAGAATGGGAGGTGTGCTTATGTGGTGGAGCGAGCTGAGGTGGAGAGGAAAGAAGAAGGTCGGCTGTTGGTTTCAAGTGGTGGTCGGTGGTTGCCTCGGGCTAGGAAGTGGAGCTCAGGCCAAGGCGGACGCTGCGGTGGAAACGGGGAGGCTGAAGGTGGTGGAAGTAGGGGAGAAGCACGGGTTTGGGTAGTCGAGGGAGAGGGTGGTCGAACTGGGAAGGTGGGCTATGGCCGATGCTTGCGGTGTGGAAGGCATGATTGGTCAAGAGGAAGCGGGCGGAGATTGTCAGCTACGAAGTGGAAGGTAGGCTCAGATTTAAGAATGCAAACCATATATACCATTGTATTTTATTTATTTACCCCTTTTCTTACTTTTAGAATGAAACAAAGAAGAGGAGAGGAAGAGAAAGGAATGAACAGCTGTATATTGGAATGTAGGAAGTAGTGACGTACAGTATTGAATTCTGTGAAATATTTATTGCTAGTGACCATTTGTATTTTTTTTCTCAAACGTGAGGAGAGGATGGGTTTCAAAAGAAATGGACGAAGAAACGTGCAAAGCTACAGTAGCCATTTATGAATACTTTCTTTCTGGGAAAATCAATAAGGACCAAAATATTTTGAACCAATGGAATTGCAAAAGTATGCAATCAAACATTGGAAATAGATGCCAAAGACTGTTGATATTATACATCGGGCAATCGAAAGGTCATAAATCCAAAAGGGAAAAATGTGAATGTGCATAGAAATCAAAACGTAGAAATTTCGTCCGATACGGCTATCCGATTTGCGGATTACGCTATGAACTAGACTTCAAAACACAGAATTGAATATACCATGGTGATCAGCGTGACGAGACGATCAAAATGGTATACAGATATCAATGGTACGATTTAATTATAAAATTCAATTTTCTACTAGCGGAAAATGCAGCAAAAACGCAGAAAAATAAGATCGACGGAGCTAAAGAAGTCCGAATTTGGAAAAAACGACAAACTGACATCTTGCTCAGAAGATGGTTTAGAATTTTTCTATGTAAAAATATTTAGGTTTCGGAAACATTTTATTTTCATCGCTTTTTAACTGATTAAATTGAAGTAAATTTACGCGCGAAATAAACTTTCATAATTTCGAATGAAAATTTACCAGTTGCTATGTTTAACTAAACGTATTCAAAATATCAAATTTATATTTCAAAATTTTATCGTTTAAAATTTCACAAAATTTCAACTAATTACGTTATTAAAACAGTTGAAATTTACGGGTCGTTACACTCTCCCCCACTCAAAACTTTTCGTCCCCGAAAAGGAACGAGGTAGGAGAATAGAAACAACCGGGAAGAAGACAGATTTGAAATACAAAATAACAATTAATTTAAACCATATAAATTCAAATTTAAATTAATTGATATTCAATATTTGATTTAATCCATTTGATTTCACTAAAATCAATCTCAACTATTTTTAAATTCATTATCTTATTATTCAATTATCTTCAATTTACAATTCCTGAAACCATAAATTTGAATAGTCTTTTATTATAATCATATTTTTTTCCAACAATTTAAATTCTTCTTTATTCCAAATTATTGTTAAATTTATTCTACTCAATATATCTTATCACATATGTTTAACCCATATAAATTAAATTAAACCATATAAATTTCAATTTAAATTAAGTCATATTCAATAATTGATTTTAAATTCAAGGTATTTCCATAAGTTAATCAAATTTCAATCTATTAATTCCTTTAAAAAAAATTATTTGCCTTATCTAATATTCAATTAACCTATTATCCTATTTATCTCTATTAACATCTTTATAATAAAATTAAGTATATAACATTTATTATAACACTCAAATTTTATTCATAAACATTTTATATTGTATATTATCCAATTACATTTTAACTTCTGAACAATTTAGGTAAGTTATATTGAAATGCAATTTAGTACTATACAAATAAATTTTCAAATTCAATTTTTCAAGTTTAAATATTTATCAAAAATTTAGCTTTATTTATAATTGAAAACATACTTTAACATAATTTTTTTAAGAATTTAATTTTCGTTTAATTTTAAACCCTTTAGAAATAATTATGTATATATTATATATATTAAATCAAATTAAATTTAAAATAATATACCCATATATATAAATCAAGTCATACTTAAGAAATTCAAACCAAAAATATTTTTCAAAACAAAACCGTAGCAAAGCTACTGAATGTTCTCTTCACTTCGAAACTCGAAAATGAATGTCGATGATGCGGCCGCCATCACCGAAATTATTTTCCAGTGACAAAGAGAAGAGCACTGATTTAAACATTTTAAAATTTTTTGAAAACGGTTTCGAAAGGAAGAGCTCTGAGTTTTGAAACCATTTTTATTCGAAAATATTTTAAATAATATATATTTAAATTTTTAAAGCCCAAGTTTGAAATCACCGGAAAATAAATTCTCCAATTCTTGATTTAAATTCACTTCAGATTCTAAATCAAATTATATCCAAGTTTTATAAATTCATTTATTCATATTATGCAATAGTCAATGGTTTATAAAACAATAAATGTAAATTAAATATTATCATTTCTGACAACGAACTTCTTTAACAATTTAATTTCAGAGAAATTTATACTTATATGTAATATAATCATACAAACTATTTTATTCACCAAATTTGAAAAATATTATTGTGTCAGTTTGCTCTGTTCAAGTGTTTTGGAAATCCTATCGATAGCGTTGATCAGACGAATTGATTGGAAACCCAAACCAACATCAACAACTCAAACAACACAAGATATAAAACATTTTAATATTTATTTACAAATACACTTCCTCGCTCGACTATACAAGAATAGATTTCAAAGCAAAGATAGAGATTCAAATTTGATGGACCCAAATCAAAGAGAATTTCGATTTGAAGATAAGTTCGAAACAAAGATATGATGACTAAATAACAAAGTAGAAAGATTTGATAAGTTTATGTAAATCGCAGGCAACCATAACCGGGTCGACCGTGACTTCAAGAATAAGATCGATGTGGAATTCCGAGGTAAATCGACATTCGATCTCAAGAAATAGAATTCAGATATAGCAGGAGATAAATGGCATCGTAAACCGATGATACAGAAATCTCCGGTAAATCAATGCTTATTGTAAAGGAGTTTCACCCCTTTACAAATCATTCGAAATTTGGCGAGATCGCCAATTCATTATAAGGGTCATTCGAAACGGAGTTATGGGATACTCCGGAATTGAAAGAAGACGAATAGTGAGGGCACGAATGAATTTCGGAACCGAGGAGAACGTTCCAAAATTCAAAGGAATTGAGTCAAAGGAAGAGATTGAAACTCGAATGAGAGTGATTCTGTAAATACATTTACCCTATATGCTAAGTTTTGCCTAGAGCTACCAAAGCTCTGATACCAACTGTAACGACCCGATATTTTGTACCATTCGCATCCGCACATGTCGGACTTGAATAATTCAAAATACCGCGTTGTTAATTTAAATTTGGCAAAACTGAACATATACAGTAAATAAATAATCACAGATCACAGACACAGAGTAATAAATGTAGCGGAAATAAAAGAGATAGTTGTTCATGAAGCTACTATATAAATATATGAGTTACATCAGAGTTAATACAGATACAACGGAAGAGTAACACGATACATCAGATACAAATCAGAATACATCACTGGAATCATCGAATACTGAAAGCAGAATAGATGGCTGGATCTTCAAGCAAAGCTCCAACTTCAAAGGTGAGTCTCGAATACTGGTACACTCAGTCTGACCTGAGCGTAAAGCAAAACACAAAACACTCGAGTCAGGATTAACATTCTTATATCAATAAATCCAACTCAAGTGAAATAGCAATTGAAATACAAGTAACTTAAAGGATGTTGGAATAACCATCCTTTAAGGATCCGTTAAACTATCTACTATGTAGTAATGTACGCTAAGTAGATAATGTCTATCAGTAATATAAAGATATCAAAATAGTGTTAAGGCGTTACCATTATCCCCCTTAACACATTTTTATAAGCGTCATAGTCTATACAGCACTGTAAATGTTTCCTGGAGATTTGACCAGGCAACTGAGTGCTCGGCATTGGCCACTACTCGGCCTGAAGGACTGCTCGGCATCCAGGAGTACTCGGCGTAGTACTCGGCATCAGCTGGAACTCGGCATGAAGGACTGCTCGGCATCCAGGAGTACTCGGCGTAGTACTCGGCACCAGTTGGAGCTCGGCGTAAAGGACTGCTCGGCATCCATGAGTACTCGGCGTAGTACTCGGCACCAGCTGGAGCTCGGCGTAAAGGACTGCTCGGCATCTAGGAGTACTCGGCGTAGTACTCGGCATCAGCTGGAACTCGGCATGAAGGACTGCTCGGCATCCAGGAGTACTCGGCGTAGTACTCGGCACCAGCTGAAGCTCGGCGTACAGGGCTGCTCGGCATCAAGCAGCACTCGGCATCAACCAGTGCTCAGCGACAGGAGTACTCGGCATCCAGAAAACGTTCGGTGTAGATAACTTTCAACATGACACTAGCATTCGGCCAGAATGCATCGTTCGGTCTGAAAGCATTATTCGGTCAAGAGCATCAGACAAGGGCACGTTCGGCTTCGACTAACAACCATCCTGCACTTCCCACACTTCAAGCATACCGTTCGGCATAGAAAGGTTCGTTCGGCATTAGGGTGTTCGGCATACATGGTTTGGCATACAACAACCACTGTACTGGGGCTGGAGTGTTCGGCCATCCAGCCCATTTGGGAAGTCCAGCTCATATTTGCCTATAAATAGAGGGGCAGGGTCATAGTGAAAGGGATCCTTTTTTGGAGAAAAAACACCGGGGAGACTCTGCCATTTTCAAGACTCATCTTCTCTACTCAACAACTTCACTCAAGCATTTGATTCACGAATTGTATTTGTAATCAACCATAAAGGAAATCAATAAAGTTGAACAAAGTGGACGTAGGCAATTACGCTGAACCACTATAAATTTGGTGTTCTTACTTTCTGAATTTAAATTAGCATTGTCTTCTATGTTTAATTTACTTTCATCACTTATATCTCTACACAATCTTTCTGAACGAGGTTAGTGACCAATTTTGGTGCTAACACTTTGGTGCTTTCATTGAGAGTTGAATTCTCAAACCTCAAGGATCTGCTTTGAAGCTACTGGATTGAACAAATCCCCCAAAGAAGATCCGACTCACTGATAGGACATCCGTTGATTCTACTCAGAGTTCATACCAATAACTCTACAATGGCAAGACCACGTACCAGGTCAGCTTCTCACAATGCGGATGCCCACGAGACTGCTAGCGTGCAACAAGCAGGGCCTAGCAATCAACCAGCAATTCCAAATACAGGAGTTGCCACTCAGGACCAAACTCCAATTGTCACCAGAATAGAGTTCAACGACTTGATGAGAGAGCTCAGGGAAAGTAGGAGACAACTAGGAGAGCAGATGCAAGCCAATGCCAACCTGATGGCACAACTTACTCAACAGCAGCAACATAATGCTGGGGGCAATCTCGCTGCTTACTCCTCATCTGACAGCTCTACTTCCTCTGATGAACCTCCCAGGCGCAGACGCCGTAAGACTGATGCTGCGCGAGCAGATGCTGCTGTTCGAACAGTTGGAGACCGCGACCAAGCAAGAGCTGGAAGCTTCAGGACCGAGATACAGATGGAAGATAGAGGCCCAGATCATCAAAATGCTAACGATGTCGAACCTCAAGACGCACGATTGGCAGATCGCCAGGAGAGGAGGCATCAGCATGGACAGGCGCGTAGAACAGACTCCAACCTTCCGCCTTCCATACAGACACCAGATCTGACAGCCATGATCAGGCAGTTGATGAAGGAAAATCAGGGGTTATCGAATGATGATTGGGGAGTGTCAAGAAGTCATACTCCGTTCACAGATGTTGTGTTGCAGGCGGCGTATCCCAGAAAGTTTAGTATGCCTACTATTCCCGTATATTAAGGAAAGACTGACCCTAGACAACATGTCATGAGGTACGAATGGATGATGGATTCAGCCAGAGCGAATGATGCCACCAAGTGTAGGTGCTTTCCGATTACTCTATCTGGGATCGCTACTATGTGGTTCACCCGACTTCCTCCGCGATCCGTATCAAATTTCGAGGAGTTGGCAAAGAAGTTTATTGAGCAGTTCAGGATACACACTACGCGCCCAAAGGACGTGATGTCTTTGTCAAGTGTAATCCAAAATCCTGGGGAATCGTTGAAGGAATATTTGCAAAGATTCCACGTAGCAGCAACTGAAGTCAGTAATCCCAATGACCATGCAATTCTGATGGCTGTAATGAGAGGTGTGGATCCAGACTCTGAGTTTGGAGACTGGCTGGTAGGAAAACCTCCAGCTACGCTAGAGCGTTTCTACTCTAAGGCACACCAGTTCATAAGAAGAGAGGAAGCTAGGTGGGTACGACGAGATAAGGCGCCAGGGCCTGTCCAAGAGTTAATAAAGAGCAACATCGCTGTGAAGCAATCTGGAGACAGCTCGGGAAAGGTCCAAGTCAATGTCCAGAACAAGCCTGGGCAACCCAAGGAGTCCGGAGGAAGGAGTCAAGGGAAAAGAAAAGAAGCAGGAAAGTGGAAGTCGAGAATTCCAAGCTACAGCGAGTACACTCCGCTAAACGCCCCACTTGAAAACATTTACCTATCCACCTGCAATACTTTTCAGTACAGAAAACCACGTCCAAAAGAATCAACCGAAGAACAGAAGCGGACCGGGAAATATTGTCGCTTCCATGAGACTTATGGACACAATACGGAAGAATGTAGATACTTGCACGACGCTATCGAGAAGTTGATCAGGCAGAAGAAATTGCAAGAATTTGTGAAGGATCCACAAGAAGGAGGACAGGGAACGTCCAACCCAGGTCATGCACCAGCTCCACGTCATCCCGAGGAGCCTGCCCGGACCGTTGGTAGACTGGTCATAAATACAATTATCGGCGGGCCTCACCCCGCGGATAAGAATTGGCAGGAGATGGAGAGATATGCAAGTTCCTTGAAGCATGCAGATTTTGAGTGTTGTTCGAACGTGGAGGATGGAGCCCTTGCTAAGCAGCAGTGCGTAATGACAGACGATATTGTGTTCAGGAGCAGAGACGCTGATCAGGTAGAGGCTCCGACCATCGACCCCATGGTCATATCTGCAACGATCGGACCAGCATATGTAAAAAGAATTCTGATTGATTCTGGAAGTTCAGTCAACATCATCTTCAAGAAGGCCTACGATCAAATGAAGCTAGAAACAAAAGACTTGAAACCATCCAAAGCTCGTATTCACGGCTTTAACGGCGCTGCAACTGATGCAGTGGGATATGTCGAGTTACCAGTTGAACTGGGACAAGGCGAGCATCAGAGAGTGCGAATTCTACCCTTTGTAGTTTTGGATGTGGACTCTCCGTATAACGTTTTCTTGGGTCGGCCGGCCCTGGCAGAGTTTAGGGCAGCGTTAGCCCCATGGTATTTAACTTTGAAGTTCCCAACTGACAAAGGAGTAGGCATTGTTCACGGCGACCAAGCAGCTGGTCGTTCCTGTTATGTGGCCGAGCTCCGAGAGGCCCACCGGAGGGAGAAGGGAAAGGTTGCGGACAATCCCGTCCGCATCCTCAATGCGGATAATTGACAAGTAGTGCCCGAGCCCTGGCTCGGGCATAGTTCTCGGATCTACGGAGATATAGATCCGAGAGACGAAGATGAGAAACCCAGGGAAGAGAAGGAGGCACCGGCTGAATTAACAATTGACATTTCAGTTAGCCGTGACGACCCTTCGCGAATACTGAAGATCGGATCACAGCTAGGCCCCGCAATGACTGAAGACCCTAGCGACTTCCTTCGGGCGAACCTTGATGTTTTTGCCTGGATGCATTCTGATATGTGTGGGATTTCTCCCGCCATCACGAGTCATATGTTGAACATAGACCCGAAATACGTCCCAGTCAAGCAAAAAAGGAGAGGAATGGATCCGGAGAGATCCGCCGCTCTTGGAGAGGAGGTGGACAAACTCAAAGCGAATGGGTTCGTCCGCAACGCCCTCTACCCTGAATGGGTATCCAACCCCGTGCTAGTAAAGAAGGCGAATGGGAAATGGAGGACTTGCGTAGATTATTCCGACTTGAACAAAGCATGCCCTAAGGACAGTTTCCCGTTGCCTAGGATCGATCAGTTGGTCGATTCCACCACAGGACACGAGTTACTGTCATTCATGGATGCGTACTCAGGATACAACCAAATCCCAATGCATATTCCGGACCAAGAACACACCAGCTTCGTTACAAATGTCGGACTGTATTGCTATGTAGTGATGCCCTTTGGATTGAAGAATGCTGGAGCAACTTACCAACGTCTGGTGAATCGAATGTTCAAGGACCAGCTGGGTAAAACCATGAAAGTCTATGTGGATGACATGCTCGTGAAGTCACGACGGTCAAACGACCACATTCAAGACTTGGCTGAAATGTTCGACATACTCAGATTTTATGGCATGAAGATCAACCCGTTGAAGTGTTCTTTCGGCGTTGCATCAGGGAAGTTTTTGGGATTCATCGTCAACGCTAGGGGAATCGAGGCCAACCCAGAAAAGATCCAAGCTATTCGAGATGTACAAGCACCCAGGACTATAAAGCAGGTACAGAGCTTGAACGGAAAAGTAGCTGCACTGAGTCGATTTATATCCAAGGCAACTGACAAGTGCATCCCGTTCTTTGACATAATAAAGAAAGGAAAGAGAAATTTTGAATGGACGTCTAGCTGTGAGGAAGCATTCCGGAATCTGGTGAGGCATCTGGAGAGCCCACCAATGCTATCAAAACCAGTTGACCATGAGATGTTGTACGTATACTTGGCTGTATCCCCATATGCGATAAGTGCGGCTTTGGTACGAGAGGAGGATCGAGTCCAAAAGCCGGTGTATTATGTTAGCAAACGTTTAACAGGGGCCGAGAGGAATTACCCTAAAATAGAGAAATTGGCTTATTACTTGGTGATTGCATCACGAAAGCTTCGCCCGTACTTTCAAGCACATTCAATCGGTGTTTATTCCGATCAACCCCTGAGGCAGGTACTCCAACGGCCGGAAACTTCTGGAAGATTGCTAAGATGGAACATCGAGTTGAGCCAATTCGATATCGCGTACTTACCACGGAGAGCCATCCGAGGGCAAGCGTTAGCAGACTTCATCGCTGAATTTACCATACCCATCAAACCGGACGATCACGACATCATTCCCCCCGTTCGATGGAAATTATACACTGACGGTGCATCAAACGACCGTTGCTCCAGCGCGGGCGTAGTTCTTGTAACTCCGGAAAACCGATCGATCTATTATGCCCTGAAGCTCGATTTCCCGGCTACAAATAACGAAGCCGAATATGAAGCACTGATCGCTGGCTTGAAGCTCATCAGGGAACTCGGGATCGAATCAGTCGAAATCTTTTGTGACTCGCAGTTGGTGGTTTACCAAGTACGGGGAGACTACCAAGCAAAGGGACGAAAGATTGCTCCGTACCTCATTCAGTTCCAAGAACTACTATCAAATCTTGAGCGTTATGACATCTCACATATCCCGCGCGAACAGAACAAAGAAGCCGACTTATTGGCTAAGTTCGCGAGTACCGACGATGCGCAACAAATGGGATTGTATCCCGTCGAAGTCTTGCGTGCCCCGAGCATAGACGAAATGAAAGTCGATCGCGTGTTGGGAACAGAAATCGAGAAGGAATCGTGGATAACCCCATTCAAACTGTACCTGACGACCGGGGCTTTACCAGGAAAAAGAAGCGAAAGACGGCAGGTCCTTCGAAAGGCCGCGCGATACATAATGCAGGATGGATCAATGTATCGAAAAGGATTCTCAGTCCCGTTATTACGATGCATCGCTCATGATGAAATAAAGCGAGTCTTGAGAGAGGTTCACGAAGGGGAATGTGGCGACCATACTGGGGGGAAAACGCTAGCAAAGAAGATCCTCCGCTATGGATATTACTGGCCCACCGTAAACCGGGATGCCGCGGACTACGCAAGAAAATGCGACAAGTGTCAAAGATATGCGAAAATCCCGAGGGCTCCATCAACGGAACTCACACAAATGATCATTCCCTGGCCATTTGCGATCTGGGGAATCGACATAATCGGCTCTTTGCCTCTATCCAAAGGTGGTGTGAAATACACAATAGTTGTAGTCGACTATTTCACGAAATGGGCTGAGGCAGAACCTTTGGCCACTATCACCTCTAAGAAGGTCATTAACTTCGTTGTACGAAACATTCTATGCCGCTTTGGCCTTCCACGCACCATCATTACAGACAACGGAACGCAATTTGAAAGTAGAGAGTTCAAAGAGTTCTGTTTAAAGTACGGCATCGAGAAAAAGTTCGCCGCCGTTGCACACCCAAAAGCTAACGGACAAGTCGAGGCCGTCAACAAAATAATCAAGTCCATACTGAAGAAGCGTCTGGAGAAGGTTGGAGGCAAGTGGGTAGATGAACTCCCGACAGCATTATGGGCGTATAGAACTACCCACAAGTCCGCGACCGGCCACACTCCGTTCGCCTTGGCATACGGCTCTAAAGCCGTTATACCCGTGGAACTTGAAGTTCCATCGCACCGAGTGACATACTATGATCCCAAGACGAACCAAAATCTCTTGCTGGAATCACTGGACTGCATCGACGAAAAGCGTGAAGAAGCTGAATTAAGGGCGGCGGCGCACAGACATCGAGTCAAGCGTTACTACGACGGCAGAGTCCGCCCAAGAATCTTTGATGTGGGTGATCTCGTTCTGAAACGAGTCTTCCCGGTACCATCACGCATGAATCCCAGCTGGGAAGGTCCATACGCCATTGAACGGAAGCTTGGAGAAGGAACATTCAAGCTAGCGACCGTTGATGGCGCGACACTCCCCCGAGCATGGAACAGTGAACATTTGCGGCACTATTACATTTAGCATGTTTTCCTTTCTTGTTGTAGGCACTGTTATTTCCTGCATGTTTCCATTCAATAATGACTTAGTTTCTTTTTAAAGTTGTAATCAAGCAATTTAGTTGATTTTCATTAATAAAGGCTTGAAGCCATATTTTTTATGAAGTTTCTATATCTCTTAATTGGATGATAAATTACATTATCCTGCACGACATACAGACTCGTACGAACGATTCCAAATCTTCGAAGCCCCAGAGCACGGATCGGAGTACTCTAAGTCCCCAGAGCGCGGACTAGAGTATAAACGATTCCAAATCTCTGAATCCCCAGAGCGCGGATCGGAGTACTCTAAGTCCCCAGAGCACGGACTAGAGTATAAACGAGGTCAAATCTCCGAGTCCCCAGAGCGCGGATCGGAGTACTCTAAGTCCCCAGAGCGCAGACTAGAGTATAAACGATTTCAAATATCCGAATCCCCAGAGCGCGGATCGGAGTACTCTAAGTCCCCAGAGCGCGGACTAGAGTATAAACGATTTCAAATCTCCGAATCCCCAGAGCGCGGATCGGAGTACTCTAAGTCCCCGGAGCGCGGACTAGAGTATAAATGATTTCAAATCTCCGAATCCCCAGAGCGCGGATCGGAGTACTCTAATTCCCCGGAGCGCGGACTAGAGTATAAACGATTCCAAATCTCCAAATCCCCAGAGCGCGGATCGGAGTACTCTAAGTCCCCAGAGCGCGGACTAGAGTATAAACGAGGTCAAATCTCCGAGTCCCCAGAGCGTGGATCGGAGTACTCTAAGTCCCCAGAGCACGGACTAGAGTATAAACGATTTCAAATCTCCGAATCCCCAGAGCGCGGACCGGAGTACTCTAAGTCCCCGGAGCGCGGACTAGAGTATAAACGATTTCAAATCTCCGAATCCCCGTAGTGCGGAGCGGAGTACTCTAATTCCCCGGAGCGTGGACTAGAGTATAAACTGTTTCAAGCCTCCAAGTCCCCGGAGCACAGAGTCAGCAAGAAGTCCAAGTACTCGAAAGATGTGGGACGAGAGGTACGCCATGTCCAAAAATGTTTGAACAGCGCAAGAATGGACCGGGAGATAATGCAACTCATAAGAACTTGAGTTATGGCTACAATTAGTCAGCAAACTAAGGAAAGACAAGAGAATCACCCAAGCAAAAAAGAAGCTAAAAACTTTATTCAATAAGTCCAAAATGGGGATACATGATCACTCCTACAAAATTCAGACCTCTCTATACAAACTACAAGTTGTGGAAGATAAAAGCAATTACAAGACTTAAGCAAAAAACTCGTTGAACGAGTGTATCGATTATTTCTTCGACTTCTTCTTCTTGTCTTCCTTCATTGTTTCCGACGACTCCTCTCCCTCACGCTTTTTCTTGGACTTTTTGCTTGCTAGAGAAACGGAGTCGGGAGTAGGAGATGGAACATCTAGTGGTTTGGACCTGCCCGGGAGAATGATTTTCAAAGGTCTGTTCCGCGGGTCAGTGAGTTCCAGTATTTCAGACTCAACTTTGACTTTGACTTTTTTCTTCTCCTCGTCGGCGAGACGGTCCTTCATGCTCATCTCTGAAGTATGCTCAGAGGCGCCAGTGATTTCAATTTCATCGCTTCCTTCGGCAGGAGACGAAGTATCAAGTTTGTCATCATCTAGCGCCCCAATCACTTGAGCGTCTGGACCGGGAGTTACTCCTACGTGAGCAACGTCGCTTGTTTTCTCTGCTTCCTCCTTGGCGTCATCGCTCCTCGGAGTTGGCTCGGCGTCAGAGCAACCTGCACGAAAACATAAGGAATGAGCATTAGAACGAATAGCCACTGCTGAAAAATGACGGGATCTCTTCAACTTCTAGAGAAAGAAGAATTTCCTACCAGGGTCCGGTTGGCTATCGGTGGCGCGAGGGGTTTCACCCTCCAGGATAGGTGACAGCACATGAACACCAAGCCCGGGACCTTCAGGATCATAACTAGCATGCTGCTCGAATGGATCAAGTGTTGGCCGACCGACCGATTGAGCAGCGTAAGGAGCGGCAATGTGAGGAGTAGTAGTATCGGCCCCAGACGGGCCAGCTTCGTCATTCTTCTCTTTCGGAGGGGAAGAGCCTTTGCTATAAAGTGCCAATGCTGCGGATAAGTCCGATGGCTCATTCCCCCTTAGGAACTCCTTCACCAAGACATCCTCATCGACCTCGTTGGAGCCCGACTCGACCTTCTTGATCCTTATTAGAGTTTCCCACGCCTTAGCCAGGGATTCGAGGTAGCCGTCACCCAGAAATGTTAAGTCGCGGTGCATAAGGACGCGGGCTCCATACTCAGCGATCAATGGGTCAAACATACTTTTGACCTCTTCCCTGCCGGCTTCTGCGGCCGCCTCGAGGCGAGAATCAAGCTCTTCCACAGCCATTCTTTTTCCCTCCTCACGGGCCTCGTCCTTCATTTTCTCGACCCCGGCGAGTTCGTCATCGAGCTTTGTCTTCAGGAGTCGGGTAGCAACAATCTCATCACAGTATCGCTGTGATTCTTCTTGAGCAGCTACTTTGTCTTCCTTCTCCTTGGAAAGTAATTCCTTCAGCTCTTTGACTTGAGTAGCGAGTGCGTCCCTTTCCTTTTGGACAGAGTCTTTTTCTAGGGCGAGGGCACCGCTGCGTTGGACTGCTTCGTCAAGCTCTTTTTTGTGAGCCGCCTCTAAACGAGTAACTGCCTCGGCAGTATTTTTTGCGCCTTGTTCAGCGGCTTCTAGCTTTGACTTATACGAAGCAAGCTCTTCGTCTTGGAGTTTGATGATTTTCTTATCGCTGTCAGCCTCCAGATTCAGACGGTCAATCTCGTGTTGACGCTCAACAGATACTTCCGAGACCTTCTCCACCAAGTGCACAAACGCGTCATGTTGAACATAGACGTCGTTATTGCAGGCAATGGCACTTTGCTTCACATGCCCGGGAATATGATGAATGGCCGGGAGGAACTTCAGACCATCGAAGCAAATTTTTGGAAACTTGGCCTTAAGATCGACCATCTTTTCCGCAACAGTTGGGTCCACCGCAGGAGTAGGAGGAGGAGGCTTTGAAAACTCCGTTCTTTTACGTTGCTCTCGAACTTGCCTTGTACTCGATGAACTGGAATGTTGTTCTCGAGGAGTATCAGACTGATAACCCTTCTGTAAGGATTTCTATCTATCCGGCTCAGTTGGAGGAGGAAGATCACGGGACTGGGAAGATTGAGAATGTGCTTTCTTGCGGTGAGACGACTCTCGGGGATGATTATCCCTATCTTCATACTCGCCTCGGTCCCTGCGTCTGCCTGAACCGGAATCCCGTCCAGAGTGATGGAATATAGAAGACCCTTGAAGGCGATCAAGTTCGTGAGAGCGGCCCATATCACCTGCAAAGAATGGAGATAACAACGAGTTAAGGAGAATTCATGAGTTAAAAAGACTTGAAGTATATTATGGAATGCGCATGTGCGTGTGTGTCCTAGTGTTCCCCCCGACGGACCCGTTCGTTTATCTTTGCTAATCGGAGTGTTGTCTCCTTGAGCCGGGAGTTGAACTCCTACATTGCCTCTAGCGGGCGAAGAGAATTTGAGAGCTTCAGGATCATCGAACCCGTAATTAAGTAAATCATCGGGGATGGACAGGTTGGACAGACCCCTCAGAGAACTTTCCAGATGCTGTGAGGAAACCTCTTTCCCAGGCGGAATAAGTATGACTTTTGAAGTGCCACCAACTTTCTCCTTCTGAACTTTATGTTTTAACTTCTTCTTTCCCTTCGAAGGGGAGGACGACGTCTCAATGTCGTGAACTTCGACTGCCGGATTCTAAGCGGGACCCGCATTCTCACCCTGAGTTTCAGGGGCATCATCCTCTTTGCGCTCGCCTTCTTCGTGCGTGTCGGGAGCGCGGCGCGACGACGATCCGGCAAGTTTTTCCCTTTACCGGACGGAGGTTTGGGAATGGTAACACCTTCTGGAAGGCTGATCCGACGACCAGGAGCCAGCAAGCCGAACCCCGACAGTGATTCATTTGAAATGATAACTTGGATGTCTCGATCCTCGGCAGGAAGAGCTCTAATGGCATCACAGCCTCAGAATATCCTCGGCCTTCCGGGCGCGGGTTAATACCTGAAAAGATGAAATGAAGAGTTAGGAAAAGCATGACTCCGATCAAATACGAATAGTGACTCGGCAGAGAGACTTACTGCCTTCAACCCATCTCCTAGCGAAACCAGAAGGGCAGCGCACATAGAACCATTCCTGTTTGTACAGGGCGAATTTGCTACAGGCCCCTGTCAAGATCTGGCATTTGTGGTATGGCTCGAGGAACATAAAAGAAGGACTGTCTTTCCGTCTCTTGAACATGTAAATATATCTGATATCACCGGCGGTTGGAGGTCTGGAGAAGACAGCCATGAAAAGTAGGTACGTCCCATATAGAAATGCATGGCCGTTCGGGTGCAGCTGCGACGGAGCTATGTCTATGTACTGCAGTACATCCCGGAGAAATAAGTTGAATGGAGGCACGCTGCCCATCCAACACATGAACTTGTTGCAGGTAGTGTAACCGACTGGGAGCAGATGAGGGCGATCGTGTCTTGAAGGAACTAGCACGTCGGCAAAAGGAATCCCATGAATTGAGCATATCCGTCGTAGAGCAGCTTCGTTAATCTTCGAGGCTTGTGAATCGATCGGATTGTCTAGTAAGATTGTCGCCTCCAGAGCATCAGGCGCCAAGTTATGAGCAGGAGAAGTCGACGGATTAGAAGTATCAACGGCTCCTTGCCTTGATGATGGCCCAGGCCTGTCAGATATAGTGGCGGAGCTAGATTTTCTCGACATCCGAAATAAATAACGAACCTGGCTAAGTGCTTGAGAGAACTATACTTAAAAAAAGTTGAACGTTAGAATTAGCAACACGAGTTTTCCCCCCACGTGGTGTGTGAACTAGTGCAAGCAATTGTGTACAAGCGATAAGAATCTAAAGATTTCGAAGATATAAAAATGAGCTTCGAATCGTTGCCTTCGAAGACCGTCATCGCTGACCGTCTCAAAGAGACCGCCTGGTGGTGATTACAGTTCCAGATTAAGAAAACATATGATTTATAAAGTAACCGGCCTAAGTGTAGTTTGACATTTATACTGTTCGGCATTTAAATGTTGTTCGGCAATTGTATTGTTCATCCTAAGTATAGGTCGGCACGTATATTGTTCGGCCTAGGCAGTTATATTGGTCGGCATTTTTGGTGTTCGGCATATGTAGTGTTCGGCAGTTATATTGTTCGGCACATATATTGTTCAGCCTAGGCGGTTATATCGTTCAGCATATGTAGTGTTCGGCAGTTGTATTGGTCGACATATGTAGTGTTCGACAGTTGTATTGGTCGACATATGTGGTGATTCGGCATTTATAATTAGGCATTTATGTTGTTCGGCATGTGTGACTGTTCGGAAAAGCATCGCCCGGCCAAAATCTCGTTCGGCCGGGAACATACCCGACATCCTATTTGGCTTAAACACACCGTCCTCCACAGTGACTTCATTCCCTTTTCTTTTTTCTTTCCTTCCTCCATCCACACCGAACCATCCTGTTCAGCATTCTAACCAACTCCAACCTTCCACCGCATCGTATGGCCTTAAAAATCCACACATCACCTGTGTCTCGTGTCGAAACCCCTTTAAGGATTTAGTAGAGGGATTGTTACCTATGTAATAGATCACGACTTGAAGAAGTTTGGGGTTGAGGACCGCGATTTTGATCAGCGCCGAGGGTGTTAGGAAGAGTTGTTAAGTCTTTGTAGGCCGGTAACAAGTGAGTTTCTCGAAAACAAGATAGGAGAAGTGAGCGTGAAAAGAGAAGGAGGAAGAAGGCCTCGACTTTTATAGACAGAAAGGGAAGTCGAAAAGGCCATATTCGGTGGAACCGGTCAAGGTCATATCGTTCGGCATCGGCACATAATGGTTCGGCACTGAAGTATCGTTCGGCATCAGCACATAATGGTTCGGCACTGAAGTATCGTTCGGCAAGGAAGCATCGTTCGGTTACGAATGTACCGTTCGGCATTTGGAACACGCTCGGCACACACCTGAGTCGCTGGAATTCACAAAGGCGGCATCTTCGCTCGAGGTTAGCCAAGGGTTTGAGACGAGACGAAAAGGTTACATGATTCAAAGCGTACCACGTTCGGTCACACGATACACTTTGGGGGGCAAGTGTTTCCTGGAGATTTGACCAGGCAACTGAGTGCTCGGCATTGGCCACTACTCGGCCTGAAGGACTGCTCGGCATCTAGGAGTACTCGGCATCAGCTGGAACTCGGCATGAAGGACTGCTCGGCATCCAGGAGTACTCGGCATAGTACTCGGCACCAGCTGGAGCTCGGCGTAAAGGACTACTCGGCATCCAGGAGTACTCGGCGTAGTACTCGGCATCAGCTGGAACTCGGCATGAAGGACTGCTCGGCATCCAGGAGTACTCGGCGTAGTACTCGGCACCAGCTGGAGCTCGGCGTACAGGGCTGCTCGGCATCAAGCAGCACTCGGCGTCAACCAGTGCTCGGCGACAGGAGTACTCGGCATCCAGAAAACGTTCGGTGTAGATAACTTTCAACATGACACTAGCATTCGGCCAGAATGCATCGTTCGGTCTGAAAGCATTATTCGGTCAAGAGCATCAGACAAGGGCACGTTCGCCTTCGACTAACAACCATCCTGCACTTCCCACACTTCAAGCATACCGTTCGGCATATAAAGGTTCGTTTGGCATTAGGGTGTTCGGCATACATGGTTCGGCATACAGCAACCACTGTACTGGGGCTGGAGTGTTCGGCCATCCAGCCCATTTAGGAAGTCCAGCCCATATTTGCCTATAAATAGAGGGGCAGGGTCACAGTGAAAGGGATCCTTTTTTGGAGAAAAAACACCGGGGAGACTCTGCCATTTTCAAGACTCATCTTCTCTACTCAACAACTTCACTCAAGCATTTGATTCACGAATTGTATTTGTAATCAACCATAAAGGAAATCAATAAAGTTGAACAAAGTGGACGTAGGCAATTATGCTGGACCACTATAAATTTGGTGTTCTTACTTTCTGCATTTAAATTAGCATTGTCTTCTCTGTTTAATTTACTTTCATCACTTATATCTCTACACAATCTTTCTGAACGAGGTTAGTGACCAATTTTAGTGCTAACAGTAAACTCCACCGTAAACTAGTGGGCTATCAGGGAGTACTCCATAGGTATAACACAAAACAATTTCGTAGTGGTCGCGAATATGGGAATACAAGTATGACAAGGCACATGAGGCAATACCCAAGGTAGTGACACTACCGTTTGCCTGATCCGGACTGGTGAGAACGCATCGCCGCAGCGATCGCAACACCGTGAAACAACACTCCCAAAATCAAGGGTGCACCAATCGACAACAAGTAATGAGTAGTTCGAAGAAGTGTGTTCACTTGAGGTAGCTGACCTCCATTGGCCCAGCACGGCTCCTGTTTTAGTCATTTCCAATTTGACACAAGTGTCAAGGCTATCCATTATCGTTCTCTTTCTTCAGTCATCACGTACATCATTCCAACCACTTCATTCTGGATCATCACTCCGCGTTATAGTTATTAAAGTGGTTTCGGTTTAGACAGAGAGTGTATCCATAACCGATTCCGGTCTCTTTAATAACCTTTGAAATTATTTCACCGATTGGTCGTTTATTTATTTCAAAACCAAATCAATTTCAATTTCAAATAGAATTTGTAAACCAACATTTCATTTGTCTTCCAAAGCCAATTTCCAAAATTTACATTTCAAAACTTCCAAATTACCATTTTGAAATCTTATAATTCAAATCCAATCTTTATTTAAAACAATTCAAATTTGGATTCAAGTTCGTATATAAGTTTCATTCCGAAATCATTTAAATTAATTTGATTTAACATTTAAATCAATTTAAATTCATTTATCGATTTCATTCAATATTCATTAAGTAAATTTTCCATTCAAACAATTTCTATTAAATTTCCAATTCATTAAATCCATTATTCAAATTTAACTCCATTATATCAAAACTTACAAATTGAATTAAATTAAATTCATCAAACCAAATTCTTTAAATTTCAAGTCTTACATTAATTCCCATAAATCACACTTATTTCTTGTTAAAGAAATTCAATTTCACTTATTTACTTACTTAAATAATTTCCAAAACTTAATAATAAAGAAATTCAATTTCAATTATTTACGAAGTAAAATTCACTTATTCAAAAATTCGATTTAATTTAATCATTAGATAATTCAATCTTATTTAATTATTAAACAATTCAAAACTTAATTATTAAATAATTTCAAAGTTTAATAATTTCAAACTTAATTATAATTTCAAACTTAATTATTAAATCATTTCAAACTTAATTCAATCATTTCTCAAATTAAACAACATTCTTTCATCAATTACATTGTTAATATTTTGTTTCAGATTTTTAAATATTAACATTTTCCTTTCATTAAAAATTCAAATTTCAACTTCATTTCAAAACCATATTATTTATTCAAATAAAATCTTCGTTTTATTTTTAAATCAAATTATTGACCAATCGGGTTTTATTTTAATTTCCTATCCTAGGTCAAAGTTTAATTTGGGTATTTATCATTTCAACCCGATTCCAATTCAATTCAAAATCAAAACATAACAAAGGGAACTTGCAGTGTGATAACTGGGATGGTGTCAAAGTAAATAAACAAGCAATAGCAACAATCAATATCAATCCAATAATCAATTCAAATAATCCCGAAATAACCGTATTAATTCGCATTGTTATTTGTACGAATTAATATAATTATCTCTAGAATCTACACTATCATTTCATGTAGATTAAAGATTATTACACTAATATTTATACGGTTCTTCAATTGTCATTCGATTTCAATTTTAACACTACAACAATTAATCAAATATACGTTCAATGGTTCAAAGTGTAATTATCACAATTCTACATGTCAATTAATTTAACAATTAAAAGGGATCATATTCAACTAATCAAATTCAACATATGTGTCGATTCAAATTTTTTATTATCCTACGTCAAATTTATTTGCATAATATTTATCACTTTATACATTACAATTTTAACGTCCAATTGTAAACATCAAACAATCAATCATTTAACAACCAAACTGGATTATCATTGCATATATAACATATAATGGTGTCAGATGTCACAGGTGAACTGATACAGGTAATAACAGTGTAAATATCAAACAGCAGCATATTTCAATTGTCGTTTCAATTGAAATCAAATTTAATAAATAAAAGAACGTTAATCGTGAGTGATTTCTCACCTTTCAAGGCTGGAGAACACAAGAAGATAGACGACACGACATGCTACGATTTGAATTACGAAATTGACCAAATCCAAGTGTCGATTCTCAAAGCAAGGCGGGATTGACATAGATTTCAACGGACAAAGCTGGTAAAATGGGAATCGATGAGACAATTTAGAACAGCTTCGATAAAGACAACAAATATATATATATATATTGCTGTTATTATTTCCTTGAAATCAAATCTTAATTTAAGGCAAATATTAAATAATATGTATAAAATAAAATCATCGTTTGAATTAAACCCGTATATTAGGCAACCAACCAAGTAACTACAAAAATTTTAAATAAATAAACCAATACTTAGATATAAGGTCTATATTATTATTATTATTATTATTATTATTATTTTTAAACAGTACACACCAAAATAAATCGGTATAGCTTGTTTCTTTTTAAAAAAATATCACAAACATAGTTTATTATTATTATTGTAAACTATATACAAAATAGCATATCTATAAAATTCTTTATATAATATTTAAATGAACCATAAATTACATTTAAACCAAATATGTATATAAAGTAGTATTATATTATATATATAAAGACTATAAACATCCTATACAAACAACAGACGCACCCGACCGACTCTACAATAGCTAAACGCAGACTGCAGCATCTATACAAAACTCACCCATACATTATATATATGCACATACATCTCTGTACATGCTTTATTAAAACCTAAACCCAAACTATAACATAACCTATATATAATCTAAAACAATACACGATAAAGAAAGTTGTGAGAAGACATTTATATAAGACCCTTTCTTTTGAAATGAAGACTACAAGTCACAGCCCATAAGATAAAGTAAACCATCATAACTTTCACATTTTCAAACTACAACTATTTCAAAGAAAGATATATACATATATATAATTAACACTAAAAAAAATTATATAAACTACATTTACATTGGTGACCATATACGCAAATATATATATCTCGGTATATATAAAATGAAGGCTGACATCCATATAGATATGCTTCTTTATATAAAAAAAACAGTACCAAAATCATATTAAAACTTTATATCAGCAGCATATGAAACTGTATAGCTTGCGCAACATATGTATACATTAATATGCAAATAGACATATATTTATAAACAACTTCTATAGAATAATATATGTACGACCACTGTCAACATATCTCGAAATGTTGTAGCTTCTAAATACTTGGATATAAACTTTGTAGTTACTCGTATACTTGATTAACAATAGATAATATAGATACAACTTACATTAAAAAAATTGTATATAGGTGTGTGAATATATTTCTATAGAAATAACGCATGCAAAACACTGCACACACACACTACACATGCTTTTATATTGTAATACTTTATACACAAAAAAAATCAACCCAGATGTAATACTTAATATAAGTAATATATAAATACATAAAACTTAGTATATATAAAGACACAGCAACCACAAAATTCAATACATATATGCGCTATATACATTAGTATATATACTCACGTTTCAAGCAATAAAAGGCTACAAAGAATCTCGATGGCCAGGAGAAAATTCGCTTGCGCCATGCTCAAGTTGGAGGCGAGAATGGGAGGTGTGCTTATGTGGTGGAGCGAGCTGAGGTGGAGAGGAAAGAAGAAGGTCGGCTGTTGGTTTCAAGTGGTGGTCGGTGGTTGCCTCGGGCTAGAAAGTGGAGCTCAGGCCAAGGCGGATGCTGCGGTGGAAACGGGGAGGCTGAAGGTGGTGGAAGTAGGGGAGAATCACGGGTTTGGGTAGTCGAGGGAGAGGGTGGTCGAACTGGGAAGGTGGGCTATGGCCGATGCTTGCGGTGTGGAAGGCATGATTGGTCAAGAGGAAGCGGGCGGAGATTATCAGCTACGAAGTGGAAGGTAGGCTCAGATTTAAGAATGCAAACCATATATACCATTGTATTTTATTTATTTACCCCTTTTCTTACTTTCAGAATGAAACAAAGAAGAGGAGAGGAAGAGAAAGGAATGAACAGCTGTATATTGGAATGTAGGAAGTAGTGACGTACAATATTGAATTCTGTGAAATATTTATTGCTAGTGACCATTTGTATTTTTTTTTCTCAAACGTGAGGAGAGGATGGGTTTCAAAAGAAATGGACGAAGAAACGTGCAAAGCTACAGTAGTCATTTATGAATACTTACTTTTTGGAAAAATCAATAAGGACCAAAATATTTTGAACCAATGGAATTGCAAAAGTATGCAATCAAACATTGGAAATAGATGCCAAAGACTGTTGATATTATACATCGGGCAATCGAAAGGTCAGAAATCCAAAAGGGAAAAATGTGAATGTGCATAGAAATCAAAACGTAGAAATTTCGTCCGATACGGCTATCCGATTTGCGGATTACGCTATGAACTAGACTTCAAAACACAGAATTGAATATACCAAGGTGATCAGCGTGACGAGACGATCAAAACGGTATACAGATATCAATGGTACGATTTAATTATAAAATTCAATTTTCTACTAGCGAAAATGCAGCAAAAACGCAGAAAAATAAGATCGACGGAGCTAAAGAAGTCCGAATTTGGAAAAAACGACAAACTGACATCTTGCTCAGAAGATGGTTTAGAATTTTTCTATGTAAAAATATTTAGGTTTCGGAAACATTTTATTTTCATCGCTTTTTAACTGATTAAATTGAAGTAAATTTACGCGCGAAATAAACTTTCATAATTTTGAACGAAAATTTACCAGTTGCTATGTTTAACTAAACGTATTCAAAATATCAAATTTATATTTCAAAATTTTATCGTTTAAAATTTCACAAAATTTCAACTAATTACGTTATTAAAACAGTTGAAATTTACGGGTCGTTACAAAATAGGACTCATGGAGCTTACGATGCAACAACGAATATGCAATTTCCCAAACAACATAGCATATATCATGCAAATGAAGGCTCTAAATCTACCCACTTAGCTTAATCTTCACATTTAGATTTTCAAATCTAATTATTTTTATGAAAATTATCACTTTGAACTTTATTCCCGAATTCTTATTTCAAAACTTTTAAAATATGTATATGTATATCTTTTATATTCAAACTAGTCTTTTACTTCGGGATCTGAAAACAAATCACCTTTCTGAAACGATATCAAAATATAAGCATACAAAACTATATGCT
Organism: Allium fistulosum; assembly: GCA_030737815.1. Lineage (NCBI taxonomy): Eukaryota > Viridiplantae > Streptophyta > Magnoliopsida > Asparagales > Amaryllidaceae > Allium > Allium fistulosum. The sequence continues at coordinate 223,291,173 of CM060905.1, forward strand.
ACCTGATCGGGAGATTTCTAGCCATAACAAGGCAATTGGGTCCCAGCCTTCTGAAAAATAAATATAGATATGTATATCCCTCTACAACGAGAGCGGACTATACTGAGGCTATAGAACATCTGTACCTCCCTTGCCAACTTTTTAGTTATGGGTTACCCGAATCATCGGTAACATAACAAATCACTTTATATCCCGAAGTGGTAAAATCATTTACACTAATAATTACAAATACTTCAAGTCTACAATAATTTCCATTTCTAAATCCTTATAAAAATCATCTTAAAACCATCGGGTTTAGTCCTCGAAATTCTTTTCGTTTTATAAAACATTTATATAAAACCATTCTTTATATAAATCACTTTTATATAATATAACTTCAAAATATTCATTTTCAAATATTGCTTTTTATTTTAAAGGAAAACATTTCATACCATTTCCATTTGAAACCAACTTTCAAAAAAATTCATTAAATTGAAGTGAACCAAATATTTATCGCCAAACACCTTATAGTCAAATTGTGAAATAAATCACAAGGTGTCAGCCTACAATTATTTTCTACCCAGCCCATGCATATGGATAATTAATTGCTCATAAATTGGCCGAGCAATGTCAACAATCAGTGCTCATAAACTGGCTGAGCCTATTTCAAACAATCAATCAATGAAATGAACACAACAATAAATTATAATCAATGCTTCATTCTATCAAATATTTAAAACTCTTTTTATTTTATCTTGGGTTAAAACGGTTTGATATTTATTGTGGAGCATCTGGGCTTTCCCTTCGACATGTTCCGTCCCTCACCGAAGTCTCCTTGGATCGCACAGATGAAACACGTGTACTAGTCATTTCCGCATACCGCATTAAGTATGTAACTTCTAAATTTTAAAATGCTTAATTAACCATCCAAATAGTCAAACAAGGAAATAAAACCATTGTTTTAGCAAACAAAGTAAACAAGCATTCAATAAGGGTTTTCAAACAACACTTAATACTTAAAGTTCCTTCAACTTAGCAATAATTTTAATGAACTTAAAGGAAGAAATAACTCACTTTGGATTCCACTCCGTCAAACTTTAAGGCAAGGAACTCCAGATCTAAACCATACTTCCTACCGATTTTACTAACTTTGTCACTACGGATTTTAACTTTAGCTTCGATACTATTTCCCGAAACTTCTTGAAATCTAGCTATAGCTCCGCTATCCTAGGAGTTGAGATGAAAAGGGATGGAGATGGCTTCTAGGTGGGCACGGCCTTGGGTGGATGGATGGAACTTACTCGCTTGAACTAGACTTAAGTGGTATACTTTTTGTCGATTATTTTTCCTATAACTTTGTTACGCTTTTGGAATTTTTTTAGAGAGGCATGGAAGCCATTAAGTCTCAAAGGAAGAAGAAGGAGAAGCTTAGAAAAGGAAGAAGAAGAAGAATGGAAAGTGTGTGTAATTGGTGAAAGAAGTGGTAGGTATTTATAGAAAAACGTTTTGAATAAAATATTATTTTGTAAAAAGACCAAAATACCTTTTACTTATACTTTAAGCAAACTAATTTTTTCAACACTTAACATCACATTTCAAATCATTACTTTATGTCTTAATCACTTAATGCATAAGGAAAATAAAGTAAAGATTTTATTTGATTTGATTTGACATGATTATGTTCTTTTATGTTTACTTTTTCTTAATGATTTTCTAGAAATTTATAACCTTAATTAACAAAAGTAAACTTGATTAGTTAATTGTTAATACTTAACATATTTAAAAATGTGTACATGTATATATACATAAAGGTGCAACAACGTTGCGGCAACTTTTATTCGACAAAACGTTTATTTTTGACAAAATGTTTTATAGTCACATTTTGACGTTTTAGTTAAACTATTTATTTATGTAAACCAAATTTAAAATAAAATTTATATAATGTTATTTAAAAATATAAACACTCATAAATTAATTAAAATAATTTATTTAACCATTGAAACTTACTTTTCTAAAATTAGGATTTTGTCACTTTTGTCGATATAAGCAATTATTCCTATTTTTATGTATATTTCTCTTTGCAAATCCTATCTAATATTATTTAAATCATAAAATGTTATATATTTTATATTTAAAATCACTTTAAATAGTATATTTTAAAGTGGTCAAATTCTGGGTCGTTACATTCTCCCCTACTTAAAAGAATTTCGTCCTCAAAATTACCCCGAACCTAAAACTCAAAAGAATTTGCCCAAAACATTATTTTACAAATTTAATTCCATTTGATATACATAGATTATTTGTATGAAATATCTTATTCGATCTTCTATTCGAATACACAACTTTACTTCCGAACTTTTATCAATCCCCCGATCGTCTAGTGCGGACTCTAATTAGGTTCTTTGCTCAAAAACCTTTGCTTGCATAGCTCTCAACTATGATAGAAAACTCAAGTACCCAACCATAAACCCTAATCAGTGTTTGCCATCAAGAATCGAGTGATAAATCCTTTTTTCGGACCGGTGTAAACACCTTAAAGTTCTGAACTCGAATCTTAGATCAAAATTTGTGCAACGAAATGATCTACATATAACATATGCATTTATTAACTTTCAAAAACTTTTCATAAAACTATTATCTTAAGTTCAAACATTTTATAAAGGTGCTTCTTTATATAATCGCTTTAATTAATTATTTCCAAATATTTTTATTAAAGGAAAATATTCCAAAGGAACCATTTTTCACTCAAAAGATAATTTATCTTTATTATAATAAACTTTTCGTATAATTTCTTTTCTTCTTTTGAACTATAACAGAATTTTTTTTCTAGCTTTTAAAAACAAATTCAAAATTACTGATATTAAATTCTCTATTCTTAGATCCTTTTATTTATAAATCACATTTATAAATTATGCTTATCCGATTTCATTTACTCAAAACATTTCTCAATTGTTTATCTTTACCAATTTCTTAGCTCTTAGTTAGGTATGATTCAAAAAAATTCGACTGTCCAAAATCGTCGAGAATTTTGTTTTATCTTATCAATTAGTGATCCGAATTTATCTTTGGTTTAAACACTTTTGTAAAGATTACTAATCAATTTATTAGTTAATGATTCACATTATTTCTTTAGTTTAAGAAAATTATACAGATAGAGTAACTCCAAAATAATACCAAGGAACTGGGTACTACCAATAGTATCATATATCCTCTTAATAAAAAGAGTGATACTTAAGAGAAGTGTTTACCATCCGAACACATCTCTTGCCCATTTTTAGTTTATTTTTGAGCCAATCAAATTAGTTATCATAAAATACCTCTTTTTTTTTGAAATAATACCATTTTCAAAATCCTTTAGAGATTACTTTTGTTTATAAAACCCTTTTTTTTATAATTCTTTTTATCTCATATTAACTAACTTCATTTAAATTACCACAATTCTTTTAAATTACTCGAATTTAAATCTTCATTCCTTTTTTTCCTTTTACATAATCATTTTCTATTGTTTAAATATATTTTTATCTTATATGTCCATTCCGTAAACAAATCTTATTATCAAACACCTTATAGTCAAATCGTGAAACTGAATTCACAAGGTATTTGTACTTAAACTTTTAAATCACACAATTGATCAATTTATGACAGTAACTTAACATTTTCATTTCTTAATTTATTATTCTGGAATAAGTATTATAGATTTTAATTTCCTTATCAGATTTCTTACTTATCGATTATCTTTATGAAACATCTTATAGGCAAACTATGAAATTCTAATCACAAGATGTTCATATTCAAATTTTACTAACCTTGATCATTCATTTCTAACTATATAACTTTTCAAAATATATTCTTTACATTCAAAATATAATCTTTTTAAAACAGTGTGTCAATGTGCCTTGTTAAGAGTTTAGAAATACCTATCGATATAGTTGTACTTCCCATATCTACCAGAATTTATAAACCGCTCAACCGATAAATCAACACAAAACTTTTTTTATATCCAATAACAAATACACACTCATATATATATAATACACTCAAACTCATTCTAAGATGCTACTAACCCTATCTCTAATGAGTTACTCACCTTAGGGTACTACTAACCCTATCTCTGATGAGTCTTTACCCCACCAAAGCCAAGGTTCTCGCTTAACCTTCGGCTCTGATACCAAATGTAATAACCTGGGTTTTCGAACCAGTCAAATCGCCGAAAATCCCATCCGTTCTAAAACTACTAATGAAAACTACCAACTTAATACATAATATTTAATAAATACTCAACGTTACTAAATGTATACGATACAATTTCAATTACACAACTTATCAGAGTAATTAAGTAATTTATTCTACAAGGTGTGCATACCGAACTCATACGCAATAAATCTACCGCTGCATACTCTGATGAGAGAGATAGTAATATCCTTACCTGCGAACTCCATAAACAATGTAAATGCGGAATAAAATAGTAAGGGGGAAAGATACAACAACACAAGATAAACAATAACCAATAACAGATAAACAGAAAAATGGTTATATTATTTTAGGGACTGCATCACTACCACTTGTGACTGCCTACATACCCCTATCTAATTGGGTACCCAACTAGATACAAGATCAAGCCAACGTAGTTCTCCTACCACAAATAGGACTCATGGAGCCTACGATGCAACAACGAATATGCAATTCCCAAACTACATAGCATATATCATGCAAATGTAGGTTCCAAATCTACCCACTTAGCTTAATCATCACATTTAGATTTTCAAATCTAATTATCTTTATGAAAATTATCTCTTTGGACTTTATTCCCGAATTCTTATTTCAAAACATTTGAATATGTATATGTATATCTTTTATATTCAAACTAGTCTTTTACTTCGGGATCTGAAAACAAATCACCTTTCTGAAACGATATCAAAATTCAAGCATACAAAACTATATGCTACCTGATCGGGAGATTTCTAGCCATAACAAGGCAATTGGGTCCCAGCCTTCTGAAAAATAAATATAGATATGTATATACCTTTACAACGAGAGCGGACTATATTGAGGCTATAGAACATCTGCACCTCCATTGCCTACTTTTTAGTTATGGGTTACCCGAATCATCGGTAACATAACAAATCACTTTATATCCCGAAGTGGTAAAATCATTTACACTAATAATTACAAATACTTCAAATCTATAATAATTTCCATTTCCAAATCCTTTTAAAAATCATCTTAAAACCATCGGGTTTAGTCCTCGAAATTCTTTTCGTTTTATAAAACATTTTTATAAAACCATTCTTTATATAAATCACTTTTATATAATATAACTTCAAAATATTCATTTTCAAATATCGCTTTTTATTTTGAAGGAAAACATTTCATACCATTTCCATTTGAAACCAACTTTCAAAACAATTCATTAAATTAAAGTGGACCAAATATTTATCGCTAAACACCTTATAGTCCAATCGTGAAATAAATCACAAGGTGTCAGCCTACAATTATTTTCTACCTAGCCCATGCATATGGATAATTAATTGCTCATAAACTGGTCGAGCAATGTCAACAATCAGTAAATAATAATCAGTTCTCATAAACTGGCCGAGCCTATTTCAAACAATCAATCGATGAAATGAACACAACAATAAATGATAAGCAATGCTTTATTCTATCAAATATTTATAACTCTTTTTATTTTATCTTGGGTTAAAACGGTTTGATATTTATTTTGGAGCATCCGGGCTTTCCCTTCAACATGTTCCGTCCCTCGCCCAAGTCTCCTTGGATCTCACAGATGAAACACGTGTACTAGTCGTTTCCGCATACCCCATTAAGTATTTAACTTCTAATTTTTAAAATGCTTAATTAACCATCCAAATAGTCAAACAAGAAAATAAAACCATTGTTTTAGCAAACAAAGTAAACAAGCATTCAACAAGGATTTTCAAACAACACTCAACACTTAAAGTTCCTTCAACTTAGCAATAATTTTAATGAACTTAAAGGAAGAAATAACTCATTTTGGATTCCACTCCGTCAAACTTTAAGGCAAGGAACTTCAGATCTAAAGCATACTTCTTACTGATTTTACTAACTTTGTCGCTACTAATTTTGACTATAGCTTCGCTACTATTTCCCGAAACTTCTTGAAATCTGGCTATAGCTCCGCTATCCTAGGAGTTGAGATAAAAAGGGATGGAGATGGTTTCTAGGTGGGCACGGCCTTGGGCGGATGGATGGAACTTACTCGCTTGAACTTGACTTAAGTGTTATCGATTATTTTTGCCATAACTTTGTTACACTTTTGTAATTTTTTAGAGAGGCATGGAAGCCATTAAATCTCTAAGGAAGAAGAAGGAGAAGCTTATAAAAGGAGGAAGAAGAAGAATGGAAAGTGTGTGTAATTTGTGAAAGAAGTGGTATGTATTTATAGAAAAAAGTTTTGAATAAAATATTATTTTGTAAAAAGACCAAAATACCCTTTGCTTATACTTTAAGCAAACTAATTTTTTCACACTTAACATCACATTTCAAATCATTGCTTTATGTCTTAATCACTTAATGCATAAGGAAAATAAAGTAAAGATTTTATTTGATTTGATTTGACATGATTTTGTCCTTTTATGTTTACTTTTTCTTAATGATTTTCTAGAAATTTCTAACCTTAATTAGCAAAAGTAAACTTGATTAGTTAATTCTTAATACTTAACATATTTAAAAATGTGTACATGTATATATACATAAAGGTGCAACAACATTGCGGCAAATTTTATTCGACAAAACATTGATTTTCGACAAAATGTTTTACGGTCACATTTTGACGTTTTAGTTAAACTATTTATTCATGTAAACCAAATTTAAAAATAAATTTGTATAATGTTAGTTAAAAATATTAACACTCATAAATTAATTAAAATAATTTATTTAACCATTGAAACTTACTTTTCTGAAATTAGGATTTTGTCACTTTTGTCGATATAAGCAATTATTCCTATTTTTATGTATATTTCTCTTTGCAAATCCCATCTAATATTATTTAAATAATAACATGTTATATATTTTATATTTAAAATCACTTTAGATAGTATATTTTAAAGTGGTCAAATTCTAGGTCGTTACAAATGCAAACCCTAGTTTGGCCTCCATACGTCGACCACGACCAAAGTTTGTCACACCCTCTTTCACTTATATAGATTTGAAGCCCCCACCCATACAAGTTCAATTTATCTAACATGGTTGATTTTTGTTAACTACAGCTCCGGATTTAATTACTTGAAAGAGGTGGCTCTCTTTTACTTTGTTTACAAAAATGAAGAAGAGGAAAAGTGATGAGAGAGTGAAGGTGAAGGTGAGGGAGGGGTTCCTTATATAATATAATATATTTTAAATTCTAAAATTTAATCGACACATGTTTAGAGCTCGTACAATCACATAGGATATCAGATCGTTACGAAACTCGTCAACATACATCACCTTATTATTTCGGTCCCGATGAAAATATTTTCGTCAATATCCAAGACAATGCCCTAGGATGATAATTTCATGCATTTCGAGACCGTTTATCGATAAAATAATTGTCGGTCACATTATCGATATTTCTTAGAACTATTTATTTTTTGTAAAACAATTTTTGAATTTAAATTTATTATCATTAATTATTATTTAAAAGGGGTTAACAAGGTTATTAAATTATTTTAATCACATTAAATCCAATATTCAGATATTCAGATATTTTAATACGTAGGAATTAAAATACGAAGTGTTTGAACTTCCTGATCATTACACTGTACTTGGAAAAGTTAGAAAAGGATTGGGGACAAAAGAGAAGTTCCAAGGTGCAATGTAAAAGGGTATACAAAAGAAGGATGAAAATATGAAATTCTCCATCTAAACTTTTATTTTGACATAAGAGTATAGGTTTAGAAAACCAGATTTTCAAAATTTTGGATGTTAGAAAATTGTGTGTTAGGTATTGGACAGTAGGGATTGAATGCAAAATTGATTGAACTGTACTCCTACTCAAGAAGTGTGGACAAATTTGGATAAAAAAACAAAGATTTTAATTTTCAAAATGTGCATACATATAGGACTGCCAGTATATATAGGTTGTTCGCATCATATTTTCAAAATTGTTTAAGTGTTGCATTCATACAGGAGGCGTCGATTTAGAATTATTCTATATACATATCATATATGCTGTGATACACCGTGCACCATACATTGTTGGTTGCAATATTGGTTGCACACAAATTAATTAGTTAGTTTAGATTAGTTGCGCATTATGTCAAATGATTTAGCCTTTAAGGATTTTCAGAGACAAAATTCTTTTAAAGGAGGGAGAATGTAACGCCCATGATTTTTAACGATAATTAACTAAAAATTAATTAATCAATAATTAGTAACATCGAAAATGGAATTTTCACAAACGTCATAATTTGGCTACCAATCTTGAACCATTAGGTTCGTGGAGTTTTTTTGATCAATTTTTATATATAAAGTTTTCTGATCGGAGTTCAAACGAAAAGTTATGATGTTTGAAGAATTTGAATTGAAAATAATTATATATGTAATTAAGGAATTAAAATGTAATTAGTGAAATAAATTAACGTTAATAGTTGCTTAGGGTTTAAGTAAGCTTAAATATGGAAATAAATTATCGCAATCGGTTGAAAAATTAAACTAATCAACAAAAATAAACATGGCTAAGTAATTAACGTAATTCATAGCTTTCATAGCAACTGGTTAACCACTGATATCGACCGGTCGACCGTTAGCGGTCGATTGGTAAGGCGGCGGTGGTCGACCGGTTGAGTTATCAAATGTGAGATTTTGACGTGGCAGAATAGTCCGGATTTAAAATAATTTTATCGAATGGCCATCATGGATTTGAACCCCTATAAGTACAGACCTAACCCCTCACTTTCTTCTCATATTTTTTGAAGCGACGACGTAGCTCTGTCATTTTCTCTTCTTTGCTAAAATTCTTAATTCTAAAAAAAGTTATATAATATACAAGTAGAGAATAGTAAAGGATAATTGAGAAGAAGAATAAGGTCGAATCAAATCGTTAAAGCTAAGGTAAATTATAAATTCGGATCTAAAATCTAAATTAAATCCAAATCTCTTCTCTGATTTAGATTTTTGATAGATATATGTATGTTTGTAGTATATGTATTCGGATAGGGAGAGAAAGGAAGTCAAACTGAATAAAATGGATTAGATCTGGAGATTTGGAATGCTAAAAAGGTGAATGGGAAAATTATATACTTTTATATAATATTGGATTTATCTCATTATAAATATGTTCCTTATATGCTTGAATTTAATTATTTGGAGTTGTGGGCTTAATTTTATACGTGTAATGAAATCTAAAATTTGTCTACATATTCTGCGATTGATAACTTAAATTTAATGTTGCATGTATATGAATTTGGGAATTATTAGGTAGTAGTCCCTGAATTTGATAAATTATATGATAGTTCTAGATTTGTGGATTAAATGATTTATGCTAGTGATGAGAACTAGAAGTTACCAAAATAAGTTATTGTGATTTAAGTAGTATTTTAATTTATTGGAATGAAGGAGGTTGGAATGTAAGTTTCTATAGATTATTCAAATTCATAAATACAAGTGTATCTTTTGAAATAACAAGGAATACACCTAAAAGAAAGAAATGTATAAAATAGGGATATTTACCGTATTTTGTACTGTCTATTTCAATAACCATGAAACAATAATTCCTTATAATTCTAGACATAACACAAATTTCTTTTTTTGGATAGGATACAGAAATTTACAATGTTAACCTTTTTTTCGAGGAAGATGCAATTCCAATACTTTAAAATGCAGGAATCCCTAAGTATGAATTAAAGATTTGTAATAGTGATAACAAATAAATGTCCAACTGTAAAATTAATATATGTAATAAGGAAAAGTTGGAAATCAAATAATATACAACAAAGGTAGGTAAAGTAATAGGATGAACAAAGATGAGTTAAATGTTAAGTAAGCGATAAATGGTAAGTAAGTAATAAAATGAGTAAGTAATGAGGTTAGCAATCAAAAGAAGACAGTAAAAGGTAAAAAGGAACAGTAAATAGAATTAATAATAAAAAGGGAAGTAAACAGTAAAGGTATTTAAATCTTTTAAGTTAAAAGGTAGCGGTAAATGACACTAAATTTACATTAATGGACTAAGGAGTAAATGCATGAAAAAGTAAAGGAATATTATTAGCAATTGAACATTGGAGGTGTAATAACTAAATGAGTATGAATACATACACATAAACATACAGACACACACACACACACGTAACCTCAAGTATGTGTTTATGGCCGGTGTGAATTAGTAAGTTAGCTAATAACTTAGATTAAATGAGAATGAAATAGTTATTAAAATGAGTTAGAATGCGAGGTCGATAGTGTTACACAACAAAAGTCTGCCCACCATAAGAGGCTACAAGGAGTTGTGTATACATTGTACTAATGTAGGATATATCCAACTATAGGACCTATGGAATTATATACACTTGCATATAAGTTAAGGAATACCACAGTAGGGTCTACTTTAATCTTTTAGGAGGGGTATTGCCTTGTTTGCATTAGGCAGTCTAAATGGGATGGTGAGCAAGGCTCGATGCTTTGTCAGTGTGTTTGGTACTATATTAGGGAGTCAGAGGTGTATATAAGCTGAGAAAGTCAACAGTCCTGAGCGGTCAGCGAAAATACGAGGTTTACACCTAAACGGGTTACACCTCCTACTAGTGTATGTCAGGTTTAGGTCATGCACTGCCATAGTTGTTCGTTAGTTTGTTTGTTAGGAGGCAATGCTAGATAACCCTTAAGTGAGGTCTTTCAAAATGAGTAGGGTAGTCCGAGGAGCTGATCCTTCATAGTCCATGGAGCAGAGTCCATAATAAGAAGCAAACAAGTAAGCAAACCCCTAAGTCGAGGTAGAATGCGGCTAAACTATTGTGACGCCATTATTAGGCACTACGGGAGTTAGTTGGTATACTTGATGATGAGGATGTGATACTACGTTGATAATGGATCCTGACGAGGTGTTGGGTTACAGATTCTAGCGAGGATAGTATCTTGGTCCAAAAAGGGACCATGGTACTTATATATATACATATATATATATATATATGTAAGCTGTTATAGTCTACTTTGGCAGATATGGCGTATCGTATGGGTACGTGGAGTCGTGACGACAAAGCAAAATAAAAGACATAAAATGTTATGAAAGACAATTGGCATAAATTAGTGTTATATATAAAATGTGTAATTTACCAGTTACTAGAATGTTATTCTGACCCCCTCCTCATTATAACTCACATGATAGCTTTAAAGGGACATGTACCGGTGAAAGGTGGGAATGGTGGAAGGACAGATCTTATGCATGCTCGACACTAACAAGGAGACAAAGATCTTAAAAGTGTCAACCTTGGTCAATAACTATATGTTTATTTATACTTTACTATTCCGCTGTGATTTCATATCGATAGTGCTCTATATGCATTTGTTTATTTGCAGGATATCAAAAATGAACGATCCATAATTTAGTGGACTTGGGTTTTCGATTTAGCAAAAATTAGGACCCACTGGCGTGTAGGTTGTCACATTGCTTCATTTTTAGCCATCTACTGAAATCCATGTCTAGGTGTATGCCCCATACCAAACCCATAAATACTAGATCCTCCTTCAGATTACTTACTTTTGTAACCGCAATATTGAACCAATTTAAGAACCCCTTCAACGACTCCTAGGGTCCATGAGGCAATGAGAAGGACATTAGGTCGATATAGATCTCGAAACTACCCACAAGACTTTTTAGCCGACTCATCAAAAGTCGATATGGATCTCGGCGTGAGCCTAGTGAACCACATCGATGCAATTCCTTCCAAGAAGATAGGAAAACATCTACGTCAAACAGCATCCGTCGCCCTGGCACTGCCCATGTGACATTCATACTTGAGTAAATGTTGCTTTAGATCAGTAGTCCCATTAGATGATGTCATAGTCAACATCATAAACTTCCTGAGATAGTCATCTCTCGGAATATTTTCCATGAATGAAGTTCTGCTTGGCGCGGAACCCCAATCCTCGTTCTTTCTACCTTTTCTTTCCTCACCAACCGCTCAACCATATCTGCTATATATTCTTCGCTGGCTCGGTACTTCATAGGTTAACTATCAAGTACTGCACCGAGTGTTTGGCTCTACGAACGATCTCGATTTTTCCACTGACGTCTAGGTTCTCTGATCTGTGGGAGAACTACTCCTTTGGTCTTCCATTGATGCCTGGTTGGTTCCGCCATAGCTGTTTGAACTCTAGCTCCATTAGCTCCAACGTCCAGCTCATAAACATCGTTGTCGTGACATAGGTTATCCTCCAAGTCAAATAAGTCCACGGCCTCGGCTCCTTGCTCCTTTTGTCTTTTACCATTCCTCTCAGTTCCGAATTGATTGTGGTCGGTACCGAGCAGTCTTCTTTTTGGGGGGAGCATGCTAACTTCCTCCAGCAACCTTTTATGTTGCTCCAACAACCACTTCCTTCTGTTTTTCTCTTTAATTTTGCCTATTCTAACAAGAAACAGATGAATTATTTTCTTTAGATCCTAGAAGAGAAACTTCCCTTCTGCTTTTTCTTGATCTTTACGGTTGCTAGATCAGTAGTGCTATGCTAGCATTCATCTTTTCCATCAAAGCCTTTTGACTATCAACTAACTTCTGATTCAACTCCTATGTCTTCTTGTTAAACTCAACCCTAGTAATCATTTCCTGCCAAGCAGATAATCCTGGTACGCCCATTGATTACTAACTTCCAATTGGTGAGCATTTCCTTCATCACCGCCAATTACTGCTCCTGGCCATCTTCTATATCTCCTAGACGCCATTGATTTCTATCCGTAATTTACCAAACTTATCAAAGTAAATCTTCTGGATCTAACCACTAGATCTCTTAAAACCCAAAATAGCAAGTTAGATCTAACCCTGAGAATAAATTTCTTAGTGAAAGCACCAAAATATTGATGTCAAAAGTGGCACAACACCGATACACCTGTTCAAAATATCGAGTTCTAGCAAAAAAATATAAGAAAAACAATAAAAACATCAAGATTTTTATAGTGGTTCAGCAATCTCTAGCCTATGTCCATTGTAGTTTTTATTGGTTTGTAGATGTGACAGAGTCTAGAGAAATTTGGGGAGATTTAGAGCCACTAGTATAAGGGATATACTGATCTAAAGCCTAGAATAAAAAATAGTAGCTTCCTTAATGATTGCCATAGTGAGGAGATAGGAGATAAAGAAGATGATGTGCCAAAAGTCCTTTTTCAATAGTTGTTGGGTCTATATTTAGAGGGGAATCGCCTAGCAGAACCAGGGGCCTACGAAATATCAAGTTCAGATCCAGATTCGAGTATGCAGCAATAGTAATCGGGCCCAATTACCAATAAAAAAACATTGGTGCTGAGTGGTTTTTATTAGTATCTACTAGTTTTTCCAGAGGGAAACCTCCCCTCCTTTTGTTGGCCTTCTATCTTTGATCCGTTGTGTTTCAGACGCCTTTTCCTTGAGATTGGCTGTTTTCGAGAGGTTCTTGATACTGCTTTATTCATCTCTACTTTCCTTGCTTTCTTCTCGAGAATCCTTGGAGTTTTTTGTCTATTCCTAAAGAAAAGCACACCATGAGGACTATTTGAGTTGGGCCTTCACATACAATGGTTTTTGGTCTCCAAAGTGGAACCAAAAGGACTCAGTACCGAGTGGTAGGGCTCGGTACCGAATGGTCCCCTATTGTTCCTATGCCTTTGAAACTTTCTAAATGTTATCCTATCGCCCTTCTTAGTATGTTTCTAAGTTCATGAATCGTTTCATCTTCATCCTGATGTTCTAACTCAAGTTGAAATCGGCTTGGTCAATGTTTGTACCAAAATTGGGCACAACACCCATCGGATGTGTTTGAAGAGATAAAATGAAGAATATAAATGAAAAAGGAGGCAGATCTACCAAACACACAAAAAATAAACAAGAAAAACGCATAGAAACACACAGATTTACAGTGGTTCGGAGTATGGCCTACGTCCACTATGAAATGATTGACTTTTATTAACTTTTGCTTGCTGGTTACAACGAATTACAACAGTAAAACTTGAATACAATAGTGATTTCGGCAGAGTCTGGACATAGAAGAGCCAAAAGTCCCTTTTCTGAAGGTCTAGGGCTGCTTTTTATAGGCGTAGGCTGCAAATATCTCGCTCAGATCTCGGAAGACCTATTCTCTCACGTGGGTGGGCCCACACGATCGTTCCATGTCGTCTGCACTCGATCCGTGATCGATACGAACGAATTTCATATCAATCAATATTGTGTCCAATCGAGTCGAGATCGATCATGAACATTCTTGAGGATGTACGCAAGCTTCTGTGAAAATTTGGTAGCATTTGAACGTGTAGATTTTGAGCTATGATCGATGCAAGTTTGGATTTTTTGAAGGCTGTTGGATTCGTATCGATGCTATTCGTATCGATAGCTTCATATCGATGGTTCTGCACGTGATGTCTGATGACGTGGTGCTTGCTTTTAGGATCGTTCCACATTTTATGCCGAGCGACCGAGTCTGTATTATGGATGCGCCTCGTTCGTATCGATCGTCACTGCTCTGTTCATATCGATCGTCACTGCCCGGTTCGTATCGATCGTCACTGCTCTGTTCGTATCGATCGCCACTGCTCTGTTCGTATCGATTGATCATAAGTGCATTTCACATCGGTTTATCTTGTACTGTTCGCATCGATCACTGGTCGATCGATACGAGTGTAGTGTGTGTTAATGGATCGATATAAAGTGGCGGCTTTGTATGGTTTCGATGGATATGAAGTGGACGTTGGTTGATCGATACGAGCAAGCTGGAGATGATGGATGCAAAGCAGTATGATGAAGGATGGATACGAAGAACGCTGCTCTCTATGGATACGAACTTGCACTCCCCTGATCGATACGAAGCTATGCGCATCTGATGGATTCAAACCAGATCGATACAAAGGAGGTTTGTTCCTGGTTGCTTGATGGATACAAACAATGTGATCACTTGAGTTGCATCGATCATATCTTGAGCATATGAACTCGGATTGACTTGAAATTTGGAACGTTGGCTTTCATAGCTTTGTTTGCCGTGGCATATCAATTGTAGCTCGATCCGGACTCGGACAAGATTTACCAGTATCCATAGTGAACCTGCGTATAACCGATCTTCGGGACGGACTGTCCTTGGTTTCCAGTTAATTTCTTAGTGTCACGGCCTTGCCAGAAGGCGGGATAACATTTTTTTGCCCCCCAAAGTACGTCTTGTGAGAACACGACGTGCTTTGAAAAGCTGCAATCTTCATTCTGAATAGTTTTATCTGACTTGTTTCGACGGTTGTTGTCTTCTCGTCGAAAGCTATGACTTTTGATTGATCTTTAGAAATATAAATTATGAACTATTGACTGCCAATTATTGCACCGTGCACTGTTGTAACTGAGTGTTGCATGATAGTAATCTGTTGTTCGTTGTTGTAATTGTCACCAGGTGAGCATTCAATTCCTGTGAATTTTAAAAATTGAATATCAGTCCGACATCCATGCACATATGTTAGCTTGAATCTTGTTCACGTTTGCACGTTCACAGGTTGTTGTCAAGTTTTTTAGTTCTTGTTTAGATCGAGTTTCGTATCGATCCTCTCCTGAACCGATGTGAAATTCAAGTTGTAGCAATGACCGATAGTCGTTTTAAGTAACTTCTTTCGTATCGATCCTCTCTTGGATCGATCCGAGATGTTGGAATGCATACTTCGTATCGATGGCTATCGATACAAAATGGATAGTCCTCGGAGATGCTTCGTATCGATGGATATGAAGCTTGGGTCTTCGAGCATATGGATACAAAATAGGTGTTTCGTATCGAGGAATTTAAGTGATTCAAGTAAGACTTTGTTGTAAGTTTTGTATCAATGAGATTCGAATTAATGGATACGAAACAGATGGTAACTCGTTGATGGATACGAAGTGTTAACCTCTGTATTGCTCTGGGCTGATGGGTACGAAGCTTTGTCTTCGTATCGATGGAGGGAATCATTACAGGCATGTTTGCTCAATGCCCTTCGTATCGATAGACCCCTGACCATTTCAACCAGTTCTTGCTATTAGGATACGAAACGTTCTTCGCTGGGATACGAATCCATATAAAAGGATTTTGTACTTCGAATTTTTTTACTTGTCATTGTTTTCTTTTCTGCCTTCGTATCGATTGAGGACACGGGAAGAAAGAATTGCCTTCGTCTCAAATCACTTAGCTTTTTAACCCTCGATCCAATTCACTTGAACTGGGTAACTAATCGACCGAAACCATTGTAAAATGATGAGAATCGAGTCTTAATGCCATTTCATCCAGAGTCGTGGCCGATTCTGGTGCTGTTGTAGCTTGGAGAAGAAGAGCTATTGATGGATACGAAACAGTCATTGGAAGAATATCTGGTTTCGATCTCGTATCAATGGTGGATGGAGGGAGCAGCTTCGTATCGATCTAGAATAGTGGGAGTTCGTATCGCTCTGGAACAATCGATATGAAATCACAGCTGGCAATCGATACGAAGCTCTGGATGTCGATCGATACGAAACCTTGGATGTCGATCGATACGAAATCTTGGAGGGAGATCGATATGAAACCGAGCCTTTGGAGGAGCGATCCATGTTGAACTTTGATAGATATAAATCTATTGCACATTCGAACCCTTGACTCCGTCGAGCTTTGGCCCTGCATAATTGGACTTGACCATTAAAATGCATATTTGACTACCCTTCGAAGCTAGTCGATGGAACTGTAATTTGACAAACTTAACGAACTCTAACATGGATCGTTCTCTAAAGTCAGGTTAGCACGGTTGTGACGGTCAGGGATGACGGTCACTCCGGTTGAATCTCGAAGTCTCATCGTTTGAACACTTCTTAAATTCTGTAGAATTCTAAGTATTATATAGCACTGCACTGCACAACACATTCATGCACTTCACACTGGGGAACACACGGGCTTATTATCATCTAATGATGGTTTTTGATGAGTTGATTAGCTATGGAATCTACAAGTTCACAGCAGCCAGAGCCTCAAAGTCGTCTTCTCTGATAATAGAGATGTCGGCCATTGCAGCCGAGGTAATAGGTCCAGCTCCGGACGAACTGCCAGGAGTAACTTTTATCACGAATCCACAAGATTCTATGCCGTCCAATGTCTCCGAATGTATGCTAAGGCGAATATGCTTAAGGCACGGTCTATCATTAGACGACGTATTGCTACCCGAACCAAATGACAGGCTCCCTCAGAAGGTTTGCGGCTTTTAATCGACATTCGTGCACAGCTAGAACACTTCCTCAATTCAACCAGTACATTCGAGAAGTGTTTTCTTTTTTCAGAATTGCTCCGTCGCAATTACATCCAAATGGATATGCACTATTGAACAACCTATTCATCGTCTTCATGGAACATCTCTTTCAACCCCCGACTCCGGAAGAAATCAGATATTTGTTTAATGTCAAGAGTCGGGGAGATAGTCCTTCATTTACGTTTCTGGAGGCAGTCAGGAACCGCCAAGTGGTGTCAGGATCCTAGACCAGACTCAGCTACTTTAAAACGGAGTGGTTCTACGTTTGATGCCTTCCAAGGTTTACTAGTCGATGGTTAGTCAGACGTAAGTGCTGCAAATTTTCCAGTAGTTAACGAGATAGTCAAAACTGACGCTGAAACTATATCTTCTTTCCTTTACAGCCACAATTCCACGACTCAAAGGCGCTTAGTTCCAAGAGATAGTACGGATTCTTCAGGAAGTTCCGAGCGAAATTAGAGATATGGACTCGGTGCTAACAAATAGAAACTTGAGGATTGTCGGGCTAATCGATCGAAAGCAAAGCATAAGGCTGGAGGGAATGCTTAGGGCAGCTCCGATGAGGCGGGTGAAGCGTAAAGCGCCAGGGGTTGTAATATCCGAGGAGGGCGATGAAGAAAATACGCCCACTGACGATGAACCCGTAGCCGGTCCTTCTAACAGTTTTCAGGGTTTAGAGGGAAGGAGAAAAGGCAAGGCAGTAGCACACAAGCGTCATAAGTCTTCGAGATGGAAATCTGTAGTCGTGTCCCTGCCAGCCTCCGATGTTAGAATTTCAGAGGCTCCTCCCCGCAAGTAGAGAATCCTTTTGAAGGACTTGGCGATATTTCGATTTCGGACTATGTGTCACTTAAACACGACACCGGATTGGAGGAGCTTCAAAGTTCTCTAGAATTAAGCTAGTCTCTTCCTACAAGTGTGACCGACATTTCCGGTTGGTCGGGGGGTTGCACACACATATACACTTCACGGCACTACATGATTTCCAGTCTTAAGTTGCTCACTTCTAAAGATCACTAACTCTGTTTTTCTTTTATTCTACAAATACAATGACTAGGCGAGATTCTATGCTTGGAAGCCTCCGTTCAGCGCCGGTCATCGAGTTCATACTATGAGTCCCATAGGAGGGAAGCTGATAGAGACCGCGATCGCGGTTATTCTAGTCAAGAACGTTATGAGAGGAAGAGGGATAGGGACATAGAATATAGATATCGCTCCCAATCATGCTCTCCACCTCCTCGGGCTCCAACACCACCCTTCGGTCACGGGAAACAATCCCTGGAGCCTCCATGTCAAAAACCGTCTTCTCAAGCTCCCAAGCCTGATTCACAACGCCGTAGATCTGAGGCCGAAACTCCCACAGTCATTGAACAAGCCATTACCGAGCCTACTAGGGAAGGAGCAATCAGAATCGCCCAGTTGAAAAAAGACTTCCCTAACATATGCTTCGATGGCTTCGTCTTCCCTCCGTATTTAAAGAGAATTCCAGTTGAGGCGGAGCAGACTCTGCATGATTACATCCACGACATATATACCCAGTATCGAGAGTGGATGAAAACTGCCGGCAAAGCATCAGCGGTGGCTTTTGAGCGGGCAAAAGTAATTGAGAAGCTAGAAATTGACCTTGCCCAAAAGGACCGTATAATCCAAGTGTTAAATAATGAAGCTGAGTCCTCCCGCAAATCTAAAATAGAGGCTACCAAGAATGCCGATGAGGCAAACCAATCCATGGAAAGGATGTGGCAGACGCATTTTTCTTTGGTCGAGGAGATGGACCACCGAAACACCACTGTCATAGCTGAAAGGGATGCTGCGTTGAAGGAACTTAACGAGCTTAAAGCCAAATTTTCTGAAATCGTCAAGGAAAAAGACGACACAAACAAAGCAGCCCAGGAGGCGTGCGAACAAGCTGTGGTGCTCCGGGACAAAAAGGATGCGGCCGTACATAAAGTTCGGGAGGCTGAGGCCAAGGTTGAGCAGGAACTTAAGATGGCAGAGGCCAGGTTAGAGGCCGATATTGAAGATCTTCTGATTACGTACAATGCCAGAGTATTGAAGTACAGGGATCTAACCTGGCTTGACAATTATCCAATGCACCTGTATAATGCTTGGAGCCGGTTGGTACAGGATGAGAAAACTGAACGACAAGCAGAATCGGTTAATGAGTTTGAGCTTGAGAACCGGGTGTTGAGCGAAGATGAACGGAAAGTTCTCCACGATACGATGATCTCATATGAAAAGGAGAAACTTGGCGCTCAACACTCGAAGGTTGGAGAAGGCTCTGGTGTCGAGCACCATGATATAAGTTCTGAAACTCTTGCGCCAACTCCGCCTGAATCCACATCTGCGGTTGATCCTCGGCCTGTTCCTGCTTATAATCCCGATCAACCGCGGTTGTCTCCAGTTCACGAGCACATCATTGAAGCTGCTCCAGTTCCTCCTACAAGCCAAACCGAGGAAGGTATTCTAAGCATTTCTTGTGCTCATTCAGTGTGGGAAGCGTTATTTGAAGCCATCACCAATAACTTTATCCTTGTCTTTGTTCAGTGATAGGAGCTACATTCGCTATGCCTCCTGCAACCCAAGAGTTACATCATGAGCAGGCAACCACGACAACGGCTACTGCACCTATGGACGGGGTACAAGGGAGCTCACTTATTTTCTATGAACAGATGATGAAGGAACTTCTCGGTCATCACAGCGACCCCTTTGCTGATATGCCGTTTGTTATGAGTGGGAGCGCACCTGTGACTAGCTCTTCGGGCCCAACTGCTAGCGTCCCCTGCGAGGCTCAAAAAATTCACAAAGAGGAAATACTGGCTGAAATTAACGCCGAAATGGAAGCAGCTGCGCGGGGCAGTGGCTTTGGAGGTGGAATGGTGGGACCTGGCCCAGCCCCTTGCGGATGATCTCCCCGGGAGGGACGATCGTTGATACAAGTGTGCCTCCTCTGCCTGCTAACATTGATCCTACCCCTCCAACTCCTCCTTCGAGAAGCATTCCTATTCACTTGAGTTCGGAGGATGAAGTTGATATAATGCCCCCAACTGGAGATCAGCCGCCAAAAGGCAAGGGTTCGAAGAGGAAACCAAGCAGCGAATCCAGTGAGTCAACGTCGAAGAAGAAGCCGAGAAAAAAGAAAGAATAGGCATGTCTCTTCGGCTCATCTTTGGTAGATAGATAGGAATCTACTTTTGTGCTTTTTTTGTAGGCCGTGTATAGATGTGGGTTCGGCCCCTGCTAGTTGGACTTTTGGTATAGCTTTGTACTTACCTTTTTTCTTCCAAAGAATAATTGAAATAAAATTTCATTTTGTCTTCAGCTCAATTTGTGTTCGTTTGTTAAAGTGCTTCAGCGTTTGAACTTTCATTCAACACACTTATGGAGTTTTAGTCTTTAAATCGGACCCGGGTTTAGTTGCTAAGTTTCAGAGTCACAGTTTCAGATCGTGATCGAGCGCTAAGTCGAACTCCGATATTGCACTGTCCCGATCGGTGGTTGGCACTTATGTTCTGCCCCCAGTTCCGGGGAGAAATTGAAAAGATTGGTTAGCAATCGTTGATTGCCTTTAATGTATTGAGCTAAACTTCATTGAAGCAAAACTGAAACAAGATGAGTTTGGGTGGTCAAATCACATTCGCTCATCTATTGGCGATTGCATCCACACTTTGGGGATTGCACTAGTAGATCAGTGGTCTGTCACACCCGCACAAGGTTTTGAGATACGTCCATGCTTTGGGGACTTAAGTTATTTTACGGGCAGTTAGTCACGCCCGTTCGATGTTCAGAACTTCATCTGCATTTTGGGGACTTAGACTGGTTCATGGGTGGTCAGTCACACCCGGCTAGCGCTTATACTCCAATCCGCACTCTGGGGATTTAGCATTATTTGATGTTTATACTCCAGTTCACACTCTGGGAATTTGGAGTTGTTCGATGGGTATTCAATTTTACTTGCTTGGCATTTATGTTTATACTCCAGCTCGCACTCTGGGAATCTAGAGTTGGCCGACAGATGGTCAGTCACATCGGTTTAGGCTTTAGGATTTCGTTCGCGCTTCGGGAACGACGAATCTATCAGGATCGTGGATGGTCGGGTCACATCCACCCTGAGTTAACAAGTGAGGTCGTTAGATGGATGGATCCGTCCTCCTCAAACTTGGTTAAATATGGGCGAAGTCGTTAGGTGGACGGATCCACCCTCTTCGAAACCGCATTTATGAGTTTATACTCCAGTTCGCACTCTAGGAATCTGGAGTTAGTTAGGGGATTGTCGTGTATCAATCCTTTTTTGGCTTCAGTGTGATGACTTATCCCCGAGCTCGGGTTTCACTTAGTGAGTGACCGGTCGTATCACAGTCACTCCTTATTTGAATAAATTCCACCGTATGATGGAACTTAGCTCTCTGTGCATAGTGATGGTTACATGACGCAATTCAAACAAATCACGGTTCTGGCTCGAAGAGATTGCATTTTATTGCTGAAATAAGAAAATACTACAAAATCAGTTGCCTTATTACAAATTCAAATTTTGAAATGCATAAACAAATTGCAAATGAAAAGTATACTGAATAAATAAACAGAGCCTGTTATGTGTAGTAGCGATGAAGACTCTCGCTGTTCCAAGCTCTCGGCAGAGTGAGACCGTCAACGGTCGATAATTTAAATGTGCCATCTCCGAGATTTTGTTCGATAACATATGGCCCTTCCCATGTTGGCTTCATATGTGAAGGAACCGGATAAATTCTCTTGAGGACAAGATCGTCGAGTTCAAAGGTTCGGGGTCGGACCTTGGCATTGTACAAGCGGGCGACTCAACTTCGATATGTGGCTGCCCTCAAATCAGCCTCTTCGCACTTCTCATCTAATAAATCGAGAGATTTAGGAAGTAATATAGCATTTGTCTTCGGATCATAATAGGTCACGCGATGAGAAGGTACTTCCATTTCGACTGGAATAACGGCTTCTGAACCGTAGGAAAGAGAGAATGGAGTGTGGCCGGTTGAGGATTTGTGGGTTGTCCGATAAGCCCATAAAGCCATAAGGAGTTCATCGACCCATTTGCCCCCAGCCTTTTCCAATCGTTTCTTTAGAATATACTTTATAACTTTATTAACAGCTTTAACCTGTCCATTCGCTTGAGGGTGTGCAACTGTAGATAATTTTTTCTGGATGTGGAATCATTGGCAGAAATTCTTGAATTCAACAATATCCAATTGGGTCCCGTTATTAGTGATGATGGTATGTGGGAGACCAAACCGACATATAATGTTGCGTACTACAAAGTTGATCACTTTCTTCGTCGTGATTGTAGCAAGGGGTTCAGCTTCCACCCACTTGGTAAAGTAACCAACTACGACGATGGCGTACTTTGCACCACCTTTGGCTAGAGGTAGGGAGCCATTAATGTCAATGCCCCATACTGGAAACGTCCATGGACTGACCATCTGAGTTATTTTGGTAGGTGGGGCTCTTGGAATTCGAGCGTGCTTCTAACATCTGTCACATTTTCTGGCGTAATCCGATGCGTCGTGATTTACGGTTGGCCAATAGTATCCATATCGGAGCACTTTCTTGGCAAGAGCTTGCCCCCCGGTGTGATCGCCACATTCTCCTTCGTGTACATCATGCAATACTCGTTTGATCTCATCGTGAGCGACACACCGGAGAAAAGGAACTGAGTATCCTCTTCTATACATGACTCCATTCTGGATGGTGAACCACGAAGCTTTTCGAAGAACTTGTCTCTTTTCACTCTTGCGCTCTGGCAGGTTCCCATGGTCGAGATAATTTCTGAACGGAGTCATCCATGACTCCTTATCGGGAATGACCTCAAATACCCAATATGTTTCCATCTGATCGATGCTCGTGGAAGATAATGTTTCCTTGGGAACGATTCCCATTTGTTGTGCCTCACCTGTACTAGCTAACTTTGCTAATGAGTTGGCTTTCTGATTGCGCTCTCGAGGTATACAATAAATGGCATAATAATCAAACTGATTCAATATCTCTTGGACCCGAGCTAGGTAAGCAGCCAACCTTTGGTCTTTGGCCTGGTATTCCCCCCGAACTTGACATACGACCAATTGCGAATCACAATAAATCTCCACGGCAATGACTCTTAAATCTCTGGCGAGTCTCAATCCGGCAAGCTGGGCTTCATATTTGGCTTCGTTGTTGGTTGTACGAAAATCAAACTTTAAAGCATAGCATATAGATCGACCTTCAGGAGTTTCAAGTACAACCCCTACACCTGAGCAATGGTCATTTGATGCACCGTTAGCATGCACCATCCAGATATACTTAGGAGATTCACTAGTTTCAGGCAGGTCCTTCGGGATAGTGAATTCAGCTATGAAATCTGCAAGGACTTGTCCCTGAATGGCTCGTCTTGGAGTGTAAGTAATGTCAAACTGACTTAGCTCGATATTCCACTTAAGCAACCTTCCAGACGTCTCAGGCCGCGTAAGGACCTGTCGTAACGGTTGGTCAGTGTAGACAACGATGCGATAAGCCTAAAAATACGGACGGAGCTTCCTAGAGGCAATAATAAGACAATAAGCCAATTTTTCCAGCTTCGGATAATTTCACTCTGCCTCGGTCAGTCTCTTGCTAATGTAATATACTGGCCATTCGATCTTCCCCCGAACTAGGGCAGCATTGATAGCGTTCTCTGACACCGCCAAGTAAATGTACAACCTTTCATGATCAATAGTCTTTGATAGAATGGGCATTGTAGAAAGATGTTGAACTAATGCTCGGAATGCGTCCTCACATTTCGTAGTCCATTCGAAGTTTCTCTTCCCTTTTCTGATCAGGTCGAAGAAGGGAATGCATTTGTCAGTGGACTTTGAGATGAACCTGCTCAGTGCGGCTACTTTCCCGTTGAGGCTTTGGACTTGCTTTATAGTTCTTGGAGTCTCAAGATTTCTGATTGCCCAGATCTTTTCAGGATTAGCTTCGATCCCTCGAGCATTGATGATAAACCCAAGGAATTTCCCAGATGCGACCCCGAAGTGACATTTCAACGGGTTGAGCTTCATTCTATATTCTTGGAGGATATTAAACATTGACTCTAGGTCTTTGATATGATCAGTGGAAAATCGCGATTTCACGAGCATGTCGTCCACATATACCTCCATGGTTTTTCCGATCTGGTTAGCGAACATTCGATTAACTAACCGTTGGCAAGTTGCCCCAGCATTCTTGAGTCCGAAAGGCATAACTTTATAGCAGTAAAGTCCTATATTGGTTACGAAGCTGGTATGCTCCTGGTCGGGTAAGTGCATGGGTATTTGATTGTAGCCAGAGTACGCATCCATGAAGAATAAGAGTTCATGTACAACCGTTGAGTCTACGAGCTGATCGATTCGGGGAAGTGGAAAACTATCTTTAGGGCAAGCTTTATTCAGATCTGAGTAGTCAACACATGTTCTTCATTTCCCATTTGGCTTTCGGTCAAGTACAGGATTTGACACCCATTCCAGATATAATGCATCTCGGATAAACCCGTTCAATTTGAGCTTTTCTACCACTTGCTTAAGGGCGGCAGATCTCTCTAGATCCATACCACGCCTTTTTTGCTTGACCAGAACATGCCATGGGTCAATATTCAATCTGTGGCTCGCGATGTTTGGCGAGATCCCACACATGTCAGAGTGCGTCCAGGCAAACACATCAAGGTTTGCCCGGAGAAATTCAACCAATTCCTCTTGCATCCGTTGGCTTAGCTGAGATCCAATCATTATCATTTTAGAATCGTCATTATCGTCGATCGGAACATCGATTGTCAGTTCAGCCGGGGAGGCTTGACTATCTTTACTTTCGTCTTCACTTTCAGTATCTCACGGGTCAAGATCCCTTGGGAATTGGTTGGGGTGCCCGGGCCTGGGCCCAGGCGTCAATTGTCAATTCTAAGCAAAGCGGACGCAGAGAGATTCCTCTACGCCCTTTCCTTTTTCTTTTCGCTGTGCCTCTCGCAGCTTAGTAACATAACAGGCTCGTCCAGCAACCTGGTCTCCCTGAACAACTCCGACTCCATTGTCGGTAGGGAATTTTAAAGTCAGACACTAAGGGGAAATAGCTGCCCTAAATTCATCTAGGGCCAGTCGGCCCAAGAAAGCATTGTATGGTGAGGCTATGTCCAATACAACAAACTGTAATATCCAGACTCTTCGGCGTTCTCCAATTCTCAACTCCACTGGCAATTCAAGTACTCCAGTGGGTATGGTTGCGCTCCCATTGAAGCCATGAATACGGGACTGACAAGGCTTCAAATCCTTTGTTTCCATTTTCATCTGGTCATAGGCTCGCTTGAACAGTATGTTCACTGAGCTTCCACTGTCTACTAAGATCCTCTTCATCCAAGCAGGACCTACCTGAGCTGATATGACAAGTGGATCAATAGTAAGGGCTTCGACCTTGTCGGCGTCTCAATCTCGAAATACGATGTCGTCTGTCATCGTTTTCTGTTGCTTGGCCGGAGCCCCGTCTTCCGAATTACTATAACATTCAAAGCCCGCATGCCTGATAGAGCTGGCATACAACTCCATTTCCCTTCAGCTCCGATCTGCTGGATGTGGACCACCGCTAACAGTATTTATCACCAACCACCCGTCAGTACGAGCGGGTTCCTCCTGTCTTGCCTGATTTGGCACATGGTTCCGATTCGATGGGCCCGCACCTCCTGACTGCGACGCCCGCACAAACTGATCCAACTTTCTCTCACGTATCAACTTTTCAATGAGGTCTTGTAAATGACGACACTCATTCGTATTATGGCCACAGCTATCATGGAATCTACAAAACTTCCCCGTCCGAATCTTATTTTCCGATGATTGCTTCAGAGCAGGTTTTTTGTATTGGATAGTATTGCAAGTCTGCAAATAGACATTTTCCAATGACATATTCAAAGGGGTATAATTGTCAAACATAGGAGCCCTACGCCGTGGCCTACGATTCTGATCCCGTTTCCTGTTTTGATCTCCATTGCCTTTCTATTTATTCTGTATGTTCAATTGCACCTTTCCAGAACTCTCTCCGACTTGTTTAACAACAACATTGCTCTGGATCCCTTCCACACTGGGCCTGCGTCATCCTTTGTCCTAGACTGTTTTGCATCCTCCCTTCTCAAGAACTGGGCTGCCTTGGAATAGAAATGGTCCAATGACGCAGTGGGATTTCTGGCTAACCAGTTGCCGAATTTAGAATCGAGGTCAATCCCCTTAGTTAGTGCCATCAGAATTGAATTATCATTGGGGTTACTAATTTCAGCGCATGTAGCATGAAATCTCTCCAAATAACGTCTAAGCGTCTCTCCAGGAGCTTGAGTGACACTAGACAAAGTATTAACATCTTTCGACCTTGCGACATGCATGCGAAACTGCTCAATAAACTTTTTCGCCAACTAATTAAAACACGAGATAGATCGAGGTGGTAAACGAGTGAACCACATAGTTGCTATGCCCCCTAGAGAGATCGGGAAACTTCAGCACTTAACTGCATCATCAGCTCGTGCAACATTCATTAACCATTCATACTTTAAGATAGGTTGATTAGGATCAGAGCTCCCTTCATAAATGGGTAAAGTCGGCATCCTGAATCGCCGAGGTGGTTCAGCATAGAGTGTCTCATCAGTAAAAGGGGTATGAATCCGGGAGATTCCCCAGTCGTCATTAGTAAGACCTTGACTTTCACGGATCATTTGACAGATCATCGCCGATATGTCCGACATCCGGATATTTTGAGCATGTTGGGCCAAGGTGTGGTCGGGTTCCACGATGCGAGGAGGGACCAATCGCTGTCGACAGTCCATGTCTCGCCTCCTTGGTTATATGTCTTCTGGGATATAAGGTTCAGGAGTATGGTTGTGTCGGTGGTGGGTCGGATCCGTTCGGTTCCGAGCATCAGCTCCCAATTCAGTAGCAGTGGTAGTAGTGCAGTTGTCGGTAATGTGGTATGAGGCAGCACCTCCCCGGAAGGAGGGTCCAGTTTGATGGCTGGTTGACGGGCCAACTCGCGGTTGCCCAAGATTCAATGTGTGCTGATGCCCAGTGGCTTGTGTGTAACTTCCGTCCAGCCATGGGCACGTGGATCTATGATTAAAGTCAGAAGAGGTTGAATTTTTAATGGATGAATAGGAAGCCTGATCCCTCCTAGATCTCCTTCGTCTTTGATGGTTTAGTTGATTGGTCAGTTCTACATTGGCACACAGTTGCTGAGTAAGCTGTTGGCGACTCTGTGTCAGCTCTTGCATTAGCATTTGAAACTCTTCCCTGGTAACAGGGCCTTGCGGATCTGATCGTCCGGTAACATTCTGATCGGCAATAGGTAGTTGTACGGAGTTCTATCTCTCTCGTCCTTCTCAATCTGCGGCAGTTGAGGTAGTCCTAGTGTTAACCATGATTAGCAAAGCTCTTTCCTAGACTTGATGCAAATCTGAATAGGATGGAAGAACTTTAAACTTGAAATCTGGATCTTCTTCTTAGATTTATGCAATCCGGTATCGATAGTAGATCCAATGAGCAGGAGAAAAATTGGGTTTTTTCAGTGGAAGCACCAAAGTGTTTGTACCAAAATTGGGCACAACACCCTTTGGATGTGTTTGAAGAGATAAAATGAAGAATATAAATGAAAAAGGAGGCAGATCTAACAAACACACCAAAAATAAACAAGAAAAATGCACAGAAACACACAGATTTAGAGTGGTTCGGCGTATGGCCTACATCCACTATGAAATGATTGACTTTTATTAACTTTTGCTTGCTGGTTACAACGAATTACAACAGTAAAACTTGAATACAACAGTGATTTTGGCAGAGTCTGGACGTAGAAGAGCCAAAACTCAATTTTCTGAAGGTCCAGGGCTGCTATTTATAGGCGTAGGCTGCAAATATCTCACTCAGATCTCGGAAGACCTCTTCTCTCATGTGGGTGGGCTCACACGATCGATCCCACGCCTGCTGCACTCGATCCGTGATCGATACGAACGAATTTGTATCGATCAATATTTTGTCCAATCGAGTCAAGATCGATCATGAACATTCTTGAGGATGTACGCAAGCTCCTGTGAAAATTTGGTAGCATTTGGACTTGTAGATTTTGAGTTATGATCGATGCAAGTTTAGATTTTTTTGAAGGCTGTTGGATTCGTATCAATGCTGTTCGTATTGATAGCTTCATATCGATGGTTCTGCACGTGATGTCTGATGACGTGGCGCTTGCTTTTAGGATCGATCCACATTTTATGTCGAGCGACCGAGTCTGTATTATGGATGTGCCTCTTTCGTATCGATTGTCAGTGCTCTGTTCGTATCGATCGTCACTGTCCTGTTCGTATCGATCGTCACTGCCCTGTTCGTATCGATCGCGACTGCTCTGTTCGTATCGATTGATCATAAGTGCATTTCTCACTGGTTCATCTTGTACTGTTCGCATCGATTATTGGCCGATCGATACGAGTGCAGTCTGTGTTAATAGATCGATATGAAGTGGCGGCTTTGTATGGTTTCAATGGATACGAAGTGGACGTTGGTTAATCGATACGAGCAAGCTGGAGATGATGGATGCAAAGCAGTATGATGAAGGATGGATACGAAGAACGCTGCTCTCTATGGATACGAACTTGCACTCCCCTGATCGATACGAAGCTATGCGCATCTGATGGATTCAAACCAGATCGATACAAAGGAGGTTTGTTCCTGGTTGCTTGATGGATAGAAACAATGTGATCACTTGAGTTGCATCGATCATATCTTGAGCAAATGAACTCGGATTGACTTGAAATTTGGAACGTTGGCTTTCATAGCTTTGTTTGTCGTGCCATATCAATTGTAGCTCGATCCGGACTCGGACAAGATTTACCAGTATCCATAGTGAACCTGCGTATAACCTCTCTTCGGGGCGGACTGTCCTTGGTGTCACGGCCTTGCCAAAAGGCGGGATAACAGTCAAAATGCCGGATAACAAAGATTACACGTCTATAACTACTATCCGGTCTTGCCACCTGCGATTAAGGATAGTAATACAAACTAGACTCATTCTTCGTCCCACCATGTGTGCTACAGGTCGACTTTTGTCTATATCAAACTCCTGGACCAGCCTCGGTGCTCTATAGGAGACTGCACATCAATACCATGATCCAAGGACCAACCATATTCGCTACATGATTTAGGTATTCGTTCATCGTTTAAAGCTACATATACTACACTCGTTTCACATTATCATTGCCAAGTTTGACATCCAAAAACATTAGCTGTAGAAGTCAAAGAAGTCACCAAAGAGTCATAGAAAAACTCCATATTAAAGGCCGGAGCATCGCATGTTGATTTGGGCAAGCAAAAGCCAGAAATGCTCAACCTAGGTCGACCATTGGTGGACTGATGTACACCCACCAGTGCATCGGAGTGAAGCCCAATTATGGGATCTCATTTTAGATTTTTATAATTTCATTCCAGATTTTGTTTTTCTTTATTTTGGTTCTTTTCTGACGTTTATATATTATATATATACCTCAGACTAAGTTTTCTAGGCCCTTATACATATATTAATATTAATTTGAAGTTATATCAAGTTTCAATACAAATTAGGTTTGATTTTGTTTTGAAATGATGCTTGAAACATAATACCCTCTTTTAAGTTTCTAGTTTACTATATATCCAAAAATGGGTTCATGGGACATATATTCAAATAGAAATTATCATTCAGGTTAATCTACTTCACAATTACACCCTAAATTAGCCTCAAATCATCTCATAGCATTATATCATAATTAGAGAAGATTCACCTACTGAAACGTCAAAATCTGCTCCTACCTTTGTTGTACTTCCATTTTTCTACCATAAAACGTTTTCTTGCCCCCGACTCCTTCCCAGATCATATTCTTCATCCATATGGTCGTTTCAATAGGTGGATCGCCAAATTCTGTTATGAAACGAGAAAGATATGCTAATTTGAAGTTTGAAGTTGTATGCAGGAGAAGGGTTGCAAGATTTACAGTATTCTCCTTATTTTCCACCCTTGCCGCAGCACCAAACCTTTGATTTCATCCACCAAATTCATATCTATGCATAGTACTCTCCGCATGCTTCGATTTTCCATTAGTTTCATGTAAATCTGTTGAGAAACGAATGAGATATGTCATTTTGAAGTTGGACTTTGAATTCTGAAAACTGTGCATGAAAATTTTTCACTTTCCTTCACTATACGTGCCTTCTACACCCCCATACTCCCGGATTTTTCCTCCTAATCACTCCAAGTCTATAGCCCACTTCGATAGCTTTACAACATTATCGATTTCATGAAATTTTGTTGAGTTTTGAGGAAGATGTGGTTGTTTGATCTTTAGTGGGTTAAGAGAAAGAAGAGATTGGAAAGGGTACTTAGGAATATTAGTAGTTGGAGGGAAAAACATAACCATCTCTTTATTTTAAAACTTAAATTCATAAGCCCAAAGCCTAATTAGATTCAAAACTTGTGTCACTCGTATCTCCTTTATATGACTTGCAAACGAGACAAACAAATATACCGCACGAATCAAAAAAAGACAATCACAATGGCACTAGTTCCATCGTCAAATTCCAATATTTAAAAACAACCATTTTTCCCCTGATCAAATTAATTAATTAAATTCAACTATTTCTACATGATTATATTATTATTAATTAATTAAAACATTTACAGATTTTCAAGGGTATTACATTAAATCTCTCCAAATGTTGTGCAGTATATTACTCATGGCTATTGAGGACACCAAAGGGTTATAGATTGATAGTTTTGGATAACTATGTAGTGACTCGCTCGAGAGCTTTCTATTGGTTAATATAACTAAGATCAAACAGAGAACCTCGAAGTGAAAATGTTACACAATTCCCTCGATTTGAGAATACTAAGGAACTTTAATGTGGACACTTTACTTTGATTATAACTAAATTATGGCGATCCATCGAGTGACTATAGTATGATCTGAGTTGAAGCATTGGAAGAGAAACACCATTCAATAGAGAATTTGTCTTCTTGGATATAAGGGTTTAGTATCACGGTCAACTATAGGCAACTCAAAGTCGAAGTCTCTAGTCAGAGTAGTATAGTTAACAATAATTGTTGTTATTGAACCAATTAGATTAATCAAGTTGAATATGGGCGATATTAGAATTTTTACCAAAATCAAATTCCATAAGTCCTATACTGAAATAGTTTTGACAAAGAGAATGAGTGTAAATAATTGTAACTATCGGGTACCACTTATAATAGTGAAATTGGATTTGACAAAAATGATACCTAAGTGATATTCATCCAAAACACAACACCAGTAGCTAAGGTGACATGTGAACACTAATATTCAAATTGTTCGATATTAATCGTTGGCTGAATTTACACATTTGAGTCGCACAATTATAATGATGAATACTTCCAAAAAGAATATGATTTAATTAACTTATAATCATTGTAAAGTAATTAAAATAATTAATATTTATGAAATTTAATTATTATATTTTATTTCTTTTGATGTTTGAATGTCATTAGTAGTTAATGAAAACGTGTGTGTGTGTGTATATATATGTTATGTATACGTGTATCGATATGCGATATTGATAAAATATTTAAATTTGATTTAAATCGATTAATTACTAAATGGGTTTGTGATTTCTAAAAGTCTACGTAGGCTTCATCTTGGCCAGCCATGCATCATAAGTGGAGTTGATTTGTTTGAGATTTGATGAGGAATTAAAGGGGAAAGGTTTGTAGGAAAGAATTAGAAATGTTTCAATTATTCCTTTAAAACAAAATTCCTTTTCATTTCATTCGTTAATCCTTTCTGAAAATTCACTTCTCTCATCCTCTCTCATTCTTGGCCAAAAATCCATGGCTTTCTAGCCATAGAAATTACCAAAACAAAATCAAAACAAATAAAATAAAATAAATATAATACTGGGCTTTATACCGTTGCAATTTTTGAAGGCGATTCAATCAGATCCAAGATATTTTTTTCATTCAATGCGTGATTTTTTGACCTCATCAAAAGGTAGTTTCAAATTTCTTTAAATATATGTTACATCATATTAGAATGGTTTAAATCACTTATCTTTACATCTCATTATGATTATATGTTACATCCTGTTAATTTAATTTATATCTCATTTCTTTTTTCAATGAATTTGTATATGCTTATGTTGTCCAGTCTATGGTTTGCTATTGTTTTATAATAAAAGTTTAATGGAATTGTTTTAGATTTAAATCCAATTTTAATTATTTAAAATATTTGGTAACACGTTTTATATACAGATATAAGTGAAACACATACATAATATATTTGATAATATATTATGAAACCAAATGTAAGTTCCATGTGTGTTTGTGTGTTATTATGAATCATACTTTTTTTTGTTTTATACATATTTTTATTTGTTTTATTTTAATTCAAAATTTATAAAATGAATTTTGTGCAAAATTATAGATTTAATGTTGAATTTCTTCTTACTTCAATACTGGATTTAAATTCTTAAATTTATATTGTAAAACATATAAAATTATAAGTTCTACACACACACACAGATGCACACACACACACACTCACACCTGTGTATGTGTATGTATGTATGTTATTTTAAATTTAAATATAGTTTGCTATTATTTATATATATGTGCATATCAATTCAAAATTTAAAAAAAATTGTGTAAAATTACACATCTGATGTTGAACTCCTTCTAAAGTCAAAACTAGATTTCAGATAGTTAATTTTAGACTTCAAGACATGTAAAATCATCAAATCAATTTTAATGTATGTATATATATATATATATAATTGTTATTGCATATATAATTTGGAAAAAAACTATGGAAAACAAAGGCATATAGAAAGGGACTAATTTGGCTGTTGCTATATAAATCCTAGCACTTATAAACGTACACATTAACCATGTATAATGTCTATATGTTGCATTTGCACTATACACATATGAGTGTATTTGATAGGCTCATTATATTTAATTTAAATTAAATGATACTCCTTTTAAATAATTAAATGAAATAAGATTTTATATAAAAAATATATTAAATTGAATCTTGTAAACCTTATAAACTTCATAGACGTAATAGTTCTAGAATAGGAAAAAAATTGAAATCTACCCATTTCACCCGCTTTTGACTAGCCATTTTCCTTCATGGTGATGGAAAATTTCACCATAACCAACAGTTCTAATTTGGCAAAATTATTTTCCCCAAAAACTTTGCTCTATGAGTCAATACTCTTCAGTATTCATTAATCTTTTAAATGAAGATCCAATTCTACGATTAGTATCATCAATTCAAGTACATTTCAAAGTTTAAACTTTGTTAGTGTACATGGATCCATTTAGAATTTTACGCCATCAAGCCCTAAGGTAGAGTCTATATTCTCCATGGTTCATTGGTAACTGAAGGGATTTCATCCCAAATGATACAATCCACTTTCTTGCCATTGATGAGAAAAATGTAGTTTCTTACCGATTTACAAGATTTCCTATCAGACCTTATAACAAGGTGTGACTCTTGAGGTATAGTTAAATTTGTATTATCTAACAACCCACCATTCACGATTTTGGATTCTACATCCCAATCAATGCTTATATCTATAAGGCCATAAACAATGGATCGTTTGAGTGATTTAGAAACAAAACACCAAACAGAGCTATCTACTTTAACTATAACTTTCAGAACTCATGGCAGAAGGAATCTAAATATAATAATATATATAACTTGAATATACAAACCAAGCTAAATGATAACCATAAGTGTTATTACATTAGTCTTAATAGCACTTTAATAATATGTAGTTCGACATAAATACATGGTACTAAATAGAAATAGCTTGATAAAGCAAATAAACGACATGGCTCAATCAATTCTCCATCAACACCTTCTCACATCAACATATTCTAAGACCCCTATTAACCTATCATAGATAAATATGTAAAGAAAATATAGAGGGTTCGAACATATGCCCAGTAAGCGAGAAAATATCTCTAAGTACATGCAACCGATATGCAAATAAAACAATTTTGTTGACTACAGTAACATTTATCATTTTTGGAGCGGCTTATCTTTATTAACTTAGTCTATCTTTCATATCATTTCAACATTTATCATTCACATGAAGATATCGCATTACTACAATATATGCAAACAATTGCGATGACAACAATGCCAACAAACATCCCTCACTAGTCATTGATGCGATGAAAAAGGTCGAGCACATCTCCATATTGATATGTTTTTCAATTTATTTAATGTACCCTGATATCATTTTTTTGGTCTACCATGCTGTAACACTATGTAATATTAATAAAAATAAATAATTAATTAAAAAGGGCATTGTGATAATTTTACGTAAAGCTAAAAAACTAAATTTTTAGAATTGAAGAAATTTAGGGAATCAGACTTTTCTATTATATCAAGTAGATTTTTCTAGCCCAAATTCCTATATAAAATGTCGGAAACAGATACCGAGTAAAGGAGATACATAACATTTACCATAGCATACATTTTGGGTTTATGCCTATTTTGAAATTTAAGTTTAAGAATTAATTACAATGATAAGTCAAAATTTATTTAGTGAGTAATTAACAACTCTTGTGTGAATACAATAATTTTATGGATATGTTTGAATTACTCTAAATGGAATACAATTGTTTTATGTGCATTAAAAGAAAAGGTGAGAGATATTTACATGTACAAACTTTAAACCGCTTCAGTGAGAAAGCATTAATTACCATAATAATGGGAGTAATTATTATAATTAATGAAAGGAAATGTTGCATATTTCAGAAAAAGAAGGTAATGATATAATTATAAAAAGAATGTGCTTCTTAAGGAAAAGGCATGTTATCTTTTTTTGTAAAGAATAAGAGAAAAATAGTTTTTGAATTTGGAAAGATGAACACCAATTAATTAAAACTGTAGAACAATCACCAATAAATGTAAGATTCCTAATTAATTCCAATACACACACACACACAACTACTTAGGAGTTAGTTCGATATATGTATGAAAGTGATCTGTGGTCTGAGCTAATTGCAATCTGAGTTGATCTATGATCTGAATTGACTGTGATCTGAGTTTCCCTTGTTGCATGGGTTATTGATAAGGGTGATCTATATCTTTTCTATTCTCCTTTAAGTATGGATCTACAGTGGAGGGTTGTTTGAGTGGTCCTGTAAGCAACCCTTTGGGATGCTTCTAACTCCGTGTGGTATCACTTAGGTAGTCCTTAATATGTGCAGTGCAGACCCGTTTTGAGGGTGTTAACAAAGTGTTATTCGGGTTTTTAACCCAGCAGGATACAAGAGAAGACGGAACAACTTGATGAAGTCAGAATCGCTCAGAACTCAACCGAAAGGGCTAAAGCAACAAGTTAAAGAGAGCCAAGCCATATTACTAAAGCAACGACTGAGTTTGACTAAACCAAGAGACCATCGTCCGTTCAGTCCAATCAGTAGCTAAATACAACCAGCTAGTAAATCATCATCAAAACAGAGCAACGTGCAACGACACTACTGTTAGGAAATCAATTCTATGGTTTCGATGATAATAACTATACAATGGAAATCGAATATGCATATATATATATATATATATTTACAGGTAATTGGTAAAGTAACATCACCAAAGAGACAAGAACAAAGACTCAAAAGAAGTATCAAGAGGCTACAAGTCGAGAGAATTGGAAAAGAATGACACAAGCACAGGAAAAGCAACATGCACAAATCCAGACGTCTGAGTGCACTGACCAGACGTCTGGCTGAATTCTCTGGTTCACATATCAGTCAAAACAAAACGTCTAGTAAATATACTCAGACGTCTGACAAGCAACTATATACAAAAAATATATGAAGACCAGACGTCTGAAATATTTTCCAGACGTCTGATTTTGAACTCGGCTGTGTATATTCAAAGTACAACTGTCATATTTGAAAAGACACGATCGCTCCTCTTCACTGCAACTCTTCATCACCATTGGAAGCGCCTTAGAGCACTTGCTAACAGATGCAACTACACAAAGGATCTCTCTACCACTATAAATAACATCAGGAATTCAAGAGAAGATCTCACCTGACTTACTTGTTCTTTCTACTCTTATACTCTAATATATACTTGATCTCTAGCAATCTATACTTGTAATCTACATTTCCAAATATATAGTTCCTCATAGACAACAATCTTTAGATATATATATTGGAAGTATCTGCACTATATAGTCAAAATCCGTGTAATAGAGAACACACAGTTGACAAAGAAACTCTGCTATTGTAAACCTGTTCCTTCGGGTGAAGTGAGGGTTATTCGATGAAAGGAAATTCCGAAGAGGAGCTTCGGGACTGGACGTAGGACGGGAGGTCCGAACCAGTATAAAATCCATGGTGTGATTATTTTTATTTGCATATTTTAATATTAATACAATATAGTTTAAATTAGTCATATACTTGTCATTTGTATAATCGATCCACCATACTATAGACTTTCATTTGGTATCAGAGCAAGGTTTGATCAAATTACAGTAACACGTTTTTGAATCATTTTAATATGGCAAGTATTTTTCAAGAAGGACAATCCACAACACGACCACAACTTTTTAATGGTTCTAACTATGCATATTGGTCAACACGTATGATAATTTTTATGGAAGCTAATGGTCTAGAAATTTGGTCAGCCACTCAAAATAAATATGAAGCACCTACTACTGCTATGAACACATGGACTGATGCACAAAAGACCTCGGCATCAAACAATGCTAAAGCTATGAATGTTTTATTTTGCTCTCTAGATAAAAATGAATTTTCACGTGTTATGTTATGTACAACTGCATTTGACATTTGGCGTACTTTACATATCACACACGAAGGTACAACAAAGGTCAAACAAACTAAGATTTCAATTTTGCAAAACCAATTTTCGTCATTTAAAATGAAGCAAAATGAAACTATTGTTGATATGTATTCTAGATTTCAAACTATCCAACATGATCTTATGGCATTAGGAGTTAAATTTACCGATTTTGATTTAGTTTCTCGAATACTCAACTCTTTGACACAAGATTGGGAAAGGAAAGTATTAGCTATTGAAGAAGCTAATGATCTCTCTACTCTCAAAACTGAAGAGTTGATAGGAAATTTAATGTCATATGAAGCTAATTTGCAGGCACGAAAAGAACTAAATTCAGAAAAGAAGAACATAGCATTTCCAGCAACCAAAAATGATGACTCTGATTTAGATGAAGAAGAGATAGTCTTCATTGCCAAGAATTATAATAGATTCAAGAAATTTAGAAAGATGACAAAATTTCAAAAAGAAGGGAAGTCCAACACAATAAACTTATCTCAAATTAAGTGCTATGAATGTGATCAATACAGACATATGAAGAAGGATTGCCCTAAACTTAATAATGATAAAAAGAAGAACAAATTTGAAAAATTCAAGAAGAAGAAGGCTTTTAAAGTAACATGGGAAGACTCGGATTCTTCATCATCTGAAAGTGATAGTGATAGTGATGGAGAACAAGCCAATGTGTGTTTTATGGCACAAACTGATGAGGTATGTTCGGAACTTAGCTATGACGAACTATTAGAACTTAGCATGGAATTAGATGATAAATTTAGACAAATTAAAAAATTGAACAAAGAATATATAGCTAAAATAAATAGATTAGAACTTGAAGTTGGAATGTTAAAAGATGAAAAAATTATCTTAGAAGAAGAACTAGAATTATCTCAAGAAAAAATTCAAAATAATTGGATAGAAAGTAAGGCTATTATTATTGATTTTGAAAATACTAAAATAGTAAAGGATGATTTACTAAAAGAAAAGGTCAATTTGAAAAGCAATATTGAAATATTGAAAATTGAAAATTTAGAATTAAAAGAAAAAGTAGATAAAATCACAAATAATGTTTCAAAATTCAATAAAGGGAAACTAGATTTGGAAATCTTATCAAAACTTCAAAACCATCTGGAAATAGAAATCAAATAGGATTTAAAAATATTTCTAATCAAAAAGGAAATGAAGAAAAAAATATTTTTTACACAAAAACCAAAAGTTTAT
Source organism: Allium fistulosum (assembly GCA_030737815.1). Taxonomy (NCBI): domain Eukaryota; kingdom Viridiplantae; phylum Streptophyta; class Magnoliopsida; order Asparagales; family Amaryllidaceae; genus Allium; species Allium fistulosum. The sequence goes on from CM060905.1 coordinate 223,329,635, forward strand.
CTAAGTCTAAAATGAATACCAAAACTATGAAGATTTGGATTCTTAAGACAAATAATAATTTGATTAAACAAAAACATATTGATAATTTCTTAGAGAATGTAGTTTATAATAAAAATTATATTTACAAAGGTACCAAACCATCATGGGTATGGCTACCTTCTCCTAACGATTAGGACCCTAACAAAAATATATGGGTACCAATTAAAACATCTTTTATTTTGCAGGTGCCCAAAATAAAAAATAAGGAGAAATGGATACTAGATAGCGAATGCTCCAAGCATATGACTGGAAATTCAAAAATGTTATCAAATATAACATGCATCGATGGTGGAACGGTAACCTTTGGAGATAATTCAAAAGGATATGTCATTGGCACTGGAGAAGTCATCAATTATGGTATTTCTAACTCTCCTATTATTACAAATGTTTTATTAGTAAAAAATCTAAAACACAATCTACTAAGCATTAGTCAATTATGCGACAAAGGCTTTCAAATAAATTTCGAAAAAGATAGATGTAATATTTTAGATAATAACAAACAACTTATATTTGAAGGTTTTAGAAACAAAAATATTTATGTATTAAACATGAATATTAATAAAAATTCAAATTTATGTTTAACCGCCAAACATAATGATCCATGGTTATGGCATAAACGTTTTTGTCACATCAACTTGAAAAATATTAATAAATTGGCAAAATATGAGTTAGTCAGAGGTTTACCTAAAATAAATTACAAAGTAGAAAATTTTTGTGACGATTGTCAAATTGGAAAACTAAAGAAAACCTCTTTTAAATCTAAAAATAATATTTCTACAAAACAACCATTAGAATTATTACATTTAGATTTATTTGGTCCAACACAAATACGATCTATATATCACAACAAATATGTTTTCGTCATAGTTGATGATTTTTCTAGGTATACATGGACCTTGTTTTTAAAACATAAAAGTGATACTTTTGAAATGTTTAAAATATTTGCTAAAAGAATTAGAACACAAATGGACTTGAAAATTAAGAATATTCGAAGTGATCACGGAGGAGAATTCGAAAATGATCTTTTCACTAATTTTTGTAATAAGAAAGGAATAAGCCATAATTTTTCTTTTCCTCGAACACCTCAACAAAATGGTGTAGTAGAAAGAAAAAATCGTACGTTACAAGAATGTACACGAACATTATTAAACAGTAGCGGTTTACCAAAACATTTTTGCGCAGAAGCTATTGCCACAGCTTGTTACGTATTAAATCGAGTAACCATACGCCCGATGACTAAACAAACTTGTTTTGAAATATTTTTTGGAAGAAAACCTAAAGTATCATACTTTAAAACTTTTGGTTCAAAATTCTTTATATTAAATACAAAAGATAACTTAGGAAAATTTGATCCGAAGGCCGATGAAGGTATTTTTGTCGGATATTCTGATCGTAGTAAAGCATATAGAATTTTCAATAAACCAAATAACACTGTTGAAGAATCGCTTTCCACTGTCTTGTCGGTTCTTAAAGAAGTACTACAATGGGTTCGCGGTCCAACACCACCGTCTGAAGATTGGCCAACCCCAGTATCTTCTCCTCCCGCAAAACATTCAAAACTCTTTGAGGATGAACCTCTCAAAGAAGCTTTGACATCTCCTTCAAAGGCTAGCACTTCTAAAATAGAAGAACCAAAGGAAGATGATCAAAATGAAGCTTCTCCAAAGGAATCATAGATTTAGGGAATCATAGAACTTAGTTTTTGGAATATCATTTTTTGTACAAATCTATGCTTGTAATCATACTTCAAGTTTAATGAAACTTTCTCTGTTTGTTTTGACGATTGGCTTCAATTTTATAATTCTTTTTGATAATGCCAAAGGGGGAGAAATATAAGTATAATCATAAAACAATCAAAATAAGCACATATTCAGGGGGAGATTTATAATCTATATATAAGTACATTGAATAGTTGTCATCAACAAAAAGGAGGAGATGTTAGGAAATCAATTCTATGGTTTCGATGATAACAACTATACAATGGAAATCGAATATGCATATATATCTATATTTACAGGTAATTGGTAAAGTAACATCACCAAAGAGACAAGAACAAAGACTCAAAAGAAGTATCAAGAGGCTACAAGTCGAGGGAATTGGAAAAGGAATGATACAAGCACAGGAAAAGCAACATGCACAAATCCAGACGTCTGAGTGCACTGACTAGACGTCTGACTGAATTCTCTGGTTCGCATATCTGTCAAAACCAGACGTCTGGTAAATATACTCAGATGTCTAACAAGAAACTATATACAGAAAATATATGAAGACCAGACGTCTGAAATATTTTCCAGACATCTGATTTTGAACTCGGCTGTGTATATTCAAAGTACAACTGTCATATTTGAAAAGACATGATCGATCCTCTTCAATGCAACTCTTCATCACCATTGGCAGCAACCTTAGAGGACTTGCTAACAGATGCAACTACACAAGGATCTCTCTACCACTATAAATAACATCAGGAATTCAAGAGAAGATCTCACCTGACTTACTTGTTCTTTCTACTCTTATACTCTAATATATACTTGATCTCTAGCAATCTATACTTGTACTCTACATTTCCAAATATATAGTTCCTCATAGACAACAATCTTTAGATATATATATATATATATTGGAAGTATCTGCACTATATAATCAAAATCCGTGTAATAGAGAACACACAGTTGACAAAGAAACTCTGCTATTGTAAACCTGTTCCTCCGGGTGAAGTGAGGGTTATTCGGTGAAAGGAAATTCCGAAGAGGAGCTTCGGGACTGGACGTAGGACGGGAGGTCCGAACCAGTATAAAATCCCTGGTGTGATTATTCTTATTTGCATATTTTAATATCAATACAATATAGTTTAAATTAGTCATATACTTGTCATTTGTATAATCGATCCACCATACTATAGACTTTCAACTACACGAACAACGTCAAATACAAGGCAATGAAGTCATTCGAGACATCAATTCCAAAAAAGGTCTAAGTGCATGGATCCCTGGCGATCCATGCACTATGGAATGCCAACGATCCATACAACATCATGGTTCGCTATGGCTTGAGAGGAGCAAAGAAGGCCTAAAAGACAACGTAGAAAATATGCTAAGTATATGGATCACTAGCGATCCATACACCATGGATCGCCGGCGATCCATACTTGATCACAGCATCTTGGCGAGCTAGCACGGTAAAGCAATGGAGAAATAAGCTAAGTAAGTAGCTCGCACGCGAGTCAAATCTATGGATCGCTAGCGATCCATGGCTTTGGGTCGGGTCGTAAGCTAAGTTCGTAGCATCTTCCTATGGTCATATGTGAGCAGTTAGTGAGCAGGCCTGGCCTAGAAGCTCTCCGATCTCTATAAATACCATCCTACTTGCAACATAAACGGGATCTTCTTCGGACTCGTTGCTGAAGCTCTGCTGGAAACTTCCTTCATTCTTCACCTCCCTCACAACAATCTCCAAAGGGAGTCACTGTGATTCTCTAGTGGATTCTAACCTTGGAGATTTAATCTAGCTAAGGATAATCAAGAGCTTTGTAATCAAACACTTCTTGTAACATTAATCGGTAAAACTATAAAGTGGATGTAGGCTTAAAAGCTGAACCATTATAAAAATCTACTTGTCTTCTTTCTCTTGCTTCATTTTTCTATATCCATTATCGATATTATTTCTCTGTGAGAACAGGGCTGGTGCTTTCACACTCAAACCAGGGCGTTGATCCGTTTTTTAGGTAAACACAAAGTATGAGTTCTAGGGATGTTTGGAACTCAGTTCAGTCATTCATTTATTATGGCTTATAGGCGCCGTACTTCATCGTATGTTTCTTGCAACTATGTCAGATCTTGGTTTTAGTATCTTAATGTAATATCAAAACCAGGAGATGAGCGTAGATCCAGTATCTCAGTGGCTCGTATCATGAGCCCGGTATTTTGTTTTGTTGCGACTTCCTGCTTTTTGGCTGCAGTTCTTTTGGTTAGATCAAGTATCGTGACCGCAGACTGGCTTTTTGTGCAGTACCAGTTGGATCGCTTCAAGCTCTTCTCTTTTCGTCTTAACTTTTATTTTGAGGGCGGCTCTCTCGGCTCCATGCCTTATTTAATCCCGCTTTTATTTAGGTTGAGAAACATAGGTGTAACATATATAAAGCTTGTATGAAAGGAAAGATCATTTTTCTATTCCAATCTCTATATGATTTACATTTCCATACTGTATATGTTATTCTTTCCTATATACAATTGCCTGCATATATAATATAACTACTTGTACTGAAATTTATCCATATTATACATGCATGTGTCTATGCACTGCTTTTGCTTACTACAACTCTATACATATAAGTGAAATTCATACACTAGCTTTAGTTATATTCCATTATTCAATTATGTTTTATTATCGCCAAAATGTTTCTGTTTGGCTAAATACAACTATTATTTAACCAATTTTACAGGTTATTCCTGTTTTTTCCAGGTCAAGTTTCCTTCGACAAATAACCTGTAACAAATGAACCAAATTCCATGTTGTTCTTTATTTCCCGAAGAACTGTAGTTTGGATGTTCGTATCCTGATGTCTCTGATCTCGCCAATAATCGAGTGTGATCGATATTATCCAGAGAATTCCATCATTCAATTTCGGCCAAGCGTGTTCCGCTAGTCCATAAGTGAGGTCATACCTTTTGAAATTCTACCTCACACCGAGTCTTATCTAGGGAACATGGCATTCCAAATGCCAGAATTCGAGCACCATTTCTAATATGGCCTACCATCGAGCTTCGGTCGAAGGCTGATAGCGTGGGGAAAATTATTTGATTGTCCCCAGTCCGATTGTACTCCCCCGATCCTGATCGTAGATCGAAGGAGTCCAGCGGTACCTATTTTCGAGTGCTGGCTTTAAACCTCACCTGTTTTTGGGTGTTGATTGAAAGCATTCACCGACCATCCTTTCTTATCCTTGCCGAGCATGTCCCGTTGGGCTAAAAACGCAGTCGTGAATGTCCCGACCGTATATTAGTTCTTACATCTAAGAACATGTGCCTTTGGACGCCTATCTCTGGGCATCGACCCTCAATCTCACTTACCTCTAGGTGTTGACCGGGAGTATCCGCTAACCATCCTCGACCTAGCATATCCTTCCTGGCTGCAAGCGTGGTATCAAATTTTCATCTATGCACCAGTTTCTATCTTTGAAAACTAGCACTTTTAGCTACCTAACTCGAGAAATTCCTTATTAACCCTGCCTATTTTTGGGAAATAGGAAATATCAGAGGGATAGGGCCGAATTATCCGATTGACCCTTGTGATTATACTCCTTTGTCTTGATCCTGGACTAAAGTAGTCGGTACCTATCTCTGGGTACCTTACTAAACTGCTAATCCTATAGTATCGGATTTTACTTACGAGGGCACGGTTCCATTGGTTCAAGAAGCTAACTTTATTTATAAATGAAAAACATGGAAATTCCTACCATATTACATTGCCCCCAGAATCCTTGGGTGGCTTATGTGCTAAAAGTAAACCAAGTAAAACTAAGTAAAATAACACCGGAATAAATAGCTATTCCATGCCCGTGGAATTGGGATTCCGTCGATAGTTGCTAGCATGAAAGTTCCATCTCCAAGTTTATGCTCGAACGCATAAGGACCTTGCCAATTTCGACCAAGCCCTCTTCCCCTGTAGCTGGGAGAACACGTTTCAAAATGAGATCCCCTACCTTGAAGGTACAACTCCTGACCTTGGTGTTGAAATGTCGTGCTACTATTTTTGGTAAGTAGCTACCTTTATTCTACCTCTTCTTGCTTTTCATCGATTAAATCGAGGGACTCAAGCAAGAGTTCCTCGTTGAGCTTGGGGTCATAATGTTTTTTCCAGTGAGAAGGGACTTCCAGTTCAATTGAAATTATAGCCTTTGATCAATATGCTAAAGCAAATGGTGTGTGTCCTGTCGCGGATCTGTGGGTCATCCTGTTAGCCCACAATGCCAGTGGAAGCTTATCAACCCAGTTTCCCTTAGCATTAGTTAACTATTCTTCAAGATGGACTTGATGGTTTTATTCACCATATCCACATGTCCATTTGCCTATGGGTGGCTACTGTTGAAAAGCTTTTCTTAATCTTGTACCGGTTGCAGAAATTCTTGAACTTGGTACTTTCGAACTGAGTTCTGTTATCTGTTATAATTTTTTAAGGTATTCCAAATCTATAGATAATGTTCTTCATCACAAAGATGATCACTTTCTTCGTTGTGATCATAGCAAGCGGTTCTGCTTCAACCCACTTTGTGAAGTAATATACTGCAACAATTGCATATTTAGCTCCTTCTTTTGGCATCGATAACACACCGATTATATTGATTCCCTAAACCACAAATAGTCATGGGCTAACCATTTGCGTAAGTTCTATGGATGGGGCTCTTAGAATCTTTGCAAAACTCTGGCATCGATTGTAGTGATTGGTGTATTCACCAGCATCACGGTTTTCTATTGGCTAGAAATATCTATTACATAGTATCTGCTTTGCTAATGTCTTCCCTCGGTGTGATCGCCACAACTACCCTTATAGACCTCCATAAGGATTTTCCTATCCATATACTTAGTTACACATCGTAGCATGGGGGTCGAGAATCCTCTTCTGTATAGCACTCCTCTTAGCATTACAAATCGTGGTACTTTAAGAAGGAGTTTCGGCCGTTTGTTGTTTCCTCTCAGGAGTGTTCCCTTAAGCAGATAAACCTTGATTGGAATCATCCATGACTCCTTCTCCTCCTCGACCTACAAAATCCAGTCATATAAATCCGGTCGATACTTGGAGCTGATAGAGCTTCCATTGGAACTAATCCCAACAGTTGCACATCTCTAAAACTGGCTAACTTGGCCAGTGAATCGATCTTTGCATTCTCCTCTCGAAGGATGTGCATGTTCGTGTAATTCTCTACATCGTCCAATAGTTCCAATGTTTTCGTCAGGTAAGGGGGAAATCTCACACCCTTAGCCCGGAATTCCTTCTTTACTTGGCAAACCACCAACCTAAAGTTACTGAATATATGCAATGTCCTTACCCCCAGTTCCTTCGCTATCCTGAGCCCTGCTATCAGCACTTCGTATTCAGCCTCATTGTTTGTCCCCAAGAACTCCAGCTTCAATGCACAGAAAATCGACCATTCTTTCAGTGTCACGGGTACCATTCCTGCCTTAAAACTATGTTCATTAGAAGGTCCATCTACAAATAGTTTCCATTGAGAAAGTTTGACCGTATCGTCTTCCTCTTCACCATCTTGCATGGTAAATTTATTGATGAAATCCATCAACTCATGTCCATATATTGCCCTCCTCGGATGGTAAGTGATATCATACTGACTTAACTCAATATTCCACTTCAACAACCTTCCCGACGTCTCAGGTCGGTACAACACCTATTTTAAAGATTGATCCATAAGCACTTTAATCAAATTAGCCTGAAAATATGATCACAGCTTCCTCGAGCAAATCAGTATGCGAGTTTTTCCGACTTCGGATAGCTCTTTTCAGCTTTGGTAAACCGCTTGCTAATATAGTAAACTGGCCTTTAAACCCTTGCCTCCTCACGTACCAATGTCGTGCTTAGTGCGTGAGAAGATACTGCCAAACGGATGAACAAATCTTCTCCGTCCAATGGGTTGCATAGAACCTGTGGTGTTTCCATATGCCTCAGTAATTCCTCGAAGGCATCTTGACATTCCTTCCCCTATTCGAAATTCTTCTTTCCCTTTTTGAGGGCATCAAAGAACAGTATTCACTTATCCATTGCCTTTGGGATAAACCGACTCAAAGCAGCAACCTTTTCATCCAAGGTTTGTAACTCCTTCTTCATGGTTGGGGCAGTCACATTCCTCAAGACATTAATTTGCTCCGAATTGGCCTTAATGCCCTTCGCATTCATAATAAATCCTAGAAACATCCTCTATGCAACTTCAAAAGAATATTTTAATGGATTTAACTTCATTCCATACTAGTACTTCAAACATTTGTAAAAGGTCATCCATTTGGTTCCTTGATAGCCGTGACTTCACGAGCGTATCATCCACATACACTTCCATCGTCCGGTCGATCTGATTCATGAATACGGAATTTACCAGTCTTTGGTAAGTTACTCCTGCGTTCTTCAGATTGAATGACATAACTCTATAGTAATATAATTCCAAATCCATTATAAAGCTTATGTGCTTTTGATCCGGAACATGCATCGGTATTTGGTTATAACCAAAATAAGCATCCACAAAAGGGAGTAACTCATATACTGCAGTCCGTCTACAAGTTGGTTAATCCTAGGCGAATTGAAATTTTCCTTCGGGCATGCTTTATTCGAGTCCGAATAATCAATACACGTCAACACTTTTCGTTTTCTTTCTTGACCAGCATGGGATTCGACACCCATTCAGGGTATAAAGCATCGTGAATAAAGCCATTCGCTTTTAGTTTATCTACTTCCTTCTTTAATGTAGTGGATTGCTCCAGATCCAAACTGCATCTCTTCTACTTCATAGGTGGAAATTTTGGATCCACATTTAGTGCATGACACGCTACCTTCGATGATATCCCATACCTCTCTATGTGTATCAAGGCAAGCACATCCAAGTTTGCTAGGAGAAAATTAACTAATTCCTTCCATAATCCTGCGTTGAGTTGAGACCTAATCTTAAGAGCCCGAGTTGGGTCATCCATATCTATCAGAATGTTGACCGTCAGTTCATCTGGCACTGCCCACACTTTCTCTGACTTCTTCCTGGAATCCATAGACTTATAGACCCTACTATGGTTCTCGAGCCAGGGCTTGGGCCATAATTGCTATGCATTCGAGTTATTAATGAAGAGAGCGTTCTCTACATTTTTCCCTTTTCTTCTATCGCTTTGCTTCTTAGCTCGGCTACATAACATTCCCGATCAACGCTCTGGTCTTCTCATATCGACCCAACCCCATTCTCTATGGGGACTTTGTCATCAACCATTAAGGAGCTAGTGCAATTCTGAAATTAGCAAGGGCTGACGGTCCAAAAAGGCATTGTACGTTTAATACCCATCCACGATTACAAACTTTTAAACCCGCATAATCTTACAGTCTCCATCTCCCAATTCCACGGAATAATCAATTGTCCAAATACATTGCTTCGCCCATTGGTAAATCCTTAAATCCTGGATTTATAGGGCTTAAAATCCTTCATGCTAATCCTTAATTGATCAAATGTTCTTTTTAATAAAATATTCATTGATCTTCCACTGTCTACCAAGATTTCTAACACCGTAGCAAGGCTAACTAAAGCCGTAATCACCATGAGATTGAAGGTTGGGGCTTCTACCTCATCAAAATCTCTATTATGAAATGCAATATCATCAATTATCATCCTTTGTTTCTTAGTCGGAGCTCCATCCTTGATGGAAAAGCATCTCTCCTATGATGCATGCCTTAACAAACTCGTGTACCGCTCCATTTCATTCCAACATTTCTTTGCTGGATGAGGTCCTCCAATTATGATATTTAAAACTATCCTTCCATCTATCCGCTTGGACCCTTCTCTACTAGGTCCAGGTTGTTTTCCTTGGTCTTTCGATTCATGTGTTTTAGCATTTTGTCCACCATCTTGCGGCTCTCTCGCATATTGTTGCAATTTCTTCTTCCTTATCAACTCCTTGACGAAATCACTAAGATGCTGGCACTCATTCGTGTTGCCCATGAGTTTCATGAAACAGACAATACTTTCCATAGCATCTTTCTTCCACAGTCGTCTCCCTCCTAGGCAGCATCTTATAGCTTTTCGTGCCTTAAGTGGCAAGGTATATGTTTTTAGGTGTATTTTTCAAAGGTGTATACTCATCCAGCTTCATATTACTTGGGCGCCTTTTGGCTTCATTCCGCCTGCCTCCAACGCCTTGATTTCTCTTCCTTTGATTACTAGAATTTCAGCATTCACAGCCACATTACCTAAACTATTGCTGATCTATTTAATCGCCACATTACTTTGAATCACTTCCTTCAATTTTCCACCACCAGTCCTTCCAACAACTTGACTTGCTTCTTCCCAACATAAGAATTGATTAGCTTTCCCGTGCAATTCTTCTATAGTTGTTGGCTGCTTCATCCTCAATCACTTTCCAAAGTCAGTGTCTGAGTGTATGCCTTGGACCAACGCCATTAACACCATACTCTCATTCAGATTATTAAATTCAGTAAATGCAATGTTAAACCTATTCAGGAATCCCTTCAACGACTCTTGAGGGCCCTGAAAGAGGCTCGACAAGGACATCACATCCTTAGATCGAACGATGTGGAGCTAGAATTGCTCTAAAACTTCTATCCTAATTCATCAAAAGTCAATATGGATTTTGGTGCAAGCTGAATAACCACAGTGACGTAACTATATCCAGAAAAATATGGAAATATCAATATTGAACTGCATCCATTGCCCTGACACCTTCCATGTGCCATTCATACTTAAACAAATGTTGTCTGAGATCGGTAGTCCCATTATATGATGCATGGTTGACATTGTAAACTTCCTGGGATACTCTTCCCTTATGATATTCTCCGTGAATGGAGTTCTACTGGGCGCAAAAATCCATTTTTCATTCTTCCTCTGCTTGTTCTCCTCCAATAGCTGCTTTATCATATCCGGTATATGCTCCTCGTGAGCCTGGAACTCCTAAGGACAATTATCAACAACTGCACCGAGTGTTTTCGACTCCGCAAACAGTCTCGGTTTGCTCGATGACATCTAGCTTCTCAGTCTTTAGGAGAACCACTCATTTAGTTCATCTTATGTCTTGTTAACTTCAAAGAAGCTATTTGAGTTCCAACACCCTAAGCCTCAACATCTAGACCATCATCATCATCATCAGTATGCTGTAAATCATCCTCACAGTCAGATAAGTTGATGGCCTCAGCTCCCTGCCCCAGCAAAGGCACCAAATTTAAGTCGGTACCAACTTGAATCTGGTCGATACTGATCTAAATTCTGTTGGAAAGGACCCTTCTTATTCCTCCAGCACTCTTCCCTGCTGCTCCAATAGTTTTTTTCTTCTTTTTTGGCTTTCCATTTCTTCTATTCTGACCAAAAGCAAATGAGTTCTTCTCTTCAAATCTGGCAGGTGATGTCTCCTTCCTGCTCCTCCTAATCCTCTGTGATTGCTAGGTCGGCAAGGCTATGCTAGCATCCATTTTGTTAAGTAAAGTATTCTAACTATATGGATCTTTTGGTTTAACTCCTTCATCATCTTATCAAGCTCCACTCTTGTGACCATCTCCTTAGGGGCATATGGTCCTGGCAATGCTGACGGTGGCTGGTTGCTAACTTCAGTATGATGAGATGCTCACCCATCTGCATCAGCTACCACTCCAGATCTACCAGACTTCCTTGATGGTGCCACTGATTTCAAATAGACACTCCTTCTGAATCTAACCTTTAGACACTCCAATCCACAATAGATAGCTAGGTCTATGCTTGAGAAATGCCTTTCACGATGAAAGCGAAAAATATGTTGAATCAAAAAATGTCACAACATCCCAAAACAAATTGAAATGAAAAGATCTAGAAAAATAAAGTAGAAAACATGGAGAATTTTTATAGTGGTTCAGTAAATCCGAGGCATCCACTATAATATTGCTTATAGATTTAAGTAACAAGTACAATGGATTTCATGTTCTAACATCTTAAAATAGGAAAAAGTAGCTTCCTTTATGACTGGGGTCATATAGAGAAAGAGAGTGAAGATGATGAAGTGCCAAAGGTCCTTTTTCAAATGCTTTAAGCTTTGTATTTATGGGGAAATCATCCAAAAAAATCACAAAATATCAATATACCAAGTCTAATTTCAGATTCGGGAATGTAGGAAAGGAAGATGAGGTCCCCTATCCAATAAAATCATCTCAGTAGCAATCAAAAGTGATCAGTATCGATCTAATTTCTTGATGGCAAGGTGTGCCATCTTCCTTCCTTTGGTCTTCTCTCTTCGATCCATTGAACCCCGAAAACTTTTCCTTAGAAATCACGTCATTACCAAAAGGTTTTGACATCTCTCGTACTTGTCTTCATTTCTTTGGACCTTTCTTGGAGTTGTTCACCTACTCCTTCAAAAAAGGGCCCTAAAACAATCACTCTTTCTAGTAATCCATAAGCTGTAGTTTAGAAGACAACAAGATGCATAAAAGTGGTCGGTATCAATTTGATTCCTTAGCTCCAAATGCTATCCAAACTCTTGAACTCCTTTTATTTGCCCTTCCAAGCATATTCCCAAGTCCTTGAACCATTTCGTCTTCATCTTGACGTCCAGATTTGATTAAAAGATGCCTGGTCTGAAACCCAAATAACACTTAATAATAAAGGTTATTATTGAACTAAGGACTTTACTTATAAACTAACCTATATCAATATGGATAATGTTGTAATTTTGACCAAAACCAAATTCCAATAACCCTAAAGTAGTGTTGACGAAGAGAATTGGTATAAATAACTGTTACTAAGATATCCCTTAATTCATAAAACTGGATTTTACCTTTGAAGATTTATAAGCGAAGAATTCAGTCAAACTGTCACACCACTAGCTAAAGGGGCATATGAACATTAATATTCAAATCATTTGATATTAATCGTTGATGAATTTAAAACTAGAAGTCATAACCGTATTAGTGAATTCTTTGAAATACCACATGATTTTATTGATTTATAAATTGTTATAAATTAATTAAATTAATTAATATTTATGAAATATTAATTAATTAATTATTTGATATATTGGGTGCTGTTGATAATTTTATGAGTGTCGTTAGTAATTAATTGGATGCGTATATTAAAGTTATATGTATGTATCGATACACAATATATATATATATATATATATATGTATGTATGTATGTATGTGTATGCATTTAAATATGATTTAAATGATGTTAATTGCTGAATGAGCTTTGTGGCTTCATTGTCCTATAGAGGCCTACATCATGGCCAGCCATATGTTGAGAGGGAGAGAGGTGGTTTGAATTTGGGATTTGGATCTAAAACTAGTAAAAGCAGAAGAGTAAAAGAAGGAGAATTTGTCTCCTCCTCTTTCTCTATTTAAACAAGCTTATATCTTCATTGCTTCCACTTGATTTTTCCTCTCTCTTTATGGCAGTGAGCAACTCCACACCCTTCCCGTTATGGAAAATTCCAAACTCAAAATCACATTAAATCAAAGTCATTCTGACGACACACTAGATCGAAGCAAGGTCCAATGATCGATTCAAGCTGAATATAGGAGATCTCATTAATTAATGTACCTTCAAAGGAAATCCCTTCATGGTATGAATTCTATTTTACATCATATATCATATATGTCATATAATTCCCTATAGAATAATTTTTAATGTGTACTGTTTTCTCCCTATAATATTATATAAGTTCAATTCACTATAAATATTGATGTTGATCGATACCGTTCTTTTGATCTACGTTTAAAATTTAAGAAATCAATTCAGCTATGTATATTATAATATAATTATTTATGATTCTTTGGATATTGTAATTACTTTTAATAATTTTAAATTATCATTGCCTTTTTATTAAATCAAATATTCAAATGGTACGTATTTGAAAATTGTTTATAAATTAAATTATAAACTTAAATTGTATTTGGAAATTAAAAAAATCATTTTTTAAACCCATTTTAAATATAATATAAACATACTTATATTTTAATTATTTTAAATAATGTTTACATTAACATTAATATATATGTATATATTTAATTTATTGAAAATAAAAATAATATTTTGCTTTCAGATTTTGTATTAAAAAATCCATGGTCGAATATATATATATATATATAACATAATATCAAAAATCTCATAGCTGGCCGTTGGTTGGTTGGTAAAAAAATACACAAAGCTATCTACTAATGCTATCAAAATCTCACAGCGGAAGGGATAAAATATAATATCAGAAACAGTACCATTTTATAAAAATTCAAGTATCATAACAATACATACCATCTCAATATTCATTGTACAATATCTTAAAATACAATAACATCATGTCGTAATGGGTACATCAAAATATAACAAAAACACAAGTAGATAGATTACTACCACCAAGGCTCCTTCTCTGCCTTCATCTCTTAGATCTACATTGTCTTCCCAAACCTGCGTTGTAATAAGGAGGGAGTTAGAACAACAATGTTTAGCGAATAAAATCTTGAGTCTTTCCATAATAGCACTTGAGTAGTATAATTTAGATTAGAATATGTCTTACGTATCATAACTATATTTCTTATAAATACCTTAAACTATAAGCCCGAAGGCTTTCCCAGTTCAATCCTATAAATTATACATTTCTAACCAATCTCTATAACTTATTTTCAACTATAGGCCCAAGGTCATTTCCAGTCCTACGCATTTACTGTTAATCATGTCCTAATAATGTGAGAGAAATTACCCAAGCCACTTAATATCTTTTCAATGGATATTAGGTGACTCTGACCATTTAATAACTCTAACTTAGGCAGGCCGTCACTTAATACCTAATCCAAGGTGGACCCCTCTTTCATACAATTTAGCTGACATCGCACAAAATCTCATCATGCCTCTTGATACTTCTTTTTGGAAGAGGTGGACCATACAATAGCTACTTAATACCTCAAACCTGAAGCGGACCCTTCTTGAGATCTACTAGTGTCGTGCCTAAATTCTACTTCCTAATTAGGGAGGGAGGCGGACCCTACAACAATCACTTACTACCCCCGATCCCCGAAGCAAGTCCTACGTATTATGACCCATAACCCAGGTGTGACGTATCACACTAGTCCGACTATTTGTAGGAACTGGTAGCGAGATTAACTGGGCAGACTTACCCTATAGAATTGGGACTAACCTCGCGTCCTCCGTGGGTACTTATTTTAGGCGATGTCTCACATCAGCCCCAAAGCCATACTTCTGGTAGCCATATTAGTTGGGCAGACTTCTGGTGCTTCTGACTGACCTCTAATCCCTATAACTTAGTCATAATTTACACTCCCCTGACCATACTACCACATACCTCACTACATTCTACTAAGTCTATAAAGAAAGATCCATTATTTCACCACTAATTATAATTATCCATAACTACCATCCTATGGCGTTTTACTGTTAATTACTAACCTGTTTATTACGCGAATAATATATTATTCATACGCTAATATATATTTATAAATACCCAACTAAAATATTCCTAGGCGTGCGAAGATTACGCCCAATACTAATTGTTAAATGTCAAAACTTCTAATTTATACAAGTCTAATTCCATGCTAACATACAAATTAGCTAATATACTTAGCCCAACAACAGACTTGTATAAGAAAATAAAATCAATTACCAAACTTATTTTATATTAAAATAATAGAATTAAGACCAATAGAATTTACAATTTAATCCTTTTACACTCTATTCAACTTCCACATTTAAAATGGAAAAAGGGATTCATATTTCAATTATGGAAACAGGCAGTGCAAACTATGAATAGGAGAATCTATATTTTACACACCATTTTCTAAATTTTAGAGCCCTCAATCATATCAAAAGAGAAAAATGATAAGTGGAATAGAATGTAAAACACTAAAATTGCAATAACTACGCAAATTCTACTATTTTAATAGAGAATAATTAAGACCCAAAACATAAGAATTGAAATTTCGCTTTGGGGGAATTCTGGGGGTTTAGATTTGAAGTTTTCATAAACCAAAATTCCCTAAGGCATATATCAAATCCAACCTATACTATACAATTACTAAAATGATAAAAAATAAGATTTCCACTTATAGTAAATTCCAAACTTCCTCCTTTGGATTTGAACACACCTGCTATTTAATCTCTTCCTTTTGAAATATACAACAATTAGGTTGTATATGAATTAGATTTATAATTTCAGGGATTGGAGGAGAATAGAATTAGAAATTGAATATTAATATCTACAATCGCTTACTTGAATACCTTAAGAAATTTTTGTATCGTGTGGAAGAAAGAAACCGACATAGCTTTGCTATGTTCCCAAATAATTTGTGAATAAAAGTGAGGGTGCTAGGCTCTTAGTTGTTAGAAGTCACCAGAACCATCTAATTTAAGTTTGAATAAAATAATAAAATTTGGGATATTCTTGACTTAAAATAACCCTATCCGCCACCACTATATTGGTCGACCGCCCTTCCCCAAGCATCAACCGCTAGCGGCTGACCGACCCAAGGAAGAGGTCGACCGGTATCTTATGTTTGGGATGTTTCTACTTTTATCTTTTAATTTTTACTTAATTCCTTAATTAATTTTTAATGTTACTGTTTACTTAAACCACATTTCTAATCACCGTTAACTTTCACAATTTAAAATTTTAATATTAATTACATTTTTTAATTTGAATTCCATTTGAATTATTTTAAATTTGAAAACTTCAAATGTCAATAATTTTTCTGTTTGAGCTTTGATTTCAAAACTTTATATATGAAATTGATCAGAAAATTGCCATGAACAGAAGGACACAACTTTCATTGCCAAATTCAGATATTTATAAAATTTCCATTTTTAGCCTTATTATTAATTAATTTCTTATTAATTTTTACGGTGTGTTACATAAATTTTATTGATTTAATCAAAATCTAGTCAAATATTCTAGAATTTGATTTTCTAATATATAAAATTTGAAATTATATAAAATTTTGTATGTATTTTTAAATAATTTTTTGAGACAATCAATGAACATATATATGGCGAATGTATACTTTTTGAATGTAAATCCCAAAAACTATACACGTATACATTAACTATGCGCACATGTTATGTTGCTCGTGCACATCATATGCACAAGAGTATATATTAATATACTGTGTTTCTTATATATACATTAAATAATTAATGTACATTAATTAAGCTAATGAAGAAAATTAAATAAAATCGGATTTTATTTAAATTAACTAGATTGGATCTAGTATAACCCAATAGACTTCATTGGCTATGGATTTTTTTTTAAATTCACCCAATTTACCCACTATAGACAGACCCAGTTCAAAAAATGGAGTCAGAGTCCAAATGTTCTATGCGGTCTAATTAGCAAATTTAGGGCTAACTAACTAAAGCTTACCAATCCAATTGGGTATGTAGAAAAGTAATGTCTAGGCTTGGGGTTGAATAACAAAGTAATGCCGCTCCCCGACTATCAGCTTGGCTCGAATGGGTGGAGTAAGTCAAATGGTTGGCCCAATTGTAAAGGCATAATATTATTTGGGCCTTGGTCTAATTTTCAAAATTTAGTTTGTAATTTTGAAATATATTTTAAATTTAAAAGTTAAATTTAAAATATAAAATAAGTTTTATATTAGTTATAAAATATTTTTCAAAATTGCTTTGAAAAGGAATTTAATATTTTCAATTTTTTTAATATTTAATTAATTAGATTAAATAAATAAATAATAAAAATAAAAATATATATTGATATATGCATATATATAACTATAAATGTTATAGTTCAATATATATATTTATCTTAAACTGTTTAAGGTAAATTAAAATAATATTTCAAATTTATTAAAATATCTAACTAAAATTGTTTTAATTAAATAAAATATTTATCTAATAAATAAATTAATTAAAATCTAATTAATTAAGACATATATATAATGATATATGTCTATAAAATTATGAATGTTATAGTAATATTCATCTTAAAGTAATATATATATATAATGAGTTATTATGTAATTGTTATACCCAACTTGTAGCGAGTTATTGTCACTAAGGCGTATATGACGAAGTTGTTGAGGTATTCAACCTCACACTTGTATTAATTGATTATTTTATAAAAGTGGACGAGCCACTTTAAAAACCAGCTTGCCTTGCAAAAACATATTCATGAAAAATTATTTAGGATGAATAAAATAAATTTTTTAACTTTGAAAATAATTTAATTAATTTGTTAGTTAAATTAATAAATGAATATTAATTAAATATAATTTAGTTAATAATATACATATGAATATTCACTACGCCATAAATGGCCTACTGCAACACAAAAAAAATGTTGGCTCAGGCCCGAAAAATGTTGCCATAGGTCTATGGCAACACTTTTAGGGTGATGCAATTTTTGCCGTTGCCTTAGACCTCAAAGGCAACATTTTGACTATCTAAGGCAACATAAGTAATATTGTTGCAATAGAACCCTATTTGGGTCTATGGCAACACCCATAGGTGTCTGTAGCAACATTCCAAAATGTTGCTATAGATATTAACTTTCTGAATTTGTGGGGCCCACAATGTAGAGCATATTTGATTTTTTAATAGAAATAAATATTTATTTAATAAAATGCTATTTGCATAGAATTTGATATTCAAACAGTAATTTATTTAAATAAATTTTTTATTTCAACATTTGAAATAGTACAAATTCCTGACTCCACTATTTTACAATTCAATGATATATAATACTGATATTCACATATACAGATATTCCTCACTACATCACTCAGTTCACTCATTACATATGCAGTTTCAATTTATACAGACACTGACAAATATATGACGAGCCGAATGCCGAGCCGAAGGCGAGCCGAGTGTCGAGCCGAAGGCGAGGCGAGAAGCGGGTCCGGGCGCAGCGCCGGCGGGTCCGGGGCACCGCCCGATTCATCCGATTTCGGAAGATCGAGCCTTCTTTGAAACGACGTAAAATGATGCACAAATGAACACCTCCTGCGAATTTGAACACCTCCTCGATGATTGACTTTTGCAACTCTTTCATGGCTTCTTCTGAATCATCCGACCTTTTTCCAGCCATCATTCTTAGCTCTGCCATGGTAAAAGACCTGAAACCATGATAAATAAAAATTGACATTTCATCGAACATGTTGCATGTTAATAAGTAATACATTACCCTTCATCGAACATGTTGCCTAATCACCTAATCACAATCGCTGGCATAACCACCCATTCCTTCCTTCCACAAAACAGTAACATCAACCTACCATTCCACCACCAGCTTTCTTTCACCAATCCAAACTGCCTTAACCCAAACTCCTCCCTGCTACATTTCAAGCAACAACAACCTTCTCAAGCAACCACTGCATACTTCATTATCCAAACCCCTACCAGCAAACTGCATTTTCTTCCAAACTACCATCTCACAACCAAAACATCCCAAACGCGCAACAACAAACAAAGCTCTAACCTATCACTTCATATACTTCAACCTCCATCACACCTTCATATCCAACTTCTGCAAACTGCGACAACCAGATTCACCATCCAGCTACAATCAGCCACAAACTCCTGCCCCTATCACCTAACGAACTCGAACCATTTCTGCACATAGCACAACAAATCCCTTCCTCTACAATCTGTCACAACCAATTCGCATCTCCTCACTAACCCTATGCCTTCACCATCACAACAAACACCTACCTGCCTTCTCTGACAACCCGAACTACCCCTACACCCTAACTTCCTCACCAATCAAACTGAAAACCAACCTGTTAAAAACTCCTCCAAATCGCGAACCCACCAGCGCCTCCCATATCAAATTCACCAACCGCAATTTCAGCAACCCATCGACCAGAACTACCTTAAATCACCATTGGCCTCACCTCCATCGCTTGAAATTTCAATCGCAATCACCCACTACCGTAACCCAGTCCAATCATGACCTAACTCCAACAACAATCGCCGATTCACAAGCCGAACAGACATTTCCAGATCTCGACAACAAAGCAAACGGGGCTCGACATGTAGGCAAACAGCAGCGAAATTGGAGGTGAGAACGAAATGGGGAACGAAGCTTGTCTGAGATCACTACCAACCTTTGAAAAAAGGACGAGATTTTGTTTTTGGAAGAAAAAAAAGAAACGAAAATATGATTTGAAAATTAGGGATTTGGAAATTGGGGGTGAGAACGAAAATGATATGAAAGTAAAGCGGGAGAACGAAAATTTGGAGCAAATTGTAGCGGTGATCCAGTTTAACAATCGGATTAAATGTAGACCGTTGGATCGTATTCACGCGGATTGCTAATTTTATTAATTTTTTAATCTGAATACATCTATAGCAACACTATATAAAAATGTTGCATCGTGTTACACTTTTTTAGCTAGAGCAACACATTTTTATGGCTAAGGTAACACCATAAATACAACGTTGCAGTAGGACCAAAATTTTATATCTATCGCAACATTTTAGCTGGCAACACCTTGCAAAAATGTTGCAGAAGGTCATTTATGGCGTAGTGATTATATAAGTTAATTAAATTATAAACAGTTGTAACTGAAATAAAATTATATAATATAAATCTCAATATAAATGGAACTATAAGAAACCCAACTTATGTTTAAGAAATAAATACAAATGTATTGTATTTATATCATGATTCCTAAAGTGTCCAACATTTGAATTATGAGGATATTTTATAAGAAATATATTATTCCCTAGATCGATATCATTCTAATATATATATATATATATTTGTCTGTGTGTGCATTAAAGCTTATGAATCTCTAATATATAAAGTTGTCCTCTACCATTTATATATTAATACCTTACTTGCATATCTTTTGTTGTTGGGCAAACTCAAGCTAGGAATGTTATGTGTAGTACTACCAATAATATTAATTAGACAAGGTTAGATACATAAA
This sequence comes from Allium fistulosum, assembly GCA_030737815.1. Classification (NCBI taxonomy): domain Eukaryota; kingdom Viridiplantae; phylum Streptophyta; class Magnoliopsida; order Asparagales; family Amaryllidaceae; genus Allium; species Allium fistulosum. The sequence continues at coordinate 223,350,298 of CM060905.1, forward strand.
TGTATTTGTTCAGTAAACTCAAGCTAGGGATGTTATGTGTAGTACTATCAATAATATTAACTAGACGAGGTAAGATACATGAATATATTTGTTGAGCAAACTCAAGGTACATGCATTATACTTAGGCCATCATGAAATGGTTGGTACGATTGAATAATCTCATTCGATTTGTTGAGCAAAATCAAGATCCATATGAGATCAGGATAAAGACCATTGTTGGGAGTTTTATATGATACAACCGACAATGCAATTATCCATCGTTTGCAGGCCTATGATTTAATGAGTAAATTAAAGGTCAAAATCTAAAGGCAAACGAGTCCTAACAATCACTAGAGAAATCAAAAAAATTCTACACTTCTCTAGGATTTTGAGGAATATAAAAATCTTGTGGGAGCCTTATTAATGAACACATTTAACCTTTCTAATATTGTAAGAACGTATGCTAACTAATGTTAAAATAATCTACTTTGATAAATTTGTGGTTGTAATATAATTGATAAAATGTTTATCAGTTAAAATATACAAATTACCAAATTAATATCGATGTTGAAATATAAAATAAACTTAACAATAAATCTTTTGGCATGTTTTTATTTCAAGCCTCATGCAAGAACCAAATTATACAACTACCAAAACATTTGTGTCTTGTCACTTAAGCAATTATTTGTATGAGATTTTGTATTATCTTCTATGAGTTTTGAATACTTAAGCAATATAAGAATATAGATATTTGGCCCATATTTGATCACATATAAATGTTATATAGTGAACAATCATGATTCGTAGTGTATAAAAACTCAATGAAATTAGTTCATTCAAAATGAGAAAGTAAACCACAAGGCTGTATAATATATATAATACAATTGATTATAGTAAAGATCTTGTTGTGGTAAATGTAGCACTAAATAGAAAGCTACAAGTTGGACCTAGGAATTGGATTATGAAATATTAGTTTAATTAGTTTACGTAAATTGAAATTTATTTGATATCGTTTAATGTTAACTTTTGTAAATAGTTTGGTGTGGTCTTATGTAAGGGTTTCCTTTAAATGGTTCGACCATTTTAAATGGAAAGCAAACATATAAGAGTGGATGCAACTTAGGCATTGTTGGGATGAAGAGAGTGGATGATCACCTCTACTTCATGAACAGACATGGTAAACGATAATTGTATAAAGTATTAGTGGGTACTTACTATGGATTGAGAAGTTTGATTTCTATTCCAAATGTACTTTTCTTATAGAAAATTGTTTTCTATGGTAGTTATTTCTTTAAGTTTAAGGTATCTGATTTAAAACTCTTGATTGTAAACTAGTTATTATAAATGAAATAATTAGCCAATAAGTGGTTGAATGAAGCTTCATATTTTATATGCTTTTATAATAATGGCAAAAATAGTGGGAGCATACCATAAAACATTTATCAATGGATGCATCAAGATATGAAAATTTGTTTTTGTAAATGTACCAAATATTATTTATGAGTTTCTCGATCGTTTTCCTTAGGATTAGTTAGTTCTATTTCTCGATGAGGCTGGGAAGGGATATAACTCAGCGGTAGAGTGTCACCTTGACGTGGAAATAATATCTATTTTTTCGATATTGACTGAAAATAGATATAATTTTATTTTGTTATGCATATTATGATTATTTATTACGACATAAATCTATTAAAAATACTATATTTGTTTTATAACACCAGTGATGCATTAGACATAGAAAATATACAAGTACCTAAAATTTTTACAATTATTTTGGAATTTTTGACTAAGCAATGAGAAATAATTCTTTAATCATACAATTATGAATCATATGGTACTAGTAATTGTATCTTAAATGATTAAGGGAAAAACACCAATTCGGTGGGAGTGACAAAAGAGCGACCGAACTCTTTGGACTAATACATATAGATATATGTAGTTCAAAGTCTAATAAACCAAAGAGTCTACTTACTTCATTAAATTCATAAAAGAATTATCATAGAAATTAACATGTGTATTTGATACACAAGGTATTTATGGTAAGTTCACTGAATTTAAAATGGAAGTAGAAAACATAACATGTAAAAAAAAGAATGCGATTTGATCGATGAGTGTATTGGAAAAGGTTCCAAAAGTACCTAAAATTGAATAAGATTCAACCTTAAAAGTCACTCCTCCATATGATACATAGTAATGTGTCAATAAGGAGAATCTAGCTTTGTTGGACAAAGTACAATTGATATTAAATGAATTTGAGTTAACTTCTTTCTATAAGGACATGCACTTAAGAGTAAGTACATAGGTTAAATTTAATTTCATCAAAATCATAGTTTACAAGATCATATAAGATAAGAGCTTATAGTAAATCCCTACATGTCCTAAGTCAAGGAGTTAATAGGTTCTGAGAGTTGAGACTACACATAATATTTGCTCCAAAGGATTCTTTTGTAGATCACCCCAAAAGAAGTTCGGGACCAACCAACATTGGCTGACTAATTTATGTTATGAACACAAGTTTCGTAAAATCAAAACTAAATTTTTTTATACATATATAAAGGAAGTTCATAAAATGTTTATGAATACATATTCCATTGCACCAAGAAACAATTGTTGTTTCGAGAAATGCCAACTTCATGATGAAAGAATTTTTTTAGAAGTTATTAGTAATAATATAACGATCCATCTTTTCTACCCTCAAAAGTCGACACTAATACATCCACGGTATTCACGTGTCCAGTATCCAAGTGCCGAAAAGACAGACTGTTAAGGAAAAAGAAAGAAAAGAAAGAACGAAATCTCACATCATGACAAGTAGTATAAAATATACAACCAATCTTTACAAAGAAAAGTGTAATATACATTCGTCAATCAGAGTAACTATCTATCATCAGCTTGGACAATTATAACAACCTGTCCTCAAAATTGCTGATAAATACACAACAACAAATGTAGCGGAAATAAAATATACGTAAATACGTGTTGGGGGCATCTGGCTCATCTCCTGAAGCTAAAAAGCATCCAAACTAATCTGGAAAACATGCTCGGGCTGACCCCGAGTGTTTGCACAAAAAATGGGCAAACACCTCCAAGTCGTATGATTTAGTCGATTTTATGTTGTTTTTAGTGATTTGGGTGGTTTTTGCAAATATGTAAAAAACAGGGACTAAACTATAAAAGACACACAGATTTATAGTGGTTCGGCCAGAACGTGCCTACGTCCACTCTATATGTTATTCTCCTTTACTGTTCAGATTACAAGTACAAAGCTTTGATTACAAGTGTATGAAAGTTGTTTGAAAGTTCTGTCCGTGCTTGAGCTCTCAAACTTGTCTGCCATTGTTGTACCCCTACCCCTCTATTTATAGAGTGAGGCAGGGGGTAGGGGTCTTGGATGTATATAGCTGCTGGTGGGCTTGGGCTGATGTAATCTGGCCTGGCCAGGTTGGTTCGGCAACGCCTTGGTTCAGAGATGGCTGGAGTGGCTTTAGTTCGGTGGTGGTTTGGTTCGGTGGTGGTAGCATTCTTCTGGTTCGGTGATGAGAGGGGTGTGGATTGGTTCGGTTGTGAGTGGAGTTGGTCCGGTGGTGGTTGGTTGTGAGTTGGTTCGGCAGTGCTTAGGAAGTGGTTGGTTCGGCAACGTTTTCCTTACTCTGGTTCGGTGGAAACACGTCCAACATTTGCCCCCCAAAGTGGGGCATATGCCTGCATATGTCGCGCTTTTTTTATTTGGACACCCTTATTCGACCCGAGTGCCAAACCGGTTGGTCCGGCTACCCTTCTCTTTTCTATAAGTATGGGCTCCACGCCTCCATTATTCCTTACCGTCAGAACCAAGCTGCCGAATCGATCGTAGTGCCGAACCAGAGTTGATTGCCGGACTAGGTGAGGCCTTCTTTCACCGAACCAACTTTTTTCCTGAACCACCGAATGAGATCGGAGAATATGGGTGCCGAATGGTATTTGAGCCTTGGACTAACGAACGGACTAGGGAATATAGTGCCGAATGACCTTTTGCCTTGCTTTACCGAATGAATTCGGGAGTTTGAGTGCCGAATGACCTTTCGGCCTTGAACTACCGAATGCACTTCTATGTTTTGAATTACGAGTGAAATTCCAGACTGCATACACTTGCTTGTTTATATCTCTACATCCCTTGTTCTAACAAGGTGTTTTCTTGTGTTGCAGATAATGTCTCATAAAGTAGAAACTCGTTCTGACAAAAAGAAGTCTAAGGACCAAGAAGAGTCCTCCATAGTGCCCCCAGTTCAGGCAGCACCAGAATGAAATGGACCAACCCCGAGATCGCTAGTAGACGGGTACGGTCCTCAAGAGCTCCTGAACTCACCGCCTGATTGCTTTCCTAGCTCCCTCAAAGATGAGCAGCTTGATGTTATTTCTCGCTCTTTTGGGATAGACAGAGTGCATAAGTTGTTGCCGGGGGAAGGATTGATGCCGTATAACCCCCCTGAAGGATATTTTGCTTATAGTAGGTATCATTGCATGTGTGGTGCCATCCCACCTATCAATGCTTGGATAGTCAGCTTCATCACATACTTGAAGGTGGCTCCTTTCCAGCTTCAGCCCAACTCCTATGCCATCCTGGCGAGCCTGTTCGTCATCTTCCAGAGGAGATACGGGCGTCCTCCTTCCAATCGGGAAATCCGGTATCTATACAACTTAAGAGGCTACAAGAAGGGGTCTTCGTATATTAGCTTGGAGTTGGCCATGTCCTTCAAGCCAGTCCTGGATTTATACTCGAAGTTCAGCATGTTCAAGAAGGAATCGTTTTTTGTCAGAGATGACTCCGTTTCTTTCCACCGCTTCACCTCTGGCTGTAAGTTGAATCTTATTTATAATTTTTTGTTCTGACCACAATACTCTCCCTTACGTGCCTTATTTCTTGCTAGCGACAGGTGGCTTTGCGGTTGTAGAGAACAATCGTTTGGTTCAGATGGTTGAGGAAATAGAAGCCATTCCGGGAAGAGAGAGGTCGGCTTCTTATTTGATCAGGAACGCTACTCTTCTGGGGCACCTGATTCTGCCACATCAGTCTGTGGTCAAGTAGAGAGACACGGCTGAGGAGAGGGCCGCCAAGGCTAAAGGAGGGGCTACGGTGAAGAGCAGTAAAAGGACACCTTTCCCAAAACATCCAATTGCCGGGGGGAAGAAACTTAAGAAGTCCGACGGTCCCTCCCCTAGCACATGTCTAGACATCCCGGAGGAGGGAGATGTGGAGGAGAAAAAAGGTGAGGATGAAGGAGGTGAGGGGGAGAGCAGAAGTGATGGAGAAGGTGATGGTGGTGGTGATGGACAGAGTGGCGATGGTGTTGGGGCTTTGTCTTCTAAGCAGGCAGGTGTGATCTAGGAGTGGACAGACGATGCTTTCCGCCTAGCTTTCGAAGGGCTGGAGGGAGAACCAGCTCTGGTAGAGGAGCCTAAGAAATCTGACAAGGCCAGAACCGGCGCCGACTCATCTTCCCAGAGTGTTCTAGTTGAGGCAGCCCCCGCGACTCAAGGTGAATTTTTGACTTCCGCAGACTCTATTTGTGATAAGGACTTAGGAATATTTTATGGTCAGCTCCCATCCTGGAATGAGATCCATGACTTATTGCAGTATCCCACTTCTCCCCAGGGTTTGTATAACATGAGTGTCTCTTTACTCTTCCTAACTTGATATATTTCTTGAATTATAATTCAATGTCAGCTTGTAACACTTGGTTTTTTATCCCAGGAACGGGTAAAGCGGTCAAGACATCAGATGTTCGGCACCGTCTTGAACAATATAAACTTCTCAGGGCTTCTACTAAACCAAAGCCTCCAACTAACCGCTCTTGAGACGTAGTCGGCTACCGTCCTCTTCTTGGAGTAATCGAAGAGGATATCCAAAAGAAGAAGAGGAGTCGCTCCTTGTTTGAATCTCGACCTGGCCCTCAGCCCCCGACTCAGCCTCTTCAGGATACCACAGAGGAGAATACCGAGCTTATACCTTCCCCGCATCCGTCCGAAAATCCTACCGTTACCCCGATAGATCATCCTGGCTTGGCTCGTAACCCGTTTGCGGGTCATCCGGATCTGGATCCGGGTTCTCACGATATTTCCTTTGATGAGTCTACTGGTGAGCACCTTCTCCCTCGTAATCCCATGGTAAGGGTGCTTGACGAGGCCAAGTCCCTGGACCTTGATTTGCTTACCACTCGGGTTGTAACCTTGGGGGATGAAGCTAAGGCAAACATTGACCGGGTTGCTGAGGAAACCAGGAAGCTGATGGGGCATCATGCTCGACTGGTCAAGGATGGAGAAGAAATCGGCAGTGCAAACATTCGACTGCGGTTAATGGTTTCCGACCAGGCCAAACAACTCGCTGATCAAGCCCTCCAGATCTTTCAACATGAGGCCGCATCTAGGCAATTAAAGAAGACTATGGAAGAGGCCAACAGGGCAGAGTTGCGGAAAATGGAGGCCGCCTGTAAGGAACGGATTGACATGGCTATTGCAACGGTGAATGAGGTTCGGCAAGCGGATCTCAAGCGGGTACAGGAATTATCCGGGAAACTTGAGGCCGCGGAGCTTGCTCAAACCAAGCTGAAGGAGGAGATGGAGGCGATGAGGAAATCCTTTCAGGTCGACTGCTTGCGATACCAATCGGAGAGGGATGCTGCCACTGCAAAGCTATTGGCTTCTGAGGGCCGAATACGGGAGTTTGAGGAGAATGAGGGGATAATGGACGAGATGCTTCAGGATATGCACTTTCGCACTTGGAGACAGGGCAACTTGTCTTGGATGTATGATTATCCCCGAGTCATGGCCAAGATTTATCTTAGGGCCCTGGAGGAAGCTAAGGTCGAAGCAGATAAGGAGGGCGGCATGGCCTTTAGAATGGATGTGGTTACGGCTCAATTCACCAAGGAGGAGAAGGTGGCGGTGAAAGAGGGTATGCGGCTGCTTGCTGCTGAGGAGGTCGGTGTGTAGTTAGAGGATGATGATCAAGGAGCAGATGCTGGTAAGTTTTTCCTTTTAGCTTTTCGTAACTTGGTTGCTTATTATTAATGAATTCTTTCCTTGATCGGACAGGCGGGACCTCCGGAGCACCAACTTCCTCTGGTCAACATGCTGAGAGTTCCCACTCCATAGTTAAATAGATCCCGGAGGGCCAGCAGGACAAGGGTACAGCTCCGATACAGCCGACTCCATGACTTGACCTGGATATTTTTTGTTTACTTGACATTGTTGTCTATGTTAGTCTCAAATCAGCAACGTAACTTTTAGGCTGTAATTATGTTACTTGTAACAAACGACTTTATTCGTGGCGTGTAATTTTTAACTTAGGCTGATTCTGTCGTATTTGAATGCTTTCGTTATTTTGATGTGTTGCATAAGAAGTATAGTTGTGCATATGCCTGTGATTCGATCGTGTTTGATGTCAAGTTCTGGCTTAACATGTAATTTCATACCTTGCAATGTTTAATGTGATGTGCGAATAAATTATAGCTACGTATTTATACACAAAAGAAGAAAGTACCGCCCTTCATGTTTTAGTTGTAGATGGTTGCTTTGAATGTCTTATATGACTGAGTATGGAATGCAGTTGATTGACTCGTCATCCAATTATGAGTTCTTAGTGAGCGTCTCCTATCTTGTGTCCTGTACTTTAGGGATTGTTATAGAGGATAGAAGGAAAGTTTTTAAATAAAATAGAAATATAAGAAATAGTAAAACTTCTAATCACGGAAGGCCTTCGATGTGCTTAAGTTCGTGGCAAACGGGTTTTGCAGTCACTTTCCCTAGCTGTGGGTCTTGGAGACATTTGTCACCCATCTTACGCCTCCGCGGGGAGTTTATCTTCTTTTTTTACCACAGCCGTACTTAAGACACATCGGAGCCGAGATCGCGCACAGTAACTACCCGGGCCATTATGGCCCATAATCGTGGGTATTATTCGATTTACCATGGCCGGCTAGCGTGGGTGCCGATCGTCAACCGTGAACTACCCCTGGCTGGCCACACCTTATGTTGGGGCTTAAAGTAGGTTCACGGCTGCCGGCGAGCCGAACGCCGTAATGAGCTCCCTCGGCTATAGTCGGCCTTCTCGGTGGCTTATAATCGGCTCATTACAGTTGGCTTTAAGGGCCGTCGCGAGCAATGAGTTAACCCGTAGCAGAGGGATGCCGGAGCAAAAGTGTCTCATTGGCGAGGGCATAGATTCGCATAGTACCTGTTAGGTCTTGTCCAGGTGAAGTCACGCTGTGGAGTGCCTTGAATGGAAATGCTATATGCACAGGATTTTGTTCAACAGAAAAGGATAAAGTTAACAAGTAGCCAAGACACAAAGGAACAAGTTAAAAAAGAGACAAGTTTTTAAAGTGGTTCGGCACGAAAATGCATACGTCCACTGATTCTCTTTGTTAATTCACTTCATATGGGAAGTACAAGTTAAGAAAAGTATCGACGAAGGTGTTGGATGTTCCATGCCCTCTGGAACACCTCTCCGTCCACTGTTGACAAAATATAAGCTCCGTTGTGGAGATCTTTATGAATTACATATGGTCCGTCCCAGATTGGATCTAGTGCTCTGGGGCGCGGGAAGATTCGCTTGAGGACAAGATCCCCCTCTTGTAAGCTACGATGCTTGACTTTGGAGTTGTATTGCGCTGCACTTTTTGCTTGTGAGCTGCTGCTTTGAGGGCTGCATCATTTCTTCTTTCCTCAATTAGATCCAAAGACATGTGAAGGAGTTCCTCGTTCTCTTCTGGGTTATAGTGGATCCTACGGTGGGAAGGCACTATAGTTTCAACTGGGAGCATAGCCTCCGATCCGTATGCCAAAGAGAAAGGAGTATGCCCCGTTGATGTTCTGAAAGATGTGCGATAGGCCCAAAGTGCCGTCGGAAGTTCATCCACCCAAGCGCCTTTTGACTTTTCAAGTTTCTTTTTGATTAGATTTTTGAGAATTTTGTTGATAGCTTCGAATTGTCCGTTTGCCTGGGGATAGGCTAAAGATGAGAAGCTTTTGTGAATTCCATGCTCTTGGCACCAGTTGGCGAACTCCTCGCTGTCAAACTGAAGTCCGTTGTCCGATATGATTTTAAGTGGGACCCCGTACCTGCATAGAACATTTTTGATCAAGAAGTTAATAACTTTTGCTGAAGATACTTTATTTAGGGGTTCTGCTTCCACACATTTGGTGAAATAGTCGACTGCCACTATAGCATATTTGGCTCCGCCTCGGCCCATTGGCAGTTCGCCAATCAGGTCAATTCCCCATACTGTAAAGGGCCAAGGGCTGGTCATTTGGGTAATCTCAGTTGTGGGTAGCCGCAGAATCTTCGCAAATTTCTGACATCTGTCACATTTTTTGACGAAATCTAAGGCATCTTTGTTTAAGGTGGGCCAGAAGTATCCATATCGGAGTATTTTCTTTGCCAGAGCCTGCCCTCCAGTGTGATCTCCACAGCTTCCTTGATGGATGCTGGATAAGATTTCCTTTGCTTCCCTTTCAGCGACACACCTTAATAAGGGGTTAGAGAAGCCGCGCCGATAAAGGGTGCCTTCTTGTATTGTGTAGCGGGAAGCTCTCCTCAAGATTTTCTTGACTTCGTTATGCTTGTCGGGCAGTGTGCCGTCTTGTAAGTATTTTTGGATGGGAGTCATCCAAGTTTCCTCTTTGATTGTAGCTATCAGATTCACCTGCTCGAAACTTGGAGTCAGTTGCTTTGAGATGGCCACTGCTCCGGAAATAGTGCCGTCTCTCATGCTAGCTTACTTCGCCAATTCGTCGGCCTCTTGGTTCTCTTCCCGAGGGATATGTTTGATTAAATAGCGATCCAATTGATCGAGAAGCAACTTGGTCTTCTTTAGATATGCTATGAGTCATTCTTCTCGAGCCTGAAATTCTCCTAGTATTTGATTTATAATAAGTTGAGAATCAATATGAAGACACAAAGAATTGGCTCCGATTTCTAAGGCAAGTTCTAATCCAGCTATCACTGCTTCATACTCTGCATCGTTGTTGGTGGCAGCGAATTCCAACCTTAGAGCATAGTGTAGCTTATTTCCCCTGGGAGTGATTATTACCACACCTGCCCCCGAGCCTTGTTCGTTTGACACACCATCCACAAAGAGATTCCACTTGATGTCTTCTGCTATTTCCGATTGCTCCTTACCTTCGTTGGTAGTGAATTCGGCAATGAAATCGGCCATGGCTTGTCCCTTGATGGCGGTGCAGGGATGGTAGGTGATATCATATTGACTTAGTTCAATGCACCATTTAAGTAGTCGCCCAGAAGTGTCGGGACGATGGAGTACCTGCCTTAGTGGTTGATCGGTCAGAACTCTGATGGAATGAGATTGGAAATAGTGACGCAGTTTCCATGACGTGATTAGTAAACAGTACGCTAGTTTCTCAAGTTTAGGATATCTGGCTTCTGCCCCTATAAAGTTCGATTACATAGCAATCTCGAGCGATGTCCTGATCTCCCTCTACTTCCCCTATTCCATTGTTCGTTGGAAATTTCATCTTCAGGCACCATGGGGCCAGGACAATTTGGAAGTCAGACAAGGCGGGTCTTCCTAAGAAGGCGTTGTAGGCCGAGTGGTTTTCTATCAACATAAATGTTTGTTTCCGCACAATGGAGCGGGGATGACTTCCAATTTCAACAAAGAGGTCCAGTCGCCCGAGGGGCATCTTCGCATTTCTAGTGAAACCGTGTAGTGGTTTATTGCAGGGGAAAACATTCTTTAATGACAGCTTCATTTTGTCGAATGCATGCTTGAATAGGATATTCACTGAGCTTCCAGTGTCTATTAGAATTCGGAAAACTTCGGCTGGACCGAGTCGGGCAGAGATAACCATGGGATCCGCGTGAGGGTACTGCCTTCCCTCCAGGTCACGCCTACTGAATGTGATGTCATCATTCTCTATCCGCTTCGGGTGGTGTTCTTCTATAGTAGAGTTAACGCATTCTTCATCGTTCCTAAGTGACTTTCCGTACCTTTCCATCTCTGCCCAGCTTCCGTCGGCGATGTGTGGCCCTCCCGAGATGGTATGGACCACTATCTTCTTTTGACTGGAACCGCTGGTGTTGCGATTTCCTCTGCCTATTTCTGGGGAGGGTAACCTTGAGTTCTCATTGGCAGGAGCTGGAGTCCTGTTCTGACCTTTTACATAGCGTTCTAGTCTCATTCTTCTGATGTTTTCTTCAATCAAGTCCCGGAGATGATGGCATTCATTGGTATCATGCCCATGGGATTCGTGGAAGCGGCAGAACTTTCCAGACTTAATTGCGTTATCTGATTCCTTCTTATGCGGGGGGCGTTTGTATTTAACTTCGTCTTGAGTGGCGAGGAAGATGTTTTCGATCGTTTCATTCAAAGGGGTGTAAGCGTCAAATCTCGGTCCCAGCCGATATAGACGCTTTTCTCCCTTCTTGCCCCTAGCATTGTCTCTAGAATCATTTCTTCGAACGTCCTTTGCTACAACGGGCGTGTTGCCGTGAGCTGCCTTATTTTGTTGCCCTGACTGCCCCTCAGTGGCAGCGTCTTCAAGCCTCATATATTTCCCGGCTTCATGGAAGAAATTGGGTAAAGTAGCTGGTTTTTCTTTTGTCAATCTTCTAGCAAATTTAGTATCCGGAAGCACACCACTACAGAGGGCGATTAAGATAAGCTTCTCATCGGCATCTTGGACTACGGCCGCTGCGGCATTGAATCGGGTTAGATATTGCTGCACCTTCTCTCCAGGTTTCTATTTGATACTGGATAAGGAATAAGCGTCCTTGGGTTGCTCCACATGAATGCAGAACTGGCTGATGAACTTTTCTTTCAACATCTCCCATGAGCTGATGGATCCTTGGGGTAGATGGCAGAACCAGGAGGTAGCTAGATCTGATAAGAATAGTGGAAAGCATTTGCACAGCACTCCTTCTGTTGCTCCGCTCATGAGCATATACTGTGTGTATCTCTATAAGTGTACAACGGGGTCAGAGGTTCCCTTGTAAGGTTCCATTGTAGGCATTTTCCATTCTCGGGGGGTGATGGCAATTTCGATATTGCGGGTGAAAGGGCTGGTTACCCTAGTGCCTATCCCTCGATCTCTTTGATCCCGTTGGACGCACTCTCTGAACAAGCGTGCCATCCTTTCATCAGAATTTGGAGCAGATAGAAATGAGTTCGGTTCTACTCTGTAGGATTGATTCCGTCCAGATGACCTGTAGGGATGGTATCGTCTATCATTCCTAATATTTTCCAGTGGCCGTCTTTGGTCTTCTGGGAGCATGCTAGGGTCAGCTACAGTTGGCCCTTGCCTTGATCTTCCCCTGCTGGGTTCTGTTCTAAGCACTTCCTCGGGTCCACCTTCGGGCTGGACTCTAGCTCGGCCCCCTTCATTGGTGTTTCCGTGGTTAGGCAGCATGACCGGCTCAGCTATAGTTGACCTCCGCCCGGTACCTCCCCCGTTGGGTTCGGTTCCAAGCGTTTCCTCAGGTCCAACTTCGGGCTGAGCTCGGTCTCGGCTCCTACCATGGCCGCTTCTGTCGTTGGCTTCTTCGAAGAAGGAAGATCTTTGTCGCCTCTGAGATCCTCCAGACTGGGACTCACCCCATGATTCAGTGTTGCGGTTGGATTCTTCAGCATCCCTTAAGCGTGACATGAGTTGGTTCACCAAGGCTTCCTGTTGGGATGTGAAGCGGTTAGTCACTTCAGCCACAACCCTGTCTAGATCTGCCCTAGTAATTGCTGCCGGCTGTTCCATGGCAGGGGTTGTCGGATTTGCCTGACCTTCATTCGGTACTGCTATTGGAGTGGGACGATTTACTTGATCTGTGACCACTGGATCTGGAATACTGCTGGTTGCGATGTTTTTTCCTTTGTTAACATATTTCTTCTGCTTGGGAGGCATGTCTTCCAAGCAATGAGCGATGTTGTTAGGAAGAAGGTTAAGTGGGAGAAGCTGAAGTCCGGAGTTCACTCTCTCAGTGAAAGCACCAAAAATGTTTGCACAAAAAATGGGCAAACACCTCCAAGTCGTATGATTTAGTCGATTTTATGTTGTTTTTAGTGATTTGGGTGGTTTTTGCAAATATGTAAAAAACAGGGACTAAACTGTAAAAGACACACAGATTTATAGTGGTTCGGCCAGAACGTGCCTACGTCCACTCTATATGTTATTCTCCTTTACTGTTCAGATTACAAGTACAAAGCTTTGATTACAAGTGTATGAAAGTTGTTTGAAAGTTCTGTCCGTGCTTGAGCTCTCAAACTTGTCTGCCATTGTTGTACCCCTACCCCTCTATTTATAGAGTGAGGCAGGGGGTAGGGGTCTTGGATGTATATAGCTGCTGGTGGGCTTGGGCTGATGTAATCTGGCCTGGCCAGGTTGGTTCGGCAATGCCTTGGTTCAAAGATGGCTGGAGTGGCTTTGGTTCGGTGGTGGTAGCATTCTTCTGGTTCGGTGATGAGAGGGGTGTGGATTGGTTCGGTTGTGAGTGGAGTTGGTCCGGTGGTGGTTGGTTGTGAGTTGGTTCGGCAGTGCTTAGGAAGTGGTTGGTTCGGTGGTGGTTGGTTGTGAGTTGGTTCGGCAGTGCTTAGGAAGTGTATGGTTCGGCAACGTTTTCCTTACTCTGGTTCGGTGGAACGTCCAACACCGAGTATTATTAGAAAAAAATGCCCGGACCAGTCTGGTAAACCAGCATGTGAAACACACATCATATGGATTTTTAATATTATAAACCTTTCAAAAATAAAGGTATCTCGTAAGACCACGCCACACATACACAGGGACGGGTTTTTACCTTACGATAACCAAATCATTTATAGGAAATCTTTTTATATTATAATAATGTCTAGGGTTTAAAATAAATATTGAATCATGGCCAAAATGGTTACACTAATTACATTCCAGCATAATAAGTATACAACTAAGTTTGTAAACGCATGTATTGGAGAACATATTCCTTATAATGACAAGGCTAATAGGGTACCGCCTATCATAGTACACCTCTAGATAAAATGTACTGAGTGCCTCGTATGGAACCCTACATGACAATACCGGCCTACCCTTTGTTGGATGGTACCGAATATGTCATTACTCCAGTTGATTACAACCTTTTCTTGAGAGCTCTAATGAACATACCAAATCATAAATAATGATCTAGAAAGGTTATGACCATACCCTAATGGGTGTGACCCACATTGCCTTATGGCATATCCCCTGTTTTAGTTATTCCTGATTGTATGGCTCGAGGCTACGTTTCACATTTTTAGAAAATCCCACTGGGAATGCTAACATTGCCCTCCAGGCAACAACGCCAACATTCGTCCATACAAGTTGTTGGGGATATGAACAAACCAAAGGCGCTACTTCTACTATATCCATTTTGGAAACACCTTCGGGATTATTAAAAAGCAGTCCTTGCACATCAAAGAGCTCCATCTTTGTAACGACCCGACTTTCCAGACCCGGAAACTCGAACCATTTTGTGCTAAGAAGAAGAGGTAGAAGAAGAAAATAGAAAAACAACATCAGAATCTAACCATCGCAGCGGAATAAAATATAATATATATCAACAGATCTTTACACAAATCAAAAACTATATCTGTTTATACAATACATCATCAGAATACATCATCAGAGTACATCAACATCCATAACATACAACTGAATACACAGCGGAAAAATAATAGCAAGTACGAGAGTACGTATCGTCATCCAGCTCGTCTCCTGAGCTCCAAAGCATCATATCCTAAACCTGTTTATCTCGGTCTGACCCGAGCATCATATAAAACAATACCCGAGTCAGTCTGGAAAACCAGCGTGAGAAAATCACACTCAAATTGATTATTAAAGTTTCAAAATCCTTTGAAAATAAAAGCATCTCGTAAGACCGCGCCACAAATAAACATGCCGGGTTTTTACCTTACGATAGCTAAAACACTTTATATCAAAATCCTCTGATATTATAATAGTGTCTATAGAAAGTAAAATAGAATCTAGCTGAAATGCTTGCATCTCACATTTCAACAATAGTTGGGCACAATCAAAACTGTACAGGCACGTAGGGAGAATGGATTTCCAACGAATGACTAGGCACTGGGGTACCAACTGCCACAGTACGTGGCCTAGATCACAGTACCGAGGAGTACGCCCGCTCCCCTGCAACACAAGACCGGAATCATCCCTTACTGGATAATTCCAAATAAAATCACCCCACGGTTGGGATCAGCAACCGCACCACTAAGCCGAAATAAAGGGACATCCAGACAGGGATGACCTTACTCTCAAGTGGGGGCTACCCATGAAGCCTTGCTGCATAACCCCTGATTTTCAGTCATTCCCGGTTGATGAGGCTCGAGGCTAAACGATACCTTTATAGCACATATCCCTTAGAATGCCCATCGTCCACCTGACGATGTCACGAAAGCATTCGTCCATACAAGTCTGTCCCGGGTCCGAACGGAACCGAAGGCACTATTCCTACTACATCCATTTTGGAAATATCCTCAGGATTAGTAGCGACTAGCCCTTGCACTTCACAGCTCCATCTTCGACTCCGAACACGTTACACGAAACGTACAAACCGCATCGAAGTGGTATTCGAGTCTCCAGACCTAGAATCCCGGTATACGGAAACTCGATCCCGGTCTCTTCGAAACGATCAGCGCATTTGGCCAATATTGATAGTCGGTTATTTAACTATCAATTAACATCCACAAGCAACCATCACACAATAAATAATTTCCCACATTATTTATTTGCCCAAATATCTTTCCAAGATATATTTCCGAATTTTCAAAACTCATTTGAAAACAATTCCAAACAGTTTCCGCTTACGGAATACATTTCCAAATATTTATTTCCTCTGAAACACCAAGTACAAAACACTTTTAGATTTTAAAATAATTTAAAACACTTTATTTTAAATATATCTTATAACATTGAAATCAAACTACTTTAATACTTTATTAAAAATATATACTTTAAAATAAACCACTTTATAATATAAACTAAATTTCTCCTTTTAAAACATAATAGCAAATCACTTTTATATAATTACTACAATAATAGATTTTGAAAATCTTACTTAGGAAATTAACATTTAAAAAGACAAATTTCCTAAAACATGCTTTTTAAAACATACTTAAAACCTTTAACTTATATTTCAAATTGCTTGAAAACGTACTTGGCTATCCAGAGAAATACACTTCTCATTCCCATCTTTTAAAAATAAATCAACATTTATTTTTAAACCAAATCCATATCCTTTTATAAATTCCCACATTGAATTTATATTTTCTAATATCCACTGATATTCCATTTCACTTTATAAACCCAGTTTATATCTTCAAAATCTCATTTCTCTTTAAATTTCAAATCCTAAAGTATTTAAATCAATTTATAATTGATTTCCCAATTTATTTTACTTTGAAATAAATTTCTTTACTTAATCCATTTATTTCCAAATTCATTAACTTCCATATTTTATTTCTCATTTTGATTTAAAATCTCTAAAACTGAAACACAAGTTTCAGATTTCCCAAATTCCTTCTTTCTTTTTAATTACATTTAAACAATGAATTAAAATAAATTATTTATTCCTTTAAATAATATCACATAAGTTCTCTTTAAATTCAATATTTCTCGGTTTATTCAAAATTCTTCTTTTCCATATTTATTAGAATTTTGGAAATCACTTTTATTCTTAATCAGATTTATTCTCAAATTTATTCCAACCTCTTATAATTATTTTACTTAAAAATTTACTCTTTTATTTCTTTTCAAAAATTCCATTCTAGAGATTTTGATAATTCAGCACATCCAAATCGATCCAACCAAACTATAACATCCAATTATCCATATAATTCATCACAGGATATCAACAATCATATCACAGAATATTTAAACAAAATTAAATATTTTGAGGAATCCAGTTGGATCCCTCCAACCTGTTTCCCTGCATCCACAGACGTTAGCACAGTACCAATTTCACTTCAAAGTGGAATATCGCGGTATATGGGATTTATATAAAATCATCCGCTATTATGCGGCACATAGGGTCTCATCCACTATATAATGCGGGAATATCAACAACTCCAATATATACATATGCCAATATATATATATTGGTATATACTACTATATACCATATCAATCAATGCAATCATCCAATCAATTATTTAAATTTAACCATTTAAATTTAAATTAAAAATTCAGCTGAGTGAGATTAACTCACCTTTGATTTTGTTTTGCAACCCGTTTCCATTCCGACTTGATTTCATCATGAATTTAACCTTGTATAAAATTCAGGGTTTATTAACACTTGAATTGATCCAACAATTAATTAACATTTACTTATAAATTTTAACCTTATACAGACAATCAAATGATTTTATTTTAAACCTCATAAATTTAAAATTTTCTCAGAGCGTACTTTAGTAAAATATCCTTAGTAATTAAAACGACTAAATATGTGAATTTAACCTTACACACCAAATCTCCTTGGTTTAAAACAACAAACAAATTAAGATGTACAGGTGTATTATGTTATTTTGAAACTTCACATACTTACAAGAAAACTATATAGATTAAAATTAATCTCCATAAGATTCCCTATATTTTCC
Source organism: Allium fistulosum (assembly GCA_030737815.1). Taxonomy (NCBI): domain Eukaryota; kingdom Viridiplantae; phylum Streptophyta; class Magnoliopsida; order Asparagales; family Amaryllidaceae; genus Allium; species Allium fistulosum. The sequence continues at coordinate 223,367,886 of CM060905.1, forward strand.
AAGGTCCTGCATAAATAAAATTTTTATTTTACTGTACAGATAAAAATATGGGTATACTTACATTTTTATTTTAAACATAATAATTTAATTAACTAATAATTTATTTTAAATAAATAACTTTTACTTAAAAACAAATCCTTTAGTAACTAAACAATTAGATAAGTTATATAAAACAAAACAATGACCTCTGTACTGTATATATTCATAAGTAAAAAGAATTAAGATGTATATATATCTACCTTTCAGAGATTTTCTTCTTTTACTACGGATATATATGTATGTAGATATAAATTAAATTAAGTCAGGCTTACATCTGCTCTTCGCCGAGTAGCCCTATCTCCATCGACATGCTGCCGAACCCCGGTCATCATCGCGACTCACAGCTAGGCCACAACCCCTAGATCGAACGCTACCCTTACCAGCCCTAGTTCGACAACCCACGAGACCTTCGCCCTGTTTGCATCCCCCTCGCGATCTGACGTCGCAAGCATCCTGCCCTATTCGACTCGACATGCTTGAGTTCGAGCCACGCTCCATGGTATTGTCGCGATTTGAGGAATTTCGAACGAAGGGATTTCGTTCATTTATTAAGAGGACGTGCAGTGATTGAACTCGAGATTTCGTTCATCTGATTTTTTTTTTGTAGAAAGAACTGCGTTCAAAAGAATTGAAGAAGAGGGGAATTCCTGCCCTTATTTTATCTCGTCCCTCCATTCCTTTTTTTTATATATATAAACGGAGAGTAAAGGAGGCGTATAGGAGAAGACAGAAAACACATGATTGAACGACATAGGGATAAGAGGGGTACGACTTGAATTTGTTATATCTCTGTCAAATCCTTGTTCAACCATTTTTATTTTAATTTATTTTAGATTGGACGATTGATTTCAAATAGAAGGAAGAAAGGGGTTTTTTTTAACTAGTTCGATTTAAACAATAAAATTTTAAAACTCAAAAAAAAACTCTTTCGAATTAAATTTTAACACCTTTACTATCTTCAGTATTCTTAATTTGAATTTTATAGGCCTTCAAATTATTGTTAACTGGCTTAAAATTTCCGATTTAGCATTTTGCCCAATTCCAATTGTTTTGATTCCATAGTTTAATTTCAAAAAATTTGATATTTGAAATTCGAGTTAAAAAAAATCTAACTTTATATATGTAAAACAATTCAATTATTTCAATTTCAAAAACCCAAAATTCCGGATCGTCACATTCCTCCCCCCTTAAAAGAATTTCGTCCCCGAAATTACTAGTTAAGAAGAATGGTCCGTTACCCTTTAACTATTTCTCAATTCAAACAATTTTAAACAACTCCTCAAAATACTTTTTGTATTAAAGACACTATCACTTCCACTAACTTTTCGAACTCAAAACACATTTTCCAAACAATATCACTTACTTAACAATTCAAATTCAAATTTTAAATTATCAAAAATTTCTCAACTTTTCTAACTCTCTAAATTCCCGAAAATTTTTGCCAGCGTCTCCTTTGCGCTGCTAGCTCGGTACAACTACAAAATGGCTCTACGGCCTCCCCAATCTCAAAAAGAAAACAAAAATCCAAGTGGCTGGATCAAAAACCCAATCAAATTTCATATAGAAATTCAAATACATACCTTTTGTTGGGCCATTAAATTTTATCTTCTAAAATCAAAAATCCCAATTTATCCATTGCTTTTATACACCTGTATATCCTACTAAGCAATAATATTCAATCACAATTCCAAAGTCATTTTATACCTTTCTTTACAAATTTTCAACATTTGTTTTACTTAAGCCCGTACGATGCACATATATCATCCGTACGCAATATCACATTTGATCGCTCAATCGATCACACAATTTCACTTCCGAACTAGTATCGTCCACCCGACTTCCTAGTGCGGACTCAGATCTGGTTTCTTGATCGGAAACCGTCATTCTCCTTGCATAGTCACAAACTATGATAGAGAATATCCAGAATCAATCAACAATCCATATCCAGGCTCGCCGTTGAAAATCGAGTGGAAAATCCTAATTCGGATCGATACAACTATCTCGAAATTCTGTGTTCGACATCTGGACCAAATAGCTATGCGAATAAAATAATATACGTACATCTTACGTATAAATTCCAATTGATTACCAATTATATCAATTCTCTTTTATTCACATTCATTTTCGATTGTTATCCCCTTATTCACAACTATCCCATTTCACAACTTCAGTTTTAGTCTTCATTCAACTATTCACTTAGTATATCTTTTTTTTCCCATTCCAAAAATTACTAAGTATATTTCCAATACCAATTTTCTTAAGAATTTCATTCTTCAATTCTTAAGTCCAAGATAATTTTTTCTTATATCTATTTACTACTTCACTACTGAAGTGTATATATTCAAATCGAATTCCAATTTCATATGAATTTCAACTTACTTCAATTTACTACTTCATTCCCAATTTTTTTTTTTGCTCGAAAACAGTCCAAGTTAATTCATTCAATAACTATTTCTCAACTTATTTAAACCACTCTTCTGTTGAGTTCAGTTTCCATTCAACATTTACTTAAGTCAATAACTTAAGTTTATTTTCCATTTAACCAACCCTTTAAAGTTTTATTTCCATCTTTCATTTGATTCTTATTTAATCAAATTCCATCCATTTATTTATTTAATATAAGTGGTCCATTCACTCAATCATTATGAATTTTATTTTCCATACTCAATTCATCTGGAATTATTTTATTAATAACCAGGCCATTTCCAATTTATTTTCACTTATTTGGATTTCATTCGCAATTCAAACCATCACTATTTTAATCCAATTTCATTAACTCACAATTCAATTTCATTAAATAATTTATTATCTAATTAGTTCCTCCGCTGGTTAAAATTAAATACTTGCTTTTTAATTCCAAATATCACTTCACTTAATCATCTTAAGTTCAATTTATTTTATAATTCAAGTTTGGATTTATTTAAAAATTAAGATTGCTCAACTTAGTCGTTTCCATTTGATAATTACAATTTCAAATTATAACTCTTAATGGTTCAAAGAAATGAATTCCCATTTATGACTTACAATTTCATTTCTATTCATAAGTTTTAACTTACTTACTTAAGATCTGGGACTATTCATTTAAGTCCATTTCCATCTTTATAATCAATTTCAAATTATTACACTTAAGAACTTAAGAATATGAATTTCTCTACACAATTATAAGCATTCTACATTACCTTTATATCCAATTCAATTCGACTTCAACTTATTTACATTTAATTCAATTCCAATTCTCAATTTTATTTAACTTATCTTAAGTTAAATTCAAATATATTTTATTCACCTTCATATACTCGAATTAAATTTTAATTCTAGGATACAATTTATACAAGTTTTACAATTCATTCACCTTCAAGTTCTCTAACTCTTTTATCTACCAACTTATATTACTCATTTAGTTATTTTCATCTCATAATTATAATCCCAGAATTAAACTTTCATTCCCTTCTTATTTCAATCAACTTCATTCTATACTTTATATTGTTGATTCGTTTAAATTTCCACATTTATATTTTAAATAGAATTCCCAGAATTCAATTGCCTGGTTTTATTTCAAAAACCATTTTGAATCCATAAATAATTCATACATATCTGGTATATCACCTCAAATCCCAATTTCCAAAACAATCTGCTTTTTCCCAAACAATTTTTCCTTTGAATTTCAAAACCAACCCAGTTCACAATCACTTCCAATTTAAAACAGTTTGGTAGCAATTTCTCTTTGGAAACTCGAAAATAGACATCGATGATGCTGCAGTCATCACCGAAATTATTTTCCAGCGACCGAAAGAGAATTTAATGCTTTTATCACTCTAAACATTTCAAACATTTTTAAATCCCAAATCCCACCAGATTTCAATTCAATTTCAAAATATTCATGAAATAATATCACCATTAGTTTCCCAAAGCCTTTAAACTATTTTTAAATCCAAAGGAATTTAAACCTTTCCCAAAACTTCAAATTCAAAATCAATTCAACTTAATATCCAAACATTACTCTGGAATTCTATCACATTTTATTTCAAGTTATAAGTCACATTTACAATTTACATTTACAAATTTCATTTGTTTATGAATTTATCTCATTTGATTATAAATCACATTTGTAATTCACATTTGTATATAAAGTTTATCTCAATTTATAAATTCCATTTATAGTCTATATTTCATATTCCATTTTGTTATATAAATTTATTCTTCAACTTAGGTTATAAGTTTTCAATTTCTACTCAATAATGAGACTAACTCATTATTGTCATTTTCTAACAACCAAGCATCCAAATATATAACTATAATAAATTTCAAATAATTATTTCTTTTATATACAAAATAATTTGGGCAAAATTATTTCATTCACCCTATTTAAAACAATACTGTGTCGAACTGTTCTATTTAAGTGTTTAGAAACCCCTTCGATACAGTTGTCCAGACTGTGCCGACGAAGGTTCATATGCCACTCAATAAATCAACCAACACAATATAAAACCATTTTATATTCACTAACAAATACGCGCTCATATCTATTAGTACTCTCAAAATTCCCACCAGAGCCAAGGTTATCGCCAACCTTCGCTCTGATACCACTATAACGACCCGACTTTCCAGACCCGGAAACTCGAACCATTTTGTGCTAAGAAGAAGAGGTAGAAGAAGAAAATAGAAAAACAACATCAGAATCTAACCATCGCAGCGGAATAAAATATAATATATATCAACAGATCTTTACACAAATCAAAAACTATATCTGTTTATACAATACATCATCAGAATACATCATCAGAGTACATCAACATCCATAACATATAACTGAATACACAGCGGAAAAATAATAGCAAGTACGAGAGTACGTATCGTCATCCAGCTCGTCTCCTGAGCTCCAAAGCATCATATCCTAAACCTGTTTATCTCGGTCTGACCCGAGCATCATATAAAACAATACCCGAGTCAGTCTGGAAAACCAGCGTGAGAAAATCACACTCAAATTGATTATTAAAGTTTCAAAATCCTTTGAAAATAAAAGCATCTCGTAAGACCGCGCCACAAATAAACATGCCGGGTTTTTACCTTACGATAGCTAAAACACTTTATATCAAAATCCTCTGATATTATAATAGTGTCTATAGAAAGTAAAATAGAATCTAGCTGAAATGCTTGCATCTCACATTTCAACAATAGTTGGGCACAATCAAAACTGTACAGGCACGTAGGGAGAATGGATTTCCAACGAATGACTAGGCACTGGGGTACCAACTGCCACAGTACGTGGCCTAGATCACAGTACCGAGGAGTACGCCCGCTCCCCTGCAACACAAGACCGGAATCATCCCTTACTGGATAATTCCAAATAAAATCACCCCACGGTTGGGATCAGCAACCGCACCACTAAGCCGAAATAAAGGGACATCCAGACAGGGATGACCTTACTCTCAAGTGGGGGCTACCCATGAAGCCTTGCTGCATAACCCCTGATTTTCAGTCATTCCCGGTTGATGAGGCTCGAGGCTAAACGATACCTTTATAGCACATATCCCTTAGAATGCCCATCGTCCACCTGACGATGTCACGAAAGCATTCGTCCATACAAGTCTGTCCCGGGTCCGAACGGAACCGAAGGCACTATTCCTACTACATCCATTTTGGAAATATCCTCAGGATTAGTAGCGACTAGCCCTTGCACTTCACAGCTCCATCTTCGACTCCGAACACGTTACACGAAACGTACAAACCGCATCGAAGTGGTATTCGAGTCTCCAGACCTAGAATCCCGGTATACGGAAACTCGATCCCGGTCTCTTCGAAACGATCAACGCATTTGGCCAATATTGATAGTCGGTTATTTAACTATCAATTAACATCCACAAGCAACCATCACACAATAAATAATTTCCCACATTATTTATTTGCCCAAATATCTTTCCAAGATATATTTCCGAATTTTCAAAACTCATTTGAAAACAATTCCAAACAGTTTCCGCTTACGGAATACATTTCCAAATATTTATTTCCTCTGAAACACCAAGTACAAAACACTTTTAGATTTTAAAATAATTTAAAACACTTTATTTTAAATATATCTTATAACATTGAAATCAAACTACTTTAATACTTTATTAAAAATATATACTTTAAAATAAACCACTTTATAATATAAACTAAATTTCTCCTTTTAAAACATAATAGCAAATCACTTTTATATAATTACTACAATAATAGATTTTGAAAATCTTACTTAGGAAATTAACATTTAAAAAGACAAATTTCCTAAAACATGCTTTTTAAAACATACTTAAAACCTTTAACTTATATTTCAAATTGCTTGAAAACGTACTTGGCTATCCAGAGAAATACACTTCTCATTCCCATCTTTTAAAAATAAATCAACATTTATTTTTAAACCAAATCCATATCCTTTTATAAATTCCCACATTGAATTTATATTTTCTAATATCCACTGATATTCCATTTCACTTTATAAACCCAGTTTATATCTTCAAAATCTCATTTCTCTTTAAATTTCAAATCCCAAAGTATTTAAATCAATTTATAATTGATTTCCCAATTTATTTTACTTTGAAATAAATTTCTTTACTTAATCCATTTATTTCCAAATTCATTAACTTCCATATTTTATTTCTCATTTTGATTTAAAATCTCTAAAACTGAAACACAAGTTTCAGATTTCCCAAATTCCTTCTTTCTTTTTAATTACATTTAAACATTGAATTAAAATAAATTATTTATTCCTTTAAATAATATCACATAAGTTCTCTTTAAATTCAATATTTCTCGGTTTATTCAAAATTCTTCTTTTCCATATTTATTAGAATTTTGGAAATCACTTTTATTCTTAATCAGATTTATTCTCAAATTTATTCCAAACTCTTATAATTATTTTATAAAAATTTACTCTTTTATTTCTTTTCAAAAATTCCATTCTAGAGATTTTGATAATTCAGCACATCCAAATCGATCCAACCAAACTATAACATCCAATTATCCATATAATTCATCACAGGACATCAACAATCATATCACAGAATATTTAAACAAAATTAAATATTTTGAGGAATCTAGTTGGATCCCTCCAACCTGTTTCCCTGCATCCACAGACGTTAGCACAGTACCAATTTCACTTCAAAGTGGAATATCGCGGTATATGGGATTTATATAAAATCATCCGCTATTATGCGGCACATATGGTCTCATCCACTATATAATGCGGGAATATCAACAACTCCAATATATACATATGCCAATATATATATATATATTGGTATATACTACTATATACCATATCAATCAATGCAATCATCCAATCAATTATTTAAATTTAACCATTTAAATTTAAATTAAAAATTCAGCTGAGTGAGATTAACTCACCTTTGATTTTGTTTTGCAACCCGTTTCCATTCCGACTTGATTTCATCATGAATTTAACCTTGTATAACATTCAGGGTTTATTAACACTTGAATTGATCCAACAATTAATTAACATTTACTTATAAATTTTAACCTTATACAAACAATCAAATGATTTTATTTTAAACCTCATAAATTTAAAATTTTCTCAAAGCGTCCTTTAGTAAAATATCCTTAGTAATTAAAACGACTTAATATGTGAATTTAACCTTACACACCAAATCTCCTTGGTTTAAAACAACAAACAAATTAAGATGTACAGGTGTATTATGTTATTTTGAAACTTCACATACTTACAAGAAAACTATATAGATTAAAATTAATCTCCATAAGATTCCCTATATTTTCCAAGGTCCTGCATAAATAAAATTTTTATTTTACTGTACAGATAAAAATATGGGTATACTTACATTTTTATTTTAAACATAATAATTTAATTAACTAATAATTTATTTTAAATAAATAACTTTTACTTAAAAACAAATCCTTTAGTAACTAAACAATTAGATAAGTTATATAAAACAAAACAATGACCTCTGTACTGTATATATTCATAAGTAAAAAGAATTAAGATGTATATATATCTACCTTTCAGAGATTTTCTTCTTTTACTACGGATATATATGTATGTAGATATAAATTAAATTAAGTCAGGCTTACATCTGCTCTTCGCCGAGTAGCCCTATCTCCATCGACATGCTGCCGAACCCCGGTCATCATCGCGACTCACAGCTAGGCCACAACCCCTAGATCGAACGCTACCCTTACCAGCCCTAGTTCGACAACCCACGAGACCTTCGCCCTGTTTGCATCCCCCTCGCGATCTGACGTCGCAAGCATCCTGCCCTATTCGACTCGACATGCTCGAGTTCGAGCCACGCTCCATGGTATTGTCGCGATTTGAGGAATTTCGAACGAAGGGATTTCGTTCATTTATTAAGAGGACGTGCAGTGATTGAACTCGAGATTTCGTTCATCTGATTTTTTTTATAGAAAGAACTGCGTTCAAAAGAATTGAAGAAGAGGGGAATTCCTGCCCTTATTTTATCTCGTCCCTCCATTCCTTTTTTTTATATATATAAACGGAGAGTAAAGGAGGCGTATAGGAGAAGACAGAAATCACGTGATTGAACGACATAGGGATAAGAGGGGTACGACTTGAATTTGTTATATCTCTGTCAAATCCTTGTTCAACCATTTTTATTTTAATTTATTTTAGATTGGACGATTGATTTCAAATAGAAGGAAGAAAGGGGTTTTTTTTAACTAGTTCGATTTAAACAATAAAATTTTAAAACTCAAAAAAAAACTCTTTCGAATTAAATTTTAACACCTTTATTATCTTCAGTATTCTTAATTTGAATTTTATAGGCCTTCAAATTATTGTTAACTGGCTTAAAATTTCCGATTTAGCATTTTGCCCAATTCCAATTGTTTTGATTCCATAGTTAAATTTCAAAAAATTTGATATTTGAAATTCGAGTTAAAAAAAAATCTAACTTTATATATGTAAAACAATTCAATTATTTCAATTTCAAAAACCCAAAATTCCGGATCGTCACAATCTTCGATTTCCATCATCGTCAAGATGTCACAATTCGAACGCTTATGCTGGTTCAAAGTGGTTTTTGGATAAGTCCTACTTATTCGATCCCGGTCTCCTCGAATCGACAACGATAGCTTTAAATACTGGCCAACATTTGATAGTCGATTATTTAAATATTAAATAAACAAACAATCAAATCAGAGATTTAATTCCATGTGGAAACCAATACCGGTTAACAACATAAGCAACCACTAAACCTCTTTAATTAATCCATTCATTAATTAAAACCATTTTGTAAATTCTTGTATTAAATACTTTTACAAAGATAAATTCATAAACCCTCTCTACACTTTTGAATACTTAAAAAATATTCATATACTTATCCCAACGGTATAAGTATATTCACAAACCATTTAACCCAAAACTTAGAAAACTTTTCCATATATTTATATCAACAATATAAGTATATTCACAAAACATTACATTTCCAATACTTAGGAAATGAACCCATATACTTATCTTAACGGTATAAGTAGATTCGTAAATCTTAAGAAAGATTTCTTTTCCAAAACCATACTTAATTGGGTTAAAACAAATGTCATTTACAACATTGGTAACAATAAACCCAAAATACTTTCTTTTTTATGTAAGTAAATGGGTCGTATGGAAATTATAACAAATATACTTACCATCACTTCTTGATTTCAAACAGTACTATCCCTCGATTAACAATGTAGTTAGACAAGTTAGTGTACTATTATTGCCTTGACATAAATTTAAAATTCTCAAGATAGAGACGAGTTTCCATACCTCAGAATTTGGTGTTAAGTATGAAAATAATACTTTCCATATCACCATAATTTAAAACTATCATTTATTGAAATTGGGTCTCATTCTTTTTATAAATCCCTTTTCTAAAGCTCCTTTATAAAACTCCTTTATAAAATTCCATTCATAAATCTCCTTTATAAAACTCCATTTATAAACCTCCTTTATAAGACCCCATTTATAAACCTCCTTTATAAAACTCAAATATAATTATAAAACTCTTTTTACAAAATATCAATAAAAAATCTCCTTTATTAAATATCATTTCCAAAATATCATTTATTTTATAAACCACTTATCTATTTATAAAATCCTTTATAAATCCATTTCTACTTATAAAACTTCTTTTATAAATTTTTTGGTTATAAATCTTGTATGTTTATCACAAATCTTCAGTTACAAAATAGAACTAAATACTTTCTATAAAACGAGCATTCCATATATCGCTATAAGTTCACAAGTGTGATTTATTATTCCAATTTATAAAAGTGATAATAATTCCCTCTTTATAAAATACTATTTATAATCTATTATTTTATACAACCTTTTATATAAAATGTTTCACAAATATTTATTCCAAAATATTTCTATCTTCTTTTTAAAACAGAACCACTTTAAAATCAAACATAAACCCCATTATTTTCTTTTAAAATAAACATTCATTGTCATAATGACTTTTCTATAAAAATAAATACTTTCCAAAATAATTTTAAAACATTTACATATATACATATATTAGAAAAGAAAAATAGAAAGTTGAAGTAAAATAGAGAAGTTCAAAAACCCATTTTAAATAAAATATCCTAGAAATTCCAAAAGAAGTCGGATTTAAAATCATTTGTCCGAATCAAAACCATTTCCAAATCAAAACAACAATTAATAGTATTTCAAAATACAATAACAAGGCCAATAGCTACCATAGCACATAACAAGTGTTATCATTTCCTTTTATCTCTAAAAAGGTTCAACTTTTAACAGATATCAATGGCACATCAAATATGGCCAACTATCAAACTTTTAACATTAAATAATTTAACCAATAGATATATTAATGGAATTAAAATCAATAGGTATATAACTGAAAATTAAAATCACAACAACGAGAAATTCAGATTTCTCTATAAAATTCCCTGTATTTCATTTTATATGTCATTCGCTTTTTAAAGCAGAAATTTAACCAAACCAAACCAATAATTCATCCAAACACAAAACCATAATTCATACCTACTATATATCATTATAGTAATCATTCGGAGGCGAGATAGCGCACCGAAATCCCAATGGACACTTAAGGATTCCAATTTGATCTAAAATCGAATGTTGTTCGATATAAGCCCAAATTCTAATCACTCCAAACTCATGAAACTAGTTCCAGCATGTAGATATCGTTATTACGAGCGTAATGCAAAAAACCGCGTCTTGATTGGACCTCATATGAGAGAGAAATTCAATTGATAAGATTTTGATTTTTAAAATACACATTAATTCACTCATTACTTTAATTAAAATAAATACCCCCACTAATCCATCTTCCTCCCTCTTTAAATACTACCTCTTGTACACGACATACACGCACACATGCCATTTACGCAAACCTCCAACATCATCACCTCTCAACTAAATCACAAATCGACTCGACCAACGAACTTCTCCTCAAAATCTCCACCTTCCCGACAGCACCACTTCCAACTCGCACGCCCCTATCGAATTGCGCACAAAACCCTAGCCATGCGATAGTAAAGTGTCACATTCCACCATACTTGATCGCACCACCTAAGAATTTTCCCAAAGCTTCCCATTTACACGAGAAACCCCTCTCTCCCCGTACACTCCATTTCGCCAAACTCTACTAGACAACCACGACAAACCCTAGCCACACCGTCCACTATCAAATAACACAAACCAACGTCGCACCTTACAACAACTGTACCAAATCAAACATCTCACTAAGATAGTATTTCAAAATACCACAACGATGCCAATAGGTACCATAGCACTTAACAAGTGCTATCATTTCCTATAATCACTAAAAATGATCCACTTTTAATGTCGCATCTAATATGACCAACAACCAAACATTTGTGTTAAATAATTTAACCAATAGATATATATATATATATGGAATTAAAATCAATAGGTATATAATTGAAATTTAAAACCACAACAGCGAAAAATCTGGATTTCTCTATAAAATTCCATGTATTTCAATTTAAATGTCATTTGCTTTTTAAAATGAAAATTTAACCAAATCAAACCAATAATTCATCCAAACACAAAACAATAATTTATACCTATTATATATCAATATAGTAATCATTCGGAGGTGAGATAACTCATCGAAATACCAATGGTCGCTTCAGCGTTCCGGTTCAATCAAAAATCTAATAGCGTAGATATCGCTATTATGAGCGCAATGCAAAAGACCGCGTCTCGATTGGACCTCGTATAAGAGAGATATTTAATTTATAAGATTTTGATTTTTAAAATACACATTAATTCACTAATTAATTTAGTTACAATAAATACTCTCACTAATCCATCTTCCTCCCTCTCTAAATACTACCTCATGTACATGACATACATGCACACAGGCCGTGCACGCATGCCTCCATCTTTATCACTTCTCGACTAAATCACAAATTGACTCGACAGACGAACCTCTCCTCGAAACCTCAACCTCCTCGACACCACCACTTCCAACTCGCTTACCCCAATCGAATCGCGCCCAAAACCCATGCCATGCGATAGTAAAGTTCGCATTCCACCATACTTTATCGCACCACCTAAGAATTTACCTAAAGCTTCCAATTCACACGAGAAACCCCCCCTCCATTCACCAGTACACTCCATTTTGCCAAACTCCACTCCAAACGATGACCACGACAAACCCTAGCCACAACATCCACTGTCGAACAACCCAAATCAACGCCGCACCATACAACACCTATACTGGATCGAAGATCTCACAAAGACGAACCCAAAGATTCTTGTTTTACATTTTATAGTTGTGTGATTGATTTGATTTTAATTTTTGATGGTGGTGGTTTACTTTGTTTTTGTTTCTAGAAAATGATAAATGGAAAAGTGAAAGATGAAAAGAAACTACCAGGCCTAAAACTGATAACATGGATTTAGATATGATTCAAATATAAAACTGATAACAAAGGATAAAATGAAACTACCAAGCCTAAAGGTATATAACACATTAATATCTAATAATAGTTCTCACAGGAGAAACTATAAATTTCTTATCAATGTATAGAAAAAAAATTCGTCAGTTGTTAATATGCCATAAAGAGTGCCATATGACATGATGCGCGGATCTAGAATGGACTCCAAGTATATTATCAAAATATGATTTTGATAGTTGTACCTGAAGGGATAAGATCGATCGGTCGCAAATGTGTCTTCAAGAAGAAAAGCAAATGCATTGGAATATAATAAGCAACATTGATAAGAATAACATCATAAATTTAAGTTGTTGAAATTAATGTAATAGATTTGTCATTCAATATGCTTAAGTTAATTCGTATTTTACTCACAAAATTATCACCCGGTATGATTTTGAATCTTGGTGTATATATGTTGAAATAAAAATTCTAAATACTAATTTAGAATAGACAGTTTGCACCTAAAATCCAAAGTGTCTTGAAGTAAGTGAAAGCGATACTGATTTTGTGAGTATTAGATAGGATTCAAGAACTGATACGGTAGTATCGTTCGACAAGCCTTAAAATTGAGCAAATATTTTGACAAAGAATTTGAATAGTTTGAATATTAGTCAAAATACAGAGGAAGCATGTGTTTGTAAGAAAGAATATTAGGAGGTACTAAACTATTTTTAAAACTATAAGTAAACAACATACTTTTTATTGTTAATGATGCATCCACGTTGAAATCAATTCTTATTTAGTTGTATAATACACATTTGAAAATGGCATCTTTTACAATCAGCATAAAAGAATATTAGGTGTAACAACCTGGTGTTGAGAATAATTAATTAAAATTATTAATGGTGATTTAATTAATTAAAATGGATTAATGAATATTATATAAGAATAATTTGGATTGGAATTTTATTATTAAATAATTACTAATTGGATCTAATTGTTTTGGAAAGAATTGTTTGATAAAAGGATTATAGAATAACATATTTTGGGAGTTAAATATTTTAAAGCAATGGTTTAATGTGATTGTTGAATTTAAATATGTTATAATAATATTGATGTTTTAATTTGTTAATGATATAAAATGGGATAAAAGAAATTTAATAAAGTTTAACGGTAATATTAAATGAGATTAGAAATATGTTTGAAAGGAAAAAGAGTTTTATTTTATTTAAATATGGATTTTTGGAATTTATGTAATAAATGGGTTTAAAATGAATTAAAGAATTATTATATTAAAATGAGTTAAAATATGGAAATAATATTTTATAAAAATTATAAAATAAATGGATAATATTGATTTGAGTATAGAATAATTTTTTGTGGAAATCGAAATTAGTTTGACCTAATAAATAAATGTTTATTAAAGTGGGGAAAATTGAATATTTTTTAGATAAATAATTAAATAAAAAGAATTTGGGGGAAATAAACTCTATAAAATTCCATTATGTTATCACTTAAGTGATGTAAATATGATTTACTTTGAAATTTTAATAGCTATTTGAGTTGGATAGAAAATAGTTTGTAAAAGAGAAGGAAATGAAAAAGAATATACTTGTTTTAATATGCATGAAATCCAAGCTCACTTGGCCCAAACTCATTATTCTTTTATCTAAACTTCTCTAAGTCTAGAATGACCCCTCCTCCACCATATTCATTCAAGTATACCCTTCCTCCACCATATTCATTCAAGTATACTTCCATCTCCTATCTTTTTCTTCTTAGCTACATAAAACAAAATTTATGTAAAACCCTCCTCTCTTTATAAAATTCAAATAACATAAAAATAAAATCCTATAAATTCTCAAATTCATATTTATGCAACTCAACACCATTCTACACCCTTGGACAAGAGAAAGTTGAAGACTTGATCATATTTTCGAGTTATAAGGAATTTAAGGCTTCTTCAAGCTACGGTGGGTAATTTTACTTGCCAATCTATGTCTATATATATATATATATATTATTTGAATTGCTTGCCATAGGTTTGTTTTGTGAATTATATGTTGTTTCTACCTTTGAATATAACTGAATTGCTTATTATATTATTAGAATTCTGATTAAATGAAGTTGTTTGCATTGTTGTGATTGAATCATGGATTGGATGGAGTGGTGGACGAAGCCACCAAGGATTAGCTACATAATTTGGACCAGTGGTGCATGGCCTGGAATTTTCAAGGCAATGCTCCAGCCCTTATATATATATATATTTAAATATATATATATATATATATATATATATAATGATCTAATAAAAATTTGGAAAAAAATGTCTTGAAAATTAGAAAATGAACGTATTATTAATGTGAAATTATTTTTAATAAATAGTTTTATTTAAAAGGAATATTAATCTTTTTTAAAGATATTGATTTATTAAGGAAAGTTTAATTCTTGACTTTAAATAATTACTTAAGAATCTTATTTAACTTCAGAAAAGTAAATAATGTTTTCTAGTTAATATTTTAAATGTTTAGAAGCATATTTCATAATATATAACTTTAAGGCTTTACAAATATATTGTATATAGTTTTAATAATGGGAAGTTTCATTTAATATTTGAAAATTTATTTAAATATCTCATTTAATTCTAGAAAATCATAAGAAAGTTCCTAAATAGTATTAAGTGATTTTATTATATGATAATGATTTTACATATGTAGTGAAGTTTTTTTGATGTATTATATCGATTGGAATAAAAAGAAATTGTTTTCAAGTTATAGATTTGTTTTAAAATAGTTTATAATTATGGAAAATTAAAGAACGACCTTTATAAATTATATTTTACTTGTAAAGTTATTTTGGAAGCTTTGCATATAAGAAAAGATTATGTAACGACCCGTATTTTTAACAATGGGATATTTAAATAATTGAAATATTTAATCATTAATTAAATGAAGGCTAAAAAAATATGATTTTTCACATATGGTCGAATCAGGATTCGAGATCACTTTCGTTGAGTTCGGATTGACGTTGCGAATTAAGTTGAATATAGGCATCGCTATATTGGGAGATCGGGTGATCCGATAGCCAAAATGATCTTGAAATGCACGAAATTAACATCTCGGGGCGCAGTCTCAGTTAGTGATGAGATCTATACTATTGGATCCAAAGAAATAAGGTAATGTATGCAGACGAGTTTAATAGTGATCAGATGTGTCGTGTGATCGTACGGACTCAAAACGTATGACATTTATTCGAGAGAATAAATAAATGGAGTAAAATATTATTATAAATACCACTCAAAATTTTCCTTTCCCTCTCTAATCTCATTATTCATTTACTGTGGCATTCCTGAAGGAGAAAATCATGGCTGCTCCTCTTCTTTACCTCCAAAAATCAAAATCCATCGATCCGCTCCATGATAAATTGCGAGATCATATTCATTGAGATCAGAGCGAGGAGAGTTTCAAATCCATATGCACTATCTAGCATGCAGCTGTCTTGGCTGAGATCCACTATTCCATGGTCGAATCTAGGGTTAAGCTTTGCCGAAGATAGGGGAAGCGAGAGACAGATCGGAGATCACCGTTGCGATTCTCGTACGAAGGAGCTACCATCCCCAAAATTTGGCCACAACCGATCGACTATTATGATTCGCGACTTTAGCCTAGGCGAAGCCATAGTGTCGGGTCACATTTTGATAGGGAGAGGTGGTCAAGGATTGCTTGATTGCAGATTGAATAGATCGCGAAAGGGACACTTTGCATTCGTCAGTTGTCAATTTCATGGAGTAATCGTGATGAAATCAAGATGTATGTGCATGATTTTTGGGTGCATAGGCTGGGATTAGAGATTTGAGGAAGAAGGATTAATAGAGGTAATTAGGGTAATTAATTATAAATTAAGTGAATTAATTTTTTAAATAATCTCTTATCTTATATCGGCCATATCTTTTGCATACGAGGTCCATTCTGGATGCGGTTTCTTGCATTGCATTCGTAATGGAGAGATCCACGTTTTGGAAATATTAGGTGATGAGATGGTTCCTAAATAGTATTAAGTGATTTTATTATATGATAATAATGATGTTATTCAGGTAGTGAAGGTTTTGTGATGTATTATATGGATTGGAATAAAAAAAATTGTTTTAAAGTTATAGATTTATTTTAAAATAGTTTATATTTATGGAAAATTAAAGAATGGCCTTTATAAATTATATTTTACTCGCAAAGTGATTTTGGAAGCTTTTTATGTAAGGAAAGATTATGAATTGCAATAGAATTACACAATCTTTATTTATAGTATTAAATATAAAATTGTATTCTATATTTACAGTATAAATTATTTTGAAGTTTTACTATGTTTAAACTATACAAATTAATTTAAGAAGTACTATTTTATTTATTTAAATCAACTTTCTTTAATGAAGTTATTTAAATGTTATTGATGATTTTACTTTTGTGTAATGAGAATTCTGAATAAACGGAGTTATAATACCATCTAGTCTCGAACTTCCGATAATATTTCTCCAGTTATTCTTTGTACTTGTTGTATAAGGAATTATGGAGATTGAATGTAGTTTATGACCATTGAATAAATGGTTTAGTAACATGCGGTGGTATGAGACGTTGTTGTGATATTTATTCGATTATTCATTGTAAGTAGATGATACTCATGTGATGGAAATCATGATATGGAGATTATACTTATGTGAGGTGACACTCATATGTATGAATAGGGTTGATACCCATATATATCAATTCTATGTGTTATGTATCATGATGTACTCCTGTTATTAGCATTAGAGCGAACCAAATAGCTAATATCTATCCTAACGGCCTGATCTCGAACTAGCGCCCAGATTCGTGACACTCTATAGTATTTATAATAGGGAAGTCACCCTTAGCCCCTTGTGCCACTTAGGCCCGCAGTCTATAACCATAGGGACGAGCTCTGGTCATGAATGGGGCTTCACGTTGGTAAATATGTGTCATGATGACAATAAGGTAACCAAGACTGTAAAGTCGGGTTAGATGATCCATGTGGTGACTCTAAAGCGGGCATACGTCCACCAATCTCCCTTCTGGTTCTAAAACAGTGACAGATTGGCATATACTATTCATACACCTGACCTAAGTACATATATGGGTTAGGCTACCTACATGTTGAGGTATGAATCTACTTGGGACCTTTTCTCTCTAATACAGTCAATTTGCATCACTATTTATTATTATGTGTTATTTCTATATGAGAAGATGTGATTATACATGTGGTAGGTGTCTAGAGTATAGTTGATCTTCATATCTTTTATTGTATATGATTTAAGAGATATGCGACCTATTTTATATCGATTGATGATGGTATTTTATTTTTGAGATTGAGTGACATACTTGGGCATTGTTATGTGCTAGCCTGACTATATTTGATCATATCTCGAGTACTAATGATTTTTGAATTTTTGATGATGATTCTGGATATAAATGATTCACCTATTTGATATTGATTTAATTAGATAATATTTGATGCGATTTTATATGGGTGATGACATCTTTATGCTTGGTTTCCTAGTTGTTGCCATTTTGTTATACTATTGTTGTGTATGATATCATTATTATACTATGCATATTCTATATCTACATATGTGTTGACCACTATATTGTGACATAGTCCGACTTGTGTGTTATTTACGTAATACTCGGGTCAGTCCGATACATTTCAGGATTAGGGGCAATAAGACCAGCTTATGGATGTTAGGCATAGATGGAGGATAGATGTAACGACCCTGAATTTTTGACATTTTAAATGTGAATATTTAATTGAGTTTAAATATTCGAATGATAGTTTAATTTGAAATTCGAGATATCAGAATGAATTGGGCAATTTAATTAGTGAATTTAATTGTATGAAATTGGGTAAAATTTTGAAATTGGAATTTCAAGCTTGTTAAAAATATTTTCAAGGCTTAGAAAATCTATATTAATAATTCTGAAGGTATTGGAACTTTCAGAATTGAATTTGGAAATGATTTGTTCAGTTTTGAATTTTATCGTTTAAACTGAATTTAAAAATAGCCTTCCGAGGCACAGTCTCGGAATTCGACGAAACCAGTCTCATTGGATCCGTAATATTATATTATTACCGGATTTCAATTTTCGTAGTGTTTGGAGCTATTGTGTGATCGTACAATAGGTAAATGCGCTGAAATTATATTGAATTCAATATAATAACTGAGTCCAAAAAGCTATCTTCTCCATACGATCGAATTTGGACTCAGAACCTTTTCCATTGCATTCGAAATAGGGTTATAACATTACGAACGCCTGGTGGCACGCCTTAACAGGAGGTCGAGATTTCAAGTTGTGTTTATCGAGACAATTTGAATTTAAATTAAATATATATTTATATATTAGTCAACTTCAGCCGTAATTCAATCACCTCAGCAAACTTTTTTTCAAAATATCTGTAGTAGAGAAATTTCTACACGCATCCATCTTCACGTGTTTCCTCTTTTCTTTTCAAATCACGCATCTTCTCTTCACAGTTGTAAACGAAAGAAAAAAATTCAAATAATGGCTGAATAAAATCACTCTCTCGTTCTAAGTGAAAACTTCTTTTTCCAGTAAAATTCAAAACAATAGAAGATACTCCTTCTATTTCATCGTTCCAATTCGAAAATGATGGAAGTCGATAATCGATTTCCAGAGAAAGAAACATAGGATGAACGCGAGCCTCTTCCCCTCCCAATTCTACGATTCTGTTCATGAAATTAGTATCGAATCGCGAGGCTAGGGCAAAGCAATCGTATGCCCAATCTCGAGCGACGTCGTCATCAATTATGGGGCTCGAACCAGGATGGCGGCGCATTAAATCTGGAGGTGCGAATGGCAATCGAGGCAGTGGTTGGGGTTTCGACGATGGGCAAGTTCGTTCGTTCGAGGTATGGGGGGTTTCGATTCGAGTGTAGTGGTGTCGCGATGGTCTAGAGGAGCTCGGGCATGGCGTTTTGGGCCAGGCGAGTCTAGTGCGAGGTAAAAGGGGGTGTTCGCGAGCGACTTCGCGATTGGGAAGAAGGGTTGTCGAAGCTGGGTTCACATCTTTTTTTGTAAGGTATATAGGTTGTACCCGATTTTATTTCACAAAAAATATATATTGAAGAAGAAAGGTTATTACAGTAAAGGAAATTGGAAATTCTGTTTTGTTATTTACAGAAAGAGAGAAAAAAAATATATGAATATAAATATATCTATATAAAAATATACATACCTATTTCATTTACTGTTTAATTTTAAAAATATGTATTAGGGGATTAACTTGATCAATCAACTTATTTAATTATGTTAGTTACTAAAAATTACTTGACATAGAGAATTAGTTTAAATTGAATAATTAGTTAATTAATTTATAAAATGAAATTGATTATTCGATTTTTTCCGAATATTAATAAATTGTATATAATTGTTTATACAAGGTCTAATTCTGTGAAGAAAAGCAAGCTGAAATGGAAAATGGATTGCAAATTAAAGCAAAGGTGAGATCTTCTCACTAAATAAAAATTGGATTTGCAGTTATTGATTGATTGTTTGAATGTAATAGTATATATAGTAGTATATATATATTAGAGTTGTTGATTTCCCGCATTATATAGCGGATGAGACCCTATGCGCCACATAATAGCGGATGATATTTTATAAATCCCATATACCGCGATATTCCACCTCGAAGTGGAATTGGTATTGTGCTAACATCTGTGGATACAGGGAAACAGGTTGGAGGGATCCAACTGGATTCCTCAAATTGTATGAATTTGTTTCATATGTTGTATGAATTTGTTTCATATGCTGTGTGATGAATTATTGATAATCCATGAATGATTTTATTGATGATTGAATTTGTTGAAGGCTATAATTTTGCTGAATGCATTTCTGGTATCGTTGTATACCAGAAATAAATAAAATTGGATTTTTGAAATCAAAGTTTGAAATTTTAAGGAAATTCCTCCTTAAAGAATTGAGTGAATTTAAAAGAAGGAATTTAAAAGCATAAAGTTGATTTTTGAAATCTTATTGATTATTTCCAGAATATAGGAAAAGATATTAATAAATGTGTTTTGAATAATATTGTTTAAAAGTTGAAGAATTTATTGAAAAAGGAATCTTAAATAATTTGGAAAGAATAAAGGGATTTATTTAAAAAGTGACAAATTTGTTTGAAATCCAATTGATAATTGATTTGGTATTGGAAAATAAATCTTTGGGAAATTAATAAGATAATTGATATGGTGTTTGAATGAAAATTTATTTTGTGCTGAAATAAACTTGGAAATCAATTTGTAATTGATTTAATGTTTGAAATAAATTTGGAAATCAATTTGAAAGTTGATTTGGAGTTGAAAGTGAATATTTGAGAAATTGATTTGAAAATCGTATAAAAAGTGAATATTTGGGAATGTAAATTCAAAATGGAATTAATAAAGGAAAGGGAAATTTGTTTTAAAAAAAAACACCGATTTATTTTTAAAGTGTGGAAATAAATTTGCGGATTTGGAACGTAAATTTAAAATGAATCGATAAGGATTTATTTAATTGGTTTAAATGGACCATTTTGAAATGGAAGTGTATTTTCCTTGAAAAGTCGAGTATATTTCCAAAGTAGTTTTAACTTATAAATGAAGAAATTCTGAAATTGGATTTAGGGGAATATTTTGGAGATAAAGTATTTGAACTCGGCAGATTTCCAGTGGAAATGAATAAATATTAGGAGATATATCCCGTGTAAGGAAATTGATTTGAAATTTGTTTTCAAAAGTTTGAAAGGTGAAAAGTGATTTAAAATTGGTTTCAAATGGTTGAAGTGTTGAAAATTATATCTTGAGAATATAATTTTGAAAATAAATAATTTGGGAAATTATTTGAAACCTGGTGATGTTGTGAATATCGATTGATAGTTAAATAACAGACTATAAATATTGACCTTTAAATGGGTATTTGTTGTGATTTGCTTGAAATTTGAATGCAACACTTATTTTTAAAATAAGCACTCATTATTCGGTTTAGCCAGAGAGGACTTTTTGTCATATAACCCATTCCGAATAATGATACGATGTTATGAATTGCAATTGAAGACTGGTGTTGAAGACCAGGTGTTTGCGAGAACAATAGGACAACCTATCGATTGTCTCTGCACTGAGTTGCTCCAGTATAGAGATTCCCTATGTGATGGGAAGTCCGATCGGGATTGTGAATACCCGGATTTGCAAGGGCTTCTTTGGAAGTGCCTTCGGTTCTGTTCGAACCCGGAACAGTCTTGTATGGTTGTATGTCTGACACTACACTTTGAGATATAAAGCCGATTTCTTTCAAATACATTTCTGTTTGGTGGCGGAGAATTTATTTTCTTAGCTTAACACCCTTCTCTGAGACGTACGAGCTCAGAGGTTATGTAGTTGAAGGTTATCAGTGATATACTCCCAATTTGGTAGTGTGGCATGCTAAGTGTTGCTGTGTGTTGATGATCATTTGTTGATCAAAGCATGGCTTTCGTGTAAAGCGTAGCTTTGTGGACGAGACCTCATCGGACCTCACACCCCGGAAATGGTCAAAACAGGAAAGATGCGGCAAGGTTATGAGGGTCGCTCCCTTTAGGGTATGTCATTTCCTTATGGAAAAAGGTGATATTATGGTATGGAGCCCAGATATTTACTTGTGTGGTTGCTCCAATCTCATTTACTGTGTGATTGTTGCTTTGTGATCGAGGCGCCTCGGATAAAGGTCCCAAAGGACCGGGGGGTGGCATACTCGAGTAGTAGTTACCTAGTTACAGAGGTAACCCGGCCTTGTGTTGGCAGAGATCCGGGTAGGTTCTCGGGACGTCTCGCCAGAGGCGTACCCATGTGGCAGTAGGAAGTTCCTTAGCCTGACCATTTGTTGGAAAATCCAAAGAAACAATACGAACCTTGTACGGTTTTAGTTGTATAACCTGCTATGGAATGTGGCGGTAACCTGCTATTGAACATAGTAGCTATAGTAGGCATAAGTGAGAAATGCCTATGCTGGCTAAGATTAATATTATACTTTCGAAATGTTTTCCACACTAGACATTAATAATAATATCAACTGATTTTTCGTAGTAAGCATATTTGACTATCATAAGGAGAAATCTCCTCCAATTCTGCGTTTGCATTGTGTGTGTGGCGGGAGGCCTTATGGTAGTTTCATTTTCCAAAAGCATTACAAATTTCTTTTATTTTCTTTGTGGAAATAACTGTTTTACGATCTCACACCAGTCACCATGACTGACTCGGAGTTTATTGTTCCCTTTCTAAACTCTGGGTGCCCATAATTTTCCACACGGGCAACCTAGAGTTATGTTATCATGAAATTCTGGATATTCTAGAGATTTGGAGGCAAACTGGATGGCGAGACGTACACTCGTACTTATTTATTTATTCCGCTGTGTATTCTGTATGGGGACAAGTTTATATAACTGTCCATTGTTGTATTGAGTTGTATATTGACTCTCATTGCTGTATTGTATAAACTGATATAGTTCTTTGTTTAAAAGACTAGTGATTATCTATTATATATATTGTTCCGCTGCGAATGTGAGATTCTGATATTGTTTCTATTTCTGTTTTTTCTGCTCTCTTTTTCTTCTGTCTTCTTCTACCTCTTCTTTTTAACCCTAATGATTCGGTTTTCCGGCATTCGATTATGCGGCAGTTGATACAGTGGACGTATTATTGTCGACTTTCGAGCGTCGAAAGAGCGTATCGTTACATGTGGTATCAGAGCAATTGGTTAAGCGATAACCTTGGCTCTGTTGGGTGTTACTCATTAGAGATAGAGTCAGTAGTACTCTAGAATGAGTGTGAGTGTAATAATAGATATGAGCGCGTATTTGTTAGTGAATATAAATTTTTTTTTGTAATGTGTTGACTTATCGGTTGATTGTTTATAGATTCTGGTCGGTGCAGTCTGGCCAACTGTAATCGATAGGGGTTTCTAAACTCTTAAACAAGATAAACCGACACAGTATTGTTTTAAAATAGGGTAAATGAAATAATTTTACCCAAAACTATTTTTGTATAGAAAAGAAATGATTTTCTATGATTTATTATCATATATGGATGCTTGGTTGTTAGGAAGTGATAATATTGAAATATTATCATTGTTGTATGGAAATTGAATAAGAAATAATGGTATAACCAAAGATTGGAGATAAATTCATTTAACAAATGAAATTTATAAACATGAATTGAAAGTATAAGGAAATAAAATTCATATACGAATGGGATTTGAAAATATGAATTGTAAGTGTAATCTATAATTTGAAATAGAGTTTCATAAAAATATTTGAAATAAAATTCAACTTGAGTTAAATTGAATAAAAGAAAATTGAAGAAGTGAGTCTAACAGACTAAATGATTGGAATAAAAGACAAAATTATTAAGATGAAAAATAAATTGTGAATGAACGAATGAGGTTACATTTGTAAATAAGTGAATTGGAAGTTGAATTAGTTAAATTAAAATTGAATTGTGAGTTGAATAAAAATGGTTTGAATTTGCATATAAATTCAAGTAGTAGAAATAAATTGAAAATTTCCTTGTTATAGATAAGGTAAATTCAGGATGAATTGAATATGGAAATTTGAAATTTAAAAAGGATAAGTGAATATACTAATTGAATTAAATTAGTAGATGGAATGGATTTGATAAATGAAAAAATCAAATCAAAGATTTAAATTGGAAATTGTTTACAAGGAAACTATAACTTGAGTTTGAGTTGAAATAACTTAAGTAATATTGGATAAAAGCTTGACTTAAGTAAAAATTGTGAAATGGTTATTGTCGAATTTTATTGAATGGTTTTCAATGAAATTTGTTTGATTAATGAAATGCAAATTGAAATTGAATAGAAATGATTGTATAAAATTATATGAGTTAATGAAAGCTAATAAAAATTGATTTTTGAATCAATTGAAATAGATATGAATTCGTTTTGCTTAAAAATGAATAGAATGTAAGAAAGTGAGCTGTAAATCACTTGAATTGAATGGAAATTGTATGTGAATTGGTCGTAAGAAATTTAATTTGTATCGAAACCATATAAATTGCTAATGGAAATAATTTTGGATGTATTGCTTATGAAATCTATGTATTTGCTATTGAAATTAAGTGAAATGTAAATGAATTTCCTATATATGACACTTACGTGTTTAAATTGAGTAAGTACAAGTTTTTGGAAGCCGTTTGGCTGCATTTGGTCGCGCAAATGCTAATAAATAAGCCGCTTTGCTTAAAATGCTAATAAAGGTACAACTACGCAATACAAAATAGGAAATATGAACAGTTTTTGCTTTTCCGACCGTGTGGGTCGATGTATATATATTTATATCTTTTTGTCAAATTGCAAAAGCTCCTCCGTATAAGGGAGACTCCGCCAAAATTTTCTGAAAATTTTGGGAGTTAGAAAAATTTTGAAAAAAAATTGGAAAATTTTTGTTAACGGAAAATTGATTTTCAAATTATAATGGAAACGTAGAAATTGAACTAGAAAAGAGATTTTGGTTTCTGAAGATAAAATGAATTCAAATAGAATTGTAATTGTAAATTGAATTCAAATGGAATTGAAAATGCAAAGTTGAATGGAAATGAATATATAACTTTGTTAGTGAAGTGAAAATAAATATAAGTATGTAAATACTTATATTGAACTTAAGAAATGGATAATGGAATTATTAAGTAAAATTTAGAATTGAGAAAATTCTTAAGTAAAATGGGTATTGGGAATCCAATAAGTAAATTTGGACATTATTGTTAAGCAAAGTATACAGGGATTAGAAAGGCTATAGGAAAATGGAATTGGATTTTGATTTCGAAGGTAAATTTGAATTTGTTCGACAATAAGGTATGTATTTAAAAATTTCAGTATGAAATTTGATGAGTTTCTGATTTTGCCACTTGGCATTTTGTTTTCTTTTAGAATTTGGGAGTCCGTAGGGACATTTTGTAGTCGTACCGAGCTAGCCGCGCAAAGGAGATGCTGGCGAAATTTTCGAAAATTTAGAGAGTTAGAAAATTTTTTAGAAATTTTGGGATAATTTACAATTTGAATTTAAATTTAAATTTGAATTGTGAAGTAAAATAAAGTTGTTTGAAACTATGAAAGTGTTTGGAAAGTTAGTTGAAGTAATAATAGATCTTTAATAAAAGATTATTTTGGCGAGTTGATAAAATTGTTTGGGTTTTGGGAAAATGATAAACGGGTATTGGAGCATTCTTCTTAACTTGTAATTTCGGGACGAAATTCTTTTAAGGGGGGAAGAATGTAACGACCCTGAATTTTTGACATTTGAAATATGAATATTTAATTGAGTTTAAATATTCGAATGATAGTTTAATTTGAAATTCGAGATATCAGAATGAATTGGGCAATTTAATTAGTGAATTTAATTGTATGAAATTGGGTAAAATTTTGAAATTGGAATTTCAAGCTTGTTAAAAATATTTTCAAGGCTTAGAAAATCTATATTGATAATTATGAAGGTATTGGAACTTTCAGAATTGAATTTGGAAATGATTTGTTCAGTTTTGAATTTTATCGTTAAACTGAATTTAAAAATAGCCTTCCGAGGCACAGTCTCGGAATTCGACGAAACCAGTGTCATTGGACCCGTAATATTGTATTATTACCGAATTTCAATTTTTGTAGTGTTTGGAGCTGTTGCGTGATCGTACAATAGGTAAACGCGCTGAAATTATATCGAATTCAATATAATAACTGAGTCCAAAAAGCTATCTTCTCCATACGATCGAATTTGGACTCAGAACCTTTTCCATTGCGTTCGGAATAGGGTTATAACATTACGAATGCCTAGCGGCACGCCTTGACAGGAGGTCGAGATTTCAAGTTGTGTTTATCGAGACAATTTGAATTTAAATTAAATATATATTTATATATTAGTCAACTTCAGCCGTAATTCAATCACCTCAGCAAACATTTTTTCAAAATTATTTGTAGCAGAGAAATTTCTACACGCAACCATCTTCACGTGTTTCCTCTTTTCTTTTCAAATCACGCATCTTCTCTTCACATTTGTAAACGAAAGAAAAAAATTCAAATAATGGCTGAATAAAATCACTCTCTCGTTCTAAGTGAAAACTTCTTTTTCCAGTAAAATTCAAAACAATAGAAGATACTCCTTCTATTTCATCGTTCCAATTCGAAAATGATGGAAGTCGAAAATCGATTTCCAGAGAAAGAAACATAGGATGAACGCGAGCCTCTTCCCCTCCCAATTCTACGATTCTGTTCATGAAATTAGTATCGAATCGCGAGGCTAGGGAAAAGCAATCGTATGCCCAATCTCGAGCGACGTCGTCATCAATTATGGGGCTCGAACCAGGATAGCGGCGCATTAAATCTGGAGGTGCGAATGGCAATCGACGCAGTGGTTGGGGTTTCGACGATGGGCAAGTTCGTTCGTTCGAGGTATGGGGGGTTTCGATTCGAGTGCAGTGGTGTCGCGATGGTCTAGAGGAGCTCGGGCATGGCGTTTTGGGCCAGGCGAGTCTAGTGCGAGGTGAAAGGGGGTGTTCGCGAGCGACTTCGCGATTGGGAAGAAGGGTTGTCGAAGCTGGGTTCGCATCTTTTTTTGTAAGGTATATAGGCTGTACCCGATTTTATTTCACAAAAAATATATATTGAAGAAGAAAGGTTATTATAGTAAAGGAAATTGGAAATTCTGTTTTGTTATTTACAGAAAGAGAGAAAAAATATATATATATGAATATAAATATATCTATATAAAAATATACATACCTATTTCATTTACTGTTTAATTTTAAAAATATGTATTAGGGGATTAACTTGTTCAATCAACTTATTTAATTATGTTAGTTACTAAAAATTACTTGTCATAGAGAATTAGTTTAAATTGAATAATTAGTTAATTAAGTTATAAAATGAAATTGATTATTCGATTATTTTTCGAATATTAATAAATTGTATATAATTGTTTATACAAGGTCTAATTCTGTGAAGAAAAGCAAGCTGAAATGGAAAATGGATTGCAAATTAAAGCAAAGGTGAGATCTTCTCACTAAATAAAAATTGGAATTGCAGTTATTGATTGATTGTTTGAATGTAATAGTATATATAGTAGTATATATATATTAGAGTTGTTGATTTCCCGCATTATATAGCGGATGAGACCCTATGCGCCACATAATAGCGGATGATATTTTATAAATCCCATATACCACGATATTCCACCTCGAAGTGGAATTGGTATTGTGCTAACATCTGTGGATACAGGGAAACAGGTTGGAGGGATCCAACTGGATTCCTCAAATTGTATGAATTTGTTTCATATGTTGTATGAATTTGTTTCATATGCTGTGTGATGAATTATTGATAATCCATGAATGATTTTATTGATGATTGAATTTGTTGAAGGCTATAATTTTGCTGAATGCATTTCTGGTATCGTTGTATACCAGAAATAAATAAAATTGGATTTTTGAAATCAAAGTTTGAAATTTTAAGGAAATTCCTCTTTAAAGAATTGAGTGAATTTAAAAGAAGGAATTTAAAAGCATAAAGTTGATTTTTGAAATCTTATTGATTATTTCCAGAATATGGGAAAAGATATTAATAAATGAGTTTTGAATAATATTGTTTAAAAGTTGAAGAATTTATTGAAAAAGGAATCTTAAATAATTTGGAAAGAATAAAGGGATTTATTTAAAAAGTGACAAATTTGTTTGAAATCCAATTGATAATTGATTTGGTATTGGAAAATAAATCTTTGGGAAATTAATAAGATAATTGATATGGTGTTTGAATGAAAATTTATTTTGTGTTGAAATAAACTTGGAAATCAATTTGTAATTGATTTAATGTTTGAAATAAATTTGGAAATCAATTTGAAAGTTGATTTGGAGTTGAAAGTGAATATTTGAGAAATCGATTTAAAAATCGTATAAAAAGTGAATATTTGGGAATGTAAATTCAAAATGGAATTAATAAAGGAAAGGGAAATTTGTTTTAAAAATAAACACCGATTTATTTTTAAAGTGTGGAAATAAATTTACGGATTTGGAACGTAAATTTAAAATGAATCGATAAGGATTTATTTAATTGGTTTAAATGGACCATTTTGAAATGGAAGTGTATTTTCCTTGAAAAGCCGAGTATATTTCCAAAGTAGTTTTAAATTATAAATGAAGAAATTCTGAAATTGGATTTAGGGGAATATTTTGGAGATAAAGTATTTGAACTCGGCAGATTTCCAATGGAAATGAATAAATATTAGGAGATATATCCCGTGTAAGGAAATTGATTTGAAATTTGTTTTCAAAAGTTTGAAAGGTGAAAAGTGATTTAAAATTGGTTTCAAATGGTTGAAGTGTTGAAAATTATATCTTGAGAATATAATTTTGAAAATAAATAATTTGGGAAATTATTTGAAACCTGGTGATGTTGTGAATATCGATTGATAGTTAAATAACCGACTATCAATATTGACCTTTAAATGGGTATTTGTTGTGATTTGCTTGAAATTTGAATGCAACACTTATTTTTAAAATAAGCGCTCATTATTCGGTTTAGCCGGAGAGGACTTTGTGTCATATAACCCATTCCGAATAATGATACGACGTTATGAATTGCAATTGAAGACTGGTGTTGAAGACCGGGTGTTTGCGAGAACGATAGGACAACCTATCGATTGTCTCTGCACTGAGTTGCTACAGTATAGAGATTCCCTATGTGATGGGAAGTCCGATCGGGATTGTGAATACCCGGATTTGCAAGGGCTTCTTTGGAAGTGCCTTCGGTTATGTTCGAACCCGGAACATACTTGTATGGTTGTATGTCTGACACTACACTTTGAGATATAAAGTTGATTTCTTTCAAATACATTTCTGTTTGGTGGTGGAGAATTTATTCTCTTAGCTTAACACCCTTCTCTAAGATGTACGAGCTCAGAGGTTATGTAGTTGAAGGTTATCAGTGATATACTCCCAATTTGGTAGTGTGGCATGCTAAGTGTTGCTGTGTGTTGATGATCATTTGTTGATCAAAGCATGGCTTTCGTGTAAAGCGTAGCTTTGTGGACGAGACCTCATCGGACCTCACACCCCGGAAATGGTCAAAACAGGAAAGATGCGGCAAGGTTATGAGGGTCGCTCCCTTTAGGGTATGTCATTTCCTTATGGAAAAAGGTGATATTATGGTATGGAGCCCAGATATTTACTTGTGTGGTTGCTCCAATCTCATTTACTGTGTGATTGTTGCTTTGTGATCGAGGCGCCTCGGATAAAGGTCCCAAAGGACCGGGGGGTGGCATACTCGAGTAGTAGTTACCTAGTTACAGAGGTAACCCGGCCTTGTGTTGGCAGAGATCCGGGTAGGTTCTCGGGACGTCTCGCCAGAGGCGTACCCATGTGGCAGTAGGAAGTTCCTTAGCCTGACCATTTGTTGGAAAATCCAAAGAAACAATACGAACCTTGTACGGTTTTAGTTGTATAACCTGCTATGGAATGTGGCGGTAACCTGCTATTGAACATAGTAGCTATAGTAGGCATAAGTGAGAAATGCCTATGCTGGCTAAGATTAATATTATACTTTCGAAATGTTTTCCACACTAGACATTAATAATAATATCAACTGATTTTTCGTAGTAAGCATATTTGACTATCATAAGGAGAAATCTCCTCCAATTCTGCGTTTGCATTGTGTGTGTGGCGGGAGGCCTTATGGTAGTTTCATTTTCCAAAAGCATTACAAATTTCTTTTATTTTCTTTGTGGAAATAACTGTTTTACGATCTCACACCAGTCACCATGACTGACTCGGAGTTTATTGTTCCCTTTCTAAACTCTGGGTGCCCATAATTTTCCACACGGGCAACCTAGAGTTATGTTATCATGAAATTCTGGATATTCTAGAGATTTGGAGGCAAACTGGATGGCGAGACGTACACTCGTACTTATTTATTTATTCCGCTGTGTATTCTGTATGGGGACAAGTTTATATAACTGTCCATTGTTGTATTGAGTTGTATATTGACTCTCATTGCTGTATTGTATAAACTGATATAGTTCTTTGTTTAAAAGACTAGTGATTATCTATTATATATATTGTTCCGATGCGAATGTGAGATTCTGATATTGTTTCTGTTTCTGTTTTTTCTGCTCTCTTTTTCTTTTGTCTTCTTCCACCTCTTCTTTTTAACCCTAATGATTCGGTTTTCCGGCATTCGATTATGCGGCAGGTGATACAGTGGACGTATTGATGTCGACTTTCGAGCGTCGAAAGAGCGTATCGTTACAATAGAGTACTATTATATATCATTATGTGTTATGTTACTCCATAGATGTATGTCATTGAGATGTATATTGGACTCATATATTATATTATTTAGAGATAGTAGGAATTTGACTTATTTTGTATCCTACATGATTTTTGTATATACCTATTATATATTATCGCTGCGACAATGACTTTGTGTTCTTTGACATTTATTATATATATTGTGCATTATTCTATCATGGAGACACACATGTTTATTATTTTATTCCAATAATGTGTACGTAAAGGTGAGTTAATATTCGATTTTGAAATACGAACTACTATTAGCCCAAGAGAATATACACCTGTGTAGCCTATTATCGCCTTATTCTCTATATTATCTGATAGTATTACTTAGTAATACTCTTTGATAGTATGGGTATAGAGGTGGAGCATTTCATTTGGTATCATATCAAGTTTAGAAGAATACATTGTATATATGAGACACGAGTCATAGCCTAGATGAGACTTAGAGTCCCTATCCCTTTGGGTGTGTTAGACAGTTACTTTATAATAAGAAATAATAGGTTTATACGATGACTACTGGGATAATCATTAGGGGATATACTTGTTGTTTCTATATATTTTCATTTCTAATTCATTTGAGCATACACTTATAAATGGTTGTGGACCGACCAGTAGTGTCGGTATTGATATTGAATATTAGCTCTGTGGTGGTTTGAAATTAAATTGTTGTATGTTGACCTATTAGTGATCGGAGTGGCAAAGCGAAAGTTGATGGATTGCGTTCTACTGAGCATAAAGATTGGTTCATTTTATTGTATGTATGTTTGATTGTAATGAATTTGAAATAATTGTTTAAGAATAATATTGTGTAGGAATCTCCACTTGAAGGTTAGAAACGTACTCCAATATGGATATTAAGACCTTACGGTGCCTTCAGCGGTGAAGCTGCTGCTAGAAATTTTGGAAATTGTATTTTATGAAAAATAACATACTAATTTTGTACATGTGTAACTATTTGAAATTATAGTATGAATTTAAATGTGATGTATAAATTGTTGATAGTGATCTATTATTTTAATAAATTATAAAGGGCGTTTGTAAATGTTTCAAAGCAGGCAAGCATATGTTTTAAATAAAAATCTTTTGACTCATACATACATGATATTTGAAATTGTTTTATAAGAATAAGTGAGTGTTTTGATTAGAAATCTTTTTGATAAATTATTTGTTTATAAAAGTGGTATTTGGTTAATTTTATTATAAGTAAATAAGTATTTTATAAAGTAATGTTTTATAAAGGTATATGTATTAAATATTAAAAGAAATTTTTGAAGCAAAAAAAATATGTTAATATGTCCGTTGAGTGGTTTAAGAATTCTGGTCGATATGTCTAGCCAACGTTATCGATAGGGATTCCTAAACGTTAGGATGAGACATATGAATAGAATGTTTTATAAAGATTTTAGTGTTTTGAAAAGATTAAAATGTTTCAAAAGGAAAAATTATTTTATATAATATTAAAGCAGTATTTTGGATAGTAGAAAAATGTTTTGGAAGGTGTGTTAAACTATATTTTGAAAAGAAATTGGTGCTTTGAATTATGATATGAGTAATAACATAAAGTTTTGAAATTACTAGTGATAAATTTTGGAAAAATGTTTTGAAGATAAAGTTGCATTTTAAATGAAACATGATGAGCTATATTTGGAAGGAGAAACCATGCATAGTTTTGATAAATCATATAAAATAGTTTGATATGAAAATGTAAATATGATTTGCAAAAGATATTTTGGTGAATATTTTGATATGAGAATATATTTGTTATTTGATATAGATATGGATTATGAAAGATATTTTATAAGTACAAATATATATGATGGGCGACGATTACAGCCATTGAATTTAGTAGATAATTCAGATTGCTGGCGAGGTAGTGTTGATCACATGGTCAATATTGCAGCCAACTGATATTGGTAGCTACTAAAATAGATGGCAAGGTAACGTTGTTATATTTTCTAATATTTGAACTTTTGGAAAACAAAAATATATGCTATATTTTTAAATAAATTGTGTGTGATTTATGGAAGGTTGTGTATGACTTGAATTGGTTTCTATGGATATTTTAATTTATGTGAATATGAAATATTTTATGTAGCTTAGATTTTTTTAATTTGTGCGAATGTAAAATATTCTAGTAAAGAATAAATTTTTAAATCTAATATTTTAGGATTAAAAAAAGTTTTATATTGTTTTAAGTATTGTGAATTCTGGGACATTTTCGTTCTATAGAGATTACTCCGAAGCTTTTCGAGAATTACAACATATGGGTGAATATTTTAGTTATTTGTATAAATATTGACATCTTCCAAATGAGTTCATTAGGAACCCAAAGTCCATTATTGTAAACATTAGGCAAGGAAGATAAATGTGAGTCTTAGGGTAGGCCATCGATAAAGATCTAAATATTGATTTTATATGATTTTGTTAATATTGTTAGTTTTGCATTTAAATGTTAATTATAGACAGTGAAGTAAGCTAGACGTTATTAGGTTCCTTAAGAGGGAATTACGAGGACGCAATTTTCTTAGAAGGGAAAGTCGGTAATAAACTGGCACTGAGAAGTAATTAATTAAAAATTATTAATGGTGATTTAATTAATTAAAATGGAATTTAAAAAATTAATTAAGAATAATTTGGATTTATTTATGAATTTTTGAATTTGATGATTAAATAATCAGTAATTAAATCTAATTGTTTTGGAAAGAATTATTTAATAAAAGGATTATGGAATTAAATATTTTAAAGCTATGGTTTAAAGTAATTGTCGAATTTAAATATTTTGGAATAGTATTAATGTTTTAAATTATAATAATATTAAATGGGATTGAGGAAATTTCATAAAATTTAATAGTAATATTAAATGATATTACAAATATGTTTTGAAAAGAAAGCAATTTTATTTTATTTAAATAAGGATTTTTGTAATTTATTCAATAAATGGGTTTAAAATGTAATTAAAGAATAATTAAATTAAAGTGTGTTAAAATATGGAAATAATATTTTATAAAAATTATATAATAAATGAATAATGTTGATTTGAGTATAAAATAATTTTTAGTGGAAATTGAAATTAGTTTGGGCAAATAAATAAATATCCACTAAAGTGGGAAAAATTGAATATTTTTTGGATAAATAATTAAATAAAAAGAATTTTAGGGTAATAAACTCTATAAAATTCCATAATCTTGCACTATCACTTAAGTGATGTAAATATGATTTATTTTGAAATTTAATAGCCATTTGAGTTTGAATAGAAAATAATTTGTAAAAGAGAAGGAAATGAAAAAGAAAATACTTGTTTTAATATGCATGAAATCCAAGCCCAGTTAGCCCAAACTCATTATATCTTATCTAGACTTCTCTAAGTTTAGAATTATCCCTCCACCATATTCATTCACATATACTCCCATTTCCCATCATTTTCTTCTTAGCTTCATAAAACAAAATTTATGTAAAACCATCATCTTTTTCTAAAAGTCAAATAAAATAAAATAAAATCCTATAAATTCTCAAATTCATATATATGCAACTCAACACCATGCTACATCCTTAGACAAGAGAAAGTCAAAGATTTGATTATATTTTGGAGTTATAAAGATTTTGAAGTAAGAAGAAAGGTGAACTTTCAAATAGCAATAAGGAATTTAAGGCTTCTTTAGAGTAATTTTACTCACTTATCTATGTCTATATATATATATATTGTTATAATTTCTTGCCATATGTTTACTTTGTGAATTATATGTTATTTCTACCTTTGAATTGCTTACGATATGATTGGAATTTTATTAAATGAAGTCATTTTCATTGTTACTTTGTTGTGATGGCGTCATGGATGGGATGGAGCTCGAAAGGTAGGGTGGCGGTCAAAGCAGCCAAGGATTGGTTGCATAACCCAGAACACATCGGTTCTAGGTCAGGCACCGGTCCAACTATCCAAGAGGACCGGTGCACCGTTGGTGCATGGTCTTTTTCCACGTAATGCACTAGCCCTTTTATCTATATATTAAAAGATGTTTTAACTAAAATTTGAAAAAAAAAATGCATTTGAAAAGTAGAAAATGGACGTATTATTA
The DNA here is from genome assembly GCA_030737815.1 of Allium fistulosum. Taxonomy (NCBI): domain Eukaryota; kingdom Viridiplantae; phylum Streptophyta; class Magnoliopsida; order Asparagales; family Amaryllidaceae; genus Allium; species Allium fistulosum. Next base: position 223,403,283 of record CM060905.1, read on the forward strand.
ATGTGAAATTATTTTGAAGAAATAATTTTATTTAAAAAGAATATTAACTATTTTGTTAAAGAAATTGATTTATTAAGGAAAGTTTGATTCCTGACTTTAAATAATTACTTAAGAACCATATATTACTTCAAAAAAATAAGTAATGTTTTCTATTAAGTACGTTAAATGTTTAGAAGCATATTTCATAATATATATAACTTTAAGTAAGGGTTTTATAAATATATTGTATGTAGTTTTAATAAAGGGAAGTTTGTGTTTAATATTTGAAAATTTATTTTAACATCTCATTTAATTCTAGAAAATCATGAGATGGTTCCTAAATAGTATTAAGTGATTTTGTTATATGATAGTAATATTTTATTTAGGTAGTAAAAGTTTTGTGATGTATTATATGGATTGGAATAAAAGAAATTGTTATAAATTTATAGATTTATTTTAAAATAGTTTATATTTATGTAAAATTGAAAACGACCTTTGTAAATTGTATTTTACTTGTAAAGTGATTTTGGAAGCTTTGTATGTAAGGAAAGATTGTGTATTGCAATAGAAATACATAATCTCTATTATGGTATTGAATATAAAATTGTATTGTATATTTACAATATAAATGATTTTGAAGTTTTACTATGTTTAAACTATACAAATTAATTTTAAAAGTATAATTTTATTTATTTATTTAAATCAAATCTCTTTCATAAAGTTGTTTAAATGTTATTGATGATTTTACTTCCATGTAACGAGAAATCTGAATAAACAGAGTTATAATACCATATGGTATGAGACTTTCAGTTATATTTCTCCGGTTATTATTTGGACTTGTTATATAGAAAATTATGGAGATTGAGTGTAGTTTATGAGCTTTGAATAAACGGTTGAGTAACACACGGTGGTATGGGATGCCATAATGATATTTATTCGGTTCTTCATTGTAAGTAGATGACACTCATGTAACAATAATAGATATATAGGGATTATACTTACGTTAGGTGACGCCCAGAGGTGTGAGAAGGGTTAATGCCCATATTTTTTACTCCATGTATTGTCTATCATGATGTACCCCTGTTATTGGAGTTGGAGAGAATTAGATGGCTAGCATCCATCCTAATGGCCTGATCTCGGGGTCGCACCCCAGATCACTTAGGCCAATAGTCTTTTACCATAAGGGTGAGTACTGGGTCATGACCGAGGCTTCGCGTAAACAAGCACCGATGGATACATGTCACGATCACTGTAAGGTAAACAAGACTGTAGAGTCGGGTTAGGAGACCCATGTGGTGACTCTAGAGCAGGCATACGGTCAACGGTCTCCCTTTTGGTTCTAACAGAGTGATAGATTGGAATATACTATTGATACGCCTCACCTATGCATAGATATGGGCTTGGCGACCTAGATATAAATCTATATGGGACTTTGTGTCTATCATATAGTCAATTTCCATCACCGTTTATTATTATGTGTTACTTCTATATGAGGAGATGTGATTATACCTATGATAGGTGTCCAGAGTATAGTTGATACTTGTATCTTATATTTTATATGATTTTACAAATATGCGGCCTATTTTATATTGATTGATGATAGTATTTTATTATTTGAGATTGAGAGATATACTTAGGCATTGTTGATTGCTAGCCTGACTATACTTGATGATATCTCGAGTATTGATTATTCTGGATATGGATGATTCAGTCATTTGATATTGTTTCGACTGGATAATATTTGATGTCATTTTATATAGGTGACGATATCTTTATGCTTGGTTTCATGGCTGTTGCCATTTTGTTATACTATTGTTGTGTATGATAACATTATTATGCTATGCATATTCTATATCTATATATGTGTTGACCACTATATTTAGGCATAGTTTGACCAATGTGTTATTTACGTAATACTGGGTCAGTCCGAGACATTTTCGGATCAAGGGCAATAAGACCAGCTGGTGGATGTTGGGCATAAATGGAGGATAGAGTACTATGACATATCATTATGTGTTATGTTACTTTATGGATGTATGTCATTGAGATGTATATTGGATGTATATATTATATTACTTAGAGATAGTGGGAATTTGACTTATTTTGTATCCCACATGATTTGTGTACATTTCTATTGTATATTATATGCAATAATGACTCTAATCTATGTCATTTATTATATATATATATATACTGTGTATTGTTCTATTCTAGAGATACACGTGTTTATTTCTTTTGCACCGACATTGTGTACGTAAAGGTGAGTTATTATTCAGTTTTGAAATATACACCTGTTTAGCCCAAGGGAATATATATGTGTGTAGCCCATATCACCTTATTCTCTTTATTATCTGACAGTATTACTTCGTAAAACTCTTGGATAGTATGGGTATAGAGGTGGGGTGATTCATTGGGATTGCCCTGAATGATACACATAGATACCGTATTAAAATGTTTAATGTGGAGCATATGCGATGGATTCTTTATGCATTGGCAGTAGATTATCATATATGTTATGTTGTCTACTATATCACATTTTGCTTATGTACTCGGCACATTGAGCGAAAACCAAATCAAATTAAGGTTGCTAAAGGGTAATTAAGGGTATTCTTAAGTATTTGCGAAATACTAGAGAATTGTTGATGAAAACAACGAACTCTTTATCCTTATGAAGGATTTCTCAGACTTGAACTTCATAAGTGATATTGAGCATAGTATTTCAATCCCAAATTCATGTTCAAACCTTAGTTAAGGATTTCAAAGTTGAAAATGTTCGAAACAAGAGGTTGTTGTTGATTCAACCAAAAGTCTAAGTACATCGCCTTGAGTAGCGTCATAATAAAAGTAATGTATGTGTGCATACATACATATATACATACACACACATATATATGCCCAAATATAGAACTAAGTTATGAGTGATTCCAAATGTTGAGAATCACATAACAATATTATGCGATAACAATGACAGGATACAGATCGTGAATGAATCTAAAGTTCGCTAAAATTCAAAAATCATGCTCCTAAAAGTTCCACATGATAAAGGCAGTTTATCAGCATTGGAGAGAGTTGATTAACATAGTAGATATTAATAAAATATAGCATATCGATCCAAATACACTTCAAGTCCTACCTTGTTAGTATAGTCATCAGAGCTGCTATAAGAGAGAAATCCTTAATGAATTTCTGACAACGGCCAGCCAACCACAAGAAACATCTAATCTTTGTTAGGGTCTCAGTTCTCTTCCAGCTATTAATAGCTTCAACCTTTGGTGGATCAACAAAAATATATATTCTCCGAAACTACATGACCAAGAAACTTTACTTCTCTTTTTTATAAATGATATTTTGAAAACTTAGCCTTTAGCCAATCCTGCCACAATGTATCTAGCACTATTCATTTATAGAATACATCAAAATATCATCAAAAAATACCAGGATGAATCTATCTAAATGCTCTTGGAAGATCTGATTCATCAAGTCTACAAATAAAGTAGGTACATTGGTCAGTCTGAAGGGCATGACTAACCAATTGTAATAACCATATCTTGTTCCAAACATCGTTAATGGTAAACTTTCCTCTACCACTCTTAACTAATAGAAACTCTTTACTAAGTTATGAAAATACCTTGGCTCCACTCAATTGATAAAAAATATTTCGACTCTAGGAAAAGGATATCGATTCTTTACGGTCTTCTTATCCAGCTTTCTATAATCAATATATAACCATGATGACCCATTCAGTTTCTTCAAGAATACCGTTACAAATCCTCAAGGAGAATTGCTTGATCTAATAAAATTCTTCCCTTCTACTCCACTAGCTACATCTTTAATTCCTTTGTTTCAGTAGGTGTCATTCTGCTAGGTTGTATACTTATGGGTTCAGCTCCTGGTAAGAGATATATTCAAAACTCAATTGCTCGTTTTGGTGGTAATCCCATAACTGGCTCAAAGACATTAGCATATTCTCTTACTATAAAAATCTGATTTGTTTCATCCAACACACCTTCCATAGAGCCCAACAATACATATACATTGAGCTCGGTTCTTTTAATGAGTATATAATTTAATTGCATCCATCAGTTTGTCTTAAGGATATCATTCTATCACGACAAAATTTCCTAGCATCATATTGGCTTAAGAAATCCATACCCAGATTATCCCAAACCTAAAAAATCAAACACATGTGAATTGTGGGTAAATTGAAGACCTAACAAATCAAATTCTATGTAGTCACATCTCATTTCAAGGGTTGCATAGCCGCATATTGGATTTGTAACCCTTGGAGAAGTTATAAGGTATGTCGGGTAAAGGTTCAATCTATATACCAAAAATTTAGAAATAAAAGAATGCGATGCGTCAATAACGAAAAACACTTTGACATGTATGTTATGTATAAGAAGTGAACCTCCCAACATAGTATTTCCCTTCTCTTTTGTAGTCCATCCAAAAGTTGTAGGTTCCAAAGCATAAACCTTTCCTTTTCAACTTTTACTAGTTCAGAATATTCTCCCCTAAAGTGCACCATCTTATTACAATTACGACATCTCACTCATTTCTTATCAGCAACATTCTTACTATCACCAGAAAGACACTCACTAACAAAGTGCCCCTTCTTGTTACACTTCCAACAAGTCTCCTCATATTTTCCTTTCTTTGGAACTCTACCATTTTGAGCTCTCTTCTTACTAAAGAACTTCCTTTCCTTGCCTTAGAAACCCAGGGACTTCACAAACTTATTCTTCCAAAGAGATGCAAGTAAATTTCCACTCGTAGCCACATCCATAACAACATTAAATGAATATATAAGGTGTTGCATAGTTTCCCGGTAACTCTTATGCTTCGATCCCTAAATAAGCTTCTAATTCATCTTAAGAAAAGTACTAATAACAGCATACCCATGTCTTGACAGTTCACTAAAGTTGGTTGCATATTCCAGAAGAGCCATACTCCTTGTTCTAACTCTGAAAACCTCAAGTATAAATTGGATTTTGCTACTTTAGACAAGAACTTCTCCACAAACCTCTCTCGGAAGTTATCCCAAGTAAGATCATCTTCTGGTACTTTGATAGCTACCCTATTACACCAATACAAAGCAGCTCCTTGCAACTGCCTTGAAGCCAACCTCCTCTTCTGTTCATCATTCAATCCCAAATTAGGAAAACTCCTTTTATAATAAAGAAGCCAATCCTCCACCTTGATGGCATTCTCAGTCCCCATAAATGGTTCTCCTCCTAGACTAGTATAGTGTTTATTTAATGTGACTTGATTATTCCGAGCAACCACTTCATGCACAAATCTCTCACACTACTAGCGTTTCGTCCTACCAACCTAGCTGCTACTCTGACTTGCATCATATTTATAAAGAATTGATACATCATCCCCATATAAACCGGTGAGGTTCCAACATCTATATTTGCATTAGTATTGGTAGTTCAGTTAGCATTTATCACATTTGGCTCAATGTTTTTGTTAGTTATGGTGCTTCCAACTCCTAAGTTAAGCCTTTCACTTTTAGTACCCATATCAACAATTCTCGTAATTTTCTTATGAATCTTCTTACGATTCATAAGAATGGACTAAACATAAGGAGGGTATAGATAAATATACATACTTATATGTATATATATCCAATAACAAGTACATTACTATAAAGCTATCCTATTCCCCAATTTTTATTCTTTCTATTTCATTTGGATTATATTTTTTAAAAATCTTATAAAGTTTTAAGTATTGCTATGCTCTGATACTATGTTGTAACATCCTTAATTTTGAGTTTCGAAAATAGATACTAATGTTGTGTAGTCCTCTTTAGTATTATTTTCCAACGTCAAAATGAGATCAACCATTATATCATTAACATAAAGAGCACAAAATTTTACAATTTTTTGAAATAATTTCATTTAATCATTTCTAATTCATTACATGTCAATTACCCAACAACGACATCATTCAACTAAAATATAATTACATGAGCAACAAACGATGATACCCCTTTAAATGATCGGAGTCATAACTACTGACAGTTACAATACTAGCCGTTACATATAAGAACTAAATCATTTATACTGCATGGTGCAAAATAAACTAGACTAGCGATAGTTTGCCTCTTGCACACGTCTAGAAAATTTATTTGTCTTAACCTAAAAAACCCTACTCTCGATAGACTCAAGTGGGTACCCGAGAGTTTAGCGGGTAATCAAAAATTTTGTGTCAGGCAAAAAGTTTGATGTGAATAATATTAGTTCATTCCAATAAAAAAATAGATACATGGTGAGATAATGCTGCTGAGCAAAATGGGTTCCCCTTCACTAGTATCTTATAATCAAATTTCAAATGTAACATGCGTCTGCAACCATAATGGTTATAACATAACATAATATAAAGAAAAATAGGTCAAAGTGAGTAGTCTGGTATTTGGTATGGTCTAAGGGTTACACATACCCATATTTACCTATCCCATTAGGTGTCCGAACATTGGCATAGTTTTTTGATGTTGTAACAACCCGTATATTTGGACCATTTAAATTGACAATAATCCACACATGTCAACTTAAATAGTACAAAACACGAATCATTAATGGAGTATATGTATATAAATGAGAATCATCACAGAATCACAGACAGATACAATATAACAGAATAACGCAGCGGAATTACAACAATGTCATAATAGTAGTTCATGAAGCTACTAAGTAAATACAACAATGTCTCAAGCAAATGGTGAAATAGAAATACATAGATGTCCGATACAAGTATCCTAATAGAGTAGAGCAATACTGATAAAGATAAATGATAGTCTTCAAAGTCTTCAGCCTCCAAGCAGCACAGCAACAGAAATCCTCAGACTGACCCGAGCATAAGCACAAACAAACACTCGAGTCAGGACATATATTCTTATACAAGATAATATGGTTCAAATTTGAAATAACAATAACTCAAAGATGAATGGAATAACATCTTTCAGGATCCGTTAAACTATCTATATATAGTAGTGTACGCTAAGTAGATAATGCCTAACAGTAACATCAAGTATCAAAATAGTGTCAAGGCGTTACCATTTATTCCCCTTAACACATTTATATAGCATCATAGTCTATACAGCACTGTAAACTCCACCGTAAACTAGTGGGCTATCAGGGAGTACTCCATAGGTATAATACAAAACAAATCGTAGTGGTCGCGCATAGGGATACAAGTATGACAAGGCACATGAGGCAATACCCATGGTAGTGAAACTACCGTTTGCCTGATCTGGACTGGTGAGAACGCATCGCCGCAACGATCGCAACACCGCGATACAACACTCCAAATTCAAGGGTGCGCACCAATCAAAAACAAGTAATGAGTAGTATAAGAAGAAGTGTGTTCGCTAGAGGTAGCTAACCTCATTGGCCCGACACGACTCCTGTTTATGTCATTTCCAATTTGACACAAGTGTCAAAGTCATCAATTATCGTTCTCTTTTTTCAATCATCAACGTACATCATTCCAACCACTTCATTCTGGATCACACTCCGCGTATAATAGTTATTAAAGCGGTATTCGGTTTAGACATAGAGTATGTCCCTAACCGATCCCGGTCTCTTTAATAACTTCGTAATTATTACACCGATTGGTCATTTAATAAGTTTCAAAAAATCAAATCAATTCACTTTATAATTCGAAAGTCAACATTCCATTTGACTTTCTATATCAATTTCCCTAATTTACGTTTTAAAATTTCAAGTTTCAAAATTTCAAATTTCTACTTGATTACACAATTCAACTTCTATTTGATATAAAGCAATTCAAAAACCGATTTAAATTTATATATGGATTTCATTCAATAATTATTTAAATTAAATAAATTCAACGTTTCAAAACAATTCGAATTAAATTTCCAATTGATTAAATCATTCACTTAAGTTTACCTATATTATACCCGAACTTATAAATTTAATTTAATTGAATTTGCCAAATTAAATTCTCTAAATTACAAGTTTTGTATTAATTTCAATAAATAAATCACAATTATCTCTTATTAAAGAAATTCAAATTCACTTATTTCCTCATCTAATTAAATAATCACAAGTTAAATTTCTTCGGTAAACAAGTTACAAATTCGTTTAATTATTAAATAAATTTACAAAAAACTCAACTCAACAATTCATTTAATTTTAAACAACATTCTTTCATCAAACATTTGTTAATATTTATTTCAATTTATCAAATATTTAACATTTAAATTTCACTAGAGTTTAAAATTCCAAATTTAATTAAAACCCTTCATTTTTCTTTTAAATCAAATCCTTATTTTATTTTTATTTTAAATCAAATTGTTCGACCAATCGGGTTTTTTTATTCTCTATCCTAGGTCAAGTGTTTAATTGGGTATTTATCATTTCAACCCGATTCCATTTCAATTCAAAATCAAAAGCATAGTAAAGGGAACTTGCAGTGTGATAACTGGGATTGTGTCAAAGTAAATAAACAAGCAATAACAATAATCAATAACAACACAATAATTTATTTAAATAATCCTGAAATAATCGTATTAAATTTACATTATAATTTTATGTAAATTAATACAATTATTTCTAGAATCTACACTATCATTTCATGTAGATTAAAGATTTTTACGCTATTATTTTATACAATTTTTACACTCGTTATCTACCTATTCAAATCCATACTTCATCAAATTTATATGATATGAATTTTGCCTACATTGTTTCAAGTGTCGTTAACTATATTTCTACGTGTCAACTAATTAAACACTTCAAAGGTTATACAATGCGGATTTTTAATTTAATCAATTTCCAATACATGTGTCAATTTCAAAGTGTTAACTACCATACGTCTAATTCTAGTGTATATTATCTATCACTTCATGTGTTAAAAATTTAACATTCAATATTAACACCAACAATCATCAATATTATCTACCACACTTGATTATTATTGTATAATAATATAAGTCATGAAATTTATTCACCTTTAGTGGTTAAAGAGAATGAACGACGAAGCACGAAGAGGCACGAATAGACTTTATTCGAACACAACCCTAACACAAACAACAAACAAGTTGCAACCATTGACAGAAAATAATATCGCGTCAACTTCCAATATAACATTCATATATATATATATATATATATATAATCATATATACACACATACCTACCAATGAACAAAGAAAGAGAAAAGGAGCTGAGAGAGTGCTGTTGCAAGGTGGAAAGCTCAGGTAGATACTGCTATAACAAACAGAGAAGAACAAAACTATTATATTTTACTTTATAAATTATTTTAATATAAACTATTTTATATAAATCATTTTCAATATTTTTTTTATTATAAACTATTTTAACTTATAAACTATTTTTATTTTATAAACTATTTTATTATATACACTAATTTTAATATCTAAACTGTTTAAGAGGAGAGTGTTATGAATTCCAAAATGTTATGATTTCAAACTATAGTTTCAAAGTGTTATGAATTTCAAGGTTTTGGTTTCCAAAGTGTTTTGATTTTTTAAAGACTTACGATTTCGAAAGCGATATTAGTTTGGAAAGTGGTATGATTTTGGAAATGGATTTATTTGAAGTGAAATTGATATCGTAAGATATGGTTTTGAAATGGCAATGATATTTGGGTTTTGAAATATAAACTATTTTGAAAGTTTATTAAATGACCAATCAGTGTAATAATTACATAGTTATTGAAGAGTCCGAGATCGGTTAGGGACATATTCTCTGTCCAAACTGAAAACCACTTTAATAACTATTATACGTGGAGTGTGATCCAGAATGAAGTGGTTAGAATGATGACGTTGATGGATTTGAAGAAAGAGAACGATAATGGATAGCCTTGACAATTGTGTCAAATTGGAAATGACTTAAACAGGAGCCGTGCCGGGCCAGTGAGGTTAGCTACCTCGAGCGAACACACTTCTTCGTAAACTACTCATTACTTGTTATTGATTGGTGCGCACCCTTGATTTGGGAGTGTTGTTTCGCGGTGTTGCGATCGTTGCAGCGATGCGTTCTCACTAGTCCGGATCAGGCAAACGGTAGTTTCACTACCTTGGGTATTGCCTCATGTGCCTTGTCATACTTGTATCCCTATACGCGACCACTACTATTTGTTTTGTGTTATACCTATGGAGTACTCCCTGATAGCCCACCAGTTTACGGTGGAGTTTACAGTACTGTATAGACTATGATGCTTATATAAAATGTGTTAAGGGGGATAATGGTAACGCCTTAACACTATTTTGATACTTTATATTACTGATAGGCATTATCTACTGAGCGTACACTACTATATGTAGATAGTTTAATGGATCCTTAGAGAATGGTTATCCCAAACATCCTTTGAGTTACTTGTATTTCAGTTGATATTTCACTTGAGTTGGATTTATTGATATAAGAATGTTAATCTTGACTCGAGTGTTTTGTGTTTTGCTTTACGCTCGAGTCAGACTGAGTGATACAACATTCGAGACTCACCTTTGGAGTTGGAGCTTCGCTTGGAGATCCAGCTATCTATCCAGCTTTCAGATATTCAGTTGATTCCAGTGATGTATTCTGATCTTGTATTTGACTATTGTATTCGAGACTTCTGTTGTATCTTGTTTAACTCTGTTATATATATAGTAGCTTCATGAACTACTATTCTTTTGTTTCCGCTGCATTATTGTTATATTACTCTGTGTCTGTGATTATTTTATTTACTATATATGCTGAGTTTTGCCAAATTTAATTTACAATCCATTGTTTTGAATTATTCAAGTCCGGCATGTGTGGATTTATTGTCGATTTGAATGCTCCAAAATACTGGGTCATTACAGTTTAATTGGGTATTTATCATTTCAACCCGATTCCATTTCAATTCAAAATCAAAAGCATAGTAAAGGGAACTTGAAGTGTGATAACTGGGATAGTGTCAAAGTAAATAAACAAGCAATAACAATAATCAATAACAACACAATAATTTATTTAAATAATCCTGAAATAATCGTATTAAATTTACATTATAATTTTATGTAAATTAATACAATTATTTCTAGAATCTACACTATCATTTCATGTAGATTAAAGATTTTTACGCTATTATTTTATGCAATTTTTACACTCGTTATCTACCTATTCAAATCCATACTTCATCAAATTTATATGATATGAAATTTGCCTACATTGTTTCAAGTGTCGCTAACTATATTTCTACGTGTCAACTAATTAAACACTTCAAAGGTTATACAATGCGGATTATTAATTTAATCAATTTCCAATACATGTGTCAATTTCAAAGTGTTAACTACCATACGTCTAATTCTAGTGTATATTATCTATCACTTCATGTGTTAAAAATTTAACATTCAATATTAACACCAACAATCATAAATATTATCTACCACACTTGATTATTAATGTATAATAATATAAGTCGTGAAATTTATTCACCTTTAGTGGTTAAAGAGAATGAACGACGAAGCACGAAGAGGCACGAATAGACTTTATTCGAACACAACCCTAACACGAATAACAAACAAGCTGCAACCATTGACAAAAAATAATATCGCGTCAACTTCCAATATAACATTCATATATATATAAATATAATCATATATACACACATACCTACCAATCAACAAAGAAAGAGAAAAGGAGCTAAGAGAGTGCTGCTGCAAGGTGGAAAGCTCAGGTAGATGCTGCCATATCAAACAGAGAAGAACAAAACTGTTACTACCCTTTACAACACTCTACCACATATATCCAATTATATATGCAACAACAAAAAGAAATATGGTTTCCCCATGAAAGCAAAATGTGAAGGTTTGGCTGTTTGTAAATAGTGGAACGTTTCTCTGTTTTTTTAGAAACTATTACAAATATATATACATACGTATATATATATATAATCTATATATATATATACATGCATTTGCAACATTTCTAGGCATGGAACAGAGGCACGGGCTCGGCTGGTCACTGGGGTGGCTCGGGTGGGCGGCGACTGGCAGCAGGTGTGGTGAAGGAGGGAAGTGGGTGTATGAGGTGGCAGCAGGGGTGGGTGAAGGAGGGAAGTGGGTCTGATCTCAGGTGATGGCTTTGGTAGTTGGAGCGCGAACTCGAGGGGTAGGCGACACGCGGAGGAGATGCAGTGGCCTGGTCACGGCCGAGATGAATGGTGACGGGAAGGAAAACAGGCAGTGTTTTCGGGTTATCGGTTGCATGGGTTTTGGGTCGCAAGTGGCGAAGCCACGATGGCCGGAGGGGACTAGGCGAAGCGGTGCGGTGGGGTGCATGATGGCGAAGGTAAGAGGAAGCGGGAGGTGCTGTGCAGAGGCCGGCGAATGTAAAAGGGCCATTATTTTATTTGAAATGTGACAGGGAAATGAAGAAAAAAACAAAATATAAGAGGAATAGGAAAGAGAGAGAGGTCAGAGGTACGTTTGTTACCTGTAGCAAATGGAAGAAATGAGGCTTGAGAAAAGATCCAACGAATGTTTATATTTCAGCTGGGTATACCAATGGTTAGTAACCATTAGACAAGGAAATTTAAATTTTTTCTTTTTTGTGGTTACGAGATATTTTGCATATTCCCCATGCTATCAACAGCTGCTGCTACATTTTTTTATGCTCATAATTCAGCTGCCCACCACCCTCATCAATTAAATTTAGCCAAAGATTTTGAATGCAAATGGGCTGACAAATTTTGGGTTGGAATATTATTTTGTTTTAATTCAGAAATAAATGGGTACAATCAGGTGAATTGGAGTGGGCTGAAAATGGACTGCATATTCATTTAACTGGTCTGTTTGAAACTATTAACTTAGTGCGACGATTTACGCCGAACTCTGATTTGTACAAATGAATATAATATTCTGATCGTCACGACGATGCACTTACAACGGTACACAGATATTGCCAATATGACAGATCTCTCAAACTCAAATTTTCGCCGATTTAATTATTCGTTTGACCAAACAATTTAAATGAAGCAGACGACGACGGAATTAGACGAAACAAAATGCGATGTCTTGATCAGATAAATTTTTTACAACATTACTGTGTAAAAATATTTAGATTGGGAAGATGAAAATTTTCGCACTTCGAAATGAACTGATATACAACAAAAACGCGAACGAAATTTACTGCGATATTTTGCGACGAAACTTTTCCTATATCTATAACTAACTAGACACATATTATAAATGAAGTTTGGACGTTAACTGAGAACGTATATAAATTTCAAAATTTTTTATATTAAAATAATGGATTTAAAATTTAAAATTGGGTCGGAAATTCAGGGTCATTACAATCTCCCCCACTCAAAACTTTTCGCCCCCGAAAAAGAACGAGGCGGAAAAAGTAGGAAGGAACAAGTAGAAAAACAAGATAATTTTTTTTGAGAAAAATGAATTATACCTGAAATTAGTAATTCGGGGTTTGAATCCCGAATGCTATCCTCAGTTTCCCATGTGCAATCTCGGTCATCTGCACTCCACTGAACTTTGACGAGATTGACCGACTTCCTTCTAAGTTACTTCGTCTCACGATCGACTATCCGAAGAGGCTTCCGCTCAATGGTCAAGTCAGGCTCGATAACCAATTCTTCCAACTGAGCAATGGGAATGGTCATAGATGGGTCGCGCACTACTTTGCGAAGATGTGAAACATGGAACACATCGTGCACACCGGCAAACTTCTCTGGTAATGCAATTCTATAAGCCAAGGTTCCGATCCTTTCCGTAATCTCAAACGGACCAACAAATCTGGGAGCAAGATTTCCCTTCCTTCCAAATCGAATAATATTTTGCAAATGCGACACTTTGAGAAATACTTCGTCTCCTACACTGAATTCGAGATCTCTACTTCTTTTGTCAGCGTAGCACTTCTGTCTGTCTTGTGCCTTCTTTATCTTTCTCCTGATTTCCTCAACTTTCTCGGAAGCTTCCATAATCATTTCCGGACTAAGCACTAATCGGTCTCCAGACTCAATCCAACAAGCTGGCGATTTGCACGGTCGTCCATATAAAGCTTCGAACGGTGCCATACCAATACTTGCCTGATTTATTAAAGAAAATTTAAATTCCAATTCAAATATACCTATTCAAATTTGAAATTCGATTTCTTTACCTGATAACTATTATTATAGGTGAATTCAACCAAATGGAGATGGTCTTCCCAGGATCCACCAAAGTCTATAATACAAGCTCGGAGAAGATCTTCCAAAATCTGATTCACCCTCTTAGTTTCACCATCTGTCTGAGGATGATAAGCTGTGCTCAGATTTAGTTTAGTGCCCAAAGTATCTTGAAATTCCTTCCAGAATTTACTAGTGAAAATAGGATCTCTATCGCATACGATACTAGATGGTACACCATGAAGTTTAACAATTTCCCTCATGTATATCTCGGCCAAACTCGAAGCAGTACGAATGGTCTTGACTGGAATAAAATGAGCGGATTTCGTCAGTCTATCGACAATCACCCAAATGCTCTCGTTACCTCTTCTGGTCCTTGGTAGCCCATCAATAAAGTCCATGGAAATCTGCTCCCACTTCCAACTTGGAATCTCTAGAGTTTGAAGCAAACCTGCCGTCTTCCTGTAATCAGCATTAACTTGTTGACAAGTTGTGCATCTACTAACATAGGTAGAAATATCACGCTTCATCCCACTCCACCAATATAACTTCTTCATATTTTGATACATCTTTATGACTCCTGGATGAAATGAAAGCGAGGATTGATGGTTTTCTCTCAGCACTTCCTGTCTTAAACCATCAACATTTGGAACACAAATTCGGTTGTCGATCCTCAAAACTCCATCATTATCTACTTGTGCACCCATTTTACTATCAACATTTCCAAATCTACCGAGAACTATTTCCTTGATACGATAGAGCAAAGTGTCCTCGTATTGCTTGGCTATGATTCGATCCATAAGAGCTGGGGAGACAACGAGCTGAAATAACATGCCTTCAACAAGATCACAACATATCATTGCTTTGTTTCTGCTCAAAGCATCGGCTACGGCGTTTGCTTTCCCTGGGGTGTAGTTAATATCAAGATCATATGCAGCTAAGAATTCGAGCCATCGGACTTGTCTCTGATTCAAATCCTTTTGTGAGAAAATATATCTCAATGACTTATGGTCTGTGAATAATTCGAATTTGGTCCCCAAAAGATAATGCCTCCATAGCTTTAGAGCAAATACAACCGCAAGAAGCTCTAAATCATGAGTTGCGTAATTTGCTTCATGGGTCTTTAACTGACGACCAGCATAAGCAATGACCTTTCCATTCTGCATTAAAACTGCTCCTAACCCATCCCGACAAGCATTAGTATAGACGGTCAATCCTTCGCTTCCGTCAATAACTATAAGAACTAGGGCAGAGGTCAACTTTCGCTTCATCTCATTGAAAGCTGATTTGCACTTTTCATTCCAATTAAAATTGACATCCTTTCTAGTCAGTGCGGTGAGCGGTGCGGCAATCCGAGCAAAATTTTCTATAAATCTACGATAATTGCCGACCAAGCCCAAGAAGCTACAAATATCTGTAGGAGTTTTGGGAGTCTCCCAATCCTGCAAATTCAAAGGATTCGAGTTTTAGAAAGAGATAAGACGTTCGGATAGAACAACGAATAAGGATAGAACTTACATTGATTACGACGATCTTAGCTGGATCAGCCGAAATCCCATTCTCCAAGACAATATGACCAAGAAATCGGACTTCATTTCTCCAAAAGTGGCATTTCGAGAACTTGGCTTTAAGTTGATGACTACGAAGGGTTTCAAGGACAAAAGTCAAATGTGCCTTATGCTCTTTCTCATCTTTAGAGAAGACGAGAATATCATCGATGAAAACAAGAACAAACTTGTTAAGAACATCAAGGAAAACTTTGTTCATCAAGTCGACGAAATAAGCTGGAGCATTAGTTAGGCCGAACGGCATAACCAGCCATTCAAAGAAACCATTATCAGTGCAGAATGCTTTTTTAGGAATACTCTCCTCAGCAATTCCGAGTTGGTGAAAGCCGGTAGGCAGATTGAGTTGAGAGAAAACTTTAGCTCCATGGAGCTGGTCGAATAAATCATTAATGCGGGGCATTGGATATCTGTTCTTATGTGTGAGCTTGTTTAGCTCTCTATAGTCTACACACATTCTGAGAGAACCGTCTGACTTTGTGACAAATATAACTGCAGCTCCCCACTCTGAATGACTTTGCCGTATCAATCCTTTAGCAAATAAATCTTCAATTTGAGCATTCAATTCTGCCTTCTCTTTAGGAGCCATTCTCTTGGGAGGGAGAACTACTGGTCGAGCACCAAGGATAAGATCAATGCGGAATTCAATTTCCTGCGGAGGTGGTAGAGAATTGACTTCTCCAAACACATTAGAAAAGAGCTGAACAATCGGGGTAGAGCTTAGATCATTCGGATGAGAGTCATGAGAGAATATAAAACTTCCAGCACACTCCTGAGGCGATTTACTTTCAATAACTAAAGGTTTACTCTTGTCGTCAATTAGAGAGACGATTCGAGCTTTGCAAGAGATAACGACTTCGAACTTTCGTAGCCAATCGACACCTAATAGGATATCAAATGCCTCGAATCCAAGGACATAGAAATCCCAAGTGAAACGATGCATACCATACATAAGCGTGACATATTTGCATACCCTTTTGAGGTTAGCGGGTCCTCCAATGGGATTCGATACACATAAGAAAGTTGAGGCAAGAATGGGTTCCAGTTCAAGTTGATTACACAAAGTAATAGATATGAAACTATCTGTTGCTCCAGTATCAAATAGAACTTTAACGGATAAGGTATGCAACATAAAAGTACTCTGTAATGTACCTTGGGTATCACTAGGAGCAGGTGGAGTAGGTGGGGCACGGGTGGAAGAAGTCATAGCAAATACTCCAGATGTCTTGCCCCTTTGATGCATGGGACAATCCTTCTTGAAATGGCCAGGCTGCAAACAGACATGACAGAGGTTGTTCCTGGTATCTGAGGTGGAGGAATGGCGGCACTGACAGATGTTGGACAACTGTTGGCATACTGACCCTTCTGGTCGCACTTGAAACAGGTGATGGAGGATAAGTCAATGGGCTTCTTCTGAGAATAGCCAAGCCCGGTAGTCTTCTACCAGTTCTTCCTTTGCTGCTCGAAATTCAGCTTCCTCTTTTCAGGCTGACTAGAGGATGGCTGAACAACGGCGCCTTGGTGGCTGATGCACCCTTCGGCTTTCCCTTATATCTAAGTGCATAATCCATCAGCTCGGTGAAAGTGCCATGGACATGGCCTGTGAGGAGATCATAGTACTCTGGACGTGCTCCATGAATGAACTTCTCGTTTTTCAGAAGTGGTGTATCAATCAAGCCAGATCCGAACTTTGAAAGTTCGTTAAACTTCCTTTCATACTCAGAGAAAGTCATGCTACCTTGTTTGAGGTCCATAAATGATCGGTAGAGCTGAGCCTTTCCGGCCGCTGGCATCCACTGAGCCGAAAAAGAATCCCTATTCACAAGCAAGAAAAATGATTCAAGATTCAAAGAGAAAGAAGGAATTATTTGGATGGAATTTCAGTTATATTTTTACCTAAACTGGGCCCAGGTGATGGTTTCCTCGTCAATACGGGAGGTTACTGACTCCCACCAATCCTGTGCCGCATCCTGAAGCTACCAAGCGGCCAATTGACGCTTCTGCGCGTTAGTAATCTCAAGACCAGTGAAGATCCTTTCCAAGCTCTTCAGCCACTGTTGCGCTCCAATGATGCTCTCGAAACCGGAGAATTTGATGCCGCCAAGCTGGGTGTATTCTTTGCTAAGAGTAGAGAACTTGACTGCGAGAGCTAGGGCACGTGGTGCGGGAGCATTTCCTCTACCCCCACCTCTAGCGTTCCTTCTGGTACTCATCCTGGAATACCAAAAGTGATTTAGAATCAAAGATAGAAATTTATAGAACTTAAGGAAATTCTAATCAACGAATTCAATAAAGAGGATTGAATCAAAAGGATATAGATCCTGAGATGATTCTCCTCATTCTAGGGTATGGTTACCCTATCTCTAATGAGCTTTTACAACTCCACATGCTAAGGTTTTCGGGAACCAAAGCTCTGATACCAACTGTAACAACCCGTATATTTGGACCATTTAAATTTACAATAATCCACACATGTCAACTTAAATAGTACAAAACACGAATCATTAATGGAGTATATGTATATAAATGAGAATCATCACAGAATCACAGACAGATACAATATAACAGAATAACGCAGCGGAATTACAACAATGTCATAATAGTAGTTCATGAAGCTACTAAGTAAATACAACAATGTCTCAAGCAAATGGTGAAATAGAAATACATAGATGTCCAATACAAGTATCCTAATAGAGTAGAGCAATACTGATAAAGATAAATGATAGTCTTCAAAGTCTTCAGCCTCCAAGCAGCACAACAACAGAAATCCTCAGACTGACCCGAGCATAAGCACAAACAAACACTCGAGTCAGGACATATATTCTTATACAAGATAATATGGTTCAAATTTGAAATAACAATAACTCAAAGATGAATGGAATAACATCTTTCAGGATCCGTTAAACTATCTATATATAATAGTGTACGCTAAGTAGATAATGCCTAACAATAACATAAAGTATCAAAATAGTGTTAAGGCGTTACCATTTATTCCCCTTAACACATTTATATAGCATCATAGTATATACAGCACTGTAAACTCCATCGTAAACTAGTGGGCTATCGGGGAGTACTCCATAGGTATAATACAAAACAAATCGTAGTGGTCGCGCAAAGGGATACAAGTATGACAAGGCACATGAGGCTATACCCAAGGTAGTGAAACTACCGTTTTTCTGATCCGGACTGGTGAGAACGCATCGCCGCAACGATCGCAACACCGCGATACAACACTCCAAATTCAAGGGTGCGCACCAATCAAAAACAAGTAATGAGTAGTATACGAAGAAGTGTGTTCGCTAGAGGTAGCTAACCTCATTGGCCCGGCACGGCTCCTATTTAAGTCATTTCCAATTTGACACAAGTGTCAAAGTCATCAATTATCGTTCTCTTTCTTCAATCATCAACGTACATCATTCCTACCACTTCATTCTGGATCACACTCCGCGTATAATAGTTATTAAAGTGGTATAAGGTTAGATAGAGAGTATGTCCCTAACCGATCCCGGTCTCTTTCATAACTTCGTAATAATTACACCGATTGGTCATTTAATAAGTTTCAAAAAATCAGACCAATTCACTTTAAAATTCGAAAGTCAACATTCCATTTGACTTTCTATATCAATTTCCCTAATTTACGTTTCAAAATTTCAAGTTTCCAAATTTCAAATTTCTACTTGATTACACAATTCAACTTCTATTTGATTTAAAGCAATTCAAAAACCGATTTAAATTTATATATGGATTTCATTCAATAATTATTTAAATTAAATAAATTCAACGTTTCAAAACAATTCAAATTAAATTTCCAATTGATTAAATCATTCACTTAAGTTTACCTATATTATACCCAAACTTATAAATTTAATTTAATTGAATTTGCCAAATTAAATTCTCTAAATTACAAGTTTTGTATTAATTTCAATAAATAAATCACAATTTATCTCTTATTAAAGAAATTCAAATTCACTTATTTCCTCATCTAATTAAATAATCACAAGTTAAATTTCTTCGGTAAACAAGTTAAAAATTCGTTTAATTATTAAATAAATTTACAAAAAACTCAACTCAACAATTCATTTAATTTTAAACAACATTCTTTCATCAAACATTTGTTAATATTTATTTCAATTTATCAAATATTTAACATTTAAATTTCACTAGAGTTTAAAATTCCAAATTTAATTAAAACCCTTCATTTTTCTTTTAAATCAAATCCTTATTTTATTTTTATTTTAAATCAAATTGTTCGACCAATCGGGTTGTTTTTTATTCTCTATCCTAGGTCAAGTGTTTAATTGGGTATTTATCATTTCAACCCGATTCCATTTCAATTCAAAATCAAAAGCATAGTAAAGGGAACTTGCAGTGTGATAACTGGGATAGTGTCAAAGTAAATAAACAAGCAATAACAATAATCAATAACAACACAATAATTTATTTAAATAATCCTGAAATAATCGTATTAAATTTACATTATAATTTTATGTAAATTAATACAATTATTTCTAGAATCTACACTATCATTTCATGTAGATTAAAGATTTTTACGCTATTATTTTATGCAATTTTTACACTCGTTATCTACCTATTCAAATCCATACTTCATCAAATTTATATGATATGAAATTTGCCTACATTATTTCAAGTGTCGCTAACTATATTTCTACGTGTCAACTAATTAAACACTTCAAAGGTTATACAATGCGGATTTTTAATTTAATCAAATTCCAATACATGTGTCAATTTCAAAGTGTTAACTACCATACGTCTAATTCTAGTGTATATTATCTATCACTTTATGTGTTAAAAATTTAACATTCAATATTAACACCAACAATCATCAATATTATCTACCACACTTGATTATTATTGTATAATAATATAAGTCATGAAATTTATTCACCTTTAGTGGTTAAAGAGAATGAACGACGAAGCACGAAGAGGCACGAATAGACTTTATTCGAACACAACCCTAACACGAACAACAAACAAGCTGCAACCATTGACAGAAAATAATATCGCGTCAAATTCCAATATAACATTCATATATATATATATAATCATATATACACACATACCTACCAATCAACAAAGAAAGTGAAAATGAGATGAGAGAGTGCTACTGCAAGGTGGAAAGCTCAGGTAGATACTGCCATATCAAACAGAGAAGAACAAAACTATTACTACCCTTTACAACACTCTACCACATATATCCAATTATATATGCAACAACAAAAAATGGTTTCCCCATGAAAGCAAAATGTGAAGGTTTGGCTGTTTGTAAACAGTGGAACGTTTCTCTGTTTTTTTAGAAACTATTACAAATATATATACATACGTATATATATATATAAAATCTATATATATACATGCATTTGCAACATTTCCAGGCATGGAACAGAGGCACAGGCTCGGCTGGTCACTGGGGTGGCTCGGGTGGGCGGCGACTGGCAGCAGGTGTGGTGAAGGAGGGAAGTGGGTGTATGAGGTGGCAACAGGGGGTGGGTGAATGAGGGAAGTGGGTTTGATCTCAGGTGATGGCTTCAGTAGTTGGAGCGCGAAGTCGAGGGGTAGGCGAAACGCGGAGGAGATGCGGTGGCTTGGTCGCGGCCGAGATGAACGGTGACGGGAAGGAAAATAGGCAGTGTTTTCGGGTTATCGGTTGCATGGGTTTTGGGTCGCAAGTGGCGTAGCCACGGTGGCCGGAGGGGACTGGGCGAAGCGGTGCGGTGAGGCGCGTGATGGCGAAGGTAAGAGGAAGCGGGAAGTGCTGTGTAGAGGCCGGCGAATGTAAAGGGGCCATTATTTTGTTTGAAACGTGACAGGGAAAGGAAGAAAAAAACAAAATATAAGAGGAATAGGAAAGAGAGAGGTCAGAGGTACGATTGTTACCTGTAGCAAATGAAAGAAATGAGGCTTGAGAAAAGAACCAATGAATGTTTATATTTCAGCTGGGTATACCAATGGTCAGTAACCATTAGACAAGGAAATTTAATTTTTTTCTTTTTTGTGGTTACGAGATATTTTGCATATTCCCCATACTATCAACAGCTGCTGCTACATTTTCTTATGCTCATAATTCAGCTGCCCACCACCCTCATTAATTAAATTTAGCCAAAGATTTTGAATGCAAATGGGCTGACAAATTTTGGGCTGGAATATTATTTTGTTTTAATTCAGAAATAAGTGGGTACAATCAGGTGAATTGGAGTGGGCTGAAAATGAACTGCATATTCATTTAACTGGTCCGTTTGAAATGATTAACTTAGTGCGACGATTTACACCGAACTCCGATTTGTACAAATGAATATACCATTCTGATCGGCGCGACGATGCGCTTACAATGGTACACAGATATTGCCGATATGACAGATCTCTCAAAACTTAAATTTTCGCCGATTTAATTGTTCGTTTGACCAAACAATTTAAATGAAGCAGACGACGACGGAATTAGACGAAACGAAATGCGACGTCTTGATCAGATAAATTTTTTACAACATTACTGTATAAAAATATTTAGATTCGGAATATGAAAATTTTCGCACTTCGAAATGAACTGATATACAATAAAAACGCGAACGAAATTTACTGCGGTATTTTGCGACGAAACTTTTCCTATATCCATAACTAACTAGACGCACCTTATAAACGAAGTTTGGACGTTAACTGATAACGTATATAAATTTCAAATTTTTTATATTAAAATAATGGATTTAAAATTTTAAATTGGGTCGGAAATTCAGGGTCGTTACAGATGTGCACGTAAATGTGCATATATTTACATCCATATTTTATCTCTTTTTATTTAAATAAACATCATATTTGGGCATTCGTACATGTTAAAATCAAAATTCAATTATTTTCAAACCATCATATTTTCATCTTCATTTAGGGGCAAAATGGTCATTTTTGTGCATGTGTAAATTTGAGAATTTTTACTTGGACATTTTTGATGATTTTTATAGGAATTTGGATGCATATGGAAGAGGCTTATATGAAGATACATGCATGCACAAATGAATACAAAGGAAAGAAGAGGGAAATAATTCAAAGTGAAGATCATGGAGGACCCCACCTACCACCTACCTTAATGTACAAATTAGAGGCTAATGAACATGCTTATGGAATTAATGGCTTCATGTACACTTAAATGATGATTAGTAGAAGCTAATGATTACTTGGCCTCCACACTTCCTAAGGGGTATTTTGGGAAGCCCCCTAAAAATAGAATTAGGGTTTTATGCATGTATAAATAGCCCTCTTATGTACATGTAAATGATCATCTACTCTTTCATATTAGTTAGGAAATGAAAATTACAAGTTGTAATGGCAATGTTCTATGAAATAAAATGGCTTCCAAGTCTCTTTCTCCTCTCTTTTCTACATGCTTTTCTTTGTTTATGTTAATGTTTATTTCTATGCTCTCTTTCTTTTCTTTGTTAGTAGATTAGTTTTACATTCATGAAAGTAGTGTAGCTTAATTCCTTTTGGTGTAAGTAGTTTAATTACATTCTCTTCTTTGTTATTTTCTATTTCCTTCTCTTCTTAATGTTGAAATTTACTTGTGTTGCTTCAATGTCACAAATGAGTAGCTAAACCCCTTCAATTTAGGGGTAATGAAGCTCTCAAATATTATGTAATTTCAACATTTTATGATTTATGATCTCATTTGGTTTATGCTTCATGAAGTGAGTTTTGATGCAAGTTTATACAAGTGGGTTTGATAGCATATATTGCTTATGCAAATGAGCTATTCTTGTTAGTCCATGAGTTGATGGTTTTGATGACAACAACCTTAGAATAAGATTATAAAATATAAATACTAACATTATAGTTTAGATATATATGTATATGCAGGATTTAACCATGCAGGTACCAAGAATGAAGACTGTACAGTATAGAGATTCAAGATATCAAGATTGAAGACTCATGAGTATCAAGAATATCAAGATTATCAAGAGTTCAAGATTTCAAGATAAGTATGGAGTCTAGAATTATGTTAAAACTTCACAATAGCACTGAAATCTTCATTCTGTATTTTCATTTGGGATGGAACCCATTTCTACCTTTTTAGTGGCTTACAAACCCACGACAAGTAGCTTACAAACCTACGAAAAGTGGCTTACAAACCCACGAACATCCTGGTTTTGTACAAGTTCTCGAGTCCTGATGTGATGAGATATTCTGCAGGAAGAAGCTTGCAAAACTACTTCAAAATGATTTTCAAAACTGCTTTTCAAAATGTTTTAGCTTTAAAAATTATCTTTTCAAATGATTTTCAAAAAGTTGTTTTAGCCTTAAAAAATATTCTTTGATTTTGTTGTTAAATAAATTCTTGTTTTAAACTTCGTTTGTTTTAAACTATCTTTTAATATATTTAACTTTTAATACTTACTTAGATTTAAATATAAAATTATAGTAAAATTATATATATTATTCTCTATTTTTATCTATGTATTTTATCTATAGTCAAGTATATTAATAAAGTTTAAAATAGTTTTAATATAAGTTAAAGGTTATTTTCAAAGAAAAACAAAACATTAAAATTTCCTTTGGGATGTCGACATGCCCTAGTACCCCATGTCGACATAGTGTCAGTTAGGACCAAAAATTTGAATTTCAAAAGAAGTGTCTATTCGCCATAACCTTTCATGAATAGACATGGTTGTTGTTCTTCTATAAATAGGGGTTGGTTTCAACGAATTTTATATCAGATTTTCTGGTTTTTCACTTCTCTTCTTCTTCCACATTTTCTTATTCAAAATCCTATCATCACTCTGCCGAAATCAACATTGAATCTAACTAGATCATCTCTGGTTTGATTCTCTATCACTATCTCAACAAGATCCCATTGCTATTCAGAGTTATAGGCTTCTTTGTAATCTATCTAGCGAGAAAAGATGTAATTGTAGCCTTGGAAATCAATCAAGCGAGAAAAGGTGTGATTGTAGCCTTGGAAATCAATTGGGTGAACTTGTTGCCCTAGAAATCAAGTATCTCAACCCAGAGGATTGTGATTCTGGAGGGTGTACCTCGTAGCCTTGAAACCGAGGGTGTAATTGTACAATTGCTTTTGAAATAAAATTCGTACTTAGTTGTGCGGGACTGGATGTAGGGTAACTCCGAACCAGTATAAAATCCAGTGTGTTCTTTTCTTTTACTGCATTTACTTTATTTCTGCATCTGTGTTTGATTCTGTGATTATATCCGTGTCTGAATATTGCATACATTTGTGTACAAATCAACAATAACTCAAAAAGATTTAGTAATTTCTAATAAACACTATTCACCCCCCCCTCTAGTGTTCATTCTAGCCTTAAGATCCATATTCTGCATTCCTCACATTTGGTATCAGAGCAAGGTTTTCAAAAGTTTCATAATCTGAATTTTGAAAAGTTTTCTAAATGGCTACCAACACTGGTACTGTTTCTAACACTAGTTCATTTGTAGAAGGTCGGTCTACTGTCAGACCACCACTTTTTAATGGCAGTAACTATGCATATTGGGCATGTAGGATGAAAATATATTTACAATCTGTAGGATTAGACACTTGGAATGTCACACAGAATGAATATTCTGAACCCACAACTGACTTTGCACAGTGGACCACTGAGAAAAAGGCTGTTGCACAAAATAATTCTAAAGCAATGAATATTCTATTTTGTTCACTTGATAGGAATGAATTTAATAGAGTGTCAGTTTGTAAGTCTGCATATGAAATCTGGAAAACTTTGCAAGTTACTCATGAAGGAACAAGCAAAGTTAAACAGACCAAAATTTCCATGCTCACAAATCAGTTTCAGTTATTTAAAATGAATTCTAATGAGTCTATTTCTGATATGTATTGTCCATTTCAGGATATTGTACATTCTCTCATATCCTTGGGAAAAGTGTTTTCCGAAAAAGATCAAGTCAGGAAAATTTTAAACTCTCTCACTCTAGAATGGGATCAAAAGACACTTGCAATCGAAGAGGCAAATGACATCAGTACTTTAAAGATAGAAGAATTAATTGGAAATCTAATGTCGTTTGAAGTCCAAATGATCGGGAGAAGAGAAAGCAAAGCATCTGAAAAGAAATCAATGGCATTCAATGCATTGACCGATGAATCAGACTCAGATAGTGATAATGATGAAGAGATAGATCTTATGACCAGAAATTTTCGGAAATTCTTGAAATACAGAAAGATGAATAATTTCAAGAGAAACAACTATAAGAATCCGGGAAATCAGAATGTAGTGACAAATAATGTCAAATGTTTCAACTGTGATGAACCAGGCCATATCAAAAGAGACTGTCCGTATCCAGAAAGGTAGAATCCTTTTATAAACAATGAATCAGTAAAGAAACGGAAGCGTGCATTTACTGCTACTCCAGATGACTCAGACTCATCCTCAAGCGATGATGATCAGAAGACAGATAACTCAAATTTGTGTTTCACGGCAGTTCACGACTTCAACAAATTCAAGGAAACGGACTCAGAAAAAGGTACACATTTACAATACAATTGATTGAAATTGCATGCTTAGAATTAGATGATTGATTGCTTGATTGATTATTTTTTGAATTGGTGTGTTGATTGAATTTTAAATTTATTTTATATTATTTTATTATAATTTTATTATTTTTTTTATTATTTTTTTATTTTTTTTATTATTTATATATATATATATATATTTTATGGAATATAATATAATCATAATATTATTCCAGATATATATATTTAGTCATAAATATATATATATATATATTAGAGTAGTTAGGAAAATTAAATCATAGAATATTACAGGCACATGTCGACATGGTCCCTACCATGATGTCGACATGGATACAATTTTTGAAATTCAAAATTTGAATTCAAATGCTTGAATTTCCCTCCACCTTTTCACTTCATTCAATACTCTAAAAAGGCATCTTTTGACCAGAGAACATGTCTTTCAAAAATCTATTTATTCACTATCTTTTATCACAACTTTTCACTTTCATTTTCAAATTCAAACTCTCTCTTCAAAACTCCAAGCTCTCTACTCTCTACTTTAATGGCTTCTTCAAGCAACCCCTCCACCATGAGACTTTCCAGAAACTTGAAAGAGCAACTCCTCAATAATCCGAAGGCAATAAAAGCATACATCAATTATGCTAACTATGGAAAAGTCCATCCCGGAAAGTTTGCTATTTTTCAAGATTTTGCTTCTTATGAAATTGATACTCTTTTTGCAAACAATCAAATTCTTAGTCTTGTTGATTCTTCTCAAAATGATTTTGTTTGTTACCCAAATCTTGTTAAAATTTTCTATGCAAATCTCAATCGAGAATTTTATGAAGGAAATGATAATGAAATTTGGAGTAGTGTCAAAGGCACTAAAATTGTTTTGAATTGTGATCTTTTGGGTACCATTCTCAATTGCAAAAGCACGGGAATGGATCTTTCTAGTTTTCAAATCGATGAACATGATCGTGAGACATTTCATCATATTTTTGAAAGAGATGAAAACTTTGAATTTAAAAACCAAAACTTTCGTCCTAAAGCTAGAATTGTCAATCTTCTTTTACAACATACTTCGACCCCAAGATCGGGAAATTTTAACAATCCTACTTCAAAAGTGTGCAAAGCACTTTTTGCTATCTTCGAAAATTATGATATCAATTGGGCGCAAGTTATTTTGGATGAACTTCGTCCTAAAAATTTTGAAATGGGAGAAAACACTTTATATCATGGAATTTACCTTACTCGGATTTTGAACTATTTTGGAGTAAATTTCAAAGGAGTAGAATTTATTTCAGGAAATTTTTTTAATATCTCAAACATTTCTCTCATGAAAATCCCATATGTTTTTCAACCTTATGAGACTCTTGCCAAAAAGGAAAAGTGTTTGGCTCATGAAGAAATGGAAGAGGAGGAAGAGGAAGAAAAAGAAGGGGATGAAATGGAAATAGAAGAAGAAGAAGAAGGTGAAACATCCCTAGAAAGTATTGAATATTCCTCCAATCCTACCAACAAAACCGTTCTCAAAAACCAAAAGATAATTGTTAAGAATCAATGGATTCTTAAACGATCCGTTAGTAAGAAGTTGGACAAAATGTCATCCAAGTTGACCAAGTTTTTCTCCAAAGTCAGCAAGAAACTTGGATTATCTTCATCTTCATCATCCTCTAACTAGTTGTATCTTTTCATTTCATGATGTATTACTCTAGTTTGCTTTAGTTTGAATGTTTATGTAGTTCTTTATAGTTAATCATTGTATTATCCTATTATGCAATGAAATTGATTTCCTTTTCTGTTATCTAGCTTATCTTATCTCATGAATAAATGTTAGTATATTATATAAATATATATATATATATACACAATTATTCACAAAATCAAAAAAAGTCATCAACATTCACTGGACCATGTCGACATCCCCCCTTGACCATGTCGACATGTACTGGTCAGAAATGACATTTCATTTCAAATTTGAAATTTGAATAACTACCTTATGTCTATTCATTTCAAACGAATTCCTACACTTATAAATAACTATGTCTTCCAGAATTCTTTACTCAATATTATTTTCTATCTTCTTTATCTCTTATTCTTCTCACAAATTCAAAAATGGCAAATCCTATTCACAATTTAACCGAGAATCTTGAAGAGGCTCTTAATTCGTTCAAGAATATTCTTTCGTTCATTCTTCTTAACCAGCGACACTTAGAGTTGAGTCAAATGCAGATGATCAAGGAGCAAGAAAGGCATTTCGATGCAATGCGATGGATGATTTCTTCACTGCACAAGGATGATAACGAAGCACATCCTCCTGTCTCTCTCACAAATGTCAATGAAAATTGGGATGCCATCAAAGCAGACCCTATTTTCGGAGAAGAAGGATGGGTGGAAGTTCCTCGAAACGTTTGATGTTGGTTTGTTTGCTTTGTTTGATTTGATTGCTTTGATTGAAATTGTATGTTTTGATTAGTTTGATTGACACTTGGTGTGGATTGATGAATGTATAAATATACATTGATATATTTTTATATACTCTATTATATAGTTTAATGCAGGTACTTAAGTACAAGAATGAGGGGGAGTTATATAGTTTAGAGTTAGTTTGTTTTTGTTGATGACAAAGGGGGAGAAATATAAAATAGAAGAGTTAGGCATAGATTAAGGGGGAGTTATCAGTTTTAGGGGGAATTATTAGGATAGAAGTAATATTTTATAAACAACGGTTGTCATCATCAAAAAGGGGGAGATTATTAGTCCATGAGTTGATGGTTTTGATGACAACAACCTTAGAATAAGATTATAAAATATAAATACTAACATTATAGTTTAGATATATATGTATATGCAGGATTTAACCATGCAGGTACCAAGAATGAAGACTGTACAGTATATAGATTCAAGATATCAAGATTGAAGACTCATGAGTATCAAGAATATCAAGATTATCAAGAGTTCAAGATTTTAAGATTTCAAGATAAGTATTGAGTCTAGAATTATGTTAAAACTTCACAATAGCACTGAAATCTTCATTCCTTATTTTCATTTGGGATGGAACCCATTTCTACCTTTTTAGTGGCTTACAAACCCACGACAAGTAGCTTACAAACCTACGACAAGTGGCTTACAAACCCACGAACATCCTAGTTTTATACAAGTTCTCGAGTCCTGATGTGATGATATATTCCGCAGGAAGAAGCTTGCAAAACTACTTCAAAATGATTTTCATTCAAAATGTTTTAGCTTTAAAAATTATCTTTTCAAATGATTTTCAAAAAGATGTTTTAGCCTTAAAAAATATTCTTTGATTTTGTTGTTAAATAAATTCTTGTTTTAAACTTCGTTTGTTTTAAACTATCTTTTAATATATTTAACTTTTAATATTTACTTAGATTTAAATATAAAATTATAGTAAAATTATATATATATTATTCTCTATTTTTATCTATGTATTTTATCTATAGTCAAGTATATTAATAAAGTTTAAAATAGTTTTAATATAAGATAAAGGTTATTTTCAAAGAAAAACAAAACGTCAAAATTTCCTTTGGGATGTCGACATGCCCTAGTACCCCATGTCGACATAGTGTCAGTTAGGACCAAAAATTTGAATTTCAAAAGAAGTGTCTATTCGCCATAACCTTTCATGAATAGACATGGTTGTTGTTCTTCTATAAATAGGGGTTGGTTTCAAAGAATTTTATATCAGATTTTCTGGTTTTTCACTTCTCTTCTTCTTCCACATTTTCTTATTCAAAATCCTATCATCACTCTGCCGAAATCAACATTGAATCTAACTAGATCATCTCTGGTTTGATTCTCTATCACTATCTCAACAAGATCCCAGTGCTATTCAGAGTTATAGGTTTCTTTGTAATCTATCTAGCGAGAAAAGGTGTGATTGTAGCTTTGGAAATCAATCAAGCGAGAAAAGGTGTGATTGTAGCCTTGGAAATCAATTGGGTGAACTTATTGGCCCGGAAATCAAGTATCTCTACCCAGAGGATTGTGATTCTGGAGGGTGTACCTCGTAGCCTTGAAACTGAGGGTGTAATTGTACAACTGCTTTTGAAAGGAAATTCAAACTTAGTTCTGCGGGATTGGATGTAGGGTAACTCCGAACCAGTATAAAATCCGGTGTGTTCTTTCTTTTACTGCATTTACTTTGTTTCTGCACCTATGTTTGATTCTGTGATTATATCTGTGTCTGAATATTGCATACATTTGTGTACAAATCAACAATAACTCAAAAAGATTTAGTAATTTCTAATAAACACTATTCACCCCCCTCTAGTGTTCATTCTAGCCTTAAGATCCATATTCCGCATTCCTCACAATTCTTATTCAACATAAACACAATTTGCATCATCATTTGCTAATCCATTTTTGATAGTGAAATTAAAGTAAAAATGAAATTTGATGATCTATATTACTATTACATTAGTAAATAGATCATACTTAAAATAGCTTTTGCTTTGGCTTCATTTTCATGAGAATTATAAGTGGTTTATTTGTTGTATTATAGTTTGATGGTTTGAGTTATGTTAATTAATAACATAAACAAATCATACTTATGATAAATACAACAATATTTCACTTAATATCAAAGCTAGAGATCACAAATTGTTTGTTTGTTGATTTACAAAAATATGAGAGTGGATTTGCCTCTAAATTGTTCTCTAGTTCAATAGTTTTTTAAATCAAATTTTAATTCTAGTTTTAGCTTCATTTTATTTCTAGTTAACAATTTCTCCTCCATTTGGTCTAATTTGAATGAATAGATTTTTAAACTCTAACAATTCCCTACGGATCGACCCGTATTCGCCACGTACGACAAGTGTACGCCGTGCGCTTGCGGTTAATTTAATTTAAAAAATTTCGGCAAATTTCTAATCTGATAGAAATTTTGTCGATTAAAATTTTCCTAGGTTCAATAGGAACCTACTAGTTTTTGTAGGCAAGCTAAAAACCTATCGGGCTGACTCAGACAAAAAATAACCAAATAATCCAACGGTCATCCATTCCCATAAGAGTACCAAGCTACTCCCATGATAGAAAAAAATAATCATAATGGTCTTATGTTCCCTTAATGATGCCAAGTTGTCCCCATGATATAAGAAGAAAAAATAATGGTAAGCATCATGGTTATGGTTCAAGGATGAATAATCAAAAAAATTTAGCCTTAATACGATAAAGCCCTATGCACTAGAATCATGGATCGGAATAGTCGGGGGCTTAATGGCTAAGTGTGAGGAGCTATCCCAACATCAGTCACCTATGGTTTTATAAACGTCATATGAGTCATTTTTTAATCAGTCTTGGGTATCCTAACATAATTTGATCTTCACGATCCAAAAGATGCAATTCTGCTCACAAGAGAGTTTAGTCCGACCATACCCACTAATCGACCAACCCTAACTGGTCATCTTTTCCTAATCCCTAAGGTCATAAATGTCGGATGATATCATATAAGTGAGCATGTCAATAATTTAAACACACAATATCAACCAATCAAGGTACAAAATTGAACATATAAATTATCATCCATAATATAATATGCTAACAAGATAGCAATTTTATACACAAAATACTTATAACACGGTTTTAGTTTATTCCATATAAACTCAGTAAAATGAGCTAAAAATATATTTTTCTTTCTTTAAAAATCTTATTGTTCAAATAAATAAGTTAACAAATACTCTTATTTATTTACAAGGAAAATTTCGGCTCAATACTTAGTTAAATGTTATTGTGTGTATAAAAATAAGGCTATCGGCCCTCTCAAATCATAGTGTTATCGCACTTCTATAACTTTTGCTATTGCACGTTTAAAATACTTAGCTAGCATAAGTATAAAACATTGTGCAATCTTAACTTTAAAAATAAAACTATTTTAAATCAAAACCGACACCATCATAAATTAAAATAGGCATAGCTATCGTAAATCAAAATATACACAGCTATCGTATATCAAAATATACATAGCTATCGTAAATCAAAGTATACATAGCCATCATAAATCAAAATATACTTAGCTATCGTAAATCAAAGTATACATAGCCATCATAAATCAAAATATACGTAGCTATCGTAAATCAAAGCGTACATAGTTATCGGAAATCAATATATACATAGTTATTATAATTCAAAGCTATAATGAAACATAGCTATCGTGAATCAAGAACTAGTAGCCATCATATATCAAAATCCAATAACTATCGTAAGTTTAAAAATATATGGCCATCATAAATCTATGATAACAACTATCAAAAATCAATAGTTCAAAGTTATCGCATGTCTCAAACAATAGCTATAATAAATAAAAAAGATAATAGCCATCATAAATCAAAGGAAATAGCCATCGTAAATCAAGGTCAATAGCTATCATAAGTTTAAAAGAATAGTTATCGTAAATCAAACCACAATGCTATCGCACCTTTAACTTTCAAAAGCTATCATAAGTCTAAAATAAGTTATTGTAATTATAGTGGCATTTTCATAAATGTTCCTAACATTGATCATTTCCTTTAAAAGCAAATAATTTTCACCGAATCATACTATTATTATTATTCAAAATGTTACAGGAATCTTTTTAGGAAAAATTAGAGACAATTTCTCTTGCTCCCAAAATAATAATTGTTACCATTGTTATTTAATTAATTACCATTTTTAATAAAAAAATTCCCTCATTAAATAAATCATATCAATTCAAAAATACTTCGGAAAAATCTCTAAAAATCTGTAAAAATCAAATTTCTATAATTGATCTCATATAAAAATTTATGGGCAAAATAATTATTTTTAATTTAAAATATTAACACCCGAAATGAATAATTTTCTAAACCTATAAAATTCATAATAAATTCAAATAATTTTGGAAATTATGAAACTAAATATCTAACTCAAAATTGATGTGTTGAACATCATATTAAAATTTCAAAGCACTTGGCGATCAAAAACTAAGGATTTAAACCTGAAAACCCTTTACGAAATTCCATAATTTTGCAAATGACAACAATAAGACCATATAAATGTTTTTTTATTTATGAAAGAGTGGTCCTCATCTGAAGAGAGTGCTCGTAATTTTATTAAATAAAAACCAAAACAAAACAAAAATCAAACTTCTCTTTTGAAAATAAATTTCACTTGGTAAATATTTTTCTTCCTCTAAAAAAAACAAAATCAAAAACAATTTTTCACTTCGTTTTTCAAATCTTTTTTCATTCGCTAAACTTGATTCTAATTTCTTTCTCTTCTCGACTTTCACTTGTGCATGAGTACTTGGACTCGTGACACAACAACAAATCGTTGGACTCGCGACTCAACAACTAACCGTTTAACTCGAACAGAGGATCCTCCCGAAATGGCGAACGAGAACGCCCCTCTAACTCTTATGGATAGAATCTTTCCCGATAGAGTTTCTATTCCATCTTGCATCACGTTACCCTCCCCTACAGGTAACCATTTCGAAATTCACTTGAACCATATTGCCACACTTCCGAAATTTGCCAATTTCGAGTACGATGGTCCATACATTTTTTGGACTAAATTCGAACAAGTTTGTGCAACCATTAAACTCCAACAACTTTCTGATGATGGAATCAAACTTCGATTAATCCCATTCGCTCTTACAAATTACGTTGAAAAATGGTTGTACAGCTTACCATCGAACTCAATTAAAACGTGGGAAGAATTCGTAAAAGCTTTCTTGAAAAAATTCAACCCCTTGGAAAAAACGAGTAGAATCCGAAACAAAATAGTAAATTTTCATCAATTCAAGGGAGAACCATTTGCAAAATATTTTGAAAGATTCAAAGAGCTTTTGATAAAATGTCCACACCATAACTTCGAAAAACGGATGATTTGTCAAATCTTATACGATGGACTCGAAAATAGCTCACGAACCATGCTCGAATCAATGTGCCAAGGCAACTTTCTTGCCCAACATCACACGATGCTTGGCAATTTCTTGAAAACCACGCCAAAAAATCATCCCAATGGGAACGTTCGAACGAAAAATCAATTTACTCATGATCGAGTGCACACTCGATAGGATCTTCTTTTGCTTTGGAAGATAAGATCGACGCAATGATTAAAATTTTTGATAACGTTTTCTCATCAAATCAAATGAATCAAGCTTCCCAACCAATGTGTTATAAATGCAACGATCCTAATCATATAGTCAATCAGTGTCCCAATTTTGTCGAACAAATCAATGCTTTCAATAAAGCCAAAAATAACCCGTTTTCTCCAACGTACAACCCTGGTTGGAGAAATCATCTGAATTTTGCGTGGAACCAAAACAATCCCAACACGAATACGGTTCGTCCCAATTTTCAAGCATTCCCGAATAATGCTTCAAATCCTCCCTTTCAGCCCAATAATTTTCAACCAAACTTTGCGGGCCATCTCAAAATCAACCACAACAATCAAATTTTCAACCAAATGCTGCTCATCCTCCCCAAGACGATAAACGTTTAACTTCGCTTGAGAAAACTCTTGAAATGTTGGCTAAAGCAACTACTCAGAGCCTTCAATCAAACGGCAATTTGCAAAATTTATTGACTTCATATATGAAAAATACAAACCAATCAATTGCAAAACTCAAAATGCAAATGAGCCAATTGGCAACGTCTGTAAGTGAATGCGAACGGGGAACATTCCCAAGCCAGCCCCTTCCAAATCCCAAAAATCAAAACGCAAATTCAAATCAAGCCCATGTTGTTCAAGATAGCAATGTCACCCAATTGAATGCTATCACAAATCTACATTTCGGTAAACAAATCGATAATCAAGTCGTTAACCCAAACGATTTACTGAAAACCTCTCTCGATACTTCTAAAAAAACAAACGAATCTAAATAGAACGTGGAGCCAAACGTTGAATCGAATGCCAATCAAAACTCTTCTTCTTCAACTCGAGTAGACCCGCCTACCGAGTATCGTGTCCCATTTCCACATCGTCTCCGACCAAAGAAACACTCGGACCAAATGGAAAAGATGTTGGAAATTTTTAAACAAGTGAAAGTGAATATCCCACTTCTTGATATTGTTCAGCAAGTCCCCACTTACGCGAAATTTCTTAAGGACTTGTGTACCTAAAAGCGACACACTCAAGTGCCCAAAAAAGTCTTCTTAGCCGCCAATTTGAGTGAAGTCTTGTCCCAATCCATGCCCGTTAAATAGAATGATCCTCGCAGCCCTACGATTTCGTGTACCATTGGAGACAAGACGATTAACAAATGTTTGATTGACTTAGGCGCGAGTGTCAACTTGATTCCATACTCCATGTATGAACAATTAAGCTTAGGTGAGCTCAAACCCACAAAAGTTACGCTTCAATTTGCCGATCATTCCGTTAAGAAGCCTGTGGGAGAAATCGAAGACGTGCTCATACGAGTAGGGCAATTCATATTCCCTGTTGATTTTATCGTTCTCGAAACACAACCCGTGACAAATCCCACGAGTCAAATTCCATTGATTTTAGGCCGACCATTTTTAGCCACCTCAAATGCCTTAATCAATTATCGTAACGGATCGATGAAAATCTCTTTTGGAAACATGACTTTGGATCTCAACATTTTCAATGTTGAAAGCCAATCGAACGAACCTCGTGACCAAACGTTGGAAGTTAGTGCCATTCATGAAAAATTTGAAAATGAAACACTTGATTTTAATGATGAACGCGAGGCCGAGTACGAAAATTGTTTCACGAAATTCCCAACGAGATATAATACACTCTTCCCTTTGAATCGCTTCAAGTTGGGTTTAAATCTCAATCCAACTCTTTGATCGAAAAACTCCCGAAGTTGGACCTCAAACCACTTCCCGATCACCTTAAGTACGCATACTTAGGTGAAAACGAAACTTGTCACGTTATAATTTCTAACGATCTTTCTCTTGACCAAGAAACTTATCTTCTCTCTATTCTTTCGAAAAACAAGGAAGCAATTTGATGGTCGATCTCCGATATAAAGGGAATTAGTCCCGCTCTTGTTTAACATCGCATCCATTTAATCGACGATGCCAAGCCTGTTCATGACGCGCAACGAAGGCTTAATCCAAAAATGAAAGATGCAATGCGTGATGAAGTTATTAAACTTCTCGACAACAGAATCATTTACCCAATCTCTGATAGTTCATGGATTAGCCCAATTCACGTTGTACCGAAAAAGTCTGGGCTAACCATTGTCAAGAACGATTCAAACGAACTTATTCCAACTCGTACTCAAACGGGTTGGCGTGTCTGCATTGACTATCGAAAACTAAATGCCGCAACACGAAAAGATCACTTCCATCTTCCTTTCATTGACCAAATGCTTGAACGTTTAGCCGGCAACGAATTTTACTACTTCCTTGATGGTTATTCCGGCTATAACCAAATTCCCATCGCTCAAGAAGATCAAGAAAAAACGACTTTGACACGTCCATTCGGTACCTTTGCTTATTGACGTATGCCATTCGGACTTTGTAACGCTCCTGCGACTTTCCAACGATGCATGGTTGGAATCTTTTCCGACATGATTGAACGCTTTCTAGAAGTTTTTATGGACGATTTCTCAATCTTTGGCGATTCTTTTTCCCAATGTTTACATCATCTAGAATTGGTTCTAAATCGATGTAAAGAAAAATATGTGACTTTGAATTGGGGAAAATGCCACTTTATGGTCAAACAAGGCATAGTCCTTGGACATATCATCCCAAATAAAGGCATTGAGGTAGACAAAGCAAAAATCGATGTCATTGCAAATCTATCCATTCCCAAAACTGTTAAGGACATTCGATCATTTCTAGGACACGCTGGCTTTTACCGACGCTTTGTGAAAGACTTTAGTAAAATCGCTCATCCTTTGACGACTCTTCTTGGAAAAGACATTCCTTTCGATTTTAACTCTGATTGTATCTCTTCTTTTGAACGTCTTAAGAACGAACTCATTTCTGCTCCAATCATTTGTGCGCCCAATTGGGATCTTCTTTTCGAAATAATGTGTGATGTTTGAAACTTTGCCGTTGGTGCTGTCTTAGGACAACGGATCAACAAGATCCTTCACGTCATTTACTACGCGAGTATGACTTTAAACGACACTCAACTTAACTACACAACAACCGAAAAAGAGCTTCTAGCTGTCGTTTTTGCTCTCGAAAAATTCCGACAATACTTGATAGGGTCACACATTACTGTGTACATGGACCACTCTGCGCTTCGATATCTCTTTGCTAAAAAGGATGCCAAATCCCGCTTGATTCGTTGGATCCTTTTACTTCACGAATTTGACCTTACAATTAAAGACAAAAAAGGATCCGATAATGTCATAGCCGATCACTTGTCTCATCTTCCGAACGCACCATCTACTTTGCCAATCAATGAAAACTTTCCCGATGAACAACTCCTTTCAATTTCTATCGACCCATGGTATGCTGATATAGTGAACTACTTAGTCACTAAAGAAACTCCCTCATCGTGGTCCAAATAGGACAAATGCAAATTCATGTCCCAAGTGAAGTATTTCTACTGGGACGATCCATACTTGTTCAAATATTGTTCCGACCAAATCATCTGATGTTGCATTCCGGATAATGAAATCAGGAGTGTTCTTTCGTTTTGCCACGAACAAGCGTGTGTTGGACATTTCGGTCCTCGAAAAACTATGGAAAAAGTGCTTCAGTGTGGTTTCTATTGGCCTTCTCTTTTCCAAGACTCGTTTGAATTTTGTAAAACTTGCGATCGATGTCAAATGCTTGGAAGAATTTCTCGACAAGATATGATGCCTATAAACCCCATTCTTATGATCGAAATCTTTGATGTTTGGGGTATAGACTTCATGGGACCTTTTCCCAATTCTTTTAGAAACTTTTATATCCTTTTCACCATCGATTACGTTTCAAAATGGGTCGAAGCTGTTCCTTGCAATACCAACGACCATAAAATTGTTGTGAAATTTCTCAAAGAAAAAATCTTTTCGAGGTTCGGCACACCTCGCACAATAATCAGTGATTACAGGACCCATTTTTACAACCGTTCTTTTGAAACTTTAATGAAAAAATACTCGATAACCCACAAGTTATCCACTCTGTATCATCCTCAGACTTGTGGCCAAGTTGAAGTTTCAAATCGACAAATAAAACAAATCTTAGAGAAAACTGTCAATAAAAATCGAAAAGATTGGTCTCATAAATTGACCGACGCGCTTTGGGCTTACCGTACTACTTTTAAAACTAACCTTGGGATGTCCCCATTTCGTTTAGTTTACGGTAGAGCTTGCCATTTACCCGTTGAAATCGAACACAAAGCGCTATGGGCAATTAAGAACTTAAACTTTGATCTTGAGTAAGCTAGCGAAAACCGAAAACTACAACTCAACGAACTAGAAGAACTTAGGAACGACGCGTATGAAAACGAGAAAATTTACAAAGAAAAAACCAAAGTTTTTCATGACAAGTCAATCCTAAGGAAAACGTTTTCGCCTAACCAAAAAGTTCTTTTATTTGACTCAAGACTTCATTTATTCCCTTGAAAACTTAAATCGAGATGGACCGGACCATTTGTGGTACGAACTGTTTTTCCACATGGTGCCGTAGAAATAGAAAACCCCAGGGATGGATCAGTTTTCAAAGTCAACGGTCATCGTCTGAAACCTTTCTTAGAATTGCCAAATAACCAAGAGGAGGAGCTCATGATCCTTCATGAGCCAAGCTACGTCTAGTAAAAATGTTAACCCTCTTTTGTAAATATGTACATAGTTTTCCCCGTTACACTCATTATATCATGCATTGACTGTGGGGACATAGTAAAAATTAAGTATGGGGGGGAGTCTCATTTTCATTTTTTTTTGTTTCATGGCATTTTTGAATTTTCATTTTTCTTTTAACTTAAAAAAAATCTCTCAAAATTTCAAAATCTCAAAAACATTTTCTTTTTAGTATTTTGAATTATTTTTGGGGAAACACTATGGGATAAGTATAAGTTTTGGTTAATAAATTGAAATGTTTGAAAATTTATTTGTTTTAAAAAAATAAAAATGAAGTTTGATTACAAATAACAATGGTTTAACTAGTATATAGGAAGGTTCATATGTGTTAATTATGAAGTATGTTCTAATTGAAAATCTTTGTTTAAAAAAGTGGTAAATTTAAAGTAAAGGATATAAAATTTTTATCTTCTAAGTTAAATAGTGCTAAGATGATTTTGCAAAACTCTCTCTTTCTAAAAAAAGAAAAAAAAAGAAAAAAAAACATTTGTATATATGTATATATTTTTAACACCTATAGTCATGTGTTCACACTAGTGTGTTCACTCGCCATGCTCTGTACCCTTCTCACATGAGCCTGAAAGGCAGTTGTGACGCCCCACCTCTATACTCAAACTAGCCAAGGACACTACTGAGTAATGTCGTCGACTAGCACGAAGAATAAGGCTGTTGAGGAGCGACCATCTATGTAATTGCTTTATGCGAGTAACAATATGTCAGATAATATAATTTACATTTCATTTCAAGAGGAAATCCGACATATCAAATACAAACTCAAAGCTACCACACAGTGGCTATGTGGACTTTGGAAACAAATATAGAAATAAGCATAACTCAAATTAGTCACAGATATTCATATCATAAAGGCGGAATCAGATATGAATATATCACATAAAAGTGTACATCAAAATAGTGGTCATATAAGATCCACTACATTACAAAAGAATAGGTACAAGTGCTAGACAAAAGAATATGTATACATCAAGGAGTCTTTATCTCGAATGTATACTAACAAAAACTACTAAGCTAAAGTAGTTAGCCAAAAGTCAGGTGACGGACCCTGATAAGAAGTCAAGCAGAAGCACGTGAAACACCTCGGTCTGACCCGAGTATTATTTAAGAAGAAAATAATAAACGGATCAGTCTAGCTATAAATATCATATAAAATGAGATAGGATAAGGGATATGACCAAAAACGTATGATAACAATAATGTCATACTGTGACAAGTATACATTAGATAACAACAAAAATCATACAATATCTTAAATATTCTCAAACACCAAAAGAATGTCATATTCTTTAAATTATTCACCAAAACACAAATATTGATAAAGCTTATCAATTCAATCAACAAAATTGGTGAAACACAAATTCTAGAAATCAACCACCAGAAATCCAGAAAACACAAAAGAGGGAAGGCCTATCACAAACGGGAGCATGAAAACTCACCAACACATGTATCACAAATGAGACGCTATCCCATGAACCGAACATCGACGCACCGAAAAAGATACGCCCCATGCATAGTCGAACATCGACGCACCTAAAAAGATACGCCCATGCCTAGTCGGACATCGACGCACCTAAAAAGATACGC
Source organism: Allium fistulosum (assembly GCA_030737815.1). Lineage (NCBI taxonomy): Eukaryota > Viridiplantae > Streptophyta > Magnoliopsida > Asparagales > Amaryllidaceae > Allium > Allium fistulosum. Next base: position 223,443,793 of record CM060905.1, read on the forward strand.
CCCATGCCTAGTTGGACATCGACGCACCTAAAAAGACACGCCTCATGCCTAGTCGGACATCGACGCACCTAAAAAGATACACCCCATGCCTAGTCGAACATCGATGCACCTAAAAATATACACCCCATGCCTAGTCGAACATCGATGCACCTAAAAAGATACACCCCATGCCTAGTCGAACATCGATGCACCTAAAAAGATACACCCCATGCCTAGTCGAACATCGATGCACCTAAAAAGATACACCCCATGCACCGACTTATCGAGCTGAATGCTCCACGACCAAAGACCATGGGGCGCTAGCCCATAAAAATGAGACGAAGCTCAATAGAACGGGGTATAGTCCCCCACGCAAACAAAGAGACATCGCATATCGCTAGTCTAAACCACAAAATGATCATCATCGATCATCAAGAAGTGTCAATTACACTAAGCTAGTAATAAATGAGTTTAGCTTCATGTCCCATAACCATTGGCTTAACTTAAATATTTACGAACAAATTGTAGATTTCCACTCGAAAATTGTCACAAGATTTCAATCGAACAAGTCTAAGAATTAACCGACAAAGTAAACGCAAGCGTTTTACACCACTTGTTTTGCTAAGTCGTTTAATTGGATTTCTCATACGAATGAGGTAAAGGTTTGTATATATTAATAGATTGGAAAACGGATTTAAAAACAAGCTTTGTATTTAAAAGTAGAGTTGGAATTATCTTTGTGAAAGAGTTTGAATATTTACTACTAGTATAGAAACCTTTGTATTTTAATGTGACAAATCACAAAAATGATTGTAAAAACAATCAATCACCAAAGATTCACATTCGAAGACATGAATCAAAACCATAGAAATCGATATCAAATCCATCAAATGGATATTCCCAAAAATCCAAAGAAAGAAGTCATCAAAGTCGATAAATGATAACAACTAACCGGATCGAAAAGAATCGATTAAAAATCGGAAACCCACACAAAACTGCCTCAAATAGGCAAAAAGCACATCTCCCAGATTCAGTCGACTGGACTGTAAGGTCGGTCGACTGAAACATGCCTTGAAACTCTCGGGTTTCAGGTTCAGTCGACTAACTCTGCAGTTCAGTCGACTGATATAGGGACATGAACTTTTCTGTTCCCAGTTCAATCGACTGAACTGTATGGTCAGTTGACTAACACAGGGCCAGAGAGTTTTTCTGGTCCCAGATTCAGTTGACTGACCTTCTGGTTCAGTCGACTGAACTGCCAGTTGCAGTATTTTCCAGTCTAGCCCCATGAAGTGCAAAAATCCAACGAAAGTGATCGGACGAGCAACGGAGACTAGGGATTAATGCCAAGCGACAACCCAGCCTTATAGGCTCTTCGATACACCCCAACAACGTGTTCAAACATCAAAGATAGGATATTTAAAGATTTGACTTCAAAACACCAAAAATTGGAATATTCATCAGACCAATTCAATTCAAAAGCAATTGGACAAGGAATAGATGTTAGGAATTACTACCTAACAACTATCAAAGATATAGACATAGATGTGAGTTCAAAAACTCACCTTTTAACCCATAAACAACAAACGAGAAGCACTAAAGCAAAGAAAAGATCAACTACTCTTCAATTTTAACTCTAGAAGCTCCAATCCAAGATCATAAGCAATATTTCCTAAGTTAGGTTATAGGAAATTTCTGAAATTGGAGAGAGATTGAGATGGAGAAAAAGAAGATGATGCTTACCTAAGCTTCTTTTTGATGTTGGAGCTAGAATTTGCATTTCCTAATCAATCTTGGGCTTGGAATTCTAATTTCCTTTCTCTTCCCCTATTTTTACTTTAGCTAGAGGGTTAGGAAATGTTATGAAGGAATGAAGAGGAGTGGAGTGGGAGTTAGGGTATTAGATGGGTTGGGTGTTAGGTTATTGGGCTGAAACCCAAACCCAAAGCCCTAAATGAAAATATTAAAATTTCACTCAACTCCAAATATATCGATGTCTATACTCAAAAAGGTCGCAAACGCCATTTTGGACTCAATGGAAGTGATCTCGAGTCCCAATTCGACTGTTTGCAAAATGTAACATTTCAGACTTTAATCCGATTAACGATACTGTATTTAAATAAAACATTTAAATATACAATCGTGAAATATGCGGGTTGTTACAGACTTCCCTCCTTAAAGAAATTGCATCCTCGCAATTCTTAAGAAAAAGAAATAAAAAGTAACAACCATACAAAGGCATAACAACACAAAAAGAAGAAACTTTGAAATGAGAAGTTTACCCTAAAGAGCACGAGAGAGTAAGTCTGGATGTGTTTGCTTGATGAATTCTCAAGATTCCCAAGAGCAATCCTTAGGATTTGAGGACCATTGAACTTTCACAAGAAGAACATCTTTATTTCGAAGGTGTTTAACCTCCGAAGCAATGATATGAATAGAATGTTGCTCATAAGTCAAATTTGGTGAAACTTCAATTTGGTGAAACTTCAATTTCTTCAATTACACCAGGCTCAAGAATAGAATCGGAATCACGAAGGCATTTCCATAGTAGAGAGACGTGGAAAACGTCATGAATAGCAGAAAATCGAGCCGGTAATAAAAGGCGATAAGCCACGGAACCAATACGTTCGGTGATGGGAAATGGACCAACATATCGAGGTGCTAACTTTCCCGATCGACTGAAACGCACAACACCCCTCATAGGTGAAACACAAATGAACACCAATAAAATCTGGACCTAAACCCAGCTTCTCACCGGCTTCAAGCCAACACAAAGGAAATCGACATGGCCTTCCGTAGAGTGCCTCGAAAGGTGCCATACCAATACTAGATTGGAAGCTAATATAATAGGAAAACTCAAAAAGAGAAATATGGTCTTCCCAACTTCCACCAAAATCAAGAACACGTGCACGAAGGAGATCTTTAAGAGTTTGATTCACACGCTCTATTTGTCCATTGGATTGAGGACGATAAGCGGTGCTAGAATTAAGCTTTGTTCCCAAAGCTTTTGAATACCTTACCAAAATCCACTAGTAAAATAATGGATCACGATAGCTAACAATAGAAGTAGGAACTCCATGCAATTTAACAATCTCTTTGACATAGAGTTTAGCCAAAAGTGGTATGGTCCAAAAGAGAAGGATGAGCCTCAAGGCTAAACAAAACAAGAGATGAACATGAATCAGATTCACGATCTCGAATCTCACAAGTGGACAAAGTCTCGAGATCACTCCATTCGGATATCATCATGGAAACAACCGCTTGTTGCTTACGACTAAGGGCATCGGCAACTCGGTTACCCATTCCGGGAGTATAAAGAATATCAAGATCATAAGATGCAAGGAACTCGAGCCAACGTTGTTGACGCAAATTAAGTTCCTTTTGAAAAAATAAATACTTCAAAAATTTATGATCGATGTAGAGAACAAATTTCTCTCCCAAAAGATAATGACGCCAAATCCTAAGAGCGAAAATAATGGCCGCGAGCACTAGATCATGGGTGGCATACCTAGTCTCGATAGGCTTTAATTGTATAGAAGCATAAGTGATAGCACGTTCCCTTTTGCAAGAGAACGACACCCAAACCAATACAACTAGCATCGGTATAAACAATAAAGTCTTGGTTACCTTCGGGAATCACAAGAATAGAAGCATCGGAAAGGAGTTCTTTTAAATGATCCACTTTCTCGAAAAGCTAAGACACTCAAAATTATAATGAACTTTATGTAATCATCTTTTTATAAAAATTTACTTTTTACAAGTCAATTTATTGTGTTTGACTGTCTCATCATAGCGTTTAGGAGATTCCTATCGATAACGTTGATCAAGCGCATCGACCAGAATTCTTAAAGCACTCAATGGGCAAAACAATACCAAATCATCTTCTATATGATAAACATGTCACTTAAAATTTTATGAATATTCTTTGCTCGTTTTAAGAACAAAATCCAATCATACTTATAAATATCTTATGAAAAAGATTTGGAAATTTTAAATTGTTGTTTTCATCCATATTCAATAAATACAAGGATGGTCTCATCAAGATATTCGCAGAATACTCGATTCATAAGATGGATGAATTAAGGTCGAAGGTTCGTCAAACCGAATGACATAACGAACCACTCACAAGAATCATAACGAGTGCAGAATGCGGTAAGTGGAATGCTACCCTCCTCAACTCGTAGCTGATAAAAACCGGTGGCAAGTTCGAGCTGAAAAGACCTTAGCACCCCTTAATAGATTGCTTAGGTTATAATCCTAAGACAAGCTCAAATATACTGGAAAATTCACAAACTACTTGAATGAGAGAAATAACATTCTCCACATCATGTAGGTTTTAAAGAATTAAACGATGTCACCGAATTGGAAATTGAAATCATTAAGAAAAGAAGAAATCTACTTAACAGTTTGAGGATGTCGAAGATATATAGTCCGCTCAGGACATAAGATGTGGGCTTCATAATGATCAAGCCAATCCTTTCCCAAAAATCAATTTTGAAGCCTAAGTAACGCATAACATGCAAATCGGCTCAAAAGAATAATCACATAAAATAATCTCGACATTTTCATAAAGTAAACTGAGTGTTATGGATCCACCAACCGGATTCGCAATTCTCAGTGAAGTCATCAAGCCCATAATATTTAAAGAAAAATAATCAACAAGTTCTTTTGATATAAAATAATAAGATGAACCCAAATCAAAAAGAACTCGAATAGGATAATCACAAAACAAATGTCATCAAGGATAGAATGAGAAATACCTTGATCAAGAGAAGGGTTACTAGGGACTTGCACAACATTTAGCTTTCCCTCCTTCTTGCTTTAAAGTATGGGGCATGCAGATAAATGATGACTCAAACTTTTGCAATAGCAACAATAAAGGGGTTTCGGACACTCATTTGCATAGTGGTCCATAGAACCACAATTGTAGCATTGTCCACGACTAGAGGTAGGAGTCTTTGCTACCGAAGTTTCTTGCTTCCCTTTCTTGTTGGGATTGGGGCCTTTGAACTTAATAGGCCTCTTCATGTTATTGTTGAAGTTCTGTTTGGCACGCACAACTTCAACCTCACTTTCTCTATCGGCCTCTTTAAGTCGAAGAGCGATATCTACAAGCTGGTCGAAAGAAACTTCTAGTTTTAGAAGTAAAGGCTTTTTGAGGTTCTTATTCAACCCATAGACAAACCTCTGATTTTTCTTCAATGGGGTATTAATATACACGACCCCATATTTAGAAAGAGATTCAAAAGATGCGACATAATCTGCCACAGAAGATTCACCTTGAACAAGGTCAATAAAGCGTCGGGCCAAAGTTACTTTTTCAGCCTTCGGCACAAACTTCAATTCGAACCTTTCCCGGAATTGCTCCCAAGTAAGATCTGATTCAATAATTTTCGAAATCAAAAGCTCATACCAATCTAATGCTCTTTCTTGGAGCATGCTAGAAGCCACTTGGACTCGATGAAGATCAATAAGATTCATGCGAGAAAAGATGCGGTCGCACGATCTAAGCCAAGCTTGGATTTCTATAACACTTTCGGATCCCTTGAATGGCCTTCCACCCAAAGCGGTATAATCTCCGCACAAGCGTGCAAACCCGGTTTTAGGGTGAGTAGGCACTGGAACGGGTCCGGCAGCTTGGGCATTGTTCACAAGATCTAAAAGTTGTTGAGCAGACATAAATACTCCATCTTGAGGAGTAGCACTGGATTGGACGGCGCGGGGATGGCTAGGTCTAACCGTTTCTCTTCTTTAAGAAAGAAAGAAGAGGAAAAAAAGTTATTCACAGAATGAATATCAAACAAACTTGATTGATAAAACAAGGCATCATAAACAGAAATAGGATAGAATGGTACGAAGACTTGAATTAAATCCTATGGCACGATTCCTAAGAAAGACTTAGGACAATGATCCTTGCTAGGTTATTCTACATTGTTCCGAAGTTTGGCTCTGATACCAAGCTGTGACGCCCCACATCTATACTCACACTAGCCAAGGACACTACTAAATAATGTCGTCGACTAGCACGAAGAATAAGGCTATTGAGGAGCGACCATCTGTGTAATTGCTTTATGCCAGTACCGATATGTCAGATAATATAATTTACATTTCATTTCAAGAGGAAATCCGACATATCAAATACAAATTCAAAGCTACCACACAGTGGCTATGTGGACTTCGGAAACAAATATAGAAATAAGAATAACTCAAATCAGTCACAGATATTCATATCACAAAGGCGGAATCGGATATGAATATATCACATAAAAGTGTACATCAAAATAGTGGTCATATAAGATCCACTACATCACAAAAGAATAGGTACAAGTGCTAGAAAAAAGAATATGTATACATCAAGGAGTCTCTATCTCGAATGTATACTAACAAAAACTACTGAGCTAAAGTAGTTAGCCAAAAGTTAGGTGACGGACCCTGATAAGAAGTCAAGCAGAAGCACCTGAAATACCTCGGTCTGACCCGAGTATTATTTAAGAAGAAAATAATAAACGGATCAGTCTAGCTATAAATATCATATAAAATGAGATAGGATAAGAGATATGACCAAAAAGTATGATAACAATAATGCCATACTATGACAAGTATACATTAGATAACAACAAAAATAATACAATATCTCAAATATTCTCAAACACCAAAATAATGTCATATTCTTGAAATTATTCACCAAAATACAAATATTGATAAAGCTTATCAATTCAATCCACAAAAGTTGGTGAAACACAAATTCTAGAAATCAACCACCAGAAATCCAGAAAACACAAAAGGGGGAAGGCCTATCACAAACGGGAGCATGAAAACTCACCAACACATGTATCACAAATGAGATGCTAACCTATGAGCCAAACATCGACCCACCTAAAAAGATACGCCCCATGCACAGTCGAACATCGACGCACCTAAAAAGATATGCCCCATGCCTAGTCGGACATCGACACACCTAAACAGATACGCCCCATGCCTAGTCGGACATCGACGCACCTAAACAGATACGCCCCATGCCTAGTCGGACATCGATGCACCTAAAAAGATACGCCCCATTCCTAGTCGCACATCGACGCACCTAAAAAGATACACCCTATGCCTAGTCGAACATCGATGCACCTAAAAATATACACCATGCCTAGTCGAACATCGATGCACCTAAAAAGATACACCCCATGCCTAGTCGAACATCGATGCACCTAAAAAGATACACCCCATGCCTAGTCGAACATCGATGCACCTAAAAAGATACACCCCATGCACGGACTTATCGAGCCGAATGCTCCACGAACGGTCCAAAGACCATGGGTCGCTAGCCCATAAAAATGAGATGAAGCTCAACAGAACGGGGTACAGTCCCCCACGCGGACAAAGAGACATCGCATATCGTTAGTCTAAACCACAAAATGATCATCATCGATCATCAAGAAGTGTTGATTACACTAAGCTAGTAAATAAATGAGTTTAGCTTCATGTCCTATAACCACTGGCTTAGCTTAAATATTTACGAACAAATTGTAGATTTCCACTCGAAAATTGTCACAAGATTTCAATCGAACAAGTCTAAGAATTAACAGACAAAGTAAATGCAAGCGTTTCATACCACTTGTTTTGCTAAGTCGTTTAATTGGATTTCCCGTACGAATGAGGTAAAGGTTTGTATATACTAATAGATTGGAAAACGGTTTTAAAAACGAGCTTTGTATTTAAAAGTAGAGTTGGAATCATCTTTGTGAAAGAGTTTGAATATTTACTACTAGTATAGAAACCTTTGTATTTTAAAGTGACAAATCACAAAAATGATTGTAAAAACAATCAATCACCAAAGATTCACATTCGAAGACGTGAATCAAAACCATAGAAATCGATATCAAATCCATCAAATGGATATTCCCAAAAATCCAAAGAAAGAAGTCATCAAAGTCGATAAATGGTAACAACTAACCGGATCGAAAAGAATCGATTAAAAATCGGAAACCCACACAAAACTGCCTCAAATAGGCAAAAAGCACATCTCCCAGATTCGGTCGACTGGACTGTAAGGTCAGTCGACTGAAACATGCCTTCAAATTCTCGGGTTTCAGGTTTAGTCGACTGACTCTGCAGTTCAGTCGACTGATACAGGGACATGAACTTTTCTGTTCCCAGTTCAGTCGACTGAACTGTATGGTCAGTCGACTAACACAGGGCCAGAGAGTTTTTCTGGTCCCATATTCAGTCGACTGACCTTCTGGTTCAGTCGACTGAACTGCCAGTTGCAGTATCTTCCAGTCTAGCCACATGAAGGGCAAAAATCCAACGGAGACTAGGGATTTATGCCAAGCGACAACCCAGCCTTATAGGCTCTTCGGTACACCCCAACAACGTGTTCAAACATCAAAGATAGGATTTTTAAAGATTTGACTTCAAAAAACCAAAAATTGGAATATTCATCAAACCAATTCAATTTAAAAGCAATTGGACAAGGAATAGATGTTAGGAATTACTACCTAACAACTATCAAAGATATAGACATAGATGTGAGTTCAAAAACTCACCTTTTAACCCATAAACAACAAACGAGAAGCTCTAAAGCAAAGAAAAGACCAACTACTCTTCAATTTCAACTCTAGAAGCTCCAATCTAAGATCATAAGCAATATTTCCTAAGTTAGGTTATAGGAAATTTCTGAAATTGGAGAGAGATTGAGATGGAGAAGAAGAAGAGGATGCTTACCTAAGCTTCTCTTTGATGTTGGAGCTAGAATTTGCATTTCCTAATCAATCTAGGGCTTGGAATTCTAATTTCCTTTCTCTTCCCCTATTTTTACTTTAGCTAGAGTGTTAGGAAATGTTATGAAGGAATAAAGAGGAGTGGAGTGGGAGTTAGGGTATTAGATGGGTTGGGTGTTAAGTTATTGGGCTGAAACCCAAACCCAAAGCCGTAAATGAAAATATCAAATTTTCACTCAACTCCAAATATATCGATGTTTATATTCAAAAAGGTCGCAAACGCCATTTTGGACTCAATGGAAGTGGTCTCGAGTCCTAATTCGACTGTTTTCAAAAAGTAACATTTCGGACATTAATCCGATTAACGATGCTATATTCAAATAAAGCATTTAAATATACAATCGTGAAATATGCGGGTTGTTACAGCAGTGCACGATCGGTATATCTGGCCTCATTTTATCTGAGTTAGGTGTATATAGATAAAAATTATTTTTAATAACGCCTACAGTCGATAAGTGTTCACACTTGTGTGTTCACTCGCCACGCTCTGTATTCCCCTCACAGCAGTCCGCAATGCAGTGCACGGGTAATATATCTGGCCTTAGTTTACCTGAGTTAGACATATGTAAATATTGTTAATATAGATAAAATTTTCAAATAAGAGAGAGTAAGCAATTGAAATCCGAGCACTAATTTTACTTATTTGATTTAACTTGTTATTGAAAAGAAATGAAAATTCCACTTTGATAAACTTTGATAATCAACTAAAGATCCATTTCATAGTTACACTTTGTGATCAAACGAAACAACGAGTTAAACTATTGTCTATTTGCTGTGATAACTTGATTTTTGTGGGAAATTTTGACAAGTAAATGACTTAAATTTTTCAAAACAATAAACAAAAACTATATTTAACTTATGAGTGCCGAATTGAAAGTGAATCCTTCATTTGTAAATATTTTCAAAAATTTGCATTCATCCCATTGTAAATAAATTTTACATTTTGTAAATATTTTCACTTTGCATTTGGATTTTGTGGGTAGTATCCGCTGAAAACCCTCACGAGACAACACTCGTCCCACTGGGGACACCCAGAGGTTTAACGGCTTGTTGCATACGCTCAATGCAATCGTGCTCCCTACGAAAACGGATTTATCTTAGTTTTCCTTTATTCAAGGACGAATAACAAGATAAGTGTGGGGGTATTTGATGTGCACGTAAATGTGCATATATTTACATCCATATTTTATCTCTTTTTATTTAAATAAACATCATATTTGGGCATTTTTACATGTTAAAACCAAAATTCAATTATTTTCAAACCATCATATTTTCATCTTCATTCAGGGGCAAAATGGTCATTTTTGTGCATGTGTAAATTTGAGAATTTTTACTTGGACATTTTTGATGATTTTTATAGGAATTTGGATGCATATGGAAGAGGCTTATATGAAGATACATGCATGCACAAATGAATACAAAGGAAAGAAGAGGGAAATAATTCAAAGTGAAGATCATGGAGGACCCCACCTACCCACCTACCTTAATGTACAAATTAGAGGCTAATGAACATGCTTATGGAATTAATGGCTTCATGTACACTTAAATGATGATTAGTAGAAGCTAATGATTACTTGGCCTCCACACTTCCTAAGGGGTATTTTGGGAAGCCCCCTAAAAATAGAATTAGGGTTATATGCATGTATAAATAGCCTCTTATGTACATGTAAATGATCATCTACTCTTTCATATTAGTTAGGAAATGAAAAATACAAGTTGTAATGGCAATGTTCTATGAAATAAAAATGGCTTCCAAGCCTCTTTCTCCTCTCTTTTCTACATGCTTTTCTTTGTTTTTATGTTAATGTTTATTTCTATGCTCTCTTTCTTTTCTTTGTTAGTAGATTAGTTTTACATTCATGCAAGTAGTATAGCTTAATTCCTTTTGTTGTAAGTAGTTTAATTACATTCTCTTCTTTGCTATTTTTCTATTTTCTTCTCTTCTTAATGTTGAAATTTACTTGTGTTGCTTCAATGCCACAAATGAGTAGCTAAACCCTTTCAATTTAGGGGTAATGAAGCTCTCAAATATTATGTAATTTCAACATTTTATGATTTATGATCTCATTTGGTTTATGCTTCATGAAGTGAGTTTTGATGCAAGTTTATACAAGTGGGTTTGATAGCTTATATTGCTTATGCAAATGAGCTATTCTTATTCAACATAAACACAATTTGCATCATCATTTGCTAATCCATTTTTGATTGTGAAATTAAAGTAAAAATGAAATTTGATGATCTATATTACTAGTTACAGTAGTAAATAGATCATACTTAAAATAGTTTTTGCTTTGGCTTCATTTTCATGAGAATTATAAGTGGTTTATTTGTTGTATTATAGTTTGATGGTTTGAGTTATGTTAATTAATAACATAATCAAATCATACTTATGATAAATACAACAATATTTCACTTAATATCAAAGCTAGAGATCACAAATTGTTTGTTTGTTGATTTACAAAAATATGAGAGTGGATTTGCCTCTAAATTGTTCTCTAGTTCAATAGTTTTTTAAATCAAATTTTAATTCTAGTTTTAGCTTCATTTTATTTCTAGTTAACAATTTCTCCTCCATTTGGTCTAATTTGAATGAATAGATTTTTAAACTCTAACAATTCCCTACGGATCGACCCGTATTCGCCATGTACGACAAGTGTACGCCGTGCGCTTACGGTTAATTTAATTTGAAATTTTTTGGCAAATTTCTAATCCGATAGAAATTTTGTCGATTAAAATTTTCCTAGGTTCACTAGGAACCTACTAGTTTTCGTAGGCAAGCTAAAAACCTATCGGGCTGACTCAGACAAAAAATAACCAAATAATCCAATGGTCATCCATTCCCATAAGAGTACCAAGCTACTCCCATGATAGAAAAAAATAATCATAATGGTCTTATGTTCCCTTAATGATGCCAAGTTGTCCCCATGATATAAGAAGGAAAAATAATGGTAAGCATCATGGTTATGGTTCCAAGGACGAGTAATCACAAAATTTTAGCCTTAATACGATAAAGCCCTATGCACTAGAATCACGGATCGGAATAGTCGAGGGCTTAATGGCTAAGTGTGAGGAGCTATCCCAACATCAGTCACCACCCTTAAGTCTGGTTTTATAAACATCATATGAGTCTTTTTTTTATCAGTCTTGGGTATCCTAACATAATTTGATCTTCACGATCCAAAAGATGCAATTCTGCTCACAAGAGAGTTTAGTTCGACCATACCCACTAATCGAACAACCCTAACTGGTCATCATTTCCTAATCCCTAAGGTTATAAATGTCGGATGATATCATATAAGTGAGCATGTCAATAATTTAAATACACAATATCAACCGATCAAGGTACAAATTGAACATATAAATTATCATCCATAATATAATATGCTAACAAGATAGCAATTTTATACACAAAATACTTATAACACGGTTTTAGTTCATTCCATATAAACTCAGTAAAATGAGCTAAAAATATATTTTTCTTTCTTTAAAAATCTTGTTGTTCAAATAAATAAGTTAACAAATACTCTTATTTTGTTACAAGGAAAATTCCAGCTCAATACTTAGTTAAATGTTATTATGTGTATAAAAATAAGGCTATCGGCCATCTCAAATCATAGTTTTATCGCACTTCTATAACTTGTGCTATTGCACGTTTAAAATACTTAGCTAGCATAAGTATAAAACATTGTGCAATCATAACTTTAAAAATAAAACTATTTTAAATCAAAACCGGCACCATCATAAATTAAAATAGGCATAGCTATCATAAATCAAAATATACGCACTTATCGTATATCAAAATATACATAGCTATCGTAAATCAAAGTATACGTAGCCATCATAAATCAAAATATACTTGGCTATCGTAAATAAAAGTATACATAGCCATCATAAATCAAAATATACGTAGCTATCATCAATCAAAGCGTACATAGTTATCGGAAATCAATATATACATAGTTATTGTAATTCAAAGCTATAATGAAACATAGCTATCGTGAATCAAGAACTAGTAGCCATCATATATCAAAATCCAATAACTATCGTAAGTTTAAAAATATATGGCCATCGTAAATCTATGATAACAGCTATCAAAAATCAATAGTTCAAAGTTATCGCATGACTCAAACAATAGCTATAATAAATAAAAAAGATAATAGCTATCATAAATCAAAGGAAATAGCCATCGTAAATCAAGGTCAATAGCTATCATAAGTTTAAAAGAATAGTTATCGTAAATCAAACCACAATGCTATCGCACCTTTAACTTTCAAAAGCTATCATAAGTCTAAAATAAGTTATTGTAATTATAGTGGAATTTTCGTAAATGTTCCTAACATTGATCATTTCCTTTAAAAGCAAATAATTTTCACCGAATCATACTATTATTATTATTCAAAATGTTTACAGCAATCTTTTTAGGAAAAATTAGAGACAATTTCTCTTGCTCCCAAAATAATAATTGTTACCATTGTTATTTAATTAATTACCATTTTTAATATAAAAAAATCCCTCATTAAATAAATCATATCAATTCGAAAATACTTCGGAAAAATCTCTAAAAATTTGTAAAAATCAAATTTCTATAATTTATCTTGTATAAAAATTTGTGAGCAAAATAATTATTTTTAATTTAAAATATTAACACCCGAAATGAATAATTTTCTAAACCTATAAAATTCATAATAAATTCAAATAATTTTGGAAATTATGAAACTAAATATCCAACTCAAAATTGATGTGTTGAATATCATATTAAAATTTCAAAGCACTTGGAGATCAAAAACTAAGGATTTAAACTTGAAAACCCTTTACGAAATTCCATAATTTTGCAAATGACAACAATAAGACCATATAAATGATTTTTTATTTATGAAAGAGTGGTCCTCATCTAAAGAGAGTGCTCGTAATTTTATTAAATAAAAACACCATAAACCTTCCAAATATATGAGGGAAGTATCCAGTACAAATATTTAAGATCATTACTTTGATGATCGACAAAATGAGACATGCAAGAACACTCAAAAGAATATATTTACAAGCTATTGAATTGATAATAATAATAATAGATGCTACTAGAATAAAACAACTAGCAGATGCTACTGGAATAAGTAGTAATGGTGCTTAAGATTTTGTGCGACGTTGCATGAGTTAGCAAGGGAAGTAGTGGAGATGATAAGATACGAAAAGGCAGGAAGTGTGACTTGAATAATGTTGCTGGGGAAAGTAGAGATAATAAGGTGGCTGGTGCGAAATGAGTACTGTTGGGGCAAGTAGTGTGACTTGTGTAATGCACTGCGAATGAGCTGGTGCACTGCAAATGATACTTGCACGAACTGGCTGCAAACGAACAGGCTGGTAGTGTTACATGTCTTCAAATAAACTGGTGCACTGCAAATGAAAATTAATCAAGGTTGAACACAAGCTGAACTGGTGCACTGTAAATGCTGGTAGTGTTATAGAGCCGGCAAATGAGTACACTATATGCACTGAAATGAAGATGCCAAGGCTCGCAACTGAACTGATGCATGGAGAGATGCTTGCATGATGTAGATGACAAGCCCAAGCTAAACACATGCTTACGTGAATATCATGCTTGCATGATGATATGTCACAACTGCGGACTGCTTAAAGTTATCTGACTGAACACATGCAAAGTTTGAATTTGCTGCAAGTTCTATATTTAGATGGCAATGCTAAGTGCCAATGCTAAAGGGGTCGTCGGACATCATCATCATGGTTGAATCTAGCATGAAACTGATGTGTCGATGTGGATGACACCAGTGAAGCCTGAATTGGGTTTAGTGATCTAGCCAGCTTAGGTATCTGTAAACAAAAACAAAACCCCTATTGTATTCCATATATTCCACAAATTATCTATTATATGTATGCAATAATATACCTATATAGATGTAAATTTATTAAGTTTATCACTGTTTTGGTGTTATGAATATTCATATATGTGTATATTAAAAAGCCTACTTGTATTTATACATAAAAATATCAATCTTCTAAGCATAGTATCCGAAAGTTACATGATATATGTATATTTATATATCAATATTAAAAATATGTTGTTTGCACCAAAATGTGGCACAAACACCTAAAAGAGATTTTGTAGAGAAATACATAAAGAATATAAAATGAAAACAGAGAAAACAAGTAATTAAATAACAAAAAATCAAAGCGATAACAAGAACACAATGATTTATAGTGGTTCGGCGTTGTTTGCTTACGTCCACTTTTATATATAGCTTTATTAATCACTTTGTAAACTGAGTATAAGAAGGATCAGATGAAAATCCTTAATTACAATCAAGTACAAAGCAACTAGCAGCGTGAAGTCCAAAAAATGAACAACCAAGCCTTTATTTATATAGAAAGATGGTGAAATATCTCCTTGAAAATTCGGTAGAGGGATCTCAAAAACCATATTACCCATAAAAGGGACCGCATAACCCAAATCCCAAGGAATAGGGATCGTTGTCGATCCCTATTTTGGAGGAATTTGGGGATGTAATCCCTATGGGAGCTTTCTCATGTTGTAATATGCTTAGCCACCAAGTTTCTTGCCAATTGGATTAGTAGAACTTGAGTTATTGCTCAATCTTTGCTGCAATGTGAGTTGTTCCTAATTTTGGCCGATCCCTATTGAGGGAAGACGATCGATTTCTCTTGCTTAGTCCTTCTGAGGTGCGATCCTTAGGGTAGGCTCTCTAGTGTCCCCATATCTTGTTCCCAAAATTTCATATGCATTGGACTTATGGATCTTGAGATATTGATTGTTTCCCATTGACTTGCACTTGTTTGGCTGAAATATGCCGATCCCTATGATTGAGAGGGTTTAGAGCCGATCCCTTTTCTATGTTAAACTATATTCCATACTTTGAACATTCTGCATTAGATATATCTCAATTCTGTTCGACCATAGCTTCATATTATCATCTGTACTTGATCTTTGGATCCCACAATCATCGCTATGGACTTACCGGCCTTGATGATAGTCGAATCTAACTTGTCCAATCAGTTTGGATATAGCCGAGTTAAAATGTCGGATAACACTTGTCCCCTAAAGTACGTCTTGTGCTGAACATGTCGTGCTTTGAATCAAAGAAAATTAAGAGTTGTCGATAAAAAATCCATCCAGTTTTCTGAATAATCGCTGTCTTTTCGTCGAACTATTTTCCCAAAGTGTCGTATCTCTCTTTGATCGTCGTGACGCTTAGTCGATTTCCAATTGCATAAATTCAAGATTATATTCTTTCAGTTGATATCTATGTCCGGTTCTACGAGACTAGTAAGCTTTGGCTTTCTGATCCGGGCTTGACCTTGAAAGATTCAGGTTTGAATTTAATTTTTGTCGATTTCAAAAATTGAACTTTTAGACTATGCACATGCATATTCAGGTACACGTTCTTATCGTTGGCTTCTGGACGTGTTTGTACGCTCATGGGTCGTTGCCAATTTTTGTTGTACTAGCTGAAATTTCATTGCATCTTGTATATATATGTACTTTATATAATTTTTTGTCCGTGTTTGCATGCACATAGGGTTTGTAACCGACCCTTCCTTTGTTTTTCTCTCTCTTTCCTTTATGTATATAGGTATTGGCATTCTTTTAGCCGATCCCCCTTTCTCTCTTCTAATTTTTTTATGTGCACTTTGATAGGGATGCGATGGATCCCCCTTGGGTAGGGATCATGCCTGATCCCTCTCAACATTGGAGACTACATGTTTTTATTAAAAAGAAACTAAGGCGGGGCGATCCCTCTAACTTCATATATAAACTAAAATTTCCTTCTGTAACCTTCACTTTACTTCACTTCGTTTTCATTCGCCTTTTCTTCCTTCTCGACCGAACCCTTCTTCCCATTTCCTTCGAACTCGCCTTTGAACCCTCCCCCTTTAACTTGAACTCCGACCCCTTCCTTTACAACCCAAAACCACCTTCATCCTTAAACCCGCTACTCACTCTTGCTTCAGACCACCACTCTATCTTCAATCTAAATCGAAACAAAAAATTTACTCTCGAGCAACTCGCATTCTATATACTTAGGTAGGTTTTCTTGCCTTTAACCTTTAATTTGTGACAAGATGATGGGTTCGAACACATTGGTGGATGGGTTAGAGCTTGATGCGTATGTAGTCGTAAGTTTGCAATTAGAAGGAGGGGAAATGGTTGATATTGTTTGAGGAAGAGGCATATGGATTAGGCGAGGGATCGGTTTGGAATGTAGGCGAAGGAGAGGGATCAGAGTGAATGTTTGAGTGAAGTGTGAAAACGTTGAAGTAAAGGGTTCGGTATTGAAGTTTGAGGAGGAAAGGGTTGGTTGCATGGTTAAGTGGAGGGATTGGTTGTTTATTGATGTGGAGAGGGATCGATTTTTCATGAAGTAAAGAGGGGTCGGTCATTTATGGAGCATGGAGGGATTGGCTACTTGCTTTAAGAGAAATTTTGATGCGGCCAAGTAAAGGGATCAATACAAATAGGGATCGGTTGGAGCATCACCTGAAAGAGGGATCAATTGTTGAGTGTATGAGGAGGGATCAGTTGTTTTGTTAAGTAAAGGGATCGGCTATGGAGACTTAACCGATAATAAGCCTTTTAATTTAAAATTGAAAACCAACCATATTCACTTTCATGAACAATTAGAATCAATCCCGTCTTAATGAACCTGAACATATGACGAAAACGAACAACAAGACTTGCATATCTAATATCAAACTCGAAATCGAACGACCAAACTCCTGGGACTTAGAATATGCACTAAAACTTAACATATGCACTTTAATAATGGACTTCACACTTCACATGCCTATGGTCGATCCCAAAGCTTACACAACCAATCAATTTAAATGCCAGTTGAGACGGTCAGCGATGAGGGTCATTCTGGTTGGAATCCAAAGTCTCGTCACTTACTTTTGCTTTTAATTTTGAACTATTTATTTCTACACTGCACAACACTGCACCATACTAGTTTACACTTAGCACAGGGGGACATGTAAATTTTTCTAATCTCGATTATCTACTGAGTTTAGTTGATATGGGCTCTAGACGTTTTCAGAGCGTTTAGCCGCAATGCCTTTTGGACAACCTTCATAACATAGCAATCCCGAAGTTGAGTCAAGTTCTGCAACTGTATCCGGTAGACTTTCCCCTGACCATCAAGTTGAGCAACCAGAGGTTTTCGGCCCGTTGGTAGACCTTTTTTCTGATGTTTACGTCCTTCCGGTGGAAGATATAAGTCCTGCCACCGACACCATAGAAGGTGATGTACTTCTGGATAACCCGATAGATTCCCAAGCCTCCAGAATTGGCAAGGCCGCTCTCCGTAGACTATGCTCTAAACATGTGATTCCATTTGAAGATGTTCTAGTCCCTTCAATGAATGACAGGACTCATTTTCCCCTGGAGGGATATATGGCATGCAATAAATTCATGTGCTGGGCTGGAGTGTGCCGTATTTCAATTCTTTTATCCGAGAGATACTAAACTATCTAGGAATAGCTCCCGCTCAACTGCATCCGAACAGCTATGCTTTTCTTCATGACACTTTCTTATTATTTGTGGATGTTCTGTTTCGTCTACCAACTCTTGAAGATATCAGGTATATTGACAATTTCAAACGACGAACATGAAGCCTTTCTTACACTTTCCTCAAACCTTCGTCCAATTGTCAAAATCAAACTAATGCTTGGAACAACCTCAGCATCTTAAACATGAATGGTTCTATGTTCGTTTTGCGCCTGGCTTTGCGAGGCGATGATTGGAAAGATGTAAGTGTAGTCTTCATTTTATTCTTAAATTCTTTAGTCCAAGTTGTATCCTTAACTAACTAATACTTTGAAATTTTACAGGTGTCCATCCATGTCTAGAAGGCGATAGTGTCTCAAGGGCAGTTTCTGCAATTCGTGCTACCCCAGTTGAGGATAAGGACATCAGATCCCTTGTAATCGATGAATGGTTATCTATTTTTGGGTTATTATAAGAAGGTCACATAATTGGGGTTCTAGGAAGCGCTGCACCACCAAGAAATGTGGCGGACCAAGAAGGCGATAATAATAGCCCTGTCGTGTAACCAATCGAGGGGCTCAGGACGACGTCGAAGAGGGTGAAGTTAGATGTGCTGAAGCCAACAAGCCTGGCGATGCTGATGCAGGTTCGTGCAATGCGCCTGTGGTCGAACCATCATAAGGCGCGCAATCTCACATGCTAAAAAGGAGAGGAAAAAAGCTCGCAAATAAACCCCGTAGGAGAAAACTACTAAGGAGCCCGAGTTTATCATCACCTCTGTTGAAGAAGAGTCTTCCTCTTAACATTTAGAAAGTTCGATGGAAGGGTTCTCAATCTCCCGATCACTGATGATATCATGACCTATGAGTTCCCCAATATCAGTATTAGGGGACTCAATTCTCCCACCAGGACTAATGACGACATTCCTCCCACTAGTAAATGGGAAAAAACTCCAATGAGCAGGGCTACAATAACTGGTCCATCGGGAGGACACTTACAATCATACTCACTTCACCATATGATTTCCATCTATCTTTTATTCGATGGTCACTTATACACTCTTGTTTGGTTTGTAGGTGTTATGTCTCAATCCTGTACTTTCGATCGCCTGAGGGGCTCTACAATATAGTATGGATCCAGTCGTGGTCCATACTCGGGTAGGCGTTAAGAGAGAGATGAAAACCAGGAAAGAAGTCGTCGTTCATGGAAGTCTTCATTTTCAGAACATAAGTCCCAATCTCAATCGTCTCATCAGGAAGTTCAGCCCAATCTTCCTATACATAGCGACGATCAGACTTTTTCCCATGCTCCTCAAATTGCTGTGCCGCCTGAGCAGTATTCTGTTTCATCTAGTTCTAGACAGTCCCACGATCATAGGTTGAGCAAACACCCAATTGTTACTTCAGATCTAGCTTTGCCTACTACAGCTCATGAGGCCTCCATGGCAAAAAGATTGGCCGAACTTAATGTCAATTTTCCAAAAATCTGCTTTGATGGACTTAAGTTCCTTCCTTCCATCCATACAATTCTAGGGAGTGCTAAAGCGAGTTCCCTTGCATGGATCAATGACATTTTTGTGTAGCATGAAGCATTCCAACATTTAGCCAAAAAAATCTCTTAGGTGTTTATCGAGAGACAACATGAAATCAATCGTCTCAAGCTAAAGGCGATCCATGATAAAAACATAATTAAACATCAAGATAATGAGATCTTGGAATTGACAACGAAGCTATCCTTGGCAGAAAAGAGTGCCAAAGAAACATCCGAGGCGGTTAGTCATCTGGAAGACGCTCACAAAAAGGAGTTGGATGCTACCCTCAACCGCAGCGGTGTGCTTGCTTTGGAAAGATACAATGCAAAAAGAGAAAAAATTCTAGCCCACCGCGTTGAGGAACTCAAAGAACTCCTTAAGAAAGAGAAGGAAGAAAAACTCGAAGCTCAGGAGGAGTCTCCAAGATATTGCAAGAAGGCCGTCGAAACCCGGGGACCGAAAATCAAACTTGACGAGAAACTCGCTCAAATTGATGTCCTTAAGGAAAAAGCAAAGGAAGCCGGCTGCAATGAAGTTAGAGAGCTGATCGAGGTCCAGATAGAAGATGCCAAAGAAGCTGGTCGGAATGAGATTAAGGACATGTTCGATCCTTTAATTGTTGAATATAATGCTAAAGTCCTAATCCATCGTGATTTGAGTTTCCTTGGAAAGGGCTACCTTGAATCGCTCACCGAGGCTTGGGAATATATTGCTGAAATAAAGAAGAAAGCCCTCGGCGAAGCTAATTTAGATGAAGAGAAACTGGTACGGGAGATTCTTCATGGGGATGAACCCTTAGACCTTGCTGGTGCGAGGCTCCAATACTTTGATACTTTAGCACCATCCAACAAAGGTAAAAACATTGTCGAGTCTTCGGAGTCTGATCCCAAAGGCTCCCCTTCACTTCAAACAGTCGGAGCGTCAATTTCACTTGGCTTGGAACAAGATCTGAGCTATGATCCAGATAGGCCCGACTATCAATCAAAGGTGCAGACTCCCATTCTAGAGGGGAGCACTTCGGCGACAACTGAAAGTCAGCCGGACACAGGTATCCCACTTTATTCTCATTATTCAAGAGATTTCATTCCTCATGCCCAATAGTTATGGGCTTCTTTTCTTGTTTCTATGAATTTGCTGGTCTTCCGGGTCCCAGCCAGACTCTAGGAAGTGGTGTCGTCATGGAACAACAACCGACATTCACTAAAACTACGGTGGCTACCGACATTCCAGGGCCCGATGCTCAAGTTATCAAAGCACTTGATAATGAAAAAGCTGACGACCAGCTGCTGCCAGATGAATCAAATGACGTTGTGATCATGGTGCCTTCGAACATACCGATGAGCTCAGCTTAAAAGAGCGCATCGAGAGAGAGGAGTTATTAAAGAAAAAAAGCTAAGGTTGAACCCGCTGATGTGGACATCGACGATCCAAATCTCGTCCCACTACAAGTCATTCCACACGGCGGGTCGATCCTGAAGAACTCCCCCCAACCTCTGAAATCTCACCTGCTAAGGGTGGTAAAGGATAAAAGAGAAGAACAGGCAGAAGCTCGGGTGGTGCCACTTCCAAAATTTCCAAAAGAGAAAAGGGGCAAAAGTAATAGCCCTCACTTCGGCTTAGTTTGTATATAGCTTATATAGCTGCTTTTCTCTTTTTGTTAGCCATGATTGTGAGGGTACGACCTCCGCTTTTGAATAAACTTGAACCATAATTTTCAAGTTTAATATGCAAATAAACGTTCTTTATTTTCTATCGAACTCTTATGTGAATTTTGTTTAAGTAGTCTAGCTATTTCTTTTCCATTCAATGTACTTGTAATTCATTGCTCGTTAATTCGGATAATAGTCTGTTAATTTTCACTCGAGGCCCCCGTGTGGTCACGGCCTCAAGTTGTATCAAGCATTGGGCTCGGAACCTAGTGTTACACTGTCGAATTCAGCGGTTTGAGTGATTATACTCCTGCCTCCAGTCTTGGGTCAGCAGAGTTAGATAATGGATGGGTGGACTCCATCCTTAGCAATTATATACTCCTCCCGTCGGTTTCAGGTCAGAGTTTATGGAGTAGTGAGTGGTCGAACCGCACTCACCTATTTGTTTATACTCATATCCACACTCTAGGGATAAGAATTATTTGGCAAGCGATCGGATCGTGCCTAATTCGTGTTTATACTCCAGTCCACACTATGAGGACTTAGAGATATTCCAAAAATTAGTCGGACCGTACTTTACTTAACTGATTGATTTTCCCTCCAAGTTTAGGGTTTAACTTAGCAAGCAACCGGTTTTATTACGATCTCTTTTGATTCACGTCCATCCCATTGCTCGGTAGGATTAATTTAGTTATCGAATGGTAGAGTCACATCCATTCTTTGTTAGGTGCTCCACCCATCGAGTTATGAGCGAGAATCATTAAATGAACGGTCGGACCATGTTCATTTTGTTTAGTTCAATCGTGAACTTATGTAATCCGGTAGCTCCAAATACTGGGAACCTTCTCAAACATGTCGGTAATAGTTAGTCGGGTATCGTAACTAATATGTAATGCTACAGAAATCACAGATATGATGGAAATTTCAAAATTTATTTTCCAAATGGAAAGGAATGACATAATTTGACTTATTACATATCTGGAAAATCAAATGCTAAAGCAAATTCGGAAATTGAATACAACCGAATGAAAAAGAATAAACTAAGTGAAATAGCGTCATAAATCTCGCTATTCCACGCCCTTAGAAGTGTGACGCCATCAACAGTTGCTAGCTTGAAAGTTCCCTCTCCAAGCCTCTGTTCAATGAGATATGGTACTTCCCAAATAGGATTCATGTGTGATGGGGCAGGAAAAATCCATTTCAAGATGAGATCACAGATTTCAAAGGTTCTAGGTCGGACTTTAGTGTTGTGGTATCGGGCGACTCGGTGTCGATGTACAACCGTCCTCAAATTAGCTTCTTCGTGCTTCTCATCTACAAAGTCCAGAGATTCTATAAGGAGATATCTATTCATTCTGGGATAATAGTAGGTCACTCGATGAGAAGGGACTTCAATTTTAACACGAATGACGGCTTCGGAGCCTTAAGCAAGGGTGAATGGAGTATGACCAGTCGCAGACTTGTGGGTGGTTCTATAAGCCCATAATGCTGTTGGGAGTTCATCCACCCACTTGACTCTAGCCTTTTCCAAACGCTTCTTCAGAATGGACTTTATGATTTTGTTCACAGCTTCGACTTGTCCATTTGCTTGAGGGTGAGTAGCTGCCGCAAATCTTTTTTCAATATAATGCCGACGACAAAGGTCTTTGAATTCAGCGCTGTTGAATTGAGTCCTATTATCAGTTACAATGGTTCATGAAAGGCCCAAATGATAGATGATCTTCCAGACAATAAAGTTGATTACTTTCTTTTTTGTGAACGTTGCTAAAGATTCCGCTTCGGCACATTTGGTGAAGTAATCAACTGTGATGATGTCGTACTTTGCACCACCTTTTTAGATTGGTAAGGAAGCGATGATGTCTATGCCCCATATGGAAAACGGCCATGGACTAACAATTTGTGTAATTTTTGTTGGCGGAGCTCTTGGAACTTTCGCATACATCTGGCACTTTCACATCGCCTAGCACAATCAGCAGCATCTCGGTTGACAGTCAGCCAATAATACCCATAACGGAGTATTTTCTTTGTTGAGGTTTGCCCTCCAGTATGATCGCCACATTCCCCTTCATAAACTTCCTTTGGGACTCATTTTATTTCATCATGAGCGATACACCGGAGCAGGGGAATAGAGAAACCTTTTCTATACATAACCACTTCCTGAATGATATACGGTGAAGCTTTGCGGAGGAATTGTCGCCTTTCATTCCTCCGTTCAGGGAGGACTCCTTATAGCAAATAGTCTTTAATCGGAGTCAACCCCGACTCCTACTCAGGCTCCGTCTCCAGTACCCATTCGATTTCCATCTGGTTTATACTCGGAGCACTTAGTACTTTGACTGAAGCCAAGCCTATTTGCTACGCATCTCGATGCTAGCAAACTTTGCTAATGAGTCAGCCTCTTTGTTTTGATCCCAGGGAATGTGCGTGATATCATAATACTCAAAGCCAGTTAATAGCTCTTGGACTTGGATAAGGTACGAAGTGAGTTGTTGTCCTTTAACCTGGTAATCTCCCTTGACTTGGTACACTGTCAACTGGGAATCGCAAAAGATTTCAAGAGATTTTATCCCCGGTTCTCTGGCAAGTTTGAGTCCAGCAATCAGAGCTTCATACTCAGCTTCGTTATTCGTTGTAGGGAAGTTAAGCTTCAAACCATAGTAAATTGATTGATTCTCAGGAGTTACTAGTATAATTCTAGCTCCAGAACAACGGTCGTTGGACGCTCTATCCCTATACATTTTCCACCGAATGGTAGGGGCTCCATCGCTCTTTAGGAGATCATCTTGTGTAGTGAATTCTACTATAGCGCCGGAGCCCATCCCTGGATGGCTCTTCGAGGGAAATAAGTGGTGTTGAATTGACTCAGTTTGATGTTCCATTTAAGTAACCTTCCAGACGTCTTAGGTCGCTGTAGGACCCATCGTAACGGCTGATCCGTGTAAACGTTGATAGGATGAGCCTGAAAATAGGGGCGGAGCTTTCGTGAAGAAATCAACAAGTAGTACACCAATTTTTCTATCTTCGGTTAATTCCTTTAAGCTCATGTTAATCGCTTGCTAACATAATAGACCAGTCTTTGGATCCGATTCTCTTCGCAAAGCAATACGGCGCTTATAGCATGTACCGACACGGCCAAGTAAATATGCAAGTCTTCGTGATCCACTGGCTTTGACAAGATGGGAGGCCTCTCTATGTGGTTCACCAAAGCTTGGAATGTGTCTTCACAATCCTGTGTCAATTCAAAGTTCTTTTTCTCTCTCCTGATCCAATCGAAGAAAGGAATGCATTTATCAGTGGCTTTGGAAATAAATCGACTTAGGGCGGCAACCTTCCCATTTAAGCTCTATATATGTTTGATGGTTTTTGGTACCTGAATGTTGTGAATTGCTCGAATCTTCTCGAGATTAGCTTCGATTCCGTGAGCATTGACGATGAAACCCAAGAACTTTCCCGAAGCCATGCCAAAAGAACATTTGAGAGGATTGCTCCTCATTTTGTAATATTGGAGGATATTGAACATTTCTGCTAAATCCCTAATGTGGTCGCTTGATCGTCGGGACTTTACGAGCATATCATCCACATACACCTCCATTGTCTTTCTAATCTGATCTTTAAACATTCTATTGATTAGGCATTGATAGGTTGCTCTAGCATTCTTTAATCCAAATGGCATCACCATGTAGCAATACAATCTAACGTTGGTAATAAAGCTGGTTTCTCCTGATTGGGAATATGCATCGAGATTTGGTTATATCCAGAGTACGCATATATAAAAGATAGCAATTTGTGTCCTGCGGTTGAGTCTACCATTTGGTTGATCCTTAGAAGAGGAAACTATTTTTTAGACATGCCTTGTTTGAGTCCGAGTAGTCAACACATATCCGCCACTTTCCATTTGCCTTTCTCACAAGTACAGGATTACATACCCATTTAGGTTAGAGGGCGTCATGAAAAAACCCATTGCATTTGAGCCTATCCACATCCTCTTTAAGGGCAGCAGATCTCTCCGAATCCATACCATGCCTTTTCCGTTTCACCGAGACATGCCTCAAGTCGATATTTAATGCGTGGCTTGGAATGGCAGGTGAGATCCATCCAAGCGAATATGTCAAGATTCGCTCGAAGAAAACCAGCAAGTTCTTTCATCATCGGGAGGCTGAGCTGTAATCCGATCTTTAGGACCCATGATGGGTCGTCGTGGCTGGCCATAATGCCAATTGTCAGCTCAGCTGGTGCAGTATTAGTCTCTTTGGGCTCCTCCTCATCATCCCTAAGATCTATGTCTTTATAGAACCAACTGTAACGCCCAGGCCAAGCCCCAGGCGCTGATTGTCAATCTTCGGTGGTTTTGATGCAGAGAGACTGGTCCATACCCATACCTTTCTCCTTCTGTTGAGCATCTCTCAATTCAGCTACATAGTAGGCACGTCCCGTCGCCCGATCACCATGCACAACTCCAATACCGTTATCAGTTGGGAACTTCAAAATCAAACACAATGGAGCATGAGCTACTTGAAATTCAGCTAGGGCCGGTCGGCCCAGAAAAGCATTGTATGGAGAGTCAACATCCAAAAAAACAAATGGCAACATCCGCACTCCCCTACGGTCACCTTCTCTTAATTCCACGGTCAATTCGACATATAAGACAGCTTCGGTCGCGCATCGTTAAAGCCATGAATGCGGGCTTTGGACAGTTTCAAGTCCTTGGCTTCCATCCTTATCTGATCATAAGCTTTTTTGAAAATTATATTTATGGAACTTCCACAATCAACCAAGATCCTCTGCACTAAGGCAGGTTCGATCAAGGCTGAAATGACCATTGGGTCGATCATCGGTGCATCCACCTTATCTTCACCTCTGTTTCTGAACACAATGTCATCTTCAATTATACGTTGATGTTTTTCTAGAGTTCCATCTTTTGTACTTGAACAACATTCAAAATTCATATGCTTGGTTGCGTTAACATAGTGCTCCATCTCATGCCAGCTCTTATCAGCTGGATGCAGTCTTCCGACTATTGTATTGATCACTAATCTTCCATCAGTCCACACAGGCTCCTCAACCCTGTGCAGCGCTTGTCCTTAGTTGGGGTTTGATGTTCCCTACCCACCATCCTGCGGGGTTTTAACAAACTAATATAAAAAAATTTGAATCAGCTTCACAATAATATCCTAGCTACATTCATTCGTGTTATGACAAAGCGCTCGTGGAAATGACAATATTTTCCAGTCTGCTTCTCCATCGATTATTTCGAAGGTGGCCTCCTGTACTGCATGATGTTGCATGTAGACAAGTACACGTCCTATAAAGATGTATTAAGTGGTGTGTAGGTATCATACATTGGAATCCTAGGCTTTCCTCTTCCAGAATCCCTCTTTCATTCATGGTTCTGATCACCGCCTTTCTTTTGCTGGTTCGGTTTATTTTGAACATTTACTTGAACTTTCCTGAAACTCCTCTCAGACTGTTGCACTGCAATGTTACTCTGCACTCCCTCTCCACCCGGTCCCACAACATTCTTCTTCCTAGAGCATTTATCTTCCTCTCTTTTTTAAATACTTAGCTGCTTTTGCATAGAAACGTTCCAATGTTGTGGGTGGTTTGTCAGCTAACCAATCGCCAAAGTCAGATTCTGGATCAATCCCTCTCGTTACCGCCATCAATATTGAATGGTCATTCGGATTACCGACTTCTGTGATGGCTGTATGAAATCTTTCCAAATAATCTTTTAATGATTCTCCCAGAGTTTGGATAATGCATGATAGGGACATTAAATCTTTAGGGCGAGTTGCATGCATACAGAACTACTCCACAAACTTTGTTGTCAAATCATCAAATCTAGAGATTGACCACGGGGGTAATCTCATGAACCACATCGTCCCTATGCTAGAGAGAGTAATAGGAAAACATCTGCATTTTTTTTGCATCATCAGCTCGTGTGGAATCCATCAGCCATTCATATCTCATGATGTGCTGCATAGGGTCAGTTTTTCCCTCATAGGCAGGCATCAACGTCATGTTGAACCTCCTTGGATACTCCGCATGTATGATTTTGTCAGTGAACGGGGTATGGCTTCTCGAGATTTCCTAGTCGTCATTGGTCTAGCCTTGGCTCTCCCTCACTAGCTGTCTAACCATAGCTGACAAGTCCGACATTTGGATAGTTGGAGCCAAGCAATAGTCATGCTCCAGCTCACGTGAATGGTTCGGTCGATGTCTACGGGCTGCTCCATGCCTTCTTGGCTCAACATCCTCACGATGTATATCACGTACGTTCACTACATCGTCATTCCGGGGAGGTAACTGGTTTGCATTCACCCGAACTCCAGCATCCAAATCAATCATAGCTGCTCCAACATGAAGGGGCATGCTTCCTCCTCTGGAGGAAGGATCGGCCCTGATCCTTATAGTGGGATCAGCACCGATCGGTCTTGGCTAGTCAGTTTTGCTTTCCAGTTGATGTCTAGAGGCATCTGCGTGATATTCGTTAATCCTACGATGTCTGCATCTGTGATAAGTGTTTGTACCAAAAATGGGCACAACACTCGTCGGATGTAATTGGAGAGATTAGAATGAAGAAGTAAAATGGAAAATGAGACTAATCTAACAATCACGCCAAGAAAAATAAGCAGTAACAGAAAGAAAACGAGAATTTATAGTGGTTCGGCATTATAGCCTACGTCAACTTTGAAGGATTTGATGTTTATTACTGATTAGAAACTGAATTACAATAGTACAATGACTAACACTCGAATTTCAATGGAGCTTAACCCGAGCAGCAGCATAAAAAAGTCCTTTTTTAGTTGCAACGAGGGTGCTATTTATAGGTGTGAAGCTGGAAATATTTGCCTTGAATCTCGGAATACTCTTTCTCAAGCCTAGTTGGGCCCACATAATCGATCTGGAGCCGTTTGGTTTCGATCCCTGATCGATCCACATTGCTTTCGTATCAATCGGAAGTTGCCCCAATTGAGTTGCGATCGATCATGGATGTTCCTGAGATGATATGCAACCTTCTATGAAAATCTCATTGTATTTGGGTTTGTGGAGTTATTGATCGATCAAAGTTGCAAATATAGAGTGGCAGAAGCTTTCGTATCGATACCTTCTTATCGATCTCTTCGTGTCGATGACGTGGTGTGCGCACTTTGTGAAGATCCATATTTTGGGCATAGGGATCACTTCTTTTGGGTTGACCTCTTCTTTTGTATCCATCTGATACCTTGCTTCTCGTATCAATGCCTTGCCACCGTCTTTGTATTGATTGTAAGCTCTGTTATTCGTATTGATCAAGTAGGTGATCGATACGAGAAATGCAGTTGCTAGCCAAGTGAAGCGCGATCGATCTGGGAAGTGTCGAAGTCCATCATTATGTGCTTGAACCATATGGATATAAACGATGCATGCCGAGTGATGGAGTTACATTCATTTCGTATCGATGCTGATGGATACGAAATGATGGATACAGATGGATGGATACGAGATGGGCGTGTTTCACATGGATCTTTATCGTTCCATAACTCGAGCATATGAACTCCCATTGACCTGAAATTTGGAATGTCGCCTTGCATAGCTCTTCTTTTCATATCATGCTAACTGTGGCTCGATCTAGACTCGGACCAAGTCTGCCTATATCCATCGTGAATCTGCAGATAACTGGTTTTCGGAGCGGACTGTTTTTGTCTCCAGTCAAGTTCTTGATGTCACGGCCTTGCCAAAAGGAGGGATAACATTTGCCCCCCAAAGTATGTCCTGTGTGAACATGACGTGCTTTGAAAAGCTGCAATCTTCATTCTAAAAAGGCTCTATCCGATTTGCTGAATAGTTATTGTCCTTTCATTAAGAGATGTAACCCTCGGTTGATTTCCAGTTATATAAATATTGCGTTGTAGACTGCTAATGATCATGCAATTTTTGTTGTAGTTGAAGGTCAAGTGCTAGCAATTTGTTGTTGATTGTTCTGGCTATCACCAGGTAAGCATTCAATTCCTGTTAACTTTGAGAATCAAACGTTAGTGTAGCATGCATGCACGTACTTTAACCAAACTCCCATTCACGCTTGCACGTCCATGGGTCGTTATCAAGTTCTTGCTTCTACCTTTTGTTTTTCTTTTTTAAATCGATTTTGGTGAAAAGAAGTTCTTGCAATCGATTGATGGTTCCTTTTAGATTGAGTTTCGTATCGATCCTCTCCTGGATCGATATGAAATCCAAGTTGCAACAACGACTGATGGTTGTTTTGATGTCCTTCTTCATATCGATCCTCTCCTGGATCTATCTGGGGCGCATCAAAGTGGATTCGTATCGATGGTGATCGATACGAGATGAATTTGCTAAAAGACGTTCCATAATGATGGATACGGTTTGGCTTGAATTGTTGTACAATGTGGATTTTGTATCGATGGATACGAGAGTTATAAGCATAAACGCATGGGAATGCTTCGTATCGATGGATACGAGATGTTGGGGTTCAGATATGCTTTGTATCGATGGATACGAAAGATGCGCTTTGTATTGATGGCTACGAAAGATGTGCTTCGTATCGACGGGCACGTTGGCCGATTCAATCGGTGAGGAAACTGAGATACGAATCATCTTTTATGTTGGATACAAAGGAGTATAAATACTTTGTACTTAGAACTTTTTTTCACCTTGCTTCTATTGCCATTTCATGTCCATCAGAGAAAAAGAAGAAACTGTAGATCCTTCATCCCCAAATACCAAACTGCTAATCTTTAACCCAGATCCTTCGAGCTAGGTAAATAATCAATAAAATCGTGCTTATAATGACGAGACTTGAGTTTCTTGCCATTTCTTTCATGGCAACGGCCGTCTACGGTGTCGTTGGCGTCGGAGTGTGACTGGGGTGAGGTTGAGAGTGTAGCTAATGGCAATTTGGAGATTTGGAGAAGAAGGAGGGTTGCTGGAGAGGATCGATGGACATGGAGTCACTGACTCTAGGTCTGTCTAACTCAAGTGATGATCTCGTATCGATGCAAGGGGATGGATGTGGAATCAATTAGAATACATGGAGTTTTGGAGATGGTGGAAGGCAGTCTTCATGATCAAGGCGAAGAGTAAGTGTCTGGAAACAATGTGGTAAAATTGGCTTATTGATCGATTCGAGGTAGAGCAACTCGTATCGATATGGGTGAGATGTCTTCTGATCGATCCAAAATCAAAGTCAATGGATCGATACGAAGTAATGGAATGATGGATACAGGGAGCATCGATACGAATGATGGCTATGGGTGAATTGATCGATGCGAACAAGTTATCGACCCGAAGGTTTGATCAATACGAAGAGGCTATTGATCTGAATCATTGATCGATACAAACGAGTGACATGCATGCTTCAGGGGAACAATTTGTAATGAATTATGATGGATACAAATGTTATGACTTTTGCATACTCAAACACTTGACTCCAACGAGCTTTAGCCTTGCATATTTGGACTCGACCATTAAATTGCATATGTGATTATCCCACAAAGCTCGTCGATGGAACTGTAACTTGTTAAACATAACAAATTTAAACATGGATCATTCTCCGAAGTTGAAATGGCACGGTTGAGATGGTCAACGATGACGGTCGCTCCGGTCGAATCTCGAAGTCTTGTCTCTTTACCATCTTTTAACCTTGTAGAAATTTAGAGTATTGCACGACACTTCATTACAAAACACGATCACTCACTTTGCACCGTGGGGACACTGGTCTTTTTTACCATATAATAATGGATTTTACCGAGTTCAATAGCTATGGATCCTGGAAGCTCAGACCAGCAAGATGTTCAAAGTCCTCACTTCCCCAGAATAGAAAGGCCAGATGTCCCGGTAGATACAGTGAATCCTGTTCCAGATGAACTACCAGATGTAGTGGTGATAACTGTAGGATCTAGATTAACCCTAGAGGGGGGGTGAATAGGGTTATCGCAAATTTTCTCAAATTAAACGCAGAAGCAAACAGCAAATAAATAAATATGCAGTAAAGTAAATCACACACAAAATTTACCCAGCTTCGGCAACCCCTGCCTACTGCTGCATTCCCAGATTTCTATTAGAATTAAACAGTCTCCCGCTTACAAACACTCTGACAGACTCGCAGACACTCGCTCCCGCTCACAAACACTCCTACAGACTCGCACACCCTGCTCCGCCTATAGAGTTTCGTTTACTCGCAAACTCTGCTCCCGCCTATAGAGCTTTGCAAACTCGCAGCCTCGCTGCTCACTGAACTAATTCTAACTAGACAATCTGACAACACCTAAACCCTAGGTGGTGATTGACTCTAACTGGACTTTGAAAATACAAACTGAAAAACGAAATACCGTTTAAACTCGGAGCAAAATAGAAATTTTAAACTCGATAACTAATTTTGCTCTAGAAAGATAATCCCGGCCCCAAACAAAATAATTAAAACCCTAATTAAATAGACCGGCCCACTATTATTTTGAATAAAAATTGTCGGCCTGATTCTTTGAGAAATGGCGATCGATTCTCTGGCGATTCAACTCCTCGATACTCTGTTGATCTTGAAGCTATGATCGAGGCGTTGATATTCGATGCTTCTTTGCTTCGATTCTGGATCTAGGGTTTTTCCCTTGTTTGTTTTGTTGGCGATTTGAAGCTTCTGCTTCGTCGATTCTTTGTAGCTCTGGCTTCGCTGTTCCTTATTTGCTCACAATCTAGACTGTTGGCTTTGGTATGTATTTTCTGTTGTTCTCTCGATTTGAACTTGAATACTTTTGCTTTATTGTCGGTGATGATTGGGTTTTCTCTGATTTTCACCACACCTTGTCAATGATGATTTTGGTCCTTTATATAGACGTCTGATTTGATATGCGTGCTCTTCACGTTGTTGAGACTTTCCTGTTTTAATCTTTGTATTTTTGGGAATTCCTTCT
The DNA here is from genome assembly GCA_030737815.1 of Allium fistulosum. Taxonomy (NCBI): domain Eukaryota; kingdom Viridiplantae; phylum Streptophyta; class Magnoliopsida; order Asparagales; family Amaryllidaceae; genus Allium; species Allium fistulosum. Next base: position 223,476,144 of record CM060905.1, read on the forward strand.
GTTTTACGGCTTTATTTTTGTGACGTTCGATCTTTGATTTTACTTGAATCTCACGGTATTAAAACTTTCCTGGTTTTTGATTTCTGACTTTTTCAAAAATACAGACTTGAATTGACTCGAACTTGATTTTCTCCTTCTTGTTAAAACTGCATTTTGGCATTCGATTTCTTGAACATGATTTTTAACACTTGACTGCTTATCTTCTGGCCCCTGTGAGCTTCGTCTCTGGCCATCTGATTTCCTGGATGCATTGATGTTCACTGATCATTCATATGTGTTGATTTTCTGTCTCATGTGAGCTTTGTCTCTGGCCATCTTCTCTGTTGCACTTGTTCATATGATTTGGTCGATGTTGATTTCTTTTCTATGACCACGGCTTGACTTGGTGAATTTTTCTGATGTACTTCGACTTTGCTTCGTCACAAATACTTCACATTGCATGCTTGACGTATTGCATTTCTGTTGCATTTCATTCCACTGTTTCATTGTAGTGTACACTGTCCTGTTGCACTTGTAGTATCACTTTGACCAGCCTGTTTGTTTATCACATCTGCTTCATTACTTGAGCCTGTTTCACTTACTTCATCATTACTTGGTGTTGTCTGCATATGAGTTCATCATGTAGCCTGATGAACTTGTGAACTGGTCAAGTCCATTTGTGGTGCTTTGCATGCTTTGACAGTTCAGTGGTGTTCTCTGGTCATACTACATTGTTGCTTGTTTCCATGCTATGTACTCGAGCTTGCACGCTTCATGTTGCCTTCATTCATGTTGTACTTGCACAGTTTCCAGATGTGGTCTTTGTGGTTGCTGTCCAGTTTGTACTTGACATATTGAACTGTTATATTTGAACTGTGAATTGTTGCCTTGATTTTCCAGTAGCCACCGTGTACATTCTTGTACATTTGTCCGTAACTTGCTTTCACTTACTTGGTGACATTTGTGTTGGTTCACTTGGTAGCTTTTGTTGTTGTCCAGTTTGTACTTGTCTTGTTGAACTTGTACATGCATTTGCCTTGTTGCAGTTACACTTTGAATTTTGATCGAGTCTATTGGCACTTTGTGTTGAATCTGATATAAATTTGACCTTGTGCACTCGAGTTGGCGAGGCAGTGCACACGTGCATACGTGTGTACTGCAGCCACTCGTAAATACCTATCCCTGATATGAATACTGATATGCACAGATATTACACAATCAAAGATGATGACGTTAACCCATATATCTGAGACAACGATAAAAACAAATTTTATATTTTTGCAAATTCAAATTTGTTTATTTTCAGATTACTGCAGTAGATTGTCAATTATACAGGTACACAGGAAACAAGATAGATACTGGAACTGGACAGTGCAAATGCAGACAAACAACTGAGTGTATGAGTGATGTAGTGAGGACTGTGACTGTAAAATCAAATTGTGATGTATACAGAAATTGTACAGTTATAGTGAGTCAGAATTTGTACCATTCAAAATTTGTAATAAAAGATTGTTTGAATAAAATTTCAGTTCGAACTCAAATTCTGTGTTGATAAAATTTCTGTATATGTATAATCTGTAAACACATCTAAAATACGATATATATATATATATATATATATATAGTTTGTTATCATCAAACACTAAACACACATCAAACAATCTCCCCCTTTTGATGATGACAAACATATATTAAAGATTTTGAAATTTCAGTAGATGTGTTTAAACATGACATATTTAGCTCCCCCTACATGTATGCCCCCCCTACAACTGAGACCACTCCCTATTTAGAAGATTTTGGAAATTACAGACGAATAAAAGAGCTATAGAAAATAACTAACAACATTTAACAAATTTGGTAAATAAATATTCCAGAAATACTTATTTTCTTATCAAAATCTCTTCCTTCTCCCCCTTTTGTTATCATCAAAAGACTGACAAAAAATAATGAAACAATAGGGGAAAACAAATGGAAAAAATAGGGAAAACCCATAATATATCATAACAAGATAACATTTTCCACATTTTAGAGAATGGATCGATGATTTGATTTTTATAATGAGAAGAGAGATGTTCTATTCTATTTTAATTTTTAAAAAAATTTGACATTTAAGCACAAAAAAATAATAAGCACTTACTAACCACGCATAACCATAAGGACTTTTAAATGAGATTAGCAGTTACTCATTAGTTATCAAGCTCCATCCATGCATAACCATAAGGACTTTTAAATGAGAATGAAGTGATGATAACCTCTCATGATCCATCCATGCATAACCATAAGGACTTTTAAATGAGAATGGATGCATGAGGAATGTTTTAAAATTTCTTTTAATTTTTCCTTTTTAATTTAAAGAGCAATTCACTCTTCTCATTTTTCAAAACCATTATGAATGATAGAAAGATGGTAGAAATAGAAATGGTCGTGGAATAAGTTACCAAATTAATCATATTATGAAATTTCATAAACCAAACGTATTTCCACTACTGAATACCATATTTGAATCAATCTTTGAATAATATCCAAAACAGGTTTGAATTCTAGAAATTGAAGTTGAAAATAAATATCCAAGAGTATTTCAACCAAAAATTGAAAAATGATTAGTCAATTTCCATAATTCCCAAATCCAAACGTAATCTGGAAAATCTATCTTCGGGGAGGGGTTTTGTGAAAATATCAGCAAGTTGATTCTCAGTTGAAATGAATTTAATGCAAATGTTTTCCCTAGCAATGTGATCTCTAAGAAAGTGGTGTCTCACATCAATGTGTTTGGTGAGTGAATGGAGAACAGAATTATTAGACAATGAAATTAGTGAGTGTCCTAGCATGAAGCATGTCCTACTAGTACTTTTCCTGTCAACCAGTGAACCCGTATAATCAACATCAGAATAACCAACTAAATTAAAGTTTTCACACGAAAGATATCATAGTCCAAATTTGTGTGTGTGAGAAAAATATCTCAAAATTTCATTTAGTGGTATTCAAATGTGATTCTTTAGAATTAGAGTGAAAACGTGCACACAAACACACAGAAAACATAATATGGAGTCTAGAAGCAGTTAAGAACCATTTTAACAATATCAGATTCATCTTCAGAAATAAAACTACGGTGTTAACAAAACTCACACAAACTTTTATCAAATGAAGAGCGAGTGTGTATACCTTCCGTAGAATCACAGTTAAAATATCAAGATTATCTCAAAAACAATTTGAAGTTTTCATCAGTGAAGCAACAATTTCAACAGTTTCTCAAAAACCTTTTATAGCATGAGCAATCATAGTTTGACCAAACATATTAAGTTTAAGAAGAGAATGGTTGATCAATTTTCAAGCACAGATTAAAATCGAGTCATATAAGATCATAAATCAAGCAAGTTAGATTATGTCATCCATCACAATTACTTCGAGTAAGATGATTGGTTAAAACTCAGAATTAACATCATCAATCATAACTGGCTGATTTAATTCAGATGCAGATTCCTACCGGTTATCTATCGTTTGGAAGAAAATACAACTACCTGTTTTACCTGTACGATAATCTTTCGTTGTTTTGCCCATAGTGAATCTGTCACCTTTATACTAGGCTAAGGAACGTTAATTTGTCGCCCGTTGTGTATCTGGAACAGCCAGAATCCAGATGACACTAAAGTTGCTCCTTAGCCTGCCACCACACCTACACGTTTAAAGATGTATGTGACCTATTTGTTTTTATAGGTCCATGGTTGTTAGTGGCAGAATAATTGTCAATAAACAATCCCTTTGGAACCCAAACTTGTTTTGTCTTTTCATTTTTGTTCCAATAGACATGAAATTTGTTTGTAGAATTTTTAGGAACCCAAACATTTATAAATTTCGTGTTCTTGTTCCTATGACTACAATTTTCAATATGATGTCCAATTATTTCACATTCAGTAAAAATGCCCTTTCCTTTTGCACTATCATCAGCTTGTGATTTACCAAAACCTAGTCCTTTTCGATTGTTAGCAAACAATTGATTTCCTAATAACATATTGAATGATTTTTCTCCTCTAGAAAAGTTATTCAGTGATTTCTCAAGATCTTGGACTTTGGTTTTTAGTGTTGAGTTTTCAGACACAAGTGAAGTGCATCTATTTATAAAATCCTTTTTCCTAGCTTCAATGGTTTCCTTTAGATTCAAGTTTTCTTTTTCAAGATTCTCAAAATTATTCTTCAGTTTGATAATTCTGAATCTAAAGTTTTACAGTTTTTACATTCTAGGTTTTGAATTTTTTCAAGTTCAGATTCTAACCTAAAATTTTCACGGGCAAGTTCTTTCCTATCAGATTTCAGTTTTTCATTTTTAGAATCAAGAGCTTCAACAGTTTTAGTAAGATCGAGGCACAAATAAGCAAGATCTTTATAAGAGTAGTTTTTTACCTCATTGGATTCCTCTGAGCTTGCTTCTGAATCTGATCTTGATTCCTTTGAGCTTGCTTCTGAATCTGATCTTACCGTAAGACACAGATTAGCCTCCTCTGAGCTATCAGTTGAAACTTCCTCTCCATCCTCATCATCCCAAGTTGCTGCGAAGGCCTTTTTCTTCTTTTTCTTTCCCTTGTTGTTTTTGAGAAGTGGACAGTTTTGTTTGAAGTGACCAGGCTTGTTGCAGTTATAACAGATTAGTTCATTTTCAGAGTTGTCAGAATCTTTAGATCTATTACCACTGGTCTTCTTCTTTCGTGGCTTGAATTTCGACCATCTTCTAAAATTATTGATAGCCACTGTAAGTCCTTCAATTGGATCAACTTCTTCTTCATCGCTCTCTTCTGTGCTCTTTAAGGCAATAGTCTTCTTCTTCGATTCGGAATTGATGCGTTCCTCCTTTGCTTTTAACTCAAGCTCATACGTCATCAGATTTCTGATCAAATCTTCCATGCTCAGTTTGCTCAAATCTTTCGATTCTTGTATTGCCGTGACTTTTGCCTCAAAGTTCATCGGAAGGATTCGTAGTATCTTCCTTATTAGCTCTACCTCAGAGAATTCTTTTCCAAGCGCTCTAGCATTGTATACCAAGGTTGAGAAGCGTCCAAACATGTCTTTAATGCTCTCGCCTTGTCCATCACAAAATTCTCGTATTCATTGCTGAACAGAGCTAGACGAGACTCCTTGACTTGAGAAGTTCCTTTGTGTGTCACTTCCAAAGTATGCCAGATTTCCTGTGCTGTTTTACAATGAGAAATTCTATTAAATTCATTTTTTATCAAGAGCACAGATTAGAGCATTCATGGCCTTAGCATTGGTAGTTTTTAATTTCTTATCATTAGCATCCCACCTATCCTTTGGTTTAGAAATCTCAGTATCACCTACAGTTATAGTGGGAGTTTTATAGCCAGATTCAATAATATCCCAAACATCGTAATCAACAGAACTAAGATAGATACTCATCCTAACTTTCCAGTAAGCATAATCATTACCATTAAACATCGGTGGCCTAGCAATAGATTGCCACTCAGAAAAAGCATTATTTGACAGATTCATGACTCTAGAGTTAAAGAAAAAAAATTTACCTCGCTCTGATACCACATGTAGGATCTAGATTAACCCTAGAGGGTGGGTGAATAGGGTTATCACAAATTTTCTCAAATTAAACGCGGAAGCAAACAGCAAATAAATAAATATGCAGTAAAGTAAATCACACACAAAATTTACCCAGCTTCGACAACCCCTGCCTACTGCTGCATTCCCAGATTTCTATTAGAATTAAACAGTCTCCCGCTTACAAACACTCTGACAGACTCGCAGACACTCGCTCCCGCTCACAAACACTCCTACAGACTCGCACACCCTGCTCCGCCTATAGAGTTTCGTTTACTCGCAAACTCTGCTCCCGCCTATAGAGCTTTGCAAACTCGCAGCCTCGCTGCTCACTGAACTAATTCTAACTAGACAATCTGACAACACCTAAACCCTAGGTGGTGATTGACTCTAACTGGACTTTGAAAATACAAACTGAAAAACGAAATACCGTTTAAACTCGGAGCAAAATAGAAATTTTAAACTCGATAACTAATTTTTCTCTAGAAAGATAATCCCGGCCCAAAACAAAATAATTAAAACCCTAATTAAATAGACCGGCCCACTATTATTTTGAATAAAAATTGTCGGCCTGATTCTTTGAGAAATGGCGATCGATTCTCTGGCGATTCAACTCCTCGATTCTCTATTGATCTTGAAGCTATGATCGAGGCGTTGATATTCGATGCTTCTTTGCTTCGATTCTGGATCTAGGGTTTTTCCCTTGTTTGTTTTGTTGGCGATTTGAAGCTTCTGCTTCGTCGATTCTTTGTAGCTCTGGCTTCGCTGTTCCTTATTTGCTCACAATCTAAACTGTTGGCTTTGGTATGTATTTTCTGTTGTTCTCTCGATTTGAACTTGAATACTTTTGCTTTATTGTCGGTGATGATTGGGTTTTCTCTGATTTTCACCACACCTTGTCAATGATGATTTTGGTCCTTTATATAGACGTCTGATTTGATATGCGTGCTCTTCACGTTGTTGAGACTTTCCTGTTTTAATCTTTGTATTTTTGGGAATTCCTTCTGTTTTACGGCTTTATTTTTGTGACGTTCGATCTTTGATTTTACTTGAATCTCACGGTATTAAAATTTTCCTGGTTTTTGATTTCTGACTTTTTCAAAAATACAGACTTGAATTGACTCGAACTTGATTTTCTCCTTCTTGTTAAAACTGCATTTTGGCATTCGATTTCTTGAACATGATTTTTAACACTTGACTGCTTATCTTCTGGCCCCTGTGAACTTCGTCTCTGGCCATCTGATTTCCTGGATGCATTGATGTTCACTGATCATTCATATGTGTTGATTTTCTGTCTCATGTGAGCTTTGTCTCTGGCCATCTTCTCTGTTGCACTTGTTCATATGATTTGGTCGATGTTGATTTCTTTTCTATGACCACGGCTTGACTTGGTGAATTTTTCTGATGTACTTCGACTTTGCTTCGTCACAAATACTTCACATTGCATGCCTGACGTATTGCATTTCTGTTGCATTTCATTCCACTGTTTCATTGTAGTGTACACTGTCCTGTTGCACTTGTAGTATCACTTTGACCAGCCTGTTTGTTTATTACATCTGCTTCATTACTTGAGCCTGTTTCACTTACTTCACCATTACTTGGTGTTGTCTGCATATGAGTTCATCATGTAGCCTGATGAACTTGTGAACTGGTCAAGTCCATTTGTGGTGCTTTGCATGCTTTGACAGTTCAGTGGTGTTCTCTGGTCATACTACATTGTTGCTTGTTTCCATGCTATGTACTCGAGCTTGCACGCTTCATGTTGCCTTCATTCATGTTGTACTTGCACAATTTCCAGATGTGGTCTTTGTGGTTGCTGTCCAGTTTGTACTTGACATATTGAACTGTTATATTTGAACTGTGAATTGTTGCCTTGATTTTCCAGTAGCCACCGTGTACATTCTTGTACATTTGTCCGTAACTTGCTTTCACTTACTTGGTGACATTTGTGTTGGTTCACTTGGTAGCTTTTGTTGTTGTCCAGTTTGTACTTGTCTTGTTGAACTTGTACATGCATTTGCCTTGTTGCAGTTACACTTTGAATTTTGATCGAGTCTATTGGCACTTTGTGTTGAATCTGATATAAATTTGACCTTGTGCACTCGAGTTGGCGAGGCAGTGCACACGTGCATACGTGTGTACTGCAGCCACTCGTAAATACCTATCCCTGATATGAATACTGATAAGCACAGATATTACACAATCAAAGATGATGACGTTAACCCATATATCTGAGACAACGATAAAAACAAATTTTATATTTTTGCAAATTCAAATTTGTTTATTTTCAGATTACTGCAGTAGATTGTCAATTATACAGGTACACAGGAAACAAGACAGATACTGGAACTGGACAGTGCAAATGCAGACAAACAACTGAGTGTATGAGTGATGTAGTGAGGACTGTGACTGTAAAATCAAATTGTGATGTATACAGAAATTGTACAGTTATAGTGAGTTAGAATTTGTACCATTCAAAATTTGTAATAAAAGATTGTTTGAATAAAATTTCAGTTCGAATTCAAATTCTGTGTTGATAAAATTTTTGTATATGTATAATCTGTAAACACATCTAAAATACGATATATATAGTTTGTTATCATCAAACACTAAACACACATCAAACAATAACGAATCCAAAAGATTCTGTTTGGTCCAATATTACAGAACAAATGCTAGGCAGAATTTTCCTTGGACACAGACTGTCTTTGGAAGAAGTTTGGTTACCAGAACAGGAAGATATAGCACACAATCCCCCGGAAGGGTTCACCACATGCAACAGATTCATGTGCTCGACTGGAACAATGCCTCCATTCAACCAGTTCATTAGGGACGTGCTCTTTTATCTGAGGATCGCACCTTCTCAGCTTCACCCTAACGGATACACGCTACTCAACAGCTTGTACATTATATTTATGGAACATCTCTTCCGTCCCTCGACCGTCGACGAGATCAGATATTTATTTAATGTCAAGAGTGGGGTGGATAATCCGTCATTCACCTTCCTGGAAGCTGTTAGGAACTGCCAAGTTGTGGCAGGCGCATGGGGCAAGCTGAGCTACTTCAAAACTGAGTGGTTTTACATGAGGTGCCCACCAGGATTCGCCAGGTGGTGGTTGGAAAGACGTAAGTTCTATTACTTGTTTCGTTGTTAACCATGACTGGATAATATAGATTGATGTTGAATTCATTATTTCATTTCTTTTATAGCTGCTATTCCACGGCCCAAAAGGAGCCTAGTATAAAGAGCTAGTGAGGACACTCTAAGCGGTGCCTGTTGAATTAAGAGAAATAGACAATGTTCTCACTGATGACAATTTGATAGTCGTCGGGGTTTTAGAGGAAGGACAGAGCATAGGGCTCACGAGGGTACCAAGAGTGGCTCCAATAAGACAAGGTGGAAGACGGGCTCCTATCGTGCCCCCAGTCGAGGGAGCTTAGGCCGTGCCTGGCATAATAATCATCGAACCTCGCGATGATGAGGGTACATAAGCTGGTGAGGAGCCCGCGGTCGTGCCTCTACAGGGCCCTCAATCATCTGTGTTAAAGAGAAAAGGAAAAACTCATGTCCACAAAATCAAGAGGCAAAAGTGCACCAAAGCAACCCAACTTGTTACTACTTCTATAGGTCCGGAGACCTCTTCCCTACAAATAGAAAGTTCGCTGAAATGGCTGACGGATATTCCTATCCCAAAGGAGATACCATTGTTGCCTGATCTTGGGCTAGAGGGGGTCCACAACCCTTCAAGAACCAGCGCAGTCTTAACCTCAATAGATATAGGGGAGTCGATCCCAATAAGCAAAGCTACTACAACTGATCGGTTGGGGGGTTTGCACAAACATACACACACTTCACGGCACTGCACGACATTCCATCACATGCTTCTCAATATTTGGCGATGACTGATTTCCTTCTTCTTTTTTGCAGATACAATGGTGAGGCAAGGTTCTATGCTAAGAAAACTCCGCTCTACGCATCAGTCGTTTGGATCGCACTCTGAATCATACCGTCGCGAGAGCGAGAGAGATTATGGTCGCGGTTACCATTCTAGCCAGGAGCGTAAGTGCCACGATAGGGAAAAAAAGAGATCATACCAAAGCAGGCGCCGCTCTAGGTCACGATCTCCGCCACCGAAAGGGCCTTCTAAATCTTTTTGCCCCAGCAGGCCCTCTTCTGAATCCTCGCACCAAACAGCTCCATCTCATGCTCCAAAAACCGGCGAACAGCGCCGCAGAATTAAAACAGACGCTCCTATTGTCGTAGAACAAACTGCCATAGAGCCAACAGGGGAAGGAGCCATCTGCATTGCTAAACTAAAGAAAGATTTTCCAAACATATGCTTCGATGGTTTCCACTTTCCTCCCAACTCAAAGAGGATCCCAAATGATATAGAAAAACTAGTGCAAGATTATGTGCATAATGCGTACAACCAATACCGTGAGTGGGTTAAAACGGCAGAGTGGGTCTCGGCTGTGTCCTTCGAACGAACCAAGGCGATTGAGAAACTGGAGGGCGACCTTTCTCACAAGGGCAAAATAATAGAGGTGCTCACCAATGAGCTCGAGTCCTCAAGAAAAACTAAGATAGAGGCTGGCCAAAGAGCTAAGGAAGCTAGGAAGTCCATGGAAAAAATGAGAAAAACTCATATGGACTTGGTGCAGGAGATGGGTCACCGCAACACAGTTATCATTCGAGAAAGGGATGCTGCGTTGAAAGAAGTTGCCAAATTTAAGGCAAAGATGACTGAGGCCACCAAAGAAAAAGAAGAAGCTAATAAGGTTGCCTAGGAAGCATGTTTGGAGGTGGTGAAGCTTAGAAAGGAGAGGGACATCACAAATCAAAAGGCCGAAGAAGCTAACACCAGGGTTGAAAGGGAAATAAAAGCCGTTGAGGCCAAGATGGAAAGCGAATTTAAGGACCTCCTAGTCACCTACAATGCAAATGTCCCGAGGAACCGCAACTTGAACTGGCTTGGCGAGGACTTTCCCTTCCTATTGTATAAGGCCTGAGAACGCCTAATTGAGGATGAAAAGGTGACCCGTAAAGTTGCAACTATCGATGAGTTTGAATTGGAAACTCAAGTGTTGATCGGAGACGAGCCCAAAGTTCTTCATGACACAACCATCTCGCTCTGGAGAGAAGCCCTGATTGCCAAATACCCAAAGGCCCGAGAAGGATCTGGGGGTGAACACCATGACGCTGCTTCTGAAATGCCCCCAGCGTCTCAAACTACGCCCACATCTTCTGTCGACCCCCCAGTCGTCCCAAAGTATGACCCTGACAGGCCACATCTCTCTCCAGCCATCGAGCATAGCTCAGAAGGCATGTTGGCTCAACCCAGGAGCCAATCCGAGGAAGGTATTCTGAACACTTCTCTTATTCTTCAAAATGCAGGAACATTATCAGAGGACATTACAAACATATTCTCCTATCTTTATTCAGCCTTAGATTCTGCATCGGCCAACCCTCCTGCAATTTAAGAAGCTCACCATGAGCAGGAGGCATTAACAACAGAGGCCACAACTGTGACTATTACCCTTCGGCTCGGGAGGTACATGATAGCGGCTATGTGTTTGATGACCAATTGACGGAAGCACTTCTTAGCCGCTGTTATCCCGCCTTTTGGCAAGGCCGTGACACTAAGAACTTGACTAGAAACCTATGACGGTTCATCTTGGAGATCGGTTATATGCAGTCTCACTATGGATAGCAACGAATCTTCTCCAAGTCCGGATCGAGGTAAAATTGATATGACATGACAAGCGAAACTATGAGAGCCAACGTTCCCAGTTTCAAGTCAATCTGAATTTGCATGCTCAAGTTATGATCGATGCAAATTGAAGGAAATAACCTCACTTCGTACACATCATTAAGCCTTGGTTCGACTCGATCCTATTTCGAATCCATCAGTGAACAAGCACCATTTCGTATCCATCAGGTGAAGGGCTTTGTTCGAACCCATCGGCGACACATAGCTTCAAATCGATAGGCAACAATTGAGTCCACTTCGCATCGATCTAGGTCTGCCTATTTCGCATTTATCCTTTTCTTACCGCTTCGCGTCGATCGCTCTACCTCTGGTTCGTATCGATCAAGTAGGGTCTACTTCGTATCCATCCGAAAACTCCTACTTCGTATCGATCGACAAGTACCATCTTCATATCCATTGAGGATGGCCTTCTTTGTGTCCATTGAGGATGGCCTTCTTCGTATCGATCGACAAGTACCATCTTCGTATCCATCGAGTCGATCAAATACCATGCACACTTCGTATCGATCGACCACAGATCGATATGAAGTAGGAACTTACTCATCGATATGAAATTGACAACCGGGCATCGATACGAAATAAAGAACGATCGATACGAAGGAGAGCACAGATGATCGATACGAAAAGAAGCACCAAGCATCGACCACAGAGACACAGCATTCGATCGATACGATGATGGAAGCAGTCAACTCGGCATCTAGAGCGGATCGATCTAGAAATCACGCGCCACGTCATCTCCTTAGCATGTGCGTTGATCGATTCGAAAAGAACGACGCGAAGGTGATCGATACGAACCAAACAGCCTACCGAAAACACAAAATTGCATCGATCATATCTCGTAATCCACAAGTCCAAATGCTATGAAATTTTCACAGGAGCTTACGTACAAGATAAAGAATGTTCACACCGAGTTTCGACTCCATTGGAAGAAATCTTGATAGATACGAAATTCTTTCGTATCGATCACGGATCGAGCCGAAACTTCATGGGCTTAGTCGCGTGGGCCCACTCACATGCCAGAAGAGGTCTCCCGAAATCTGAGCGAAATACCTCCTACACCTATAAATAGAGCCCCGGCGCCTATAGAGAAAGGATCTTTTGACGCTCCAACGCACAGACTCTGCCAGATTCAATTTCATACTCCATTACTGCTGTTGTACTTGAATTTCATAGCTTTAATTCGCTGTAATCCGCTGCAATCAGTGGTAATCATCAAAGAAACGTCAATAAAGTGATCAATTTCATAGTGGACGTAGGCAATACGCCGAACCACTCTAAATTCATGTGTTCCTGTGCATTTTTATCATTTACATATCTGTTTTTTGGAGTTTTTGTTAGATAATCCTCTTTTTCCATTTAATTTCTTCACTTTATCTCTTCAAAAACTTCCGAAGAGTGTTGTGCCCAATTTTGGTACAAACACTTTAGTGCTTTCACCGAGAACAACCCAGTTTTTCTCCTTCTCTTTGGATCTGCTATCAATACCGGATTGCATAAATCCAAGAAGAAGATCCAGATCTCAAGCCTTGAAGCCCTTCCATCCTATTCAGATTTGCATCAAATCTAGGAAAGGACTTCGTCAATTCATCATGGTAAGCACACGAACTGCTTCTATAGCCGCTGATCTAGAAGGACGGGATAGACAGAATCTCGTGCAATTGCCTCCATCCAACCAAGATGCAGCCGGACCTTCAGATTCATCAGGCCCGTTCACCAGACAAGAATTCCAGATGCTGCTTCAAGAGTTGACCCAGAGTCGGCAACACAGAGTTGACCAACCAGCTGAATCGCCAAAGGCGCAGAAGATCCAGAAGAGATCAAGCTTCTTATTCTTCCACGGAGAGTTCAGCCTCATTTGATGATCATCACCGATCCACACGCCCACGGCTGGATGTAAGCTACACCCAGGCCACAGGACACCAACCTGCCTTAAATCTTGGACAACCCAGGACTAGACCATCCACCAGTCATCAGACCGGACCCTCATCCCGAGTAGGTGCCACTCCTTACCATGTCACGAGCAACCTTGCTACCACCACCACTACCGAACAAGGAGTTAATGCTAGAAATCAAGCTGACCCGCATCGTCACCAACGAGAACATACTCCAGAACCTTATGTCCCTGAAAACTTTGAACCAAGGAGACGAGGCACGGACCGTCGACCGCGTCCGGTCCAGACTCGCGCTGGGGAACCCGATCACACCTTGGCACAGCATGCTCCAAATATCCAGATGCCGGATATACCGACGATGATTCGTCAGATGATCCATGAAAGTCAGGGTCTCACTAATGACGACTGGGGTATTTCCCGGAGTAATACCCCTTTCACTGATGACATATTATATGCTGAACCACCTCGGCGCTTCAGAATGCCAACTTTGCCAGTCTATGAAGGAAATTCTGATCCCAATCAACACATCCTGAAGTATGAATGGCTAATGAATGCTACGAGAGCTGATGATGCAGTCAAATGACATAGATTCCCTATTTCCTTAGGGGGGCATTGCTACTATGTGGTTTACTCGTTTACTGCCACGATCTATTTCTAATTTCGACCAGATGGCCACCAAGTTTGTTGAATAGTTCCGTATGCACGTAGCGAGACCTAAAGATGTTAATACTCTGTCTAATGTCACTCAAGCTCCCGGAGAGACACTCAGACGTTACTTGGAGCGATTTCATGCTGCGTGTGCAGAAATAAGCAATCCCAATGACAACTCTATCCTAATGGCATTGACTAAGGGGATTGATCCTGATTCCGAATTCGGAAATTGGTTAGCTGGGAAGCTGCATTCGTTATTGGACCGTTTCTATTCCAAGGCAGCCCAATTCTTGAGAAGGGAGGATGTGAAACAGTCTAGGAAGCAGAATGACACAGGACCCAACATGGAAGGAATTCAGAGTAACGTCGCGGTTAAACAATCCGGAGAGAGTTCCGGAAAAGTTCAGTTGAATTTACAAAACAAACAGAACCAGCAGAGGGACAGCGGAAATCAAGGTAAAAAATGAGATCAAAATCGTGTTCCACGACGTAGAGCTCCCATGTTCGACAATTATACTCCATTGAATACGTCGCTGGAAAATGTGTATTTGCAGACCCGTAACACCATGCAATACAAGAAACCTACCTCGAAGCCGTCGACAGAAAGACAAGTCCAAACTGGGAAGTTTTGTAGGTTCCATGAAAGTTATGGCCATAATACAAATGAGTGTCGACATTTACAAGATCTCATTGAAAAGCTGATACGTGATTGAAAGTTGGATCAGTTTGTGCGGGCGCCGCAGTCAGGAGGTGCGGGCCCATCGAATCAGAATCATGCACCAAACTAGGAAAGGCAGAAGGAACCTGCTCGTACTAGCGGGAGATTGGTTATTAATACAATAAGTGGTGGTCCCCATCTATCAGACCGAAGCTGGAAGGAAATGGAGTCGTATGCCAGCTCTATTAGACATGCGGACTTCGAGTGTTATAGTAGTTTTGATGAAGGGGCTCCGGCCAAACAAAAGAAGACGATGACAGATGACATCGTATTCAGAAACAGAGATGTTGATAAAGTCGAAGCCCCCACTATCGATCCACTGGTCATCTCAGCTCAAGTAGGTCTTGCTTGGATGAAGAGAATCTTAGTTGACAGTGGAAGCTCTATGAATATTTTGTTTAAACGAGCTTACGACCAAATAAAAATGGAAGCCAAAGATTTAAAGCCTTGCCAATCTCGAATCCATGGTTTCAATGGGAGCGCTACTATACCCACTGGAGTAGTGGAACTACCAGTGGAGTTGGGAGTTGGAGAACGCCGGAGAGTATGGATATTACAGTTCGTTGTGCTGGACATAGTCTCCACTTATAAAGCTTTCTTGGGCCGATCGGCCCTCGCTGAATTCAGGGCAGCCATTGCCCCATGGTGTTTGACTTTGAAGTTTCCCACTGATCGTGGGGTGGGAATCATTCAAGGAGATCAGGCTACTGGGAGAGACTGTTACGTTGCCGAGCTGCGGAAGGCGCAGCGAAAGGAGAAAGGAAAGGGCGTAGAGGAATCTTTCTGCGTCCGCTTTGCTGATAATTGACAATTAATGCCTGGGCCTAGGCCCGGGCACCCCAGCCAATTCCATAGGGATCTTGACCCAAGAGAAACCGAAGATGAAGGAGAATCTAAAGAAAGTCAAGCATCCCCGGCCGAACTGATGATCGATGTCCCAATTGACGATGATGATGATTCGAAGATGATAAAGATCGGGTCTCAGCTAAGCCAGCAAATTCAAGAGGAATTGGTTGAGTTTCTACGGGCGAATCTTAACGTATTCGCTTGGACGCATTCTGATATGTGTGGGATCTCACCAGACATCGCGAGCCACACTTTGAATATTGACCCACGGCATGTCCCGGTCAAACAGAAAAGGCATGGTATGGATCTAGAGAGATCTGCCGCCCTTAAAGAAGAGGTAGAAAAGCTTAAAACAAACGGGTTCATTCGAGATGCGCTATACCCCAAATGGGTATCGAATCCCGTGCTTGTTCGACAATGGAAAATGGAGAACATGTGTCGATTACTCCGATCTGAATAAAGCCTGTCCTAAAGATAGTTTCCCGCTTTCCAGAATTGATCAGCTCGTAGACTCGATGGCTGGACATGAACTCTTATCCTTCATGGATGCGTATTCTGACTACAATCAGATACCAATGCATTTACCTGATCAAGAACATACCAGCTTCGTAACCAATCTGGGACTTTATTGTTACAAAGTTATGCCATTCGAACTCAAGAATGCCGGGGCTACTTATCAACGATTGGTCAATCAGATGTTTGCCAATAAAATCGAGAAAACCATGGAAGTACGTATATGTAGACGACATGCTTGTGAAGTCACGATTTTCCACTGACTATATTAAAGACCTGGAAGCTATGTTCAACATACTTCGAGAATACAGAATGAAGCTCAACCCACTAAAATGTCATTTTGGATTCGCATCCGGAAAATTCCTTGGGTTTATCGTCAATGCTCGAGGGATTGAAGCTAATCCTAAAAAGATCCGGGCAATCAGAAATCTTGAAACTCCGAAAACTATAAAGCAAGTCCAGAGTCTCACGGGAAAGTAGCGGCACTGAGCAGGTTCATTTCAAAGTCCACTGACAAATGCATTCCCTTCTTCGATCTGATCCGAAAAGGAAAACGAAACTTTGAATGGACCACGGAGTGTGAGGGAGCTTTCCAAGCATTAATTCAGCATCTATCCACACCACATATCCTGTCAAAACCTATTGATCATGAGAAGTTGTACGTTTACCTGGCGATATCAGAAAACGCTATCAGCGCTGCCTTAATTCAAGAAGAAGACAGGATACAAAAACCGGTTTATTACATCAGCAAACGACTGACTGGAGCTGAAAGGAATTATTTGAAACTAGAGAAGCTGGCTTATTTCCTTGTTATTGCATCAAGGAAGCTCCGTCCGTTTTTCCAGGCCCATCCTATTATTGTTTACACCGACCAGCCATTACGTCAGGTCCTTACACGGCCTGAGACATCTGGTAGGTTACTCAAGTGGAACATCGAACTGAGCCAGTTTGATATTACTTATACTCCAAGGCGAGCCATTCAAGGACAAGTCCTGGCCGATTTCATAGCCGAATTTACCGTTCTAGAGGACTTGCCCGAAACCAGTGAATCTCCCGAATACGTCTGGAAGCTGTACACTAATGGTGCATCAAACGACCGGCGCTTGAGCGTTGGAGTTGTACTCGAAACCCCCGAAGGCCGATCTATATGTTATGCATTAAAGTTCGATTTTCATACAACCAATAATGAAGCTAAATATAAAGCCCTCTTAGCTGGATTGAAACTTGCCAGAGATTTGAGAATTATCGCTGTGGAAATTTACTGTGATTCACAATTAATTGTGTGCCAAGTTCGGGGAGAATATCAAGCAAGAGATCGAAGGCTGGCTACCTACATAGCTCGAGTTCAGGGAATACTGGATCAGTTTGATTATTATGCCATTAATTGTATACCCCGAGAACGCAATCAGAAAGCCGATTCATTGGTGAAGTTAGCCAACACAGGTGAAGCTCAGCAAATGGGACTCGTTCCCGTAGAGACGTTACCTTCCCCAAGTATTGACCGGGCAGAAACAGACTGGGTATGTGAAACCGTTCTCGATAAGGAGTCATGGATGACTCCATTCAGAAATTACCTTGAGCACGGAATCCTGCCGGAGCGCAGGAGTGAAAAAAGACAAATCCTTCGGAAGGCCTCACGATTCACCATCCAGAATGGAGTCATGTACAGAAGAGGGTACTCTGTTCCTTTACTCCGGTGTATCACTCATGATGAAATTAAACGAGTATTACACGATGTACACGAGGGAGAATGTGGCGATCACACCGGGGGGCAAGCACTTGCCAAAAAAATACTTCGATACAGATATTATTGGCCAACTGTGAATCACGATGCGTCCGATTACGCAAAGAAATGTGATAAATGTCAAAAGCATGATCGAATTCCTAGAGCCCTACCTACCGAGATAACGAAAATGGTCAGCCCATGGGCATCAACATCATTGGTACACTACCTCTGACAAAAGGCGGTGCGAAGTACGCCATCGTTGCAGTTGATTACTTTACAAAGTGGGCTGAAGTTGAACCTCTTGCTACCATAACGACGAAAAAAGTGATCAACTTTGTAGTCCGCAACATTATCTGTCGATTCGGTCTCCCACACACCATTATCACTGATAACGGAACCCAAAATCGATAGTGTTGAATTTAAAGATTTCTGCAAACGGTTTCGCATTCAAAAGAAATTCTCTACGGTTGCACACCCTCAAGCAAACGGATAGGTCGAAGTAGTCAACAAAGTTATAAAGTCCATTCTGAAAAAACGACTGGAAAAGGTCAGAGGCAAATGGGTCGATGAACTTCCTATGGCTTTATGGGCTTACCGAACAACCCACAAGTCCGCGACCGGTCACACTCCATTCTCCCTCTCTTATGGTTCAGAAGCTGTTATTCCAGTCGAGCTAGAAGTACCTTCTCATCGTGTGACATACTATGATCCGAAGACAAATGCTATTTTACTTGCTGAATCTCTTGATTCATTGGATGAGATGCGTGAAGAGGCTGATTTGAGGGCAGCCACGTATCGAAGTCGAGTCGCCCGATTGTACAACGCCAAGGTCCACCCGTGAACCTTTGAGCTCGGCGATCTCGTCTTGAAAAGAATCTATCCGGTTCCTTCGCATATGAAACCAACATGGGAAGGGCCGTATATTATTGAACGAAGGCTCGGAGATGGCACATTCAAATTATCAACCGTCGACGGTCTTACTCTACCAAGAGCATGGAATAGCGAGAGTCTTCGTCGCTACTACACATAACAGGCTATGCTTATCCATTTAGTTTATTTTCCATTTGCAATTTGTTTCCGCATTTCGAAATTAGAATTTGTAATAAGGCAACTGACTTTGCCATATTTTCTTATTGTAGCAATAAAATGCAATCTCTTCGAGCCAGAGCTGTGATTTACTTGAAATACTTCATATGATCATCACCATGCACGAAGAGCTAAGTTCCACCATACAGTGGGATTTATTCAAATAGGGAGTGACTGTGATGCAACCGGTCACTCACTAAGTGAAACCCGAGCTCGGGGACAAGCCATCACACCAAAGTCAAAGAAGTATTGATACACGACAATCCTTTACTTAACTCCAGATTGCCAGAGCATGAACTAGAGTATAAACTTACAAATACGTCTTCGGAGAGGGTGGATCCGTCCACCTAACGACTTCGTCCGTATCTGAACCAAGTGTGAGGAGGGTGGACCCATCCATCTAACGACCTCATTTCTTAACTCAGGGTGGATATGATCCACCATCCACTATCCTGATACACCTTTTGTTCCTAGAGTGCGAGCGAAATCCAAAAACTTGCAACAGATGTGAGTGGCCGTCTGTTTGCCAACTCCAAATTCCCAGAGTGTGAATTAGAGTATAAACATCAACTTCGGATTCCCAGAGTGTGAAACGGAGTATAAACATCAACCAACTCCGAATTCCCAGAGCGCGAAACGGAGTATAAACATTACTCCGAATTCCCAGAGTGCGAAACGGAGTATAAACACCAACTCCGAACTCCCAGAGTGTGAGTCGGAGTATAAATGTCGACTCCAAGTCCCCAGAGCGCGGACACATAATTAAAACTTAAACCGGCGTAACCAACCGCCAGTAAACAAATGAAAATCCCCGGAGCGCGGATGTGATCATCGAAAATCAAACGAGTGTGGTTGAACCACCCCATCTCCGCTTGTCTCAAACATCCATCCAGCGGCAGTAAACTCAACATGTTATAAATGAGACGCAATTGATGGCTGATGTTCAACCACTCATCCCCAAGAATAGGAGGCAAAATTTAAGTGTCAACCATTGACTGAAGCAATGCGACGTCAAGATCTAACTCACTTCCCAATCATGAATCGTGTCCACAGTTCCCGGACCTGGCGCATAAAAACAAACTTGACTCGGAAGCTGAAACTTCACAAGTGCATTTCAAATATTGAAACACTTAAGCAAATACACAATAACTGAGAAGAAGCCAAAAAATAAGAGTTTTGTTTCTATTGTTTGTGAAAGAAATTCATGTACAAGTTTGTTCCAAAAAATTCCTACTAGCAGGGGGCTGAACCCGCATCTATGCACGGCCTACAAAGGGAAGACCAAAAATAAATCCCTATCTACTCAGAGCAAACTAAAGAGGTCTATCTATTTCTTCTTCTCTCTCGGCTTCTTCCTCGGTGTAGACCCGCTGGAGCCGCCACTAACTTTCCTCTTTGAGCCTTTACCTTTTGGTGGTCGGTCTCTAGGTAGGGGCATAATCTCGACGTCTTCCTCCGAGCTCGAATGAATGGGGATGCTTCCTGCGGGCTGAGTCAGAGGAACAGGATCAATTGTGGGAGGCAAAATGAACACACTAGTGTCAATGACTATACCACCAGGTGATATCATTCTAAGCGGAGTTGGACCAGGTGCCGCCATCCCACCTCCAAAACTGCCACCATGAGCCGCTGCTTCCATCTCAGCGTCGATTTCGGCCAATATTTCCTCATCATTGATCGCCCGGGCCTCGCTAGGAGCATCAGTGGTTGCATTGAAGAGCTTGTAGCAGGGGCGCTTCCACCCATAACAAATGGCAGGTCCGCAAAAGGATCACTATGACGACCAAGGAGTTCCTCCATCATTTGCTGATAAAAACAAGCGTGCTTCCTAGCATTTCGTCAAGTGGCGCAGTTGTAGTTACAGTTGTCGCTTCAGTGACGATAGCCTCCTGCATGTGATGTGATTCTTGAGTAACAGGAGGCACGATCGATGCAGCATCAATCACTGGACAAAAATAAGAGAACTGTTAGTACTTAATTCGAGTGACGATTCCGACTTAAGACAGACATATAGGGTGTTCAGAGTACCTTCCTTAGTTTGGCTTATGGACGACTAAACAGCTTCAGCAACTTGCTTTATGGCCGGAGACATTTGCGGTTGATCCGGATTGTAGGCAGGAACAGCTTGGGGATCAACCGCAGGTAAGGGTTCAGGCTGGGTTGACACCGGAACTTCAAGACTTGCATCATGATGTTCAATCCCTGAGCTTTCTCCTACTTCCAAGTGCTGGGTGCCAAGTCTCTCCTTCTCATAAGAAATCATCGACTCATGGAGAATCTTCCGTTCATCTTCATTCAGCAGACGATTCTCGAGCTCAAATTCGTCGACTGACTCACCCAGATGCACCGCTTTCTCCTCCTTAACTAATCGGCCCTAGGGGTTGTATAAATGTGCCGGGTAATCATCGAGCCACGCTAGACCCCTGTGCCTCAGCACGTTAGCGTTGTAAACAACGAGAAGATCTTCAATGTCGGCTTCTAGCCTGGACTCAGCTGATTTCACCTCCTCCTCAACCTTATTCTCCACCTCGCGAACCTTAGCCACGGCTGCATCCCGTTCACCCTGGAGCAAGACAGCCTGTTCGCACGCCTCCTGGGCTGCGTTATTCGCATCATCCCTTTCCTTGGAAATGTCAAAGAATTTGGCTTTAAGCTCGTTGAGTTCCTTAACCGCCGCTGTAACGACCCGGTATTTTAGACCATTCAAATCGACAATAATCCACACATGTCTGACTTGAATAGTTCAAAATATCAGATTGTTAATTTAAAATTTGGCAAAACTCAGTATATACAGTAAATAAATCAATCACAGAATCACAGACACAGAGTAATACAATAATACGCTGCGGAATAGATAAAATAGTAGTTCATGAAGCTACTATATAAACATCAGAGTTGGAAATAAAATACAACAGAATATCTCAAATGCAGTGAAGTCTCCAGTACAACAAACGACTTCTCTGAACAAATCAACTAGAAGAGCTGAAAGCTGAGGCGATAGTTGGATCTCCAAAGGAAGCTCCAAACTCCAAAGGTGAGTCTTAAATGCTGTATCACTCGGTCTGACCCGAGCGTAAAGCAAAACACAAAACACTCGAGTCAGGATTAACATTTTTATACTAATAAATCCAACTCAAGTGAAATATCAACTGAAATACAAGTAACTTAAAGGATGTTTGGGATAACCATCCTCTAAGGATCCGTGGAACTATCTACAATGTAGAAATATACACTATAACACCGTGGTCATTCCAAATTTATTTATACTTTAAAACCAAAACATAATTCCATTTCAAATATATTTATTTTACAAAATAGTATATATAGATTAAATAATTTATAAAGTAAATTATTTTCCATTTCCTCAAATTTCACAAATCGATTCAAATCAACTCATATTCCAGATTCAAATTTATTCAAAGCTCAATTCATCAATTTAATTCAGTTCTAAATATACCATTTATTTTTCAATATATTTCAAAGCTTTAATATTCAACATTTTCAAAGTTAGATTTAACAGTTTCATATAGCTCTTGATTTAACTTCATTATTATTTAATCAGGGAATATTCACTTAATAGATTCAATATCATTTACTAGCCTTAAATCACATTTTACTAAATATTTTCTTAAACTTTATTTAAACAAGAAATATTCATTAAATTACTTATAAATCAAACCCAAGTTATAAATCATATCTTACATCTCAATTTCAATAAGTTTCTAATCGGTTTAATTAAATAAAATTCTTTATTGAATCAATTTCAACTAAATTCAAATTATCTTCCTAACCTTAACTTATTCAAATTTTTACCAAAATCTATTTTGAAATATAGATATAAGTACTTACCATATTATATGTATTCAATCAATCTTAATTAAATTTGATATTATAATTAAATCTATATATATATCATTACCATTTATATATAATAATTTAAGAATCAACATTTATTTAACCCGTATATTTCTTCCCAAATCCATGGAATTTATTTCAAAATATTTATATATATGGACCAACGGTGTCTGTATATATATCTATCATATGGTTAAGTGATACGGATATTTATCATTTCAATCCGTAATTTAAATATATACGGGTAGATATCATTTCAACCCGTAATCCCAATTTCAATTCAAATGAAAATCGCTTGGGTTTATCATTTCAACCCATAACGATTTTCTCCTAACAGGGAACTTGCAGAGTGATAACAGATAATATAAAATACAACAACAGGCATATATCATCAATAACAATAGAATATAAACAATAGGATATGGTGTCATATCCCGCAGGTGAACAATTACAGATAATAACATATATAGCAATTTAAATAGCTACAACAACATATTTCAATTGTCGTTTCAATTGAAATCAAATTTAATAAATATAAGACGTTAAATCGTGAGTGATTACTCACCTTCCGAGGCTAGAGACGATAGAAATGAATTGAGTTACAGATCCAAGCACGAGTTCCAAAACAAAGCAAGATTGGCACGAATTTGACGGATAGGGCTGGTAAATACGAGTCGATGAGAATGAATCAATTTAACTTGATATAATTTAAACAAGATGATATTATGTTATTATTTCCCTAAACCCAATATTAAGTTTTAAAAATACACATACATTTTAAATAAAACTTGAATTTTAAACATATTTATTTATATATATTGAAATCAAAATCCACGTATATATTTCAAAATCATATATAACATATAAATTTAAAACTCAACACATAAAATATCCATATATTAAATTTAAGATCTCAGTTATTAAAAATATATATCTAAACTTACCTTAGTATTATTATAAACACACATGCAAGTAAATCAAAATCAATAGGCACAAGAAAGAATGGTGTATAATGCAAACTTAATATGTATATATACGTGTTCAAAATCCAACAGTCTGTAATACACATATAATATAGTTCCTGTTATAATCCAGTCAGTACCTTACACTATGGTCAATGTATATACTAGTATAGCTCATGTATAATATGTACTTGCAGAATAATACTTAGAGAAGTTTATGTATATCCAACATTTCACATGTTATATATCATATACTTCAGAGTAAGCTTACGTATATTTAAACTTATATACATGAACCCAACAGAAACATATACTTAGATTTTGTATGAAGACAAATAAAATGTATACACACAAAGTCATATACCTGTTATATATTTTAAACAGTATATTATTTAAAACAATGTGACTTGCTTTGATATTATACCTACACTTAAACAAATTCTAACTAACTTGTATCAGAGTATACATGCAACCAACAGACCAAAAGGTATAAATTAAATATACATATAAACAACTTTATAAACTAATATAACTTACACACTATATATACGGCCAATATATGCTAACTAGTTTATAACCTATATATATAGACAATGGCCAGCTTATATATATATGAAAATCAACAAATTAGGTAAAACTTATACCTTAAAATGCCTATGTATGATGTATATGACTCTATATATAAAGGTACAGGACGAAATACATATATATGCATTTCAAAATTGCCTGGGCGACTGCATATATCTCGGCTAACATGTATACTATGGACTAACAGTATAAATATATACTAGTATGTAAACCTATATGCCTATATGCATAATATACTTTAAAACAATATTTAAATGAGCAAATTATGTTACCAGGCGCACGTATGCTACTGCATATGCAAATTATTATGCAGACAAATAAAATATATTACTTCAAACACTTCCAGAATATAAACTTATATATACACTATTATAACTTCCCAACACACTGTATAAACTTATGAATAATATGTGTGAACAACTCATATTTATATTAATGTATATAACCAACCTATTATTTCAAGATTCCAAATATATATATACGTAAATTGTCACATATATGAGACATATATACATTGTATACTTAGAGATCAAATGGTATCCCATATTTAAAACAATATGTACATATTATATATATATTGTAAAAACTTGGGCACAGCCCATAATAAAATACATGTACATGCAACTTTCGTATAGAAGCAGCCACACATATTAAACTAACCAATTGTACAATTATTCTCTATATATAAAGCTATAAATATAACTTCTGTGAACAAGCATTGATGCAAATAATATGCATACCTATGCAGAGGAGGCTAGGCTTGAATGCGTTGGGTTTGAAGCAGCAATGAACGAAAAGAGAGAGAGAGGCAAGGGGCTGTGGGTTAGCTAGTGACTGGTGGATGGTTTCCGAAGAGGGGTGGAGGCCTGCGGATGTGGAGGCGAGCGGTGGTTCACGGTGGACGGGAGTTTGGGTTGCTCGAAGGAGATGAGTAGATCTGGGTGAACTCGGTAGGAAGTCAGGGCGCTCGGTTGATGGGAACGTGGAGGAGATGTCGTTGTTGTTAGCGTGGTGAATGGAAGGGAGGTGGACGGCGATGGAGGGCACACGGGAGGTGGTGTGCTGCTCACGCGAGCAACGTCGGAGGGTGTTGCAAGCATAGAGGCCGGAGAAGTTGTGGATGAGGCTGGTGGAATAGGTGGCGGACACGGTGTGCTGGCAGCCATCTGAGGAGAATTTTTATGGTGGAAGCTCTTTGGGTTTCGGCAGAAAACAAATGGAAGAGGAGAAGAGATTTTAAAAAAAAGTGAAATGCAGATCTAGAAGTAAGCTTCTGAAAATATGTTAGGCAGAGTAACGTAAGAAATAAATGAAAGCAACGAAAAAGGAAAGGAAATGGAATAGTCTCACATTGATTCAGCCGAAATATTTAAAGCAATTAATTGCTTGATTGATTGGACATCACGTTTGAATTTTGAAAAGGCATGGTAAGTTAAAAGTCACAATTTAGGGTACCGATACGACGCACAGTTTATTGTTTCTGTCGCGTACCGGACCTCAAAATACAGAAATAAATATACCGTAGGGATCAGCACGTTGAGACGATCAAAACGGTATACAGATATCTATGGCACGATCATCCGATCAAAAGTCGATAATCGGTACCAGAAAATGCTGCTATTTTACCAGAATTAAGATAAACGGAGCAATAGAAGTCCAAATTTTGAAAAACGGAAGATGACGCCTCACTCAGAAGAAGATTTACAAATTTATTGTATAAAAATATTCAAGTTTTAAAAACATTTTATTACCGACAATTATTAACTGATTTGAGTTTGAATAAAGTTATACAATAAAATAAACTTCAATATTATAAATTGAAAATTTCTCATTTTCTATATTTAATTATACGTAATTCAAATATAATTTTTTTTTTATTTCAAAGTTCAATTATTTAAAATTTCACAAAATTCCGTTAACTACGTTATTAAAACTAATCAAAATTTATGGGTCGTTACACTCTCCCCCACTCAAAACTTTTCGTCCCCGAAAAGGAAGGAGGTAGGAGAATAGAAACAACCAGACAGAAAAGATAGATTAAAAGACAAGGATAAACAATCAATTTAAACTATATAAATTTTATTTGAAATATTCATTTGAAAACTTCATTTGAGATTCACTTTTCTTTAATACTTTAATATTTTTTTTCAAACCCATTTGTAAAATTTTCTTGCTTCCTTTATAAATGCCATCTATATGTTTAAATGACACATTTATAAATATATGTAAACTATTTGAAAACAATTATTTACCTTATTACTTATATTTACAAAGAAGCTATTTGAAAACATTAAATCCATAATTCATAATTTATAAATTTTATCTTAAATATCTTTCAACATTATTAATTAATCAATAATCATTTACTTTAAATATGTTTTATTCAATTAAAACTCCTAAAATATTTATAACACTAAAATTTTCTATTAAACCATGTAGTATATAAATAAACAATATTTAAAAAGAATATAGTCAACAAGGAAAAGAAGGAGGATTTGGAAAAACAGAATATAGATGAATAAATAAAGCTGAGCAGATAAGGTAGATTCAAGGAATAGTATCGGGCACGAATAATTAATTTAGAACCATAAGAATTTCAATTTCAAATATTTATACAGAATTTCTTTATTGAAAATACCTTTATAATAAAATACTTTTATAACTCGATGTTTCAACAAGTTTATCCTTGTTCCTGTAGACTCTGGTAGTGCGTTGATCAGGCGCAAAACTAGAATTCTCCAGGTACTTAGTAGACTTGTTTCAACACCCAGTGAAAATACTGGAAAAACTTTTTAAAACAGATATGGAAAGTACAATCCAAACAAAAAAACAAACAAAACCTTTGTCTAACCATGGTTCGCAGATACACAATGGTTACGCCTGGATCCCCCAGGAAACAATCCATATCCGTAAGCTTTCTCAGCCCTACGAGTTACGCCATGATGACTAGTAGAATGCAGGATACACAATGGTTACGCCTGGATCCCCCAGGAAACAATCCGTACCCCTAGGCAAGACTCAGCCAAGCAGTTGCGCTACTATTCGCGACCTACACAGATTGCAGGATACACAATGGTTACGCCTGGATCCCCCAGGAAACAATCCGTACCCCTAGGCAAGACTCAGCCAGGCAGTTGCGCTATGCATCCGCGCTCGTAAGACCATGGGTAACGCCATGGAATTCGAAGGACACTCGAGTATCATATCCGGAAAACCAAAAATCAGAGAGAATAATATCGATAGAATGAATCCAAGATGTGGCCATAAATCGGATATCAAGCAGAAGGCACTTTCCATATCTTTACTTCGAAAATATGTATCATATAGTACCTTTTCAAATCACTTTCAAATATCGTACTTATATAAAATCCATTATATATAAGATTTAATTTTCAAATCAAATACTTTTCCAAAATCAAAAGTATATCAAATCACACTTATATAGACTTTAATTATATAAGATTTCACTTTTCAAATTGAGTACCCTTTTCAAATCCATAGTTTTCGAATCAATTTCATACTCATATAAATCAATTTTATATAGGTTCGAAAACTCCCAAATCAAGTATTTAGTAACACAAGGTTTTCAAATTTCAATTTGTTTCAATATCAGTTCAATTTCAAAATCATATACAATTTCACCAAATTATTTCTTCTCAATTTAAATATCTTTAGTTTCAAAGTTTCCAAAATAATAGATTTAGAAAATAAATCCAAATTTCCAAATCAATATAATTTAAGTCAACCAATTCATTTCCAAAATCAATGGTTTTCAAAATCATCTTATATTTACATAAGGTCCATCTTATATCTTGATCAAAATTTCAAAAATAAATTTCGCTGTACGAAGAGCTATATGGGATTGAATATCTTTGCTTTTATGGGTTATATATCTTTGTAATTTAAATTGGAAATTTTCTTTTAGTAAGCAAAGATATTCTAACCCGACAGCTTTCAATTTCAGTGTCAAAATATATCAATGATATTAGAATATAAGATGTACATACGTCATCATTTCGCAAAATCACAATTTGATCGCTCGCTCGATCACACAAGTTCGCTTTCGAACTAGTATTGTCCATTCGACTTCTCTAATGCGGATTTCGATATGGTTTCTCGAATAGAAGCCATCAGTCTCCTTGCATAGCCATATACTATGATAGAGAATTCTAGAATTTAGCCAAAAATCCATATCAAATATTCGCCATCAAGAATCGAATGAAAAATCCTAACACAAAATGGTGTAATTCACCTCGAACTTGTGTACTCAAACTTGGATCAAATTATTTATGCGAATAAAACAACATACGTACAACTTATATATTTATTCCAACTTGTTAAATATATAGTTTCATAAAGATGTTACTAAGTTAAAACATTTAACTAAACTTTATTCAAAATATTTTGAAGACCAAATTCTTTTCAAAACATTTCCAATCTAAATTTGATATTAGAAAAATTCAAAATAGCCATATTCATTTACTTAGCAAAACAGTTTCAACTTATTTAAATCATATTACTACATACTTTAAACCTACATACCAAACTTATATACTTTATACTTTTCGAAATTTCTTAGCTTTGAAAAGTTAACCTTGATTTGGAAGTGCTCGAACCTTCAAAATAGTTGAAGAAATCATTTTCAAATTCAGGAGTTGGAAATCAATAACAAATCAGTAAGTCAATTTCAAAAGATAGGTTTATATCAAATTCGAAACACGAGGACTGAACACCGGCTTACTTCAAATCATTTCAAGTATATATATACATATATCTTTCGAATATCAAATCATACTTTGGAATTTGAAATCAAAATCGGTTTCACAAAATCACTCGCATAGCAAAGCTACTGAAGTGGCCTATCCCCCACTTTGAAACTCGAAAATCAATGTCAATGATGCGTGCACTCATCACCGAAATTATTTTCCAGCGACATAAGTGAGTTCTGGACTTCTATTTTTCTCAAACTTCTTTTGAAATTTCTTCGAAATCATTCGAAACTCATTAAAATCACTTGAAACATTTCTTATTCAGAAAATACTTTCAAATCGTATTATCATATATTTTCAAAATCTTAAAACTAATTTTCAAAATTACCGGAGTTCAATTTCTCAAATTTCAAATTTGAAACCCTTCAGTTACAAATCATTTTTATATAAATCAATTTCTTATATAACTTTCAAAACTTCAAATCCTTTCAAAACTTCAATTTCTCATTTTAAAAAGGTATATATAATCCTTATCGAAAACATTTTCACTTTTATATATAGAATAAAATCATACTTATCAAAATAATAATTTCGATATATAAACAGATCCAAAACACAAACAAACCCGATTTTTCAAAAGATGATTTAAGAATGGATTTCAAACAAAGATAGAGATTCAAATTCGAGGAACTCTTAATCAAATAGAATTATGATTCGAAGATAAGCTCGAACGAAGATGAGATAATTAAATTTCAAAATAGAAGATGAATATACTTATATAAATCGCGGGCGACCTTAACCGGGTCAACCGTGACTTCGGGAACAAGTCCAAGAAAAAAAAACAACATTTGATCGCAAGAGATAGCAGCATCTAAACCAAAGATATAGAAATCTCCGGTGAATCAATGCCAATTGTAAAGGAGTTTCATCCCCTTTACAAATCATTCAAAGATTTGCGGGATCGCCGATTTGTTTATAGAGATCATTCGAAGTGGAGTTATGGGATACTCCAGAATCAAAAGAATACAAGTAGGGAGAGACAAGAATGAATTTTGGAACCGCAAGGAACGTTCCAAAGTTCAAAGGAAATTGAGTCAAAAGGAAGAGATTCAACTCGAGCGAAAGTGATTATGTAAATAAATTTACTATATATGCTAAGTTTTGCCTAGAACCAAAGCTCCGATACCAACTGTAACGACCCGGTATTTTGGACCATTCAAATCGACAATAATCCACCCATGTCTGACTTGAATAGTTCAAAATATCAGATTGTTAATTTAAAATTTGGCAAAACTCAGTATATATGCAGTAAATAAATCAATCACAGAATCACAGACACAGAGTAATACAATTATACGCAGCAGAATAGATAAAATAGTAGTTCATGAAGCTACTATATAAACATCAGAGTTGGAAATAAAATACAACAGAATATCTCAAATGCAGTGAAGTCTCCAGTACAACAGGTGACTTCTCTGAACAAATCAACTAGAAGAGCTGAAAGCTGAGGCGATAGCTGGATCTCCAAAGGAAGCTCCAAACTCCAAAGGTGAGTCTCAAATGCTATATCACTCGGTCTGACCCGAGCGTAAAGCAAAACACAAAACACTCGAGTCAGGATTAACATTCTTATACTAATAAATCCAACTCAAGTGAAATATCAATTGAAATACAAGTTACTTAAAGGATGTTTGGGATAACCATCCTCTAAGGATCCGTGGAACTATCTACAATGTAGAAATATACACTATAACACCGTGGTCATTCCAAATTTATTTATACTTTAAAACCAAAACATAATTCCATTTCAAATATATTTATTTTACAAAATAGTATATATAGATTAAATAATTTATAAAGTAAATTATTTGCCATTTCCTCAAATTTCACAAATCGATTCAAATCAACTCAAATTCCAGATTCAAATTTATTCAAAGCTCAATTCATCAATTTAATTCAGTTCTAAATATACCATTTACTTTTCAATATATTTCAAAGCTTTAATATTCAACATTTTCAAAGTTAGATTTAACAGTTTCATATAGCTCTTGATTTAACTTCATTATTATTTAATCAAGGAATATTCACTTAATAGATTCAATATCATTTACTAGCCTTAAATCACATTTTACTAAATATTTTCTTAAACTTTATTTAAACAAGAAATATTCATTAAATTACTTATAAATCAAACCTAAGTTATAAATCATATCTTACATCTCAATTTCAATAAGTTTCTAATCGATTTAATTAAATAAAATTCTTTATTGAATCAATTTCAACTAAATTCAAATTATCTTCCTAACCTTAACTTATTCAAATTTTTACCAAAATCTATTTTGAAATATAGATATAAGTACTTACCATATTATATGTATTCAATCAATCTTAATTAAATTTGATATTATAATTAAATCTATATATATATATATCATTACCATTTATATATAATAATTTAAGAATCAACATTTAATTAACACATATATTTCATCCCAAATCCATAGAATTTATTTCAAAATATTTATATATATGGACCAACGATGTCTGTATATATATCTATCATATGGTTAAATGATACGAATATTTATCATTTCAATCCGTAATTTAAATATATACGGGTAGATATCATTTCAACCCGTAATCCCAATTTCAATTCAAATGAAAATCGCTTGGGTTTATCATTTCAACCCATAACGATTTTCTCCTAACAAGGAACTTGCAGAGTGATAACAGATAATATAAAATACAACAACAGGCATATATCATCAATAACAATAGAATATAAACAACAGGATATGGTGTCATATCCCACAGGTGAACAATTACAGATAATAACATATATAGTAATTTAAATAGCTACAACAACATATTTCAATTGTCGTTTCAATTGAAATCAAATTTAATAAATATAAGAACGTTAAATCGTGAGTGATTACTCACCTTCCGAGGCTAGAGACGATAGAAATGAATTGAGTTACAGATCCAAGCACGAGTTCCAAAACACAGCAAGATTGGCACGAAATTCGACGGATAGGGCTGGTAAATACGAGTCGATGAGAATGAATCAATTTAACTTGATATAATTTAAACAAGATGATATTATGTTATTATTTCCCTAAACCCAATATTAAGTTTTAAAAATACACATACATTTTAAATAAAACTTGAATTTTAAACATATTTATTTATATGTATTGAAATCAAAATCCACGTATATATTTCAAAATCATATATAACATATAAATTTAAAACTCAACACATAAAATATCCATATATTAAATTTAAGATCTCAGTTATTAAAAATATATATCTAAACTTACCTTAGTATTATTATAAACACACATGCAAGTAAATCGAAATCAATAGGCACAGGAAAGAATGGTGTATAATGCAAACTTAATATGTATATATACATGTTCAAAATCCAACAGTCTGTAATACACATATAATATAGTTCCTGTTATAATCCATTCAGTACCTTACACTATGGTCAATGTATATACTAGTATAGCTCATGTATAATATGTACTTGCAGAATAATACTTAGAGAAGTTTATGTATATCCAACATTTCACATGTTATATATCATATACTTTAGAGTAAGCTTACGTATATTTAAACTTATATACATGAACCCAACAGAAACATATACTTAGATTTTGTATGAAGACAAATAAAATGTATACACACAAAGTCATATACCTGTTATATATTTTAAACAGTATATTATTTAAAACAATGTGACTTGCTTTGATATTATACCTACACTTAAACAAATTCTAACTAACTTGTATCAGAGTATACATGCAACCAACAGACCAAAAGGTATAAATTAAATATACATATAAACAACTTTATAAACTAATATAACTTACACACTATATATACGGCCAATATATGCTAACTAGTTTATAACCTATATATATAGACAACGGCCAGCTTATATATATATGAAAATCAACAGATTAGGTAAAACTTATACCTCAAAATGCCTATGTATGATGTATATGACTCTATATATAAAGGTACAGGACGAAATACATATATATGCATTTCAAAATTGCCTGGGCGACTGCATATATCTCGGCTAACATGTATACTATGGACTAACAGTATAAATATATACTAGTATGTAAACCTATATGCCTATATGCATAATATACTTTAAAACAATATTTAAATGAGCAAATTATGTTACCAGGCGCACGTATGCTACTGCATATGCAAATTATTATGCAGACAAATAAAATATATTACTTCAAACACTTCCAGAATATAAACTTATATATACACTATTATAACTTCCCAACACACTATATAAACTTATGAATAATATGTGTGAACAACCCATATTTATATTAATGTATATAACCAACCTATTATTTCAAGATTCCAAATATATATATACGTAAATTGTCACATATATGAGACATATATACATTGTATACTTAGAGATCAAATGGTATCCCATATTTAAAACAATATGTACATATTATATATATATATTTTAAAAACTTGGGCACAGCCCATAATAAAATACATGTACATGCAACTTTCGTATAGAAGCAGCCACACATATTAAACTAACCAATTGTACAATTATTCTCTATATATAAAGCTATAAATATAACTTCTGTGAACAAGCATTGATGCAAATAATATGCATACCTATGCAGAGGAGGCTAGGCTTGAATGCGTTGGGTTTGAAGCAGCAATGAATGAAAAGAGAGAGAGAGGCAAGGGGCTGCGGGTTAGCTAGTGACTGGTGGATGGTTGCCGAAGAGGGGCGGAGGCCTGCGGATGTGGAGGCGAGCGGTGGTTCATGGTGGACGAGAGTTTGGGTTGCTCGAAGGAGATGAGCAGATCTGGGTGAACTCGGTAGGAAGTCAGGGCGCTCGGTTGATGGGAACGTGGAGGAGATGCCGTTGTTGTTAGCGTGGTGAATGGAAGGGAGGTGGACGGCGATGGAGGGCACACGGGAGGTGGTGTGCTGCTCACGCGAGCAACGTCGGAGGGTGTTGCGAGCATAGAGGCCGGAGAAGTTGCGGATGAGGCTGGTGGAATAGGTGGCGGACACGGTGTGGTGGCAGCCATCTGAGGAGAATTTTTATGGTGGAAGCTCTTTGGGTTTCGGCAAAAAACAAATGGAAGAAGAGAAGAGATTTAAAAAAAAAGTGAAATGCAGATCTAGAAGTAAGCTTCTGAAAATATGTTAGGCAGAGTAACGTAAGAAATAAATGAAAGCAACGGAAAAGGAAAGGAAATGGAATAGTCTCACATTGATTCAGCCGAAATATTTAAAGCAATTAATTGCTTGATTGATTGGACATCACGTTTGAATTTTGAAAAGGCATGGTAAGTTAAAAGTCACAATTTAGGGTACCGATACGACACACAGTTTATTGTTTCTGTCGCGTACCGGACCTCAAAATACAGAAATAAATATACCGTAGGGATCAGCACGACGAGACGATCAAAACGGTATACAGATATCTATGGCACGATCATCCGATCAAAAGTCGATAATCGGTACCAGAAAATGCTGCTATTTTACCAGAATTAAGATAAACGGAGCAATAGAAGTCCAAATTTTGAAAAACGGAAGATGACGCCTCACTTAGAAGAAGATTTACAAATTTATTGTATAAAAATATTCAAGTTTTAAAAACATTTTATTACCGACAATTATTAACTGATTTGAGTTTGAATAAAGTTATACAATAAAATAAACTTTAATATTATAAATTGAAAATTTCTCATTTGCTATATTTAATTATACGTAATTCAAATATAATTTTTTTTATTTCAAAGTTCAATTATTTAAAATTTCACAAAATTCAGTTAACTACATTATTAAAACTAATCAAAATTTATGGGTCGTTACAGCCGCATCTCGTTCGGCGGTGACAGTAGTATTTCGGTGGCCCATCTTCTCCACCAAGGCAACGTGTGTCTGCCTCAATCTCTCCATCGCCACATTTTCTTCATCAGCTTTTTTGGTCGCCTAAATTTTGGATTTTCGAGAAGACTCGGCCTCGGTATTGAGCACTTGGATAATTCGGTCCTTTTTAGCAAGCTCAGATTCCATCTTTTCAATCGCTTTGGCTCGCTCAAAGGCCACCTTGGAAGATTTTTTGCAGCCTTCACAGACTCTCTATACTGGGCGTAAATGTCATGAATGTAATCATGCATCGTGTTTTCCACCCCCGATGGAATCCTCTTTAAATGAGGTGGAAAGACGTGGCCGTCGAAGCATATGTTTGGGAACTCTTTCCTCAGCTAAGCGATTTTAATAGCCCCTTCCCCCGTGGGCTCAGTTATGGCCTACTCTGCAATTATGTGGGCCACAGTTTCGACTTGCTGGTGATAAGTTTCAGGCCATGAAGTGTAAGAAGACGGTCTGTGTCGCGGAGGCTCTGGTGGGTGTGAAGTCTGAACAGGAGGTGGAGATGGGATTCTAAGAGGTGGAGAACGGGACCTAGATCAGTATCTATAGTCTCTATCCCTATCCCGCTCGTACCTCTCTTGATTAGAGTACCCGCGATCGTGGTCTCTATCCGAATCTCTCCTGCGGGAATCATAATAAGAAGAAGACTTTCGGGCCGAGCGAAGGCTCCCTAACATCGATCCTCTCCCAGACATCGTACCTGTAAATGAGAAACGAAAGAAAAGTTAAAGATCTCTTGAGTTGGACAATTTACGATTAGGAAATCATGCAGTGCCGTGAAGTGTATGTATGTGCGACCCCCCGACCAACCGGAAATGCCGGCCGCACTTATGGGAAGCGACTCGCTCAAATCAAGAGCACTGTCAAGCTCCTCCAACCCGGTGTCATGTTGAAGCGACACATAATTCGGGATCGGAATATCGGCAAACCCTTCGAAAGGATTCCCTACTTGCGGGGGAGGAGCCTCCGAAATTCTAATTCCAGGAATGGGCAAAGACACAACCACAGATTTCAATCTCATGGATTTAGAACGCTTATGGGCGACTGCCTTGCCTTTTCACCTTCCTCCTGAATCCTGAAAACTGTAAGAAGGCCTAGCTGTAAGTTCGTTGTTAGTGGGTGTTCTCTCCGGATCAACCCCTTCAGCTATCACGACACCGGGCGCCTTGCGTTTCACCCGCTTCTTCAAGACTGCCCTAAGTGTCCCTTCTAGCCATATGCTTTGATTCCGTTCAATCAGCCTGACGATTCTCAAATTTCTATCGATTAGAACCAAATCGATGTCCCTCACTTCGTCCGGAACTTCTTGAAGGACCCTTACTATCTCTTTGAAATACCCGCCTTCAGGTCGTGAAATTACGGCTGTAAAAAGGAAAAGAAAATGTCAATTTATATCAACTACTATCATCTGGATAACTCTTGAAGAATACTGTAACACTTACGTCTGACTAGCCACCGTCT
Organism: Allium fistulosum; assembly: GCA_030737815.1. Taxonomy (NCBI): domain Eukaryota; kingdom Viridiplantae; phylum Streptophyta; class Magnoliopsida; order Asparagales; family Amaryllidaceae; genus Allium; species Allium fistulosum. The sequence continues at coordinate 223,512,404 of CM060905.1, forward strand.
AGCAAATCCTGGGGGGCACCGGACATAGAACCATTCTGTTTTAAAGTAACTCATCCTTCCCCAGGATCCGGTTACTACTTGGAAGTTCTTGACTGACTCTACGAAAGTGAAAGACAGACTATCTCCCCTAGTTTTGAAGTTAAAAAGGTATCTAATCTCAGTCAGCCTGGGCGGTCGGAAGAGATGATCCATGAACACAATAAATAAGCTATTCGGCAAGGCATATTTATTGGGGTGTAATTGAGACAGGGCAATTCCAAGGTAAGACAACACTTCCCTGATATATTGGTTGAACGGAGGGAGTGTTCTCGATGTGCACGCGTGTCGATTAAAAGCAGTAAACCCCTTTGGAGGATCATGCGGTCTGTCGTTTGGTCCCGACAATAGAACGTCGTCAAATGACAAACCGTGCCTTAGACATATTCGTCCCAACATGTCTTCAGAGACATTGGACGGTACAGAATCTTGGGGATTACAAATGAATATAGCGTCAGGCAGCTCGTCCGGAGCTGGATCTATAACTTCGGCCGCAATGGCCGGAATCTCTAGGACAGAAGAAGATGAACCCTGAACTTCCTGATGTTGTGAGCTTGAAGGTTCCATGACTAACTAACTTATGAGAAATCATCATTAGACGAAAATAATACTCGTGCTTCCCCCAGTGTAAAGTGTGTGAATGTACTGTGCAAGTGTCGTGCTTTATGCTACTTGAAAAGAATCAATAGAATATGAACGAATGTTTAAACAACGAGACTTCGAAATTCAGTCGGAATGACCATCGCTGATCGTCACAACCATTCCATCCAAACATTAGCGATCAATCCGAGTGAAAATCCGTTATCATTTCGTTAAAGTTATAGTTCCATCGACGAGCTTTGAAGGGCAGTCAAATATGAAGTTTAATGGTCAAAGTCCAGTTATGCAGGAATGAAGCTTGTCGGAATCGTGTGTTTGGTTGAAGTTCGTGTCCATCAAAATACAAGTTCGGATCGACAACCCAAAGTCCCATTCGTATCGATCACCTAAGGGAATGATTTCGAATCGATCACCTTGAGACCAGATCATGTCAATTCGAGTCCCTCATCTCGCATCGATCGGCAGTCACTACTTCGTATCGATCAAAACTCTGCAATTTTGTCTCGATCAGAGAGCATTCGTTTCATATCGACTGGGTCGCATTGATTTCGCATCCATCAAGTGACCTTAGTTCGTACCCATCGCAACTGTACTTCATATCCATACCGATTCGAAGTGATAAAAACACAATCAAAGGATCAACAAACGACTCGAAGTTAAAGGTAGGTGATTGATGCGAAGCTTTCAGTTGAGGATCGATGCGAAATCAAGTTCCTTTAAAACCTTCGCCGATACGAAATGAAGGCCGAGGAACCTTTCGCTGAGTCCCTCGACTCCTTCCTCACTCCTTCTTCTCTGATGAGCACAAACACCATTACCCTCTCCTCGACCTCACTTCGACCCAACTTCGGCATCAACGGCGCCGGAATAGGCCGCGACTTTGGAAGGACTGGCGTTGAATCTCGAATCTAGTCAATGATTACATGATGTCGACAGTTAATTACCTAATTCGAGTGATTAGTTCGGGGATTAGGATTTAAGTCAATTTGACGGCGATCGCAGTCTCTTTGATTTCAAAATCTGATCGATACGAAGGCAGAAGATAAAAGTGAGCAAGTAAAGAAAAAATGCCAAGTCCAGAAAGTATTTATATGGACTCAAGTGTAAAGGAAGAAGGCGTTTCGCCTCCCGGTAGGCTCGACCGATAGCAACGGTCCCACCCTATCGATTCGAACAAGCTATTTGAATCCATAAATGTGAGCCTGCATTGATGCGAAATTGTCACCAAGAACCATCGATTCGAAACCGTTGTTCGTGTTGGTCATTTTCGACTCCCTCCACTTTGCATCGATACGAACTACGCCTTCCGGGTCCATCAAATCACAGCCTCCAAAGGCCTGTATCCATCGATGCGAAGTGACTACTCGTATCCATCAACGCAAGGTTCATGGATACGAAATGCGCACCAAAGACTGTTCTGAAAGCATTAGGCTCCATCGATACGAAGTGCTTGTTCGTATCCATCAGCACTCGACTCACAATGGCACAAGTTCATCGATACGAAGTGAAGTCCACTGCATTGGAATCCATCGGAGCTCATACCTGTCGATACGAAGTGTTCGTTTCGTATCCATTAATACGAAGTACGCAATGAAGGCTATCGATACGAAATTACAACTTAGTGATCACGGCAGTGGATTCCACTGAAATTCGTATCCATCGATACAAACGCTTATTTCATATCCATCATTGTGAATCAAGTCGATGCGAAAACCACATTTCAACCTTTTACATCAATTCAGGAGAGAATCGATACGAAGGAACATTCAAAAAACAACCATCAAGTGTTGTTACAACTAGAATTTCATATCGGTTCAGGAGAGGATCGATACGGGATTCGATACAAAAGAACTGACAACGACTCGTGAACGTACAACGTTAACAAGAGTCAGATTAACATATATGCATATATGTCGGACTAATATTCAATTTTCAACATCCACAGGAATTGCATACTCATTTGATAACGATTACAACGACAAACAGCTAATCACTAGCATACAGCAATCAGTTACAACAATACAGGGTACGACAGTTGGCAATCAACAGTTCACATTACTATGGAAATCAGTCAAAGATTACAACTTCCAACGAAAAAACGATAACTGATCAAAGTAAAGGTTGTAGCTTTTCAATACACGTCATGTTTCCACAAGACGTACTTTAGGGGGCAAATGTTATCCCGCCTTTTGGTAAGGCTGTGACACAAAGAACTTGACTAGAAACCAATGACGGTTCGTCTTGGAGATCGGTTATACGCAGGCTCACTATGGATAGCGACGAATCTTGTCTGAGTCCGGATCGAGCTAAAATTGATATGACACGACAAGCGAAGCTATGAGAGCCAACGTTCCCAGTTTCAAGCCAATCCGAATTCGCATGCTCAAGTTATGATCGACGCAAATCGAAGGAAATAACCTCACTTCGTACCCATTATTAAGCCTTGGTTCGACTCGATCCTATTTGAATCCATCAGTGAACAAGCTCCATTTCTTATCCATCAGGTGAAGGGCTTTGTTCGAACCCATCGGCGACACATAGCTTCGAATTGATCGGCAACAAGTGGGTCCACTTCGCATCGATCCAGGTTTGCCTATTTTGCATTTATCCTTTTCGTACCGCTTCGCGTCGATCGCTCTACCTCTGGTTCGTATCGATCAAGCAGGGTCTACTTCGTATCCATCCGGAAACTCCTACTTTGTATCGATCGACAAGTACCATCTTTGTATCCATCGAGGATGGCCTTCTTCGTGTCCATCCGAAGGTAGGTCCACTTCGAATCGGTCGGCTGTTGCCCATTTCGTATCCATCGAGTCGATCAAATACCATGCACACTTTGTATCGATCGACCACAGATTGATACGAAGTAGGAACTTACTCATCGATGCGAAATTGACAACCGGGCATCGATACGAAATAAAGCACAATCGATACAAAGGAGAGCACAGATGATCGATACAAAAAGAAGCACCGAGCATCGACCACAGAGACACAGCACTCGATCGATACGATGATGGAAGCAGTCAACTCGGCATCTAGAGTGGATCAATCCAGAAATCACGCACCACGTCATTTCCTTAGCACGTGCGTTGATCGATTCGAAAGGAACGACGCAAAGGTGATCGATACGAACCAAACAGCCTATCGAAAACACAAAATTGCATCGATCATATCTCGCAATCCACAAGTCCAAATGCTATGAAATTTTCACAGGAGCTTACGTACAAGATAAAGAATGTTCACACCGAGTTTCGACTCCATTGGACGAAATCTTGATCGATACGAAATTCGTTCATATCGATCACGGATCGAGCCGAAACTTCATGGGCTTGGTCACGTGGGCCCACTCACATGCCAGAAGAAGTCTCCCAAAATCTGAGCGAAATATCAGCCTCCTACACCTATAAAAAGTGCCCCAGCGCCTACAGAGAAAGGATCTTTTGACGCTCCAACGCCCAGACTCTACCGGATTTAATTTCATACTCCATTACTGCTGCTGTACTTGAATTTCATAGCTTTAATTCACTGTAATCCGCTGCAATCAGTGGTAATCATCAAAGAAACGTCAATAAAGTGATCAATTTCATAGTGGACTTAGGTAATACGCCGAACCACTCTAAATTCCTATGTTCCTGTGCATTTTTATCATTTACATATCTGTTTTTTGGAGTTTTTGTTAGATAATCCTCTTATTCCATTTAATTTCTTCACTTTATCTCTTCGAAAACTTCCAAAGAGTGTTGTGCCCAATTTTGGTACAAACAGCCGCCAAAGTGACCCGAGCATTGAGATTCCCTTTAACGTGGATGAAGATGTTATTATCATGGGTTTCTCGGGTCTGACCATTAGTATCCCGATGAGCGAGCGCGTGGACCGGGAGGAACAAATAATGGAGGAAATTAAGGCTGAGATGGAGCAAAGTCTTAGAGCCGGTGGAGGTATGGCAGGCCGTGGTCCTACCCCGATCCTTGTGCTCTCTCCGAGTAGCACCATAATTGAGACTAGCGCGCCTTATCCTTCTTGTGTCGAAAGTGCCACCATTCCACCAGCTCCTCATACAGAGGATACTTCAGTCCCCGTGGGCTCCCAGGAGGAGACCGCATCGATTCCCCAGGCTGGAGACAAGCCAAATGAATTGAGCCGGGGAGGCAAGGATTCCAAAAGAGGTCCGGGCGGTAGCTCGAGCGGATCTACGCCAAAGAAAGTTAATAAGGACAGGAAACCGAAGGTGTAGATTAGCATTTTGACTTCCTCTTTTTTAGACAGTTAGAATAAGCTTCTTTTCTTTAGCTATTTGTAGGCCATGTATAGATGCGGGTTCGGCCCCTCACTTATAGGAATTCTTTGGACAGATTTTGTACGGCTTTTCTGAAGAATAGCATAAATAAAATTCCTTTTTGGTTTATTGGCATGACTCCACATTTATTTTCTTACGTATTTAAGCATTCACATTTTCCATTCAATGTAGTCATGAAGCTTTTAGTCTCTGAGTCGAACTCAAGTTCGGTCTTTAAGTCCTAAGGTCGTGGCCTCGGGTCATAATCAAACGTTGAGTCGAGCTCCAACGTTGCGTTGTCTCAGTCAGCGGTTGGTACTTGAGTTGTGCCCCCAGATTTGGGGATAATTGACACAGTTAGTTGGCAGTCGCCCTCCGTCTACACTGACTTTGATTTAACTTAGTCGGAATCGAGTCAAAGTAACATGAGTTTTGAGCGGTCGGGTCACATTCGCTCATTTGTTAGCATTTGCATCCACACTCTGGGGATTAAACTTTGTATGCCAGCGGTCGATCATGCTTACTCATTGTTTAGGATTACGTCCGCACTTCGGGGACATAAGTTATTTTGTGGGTGGTCAATCGCACCCTTTTAATGTTTATACTCCAGTCCATAGTTCGAGAATCTAGAGTCAGTTGAAAAACGGTCGGTCACATCTGTTTAAGGATCGGGATCTTATTCGCGCTCTGGGAATAAGGAGTTAGTTAAGGTCATGGATGGTCGGATCACATCCTCCTTAATATAGTAAGCGAAGTCATAGATGGATGGATCCATCCTCTTCGAGCTTGGAGAGAAACGAGGTCGTGGATGGACGGATCCATCCTCCTCGAGCGTGGAAAGAGGCGAGGTCGTTGATGGATGAATCCATCCTCCTCGAGCCGGGAAAGAGGCAAGGTCGTGGATGGACGGATCCACCCCCCTCAAGTCGGAAAAGAGGCAAGGTCGTGGATGGACGGATCCATCCTCCTCAAGCTGGACGGTCGATTCACGTCCTAATTTTGGAGTTTGCACTTCAGCTCGCACTCTATGAGCTGTAGTTTGTTTGAGAATTGTCGTGTTTCAATTCTCTTTTAATTGATTGTTGTTTGCCCCCCGAGCTCGGGGTTTCATTTAGTGAATGACCGGTCGGATCACGATCACTCTTTATTTGAATGGGTCCCACCGTAAGATGGAACTCAACTCTTCTTACATCATGGCGGTTGCATGATGCATTTAGGAATCAATAATTTTGCTTGATGAGTCTACGCTTTATTGCTGAAATAAGAAATCATGGCAAAATCAGTTGCCTTATTAAAAGTACAAATTCTCGAATTGCATAAACAAACTTTAAAAGGAAAGCAGACTAAATGAATGAAAGCCAGTTATATGTAATAGCGACGGAGACTTTTGCTGTTCTATGTTCTTGGTAGAGTGAGACCATCAACGGTCGATATCTTGAATGTGCCATCTCCAAGCCTCCATTCGATGACATACAGTCCTTCCCATGTCGATTTCATGTGCAAAGGGACCGGATAGACCCTCTTAAGTAGGAGATCGCCGACTTCAAAGGTTCTAGGTCGGACCTTGGCATTGTATAATCGGGCGACTCCGCTGCGATGTACGGCTGCCCTCAAATCAGACTCTTCACGCTTCTCATCTAATAAATCCAAAGATTCTGCAAGTAGGATGACATTCGTCCTCGGATCGTAATAAGTCACATGGTGAGAAGGCACTTCTAGCTCAACTAGAATAATGGCTTCAGAGCCGTAAGAAAGTGCGAATGGAGTATGGTCGGTCGCGGACTTGTGAGTAGTTCAATATTCCCATAAGGCTATGGGAAGCTCATTGACCTACTTACCTCCAGCCTTCTCTAGTCATTTCTTCAAAATGGACTTGATGACTTTGTTGACGGCTTCGACTTGTCCATTCGCTTGAGGGTGAGCTACCGACAAGAATTTCTTCTGGATGCAATAGCGTTGGAAGAAATTCTTAAACTCGGAACTATCGAATTGGGCTCCATTGTCAGTTACAATAGTTTATGGGAGTCCAAAGCGATAGATGATGTTGCGCACAACAATGTTGATTACTTTCTTCGTCATGATAGTAGCAAGAGGCTCAGCATCCACCCACTTGGTAAAGTAGTCAGCTGCAACGATGGCGTACTTTGCACCACCTTTAGCTAGAGGCAAGGACCCTATTATATCAATACCCCAGGTGGCAAATAGCCATGGACTGACCATTTGAGTCATCTCAGTTGGTGGGGCTCCCGAAATTCTGGCATGTTTTTGGCACCTATCACATCTCTTAGCATAATCCGATGCGTCTCGATTTACGGTTGGCCAGTAGTACCCGTACCTGAGTATCTTCTTTGCAAGGGCTTGCCCCCTAGTGTGGTCACCACATTCTCCTTCATCCACTTCCTGCAACACTCGCTTGATTTCATCGTGGGCGATACACCGATGTAAAGGGATAGAAAATCCCCTTTTGTACAAGACTCCATCTTAGATAATAAATCACGAAGCCTTTCGGAGGACTTGTCTCTTCTCGCTCCTACGCTCGGGCAACGTTCAGTGTTCAAGATAGTTTTTGACTGGAGTCATCCACGACTCCCTCTCGGGTGTTGCCTTATGAACCCAGTTTGTCTCCACCTGATCAATACTTGGAGCAGTAAGCGTCTCCATGGGGACGAGTCCCATCTGCTATGCTTCGCTAGTGCTGGCCAGTTTTGCTAAATAATTGGACTTTTGATTTTTATCTCGGGGTATATAGAGGATAGTATAATAGTCAAACGGTTCAACACTTCTTGGACCCGCATAAGATAGGAGGCCAACCTTTAGTCTCTGGCTTGATACTCTCCTCGAACTTGGCACGCCACCAGTTGTGAATCATGGTAAATTTCCATAGAGATGACTCCCAAATCCTTGACAAGCCTCAGTCCAACGAGCAAGGCTTCATACTCAGCTTTGTTGTTAGTTGCACGGAAGTAAAATTTCAAAGCATAGCATACAAATCGCCCCTTTGGGGTTTCGAGCAACACTCCAGCGCCTGAGCACCGGTCGTTTGATGCACCATCGGTGTATAGCTTCCATATATGATTGGGAGGTTCCCTGGTTTTAGGCAAGTCCTCCGGTATGGTGAATTCAGCAATGAAGTCCGCTAGAACTTGTCCTTGAATAGCTCGCCTTGGCGTATAAGTGATATCAAATTGACTCAACTTGATGTTCCACTTGAGCAACCTACTAGACGTCTCAGGTCGTGTCAGGATCTGTCGTAATGGTTGGTCGGTGTAAACAGTGATCGGATGAGCCTGGAAATATAGGAGGAGATTTCCCGAGGCCACAACAAGACAATAAGCCAGCTTCTCTATCTTTGAGTAGTTTCTTTCCGCCCCCGTCAATCTATTGTTGATATAATAGACCAGTCGTTGGATCTGATCCTCTTCTCGAACTAACACAACACTAATTGCATTTGCCAAAACCGCCAGACAAACAAACAACTTCTCATGATCAATCGGCTTCGACAAGATGGAAGGAGTTGCCAGATGTTGTACTAGTGCCTGGAAGGTGCCCTCGCACTCCTTTTTCCACTTGAAATTCCATTTCCCTTTTCCGATCAGATCGAAGAAGGGAATGCACTTGTCCGTGGATCTGAAAATGAACCTACTTAAGGCTACCACCTTCCTATTAAGACTTTGCACCTGCTTTACGGTTCTAGGAGTTTCGAGATTCCGAATCACCCAGATCTTTTCAGGATTGGCTTCAATTCCTGGCATTGACAATAAACCCAAGGATCTTTCTATATGCGACTCTGAAATGGCACTTTAGTGGATTGAGCTTCATTCTGTACTATCGGAGTATGTTGAACATCGTCTCTAAATCACCGATATGGTTACTGGATAGTCGCGACTTCATGAGCATGTCATCTATGTACACCTCCATATTCTTCCCGATCTGGTTTACAAACATTCGTTTTACGAGCCTCTGATAAGTTGCTCCAGCGTTTTTGAGTCCAAACGGCATCACCTTGTAACAATAAAGTCCCAAATCAGTGATAAAGCTAGTGTGCTCCTATTAAGGAAGGAGCATCGGGATTTGATTGTAGCCGGTGTATGCGTCCATGAAAGATAAGAGCTCATGTCCGGTTGTTGAATCCACCAGTTGATCGATTCTGGGAAGCGGGAAACAGTCTTTGGGGCAGGCTTTGTTCAGATATGAATAGTTCACACATGTCCGCCATTTTTCATTCGACTTTCTGACAAGCACTGGATTCGATACCCACTCCGGGTATAAAGCATCACGAATAAACCCATTAACCTTGAGTTTATCCACCTCTTCCTTCAAGGCGGCAGATCTCTATGGATCCATACCGCACCTTTTTTGTTTCACCGGGACGTGCCGAGGGTCGATATTTAGTGCATGGCTTGCGATATTCGATGAGATCCCATACATGTCTAAATGAGTCCAGGCAAACACATCGAGGTTCGCCTGGAGAAAATAACCAGTTCCTGTCTCATCTGGAGGCTGAGCTGAGACCCAATCTTTACCACTCTAGGATCGTCATCGTCGTTGACCGGGACATCAATTGTCAACTTTGCCGAGGAAGCCTGGTATTCTTTGGCTTCCTCTTCATCGTCGTTGTCTCTAGGATCAAGATCTTTAGGAAACTGGTCATGGCGCCCGAGCCTCGGCTCAGCCGTTAGTTGTCAATCCTTCAAGATATGGACGCAAAGAGATCCTCCATGCCTTTACCTTTCTCTTTGCATTGCGCATCCTGCAGTTCCGCAACATAACAGGCACGTCCGGCCGCCTGATCTCCATGGATCACCCCAACTCCATTATCAATGGGAAATTTCAAAGTCAAGCACGAAGGAGCAATCGCCGCCCTAAAGTCCGCAAGGGCCGGTCGGCCCAGAAAAGCATTTTAAGGGGAATGTATATCCAACACCACACACGGTAACATTCGAACTCTCCAGCGATCACCAATACCCTACTCAACAGGTAACTCTACCATTCCACCTGGTATGTGGCGCTTCCATTGAAACCATGTATACGTGACTGGCACGGTTTCAGATCCTTCGCTTCCATCAACATTTGGTCATAAGCAAGCTTGAATAGTATGTTTACAGAACTTCAACTATCAACTAAGATCCTCTTCATCCAAGCAGGACCTATTTGGGCAGAAATAACCAACGGATCAATGATGGGGGCTTCGACTCTGCCGACATCGCGGTTTTTGAAAACAATGTCGTCTGTTATCGTCCTCTATTGCTTTGTCGGGGCCCCTTCGTCGATACCACTACAACATTCGAAGTCCACATGCCTAATCAAACTAGCATATGATTCCATTTCCTTATAGCTCCGATCAGCCAGATGAGAACCGCCACTCACAGTATTAATCACCAACCTCCGGCCAGTACGCGCGGGTTCCTCAGGTCTAGCCTGGTCTTGGCCTCGATTGGGGTTGGATGGGCTTGCTCCAGTATCCTGCGAATCCCAGACAAACTGCTCTAACTTTCTCTCTCTAATCAACCTTTCAATAATATCCTAAAAATGATGGCATTCATTAATGTCATGGCCGTAACAATCGTGGAATCTACAGAGCTTCCTGGTCTGAATCTGCTCTGACGATGGTTTCGGAGCTGGCTTCTTGTACTGCCCTGTATTACAGGTTTGGAGATAAACATTCTCTAGCGACGTGTTCAAGGGAGTATATCGATCGAACATAGGAGCTCTCGGTCTCCCTTGATGGGGGTCTCTCTTCTTTCCTTGACCTCCATTACCCTTCTACCGGCCTTGTTTATTCTGAATATTTGACTGTACTTTACCGGAGCTCTCACCGGTCTGCTTCACTGCAACGTTACTCTGGATACCTTCACTACTAGGTCCAGCAACGTCCTGCTTCCTAGACCGTCTAGCGTCTTTTCACTTCAAAAAAGGGGCTGCCTTTGCATAGAAACGGTCCAACGAAGTGGGAGTTTCCTAGCCAACCAATCACCAAATTCGGAATCAGGATCGATCCCTTTAGTCAATGCCATCAAAATAGAGTTGTCACTGGGATTGCTGACTTTGACACAAGCAGCATGGAACTTTTCCAGATAATGCCTTAGAGTCTCTCCTAGAGCTTGAGTAACACTGGACAAAGTGTTAACATCCTTCGGTCTTATAACATGCATACGAAACCGCTCAACAGACTTAGTAGCCAACTGGTCGAAACATGAAATAGATCTTGGTGGTAGACGGGTGAACCATATAGCCGCAATGCCTCCCAAGGAGATAGGGAAGCTTCTACACTTAACCGCATCGTCAGCTCAAGCGGCATTCATAAGCCATTCATATTTCAGAATATGTTGGTTGAAATCCGAATTTCCTTCATACACCGACAAGGCCGGCATCCTGAATCGATGGGGCGGTTCCGCATGCAAGATATCATTGGTGAACGGGGTGTGACTTCTAGAAATTCCCCAGTCGTCATTAGCGAGGCTTTGACTTTCTCTTATCATTTGGCGTATCATAGTTGGTCAAACATCTGGAGATTCGAGGCTAAGGCACGGTTAGGTTCCATGTCACGAGGATGGTTCGGTCATTGTTTACGGTCCGTTCCACGCCTTCTTGGCTCCTGGGCTTCATGGAAGTGAGGATCCTGGGCATGAATGCGGTGACGAGGGGCTGGATCTGGTTGGTTCGGGATCTCGGCATCCAGATCTATAGCAACAGCAGCGTTGTCATGAGTAGTGTTGCAAGGAAGGGCCCCTCCTCGGAAGGAGGGTGCAGCTTAACGCCCTGTAGAAGGACCTATCCCGGCCTATCCAGGATTTGCAGCATACGGGTGCCCAGAGGCTTCCACTTAATTCTCATCTAATTGGCGGCATGTAGATCTATGATTGAAGTCAAATAACACCGAGCTTTCAGACAAGGAATAAGAGGTATGTTCCCATCTAGATCTCCCCCACCTTTCTTCATTCTGCTGGTTCACAAGTTCCGTATTGGCACGGATCTGTTGAGTGAGCTCTTGACGGCTTTGAGTGAGCTCATGCATGAGGATAGGGAATTCCTCTCTAGTTGCTGGACCGGGTGGATCTGGAGCTACAGCTGATGTTTGGCCTGTAGTAGTCAGCAGCGCGGGACTTTGCCTATCCCTTCTTTCGGGATTAGCGGCGTTGGAAGTGGTTCTAGTAGTGCGCATCATGTTGAATGTAGTTCTTCTTAGATGTGGAACGATCTGAATAGAATAGAAGAAACAACTGGAAGATGGATTTGGATCTCCTCCTTAGATTTTAGCACTCCAACAATGGTAGGGAATCCACAGAATCGGAGAAAAAGCATAGTTTTCTTGGTGAAAGCACCAAAGTGTTTGTACCAAAGATGGGCACAACACTCGTTGGATGTAATTGGAGAGATTAGAACGAAGAAGTAAAATGGAAAATGAGGCTAATCTAACAATCACACCAAGAAAAATAAGTAGTAACAGAAAGAAAACAAGAATTTATAGTGGTTCGACGTTATAGCCTACGTCCACTTTGAAGGATTTGATGTTTATTACTGATTAGAAACTGAATTACAACAGTACAACGGCTAACACTCAAATTTCAATGGTGTTTAACCCGAGCAGCAGCATAAAAAAGTCCTTTTTTAGTTGCAATGAAGGTGCAATTTATAGGTGTGAAGCTAGAAATAACTGCCTTGAATCTAAGAATACTCTTTCTCAAGCTTAGGTGGGCCCATACAATCGATCTTGAGCCGTTTGGGTTCAATCCCTGATCGATCTACATTTCTTTTGTATCGATCGGAATTTGCTCCAATTGAGCTGCGATTGATCATGGATGTTCCAGAGATGATATGCAACCTTCTGTGAAAATATCATTGTATTTGGATTTGTAGTTGTGGAGTTATTGATCGATCAAAGTTGCAAATATGGAGTGGCTGAAGCTTTCGTATCGATACCTTCGTATCGATCTCTTCGTGTCTATGACGTAGCGTGCGCGCTTTGTGCAGATCCATATTTTATGCATAGGGACCTCTTCTTTCGTATCCATTTGATACCTTTCTTCTCATATCGATGCCTTTCCACCGTCTTCGTATTGATTGTAAGCTCTGTTATTCGTATCGATCAAGTAGGTGATCGATACGAGAAATGCAGTTGTTGGCCAAGTGAAGCGCGATCGATCTGGGAAGTGCCAAAATCCGTCGTTATGAGCTTGAACCATATGGATATGAACGATGGATGCCGAGTGATGGAGTTACGTTCATTTTGTATCGATGCTGATGGATACGAAATGATGGATACAAATGGATGGATACAAAATGATGGATACAAGATGGGCGTGCTTCACATGGAACTTGATCGTTCCATAACTCGAGCATACGAACTCCGATTGACCTGAAATTTGGAATGTCGTCTTGCATAGCTCTGCTTGTCATATCATGCTAACTGTGGCTCGATCTGGACTCGGACCAAGTTTTTCTGTATCCATTGTGAATTTGCAGATAACTGATTTCTGGAGCGGACTGTCTTTTGTCTCTAGTTAAGTCCTTGATGTCACGGCCTTGCCAAAAGGCGGGATAACAATAATCATCTGATGAACTAGAACTCTTCGATGCAGAATGAAGGGTTGGCTCCCTCCTAGCTTTCCCGCGTTGTTGCTCCTTGAGTTGATTCATTAGATCGATATTGACTTGAATCTGCTGGTTCAACTGTCGACGGCTATCCACTAGCTCTCTCATCGGATTTTGGAAATTAACTCTTGTGATGTAATCAATGGGATTATAGACATCAACCGGATTGGCAGCATTCACATCTACTGGTAGATTGCTCGGGCCTCCTTGCTGGATGTTAGCGTTCTCCTTTTCTTCTACATTTTGAGAGGTAGATCTGGTATTCATAACCATTATTGATAGTTTTCTTAGACTTTTGCAAATATGAATAGAACGAATAAGCTTCTAGAAGATAATTATGGATCTCTTTGGGGGATTTATGCAATCCAGTAGCAGCAAAGGGATCCATATAGAGCTAAGAATCTCCCTCTCAATGAAAACACCAAAATGTTTGCACCAAAATGTGGCATAAACACTCAATAGAGATTTTGTAGAGAAATAAATGATGAATATAAAATGAAAACAGAGGAAATAAACAATTAAATAACAGAAAATCAAAGCGATAATGAGAACACAATGATTTATGGTGATTCAGCGTTGTTTGCCTACATCCACTTTGATTAGATAGCTTTATTAATCACTTTTTAAACTGAGTGCAATAGGGATCGGGTGAAAATCCTTAATTACAACAGAGTATAAAGAAACTAGCAGCGTAGTCCCAAAAATGAACAACCAAGCCAGAATTTATAGGGAAGATGGCGAAATATCTCCCTAAAAATTTGGTAGAGAGATCTCCAAAACCATATGGACCTAAAAGAGGGATGGCATGGCCCAAATCCCAAGTAATAGGGATCGGTATCGATCCCTATTTTGGAAGAATTTGGGGGTGTGTTCCATGTGGGTGCTTTCCCATGTTGTAATATGCTTAGCCACCAAGTTTCATACCAATTGGATTAGTCGAACTTGAGTTATTGCTTAGTCCTTTTGAGGTGCAATAGGGTAGGCTCCCTATGGTGCCTACATCTTGTTCCTTAAATTTCATATGTATTAGACTTATGGATCTTGAGATATTGATTGTTTCCCATTGACTTGCACTTGTTTGGCCGAAATATGCCAATCCCTATGATTGAGAGGGTTTATAGCCGATCCATTTTCTATGTTAAACTATATTCCATACTTTGAACATTCTGCATTGCATATTATAACACCCCTAATTTTTGATAACATTATTCAAGAGATTTAATTAGATAAATTAAATAGAATAATGTAAATGTTAAGTGATAAGGGGATTGAGATTTGAATAAATATAATTAGGGACATGCTCAATTAACTAATTAAATAGGCTAAAGAATGGTTTTTTGGTTAATTATTACATAAGGGTATAATGGGAATTTTTCGCACATAACCCATTACCCTTATATAGTCTCGTTCCTTACCATTTCATTTCCCATGCACGTCACCTTCAAAACAAAAACGAAAACATAAAAGAAGAGGAGCCTGCCAAAATCAAAGAGAAAAGAGAAGAGAATTCAAATCAAGCTGAGAATTAAAGCAAGGGGAATAAATCTCAATCTCAATCCAATCTCCTTATCTTAATCAAGGTGAATAACAATTTATACCATCTCTATTTTGTTTTATGAACAGATGTTTTTTGGACTTAAGATTAAATTTGTTTCCATGATGATTTGGATAATGATATGCTTGAATTATAATTGTTTAATTTAAACAAGAATGTTTAACTAAGATTATATGCGGTTTTAGGGAAAAACCGATTGATATTAATGTTTAAATGCCATGGAAAAATTTTATGTTATGTAAAACATGATTTTGGAATTGGGTTTTAATTTTTATAATTTTCCAAGCTATGAAAAGATTATTAGGAATTTTCAAAAGAAAATATGGTTAATTGGGTTTAGAGATTTATTTCAGAAATTATATTGAGAATTTGGGTCTAAAATTTTGGTATGTTAGATAACATAAATAAAGTGAATTTCTATAATTTTTTAGGATTTTTCCTAAGTGAATTTCTATGCAAATTAAATTATTTTAGAAGAAGGACTTATTTGCAATATTGGTTTTACTTAATGGAAGGGCTTATTTGCTAAATTAACCTTGGTTTAGATCTGAAATTAAGCGGCGGTTATTTTAGTAAAGAATTTGAAAAGTTGAGGCAACCAATCACATGTTTACACATGGTAGGTTAGTTAGATAAAATTTGCTTTAGTTAGCATTAATCAGCTTTTACTCAGAAAAGCAGGTTCCGCCTCTAATAGAAGTACCTTTCGACCCAGAGCTTCTGCCTTCAATCAAGTCAAAACCTCACTAAGCCAAAACCAATAGAAAAGGTATCACTTAGATGGTACGTACTGGACTAGAGGAAAGACGAAAGGTATGGTGTCGAAAGCATTGCTTTCGATGGGGTCTATACCCTATTGTTTGTTTTTAAAGTGAAGCACATGCCTCTGTTTTATTAAAGCCTTCGAAGGAGTCAAAGCATATGTTTTCGAAAGAGGTTTTCTAAAGGCTTTCGAAGGGGTTGTCATCTTATGTTTTAAAGAATAAGCTTTCGAATGGGTTTCTTTACTTATAAAAACAATGCTTTCGAAAGTAGGGGTTCCGACCTAGTCGAAGCCCTGCTGCCGTTCCTTTGCCTTTCAAATATATTGAAGTCATCAATGCCTTCGAATGGTAGTTTTGTTTAAAAGATGTTTTAAGCGACTTCCTAAATGCTTTTGAAAGGGTCCAAGGATTTCGAAGGCAATGGCTTCGAAAGGGGGTTTCGACACTATCCTTCAATGTTTTGTTTAAATGATTTGAAGCTTTCGAAAGGGATGGTGCCGACGCCATCATGTTTTCCCCAATACTTTTATATAGTAAAGGATGGTTTTGAAAGAGATACTTTAATTTAGATTCACTTTGACCCAAATGAAATTTTTAAATATAAACCCAATGGTTTCGAAAGGGGGACTTTCAATGGTTTCGGAAGGGATGCTTCGAAAGGTTTCGAAAGAGGGACTTTCAATAATTTCGGAAGGGATACTTCCAAAGGTTTTGAAAGGGGTACTTTCAATGGTTCGAATACATGCTTCTAAGAGTTAATAAATATCACTTTATTGCATTCGAAAGGTTTCGAAAGAGAAGTTTAAAGTGTCTCGAAAGGCAGGGGCCAAATGTTTTGAAAAGATATTTTTAGGCTTTCGAAGAAGGCTATCTAGTGAGGTCGAAAGCAAGGTTTTGAATGCCTTAGTTTTCAAAACAAATAACCGAATCTCATTTTGAAAGAAAACAATGGCATAAACAAATAAAGTGTTTTGAAAAAGAGTTTTTGAAGAAGTTTTCTTTGATTAAAAGGTTAAAGGGAATTAGCCAAGTTATTGTGTTTGCTTTTTCATATATGTACATATTCACATTGTAATGGACGCATGACTATTTTGGCAAAGGGAAGAATAACCAGCTAGGTTGACCCAGTAGTGAATATAAATTAATCTAACTCCTGAATGAGTAGAATTGCATCCAGGAGGTCAGGAAGACCAGAATATAGGATGCTAAAATATCAATGAAAGATATTGGCATGGGCTAATAGGTTCACGGTAAGCCCATAAAAACTATGTAGAAGAAAAGTTATTGGCAGGGGCCAATAGGTTCATAGTAAGCCCATGAAAACTATGTATAAATGAAGATGTCAGAAAGACAGGATCGTAGTTAGCCCATGAAAACTATGATTTGATATCGGCAAGGGCCAATAAGTTTGTAGTTAGCCCATGAAAACTATATCCGGATTAGGATATTGACAGATGTCAATAGGTTCCTAGTCAACCCATGAAAACTAGGATAAGAGAAAAGATATTGGAGTTACCAATAGGTTCAGGGAGAACCCATGAAATAGTAAAGATATTGGCAGGGGCCAATAGGTTAATAGTAAGCCCTGAAAACAATGTAACTGGATAGGGAGTCCTTAAACATTTTACCGATTATTAGTCATCCCATGAAAACTATTAGGTTAATAGTAACCCTAAAACCTATAACTGAGACATATAGTCAAAATGAATGGGGAATGGGTAATCCAGAATTGATTCCCTTGTTTCGCATATTATCCTATAATATTATTTTTGAGATGTTTTAACCATTGTGGATGCAAGAGCATAGTATATGGTTTTCTAAAAGTTTTAGGATACTAGCGAGAGGAAAACCCATTCCGCTAAGCGGTATGGTCTCACTAGATATCTAAATGGTTTGAGATGGTAGATTATTATTTATACCAGGCTTTATGTCTGACTCGAAGTTTATGTTTTCCCCTTAAACTCTCAGGTACTCAATTGATTTTGAGTAATTGAGAGTTGAGGTTTTCAGGTACCTCTTAGGCGAATAAGCTTTCGGAGACATGCAGGAGGCATGATAGATATCTAGAGTTTTCTTTTATTTTAATTCCACTGTGTTGATGTAAAGGCAAAGTTATTAAATTGCCTATATGTATACTCTGATCAACCAATGCGGCATCTTCATATGTCGCTCTTGGCATATATTGTAATAAATATAATTTCTCTGAACATGGTTAACGATTGTGGTATTATGTAAAGAGTTTGAAATGTTTTAAATTGGAATGCGGATCTTGTTTGATGTTTTAAAAAATTTCCATATTCATGTGGTTCTGTGTATAAGTGTATCTAACATTGTCATATTTGGTCGCCGAGGATTAATAACTATGGATGACTACAGCATCCGTAGCCGTTAGTTTTGGGCCTCCAAGTAGGGGGATGTTACAAGTTGGTATCAGAGCATAAGTTTAAGAAAACTTAATCAAAGTTAAAACCTAAAAGAATTTCAAAACATAATCCAATGAATCATAAATATGTTTGGGGTTTGGGATAACGCTATTGTAACGTACTTGTATTTGATATATAGCTATATATATATAAGTACATATTCCCCTTACTTTTAGACCGTTCTTCTGTATCTTACTAAGGCTCGTCTGCAGATTTACGAGAAAGAAGATATGGAAGCGGGAAACGGAAGAGGAAATCTAGGTGGAGGAAGCACCACAACCAATGGAAATACTCGACCTAATACCAGGAGGAACCAAGGTCGACAAGCTAATGCTAACCAAAATGCTGATGCCAATGTGGGTGCAGGAAATCCGCCAGTAGATGCAGGGATGATGTATCAATTCTACGTCAATATGATGCAAGCAGGAGCTGCTACTGGTGTTGCTGGAAATGTAGGAGGAGCTAATCCTGTGGTTCCAGTTGGGAATAATTATGCTAAGCTGAGCAGAGACTACACCAGTCTAGGTGGAAAGCCATTTATGGGAACAAAGGATGCTATTGAAGTTGAGAATTGGCTGTTGCATTGTGAGTGTATCTTTGCTAATTTGGGTTTAGACGATGAGCAAAAGAGAAGTTTGTCCTCTAGACAGTTGCAAGGGTCAGCGCTTCATTGGTGGAATAATGTGACTGCCGGAGTTTCGGAGGAAGAGCTGACATGGGCTGAATTACGAAAGAGATTTAAATAGAGGTTTTTATCTAAGGTTGCTAAGTCAGCGTTGATGAGAAAGTTTATGGATTTAGTTCAGGGGGAGATGTCGGTTATCGAGTATGCTACTAAGTTTGATGAGCTGTCTCGATATGGATATGCTACTATAGACACTGCATCAGAAGGAATGAGAGGTTTATTCGGGGATTGAGGCCTGAGCTTGTTAGGGCGACCCTGGCACATATCTGTGATCCTTTTAATGTGGTTGTGGAGATGGCCATTCGCCATGCGGAGATGCTTGCTGTTTGTGCTAGAGAGAAGCCATTTTAATTCCAGGGTCCTCAGGGAAAGAAAAGAAAGTTCTTTAAGAAGAAGGGAACCCATAAGGGAGATGATGCCAAGAAGGCAAAGGTTGATTTAGTTTGCTACAAGTGTGACAATAAGGGTCATTATGCAAATGAGTGCCGGTCAGGCAAGGGGAAGAAGGCTGCAGATGAGAAGAATGTGAAGTGCTTCAACTATGACCAAGTTGGGCATTATAAGAATCAATGTCCAGAACCGGTTAGGGCGGACAATGGGAAGGTTTTTATTGTTGTACCATCATCTGCTAAGCCAACTGCAGCTGAAAAAGGAAAGACTGTGATGGAAGGTACGTTTTTGATTCGAAGTACACTATTTAGGATATTATTTGATACCGGTGCATCATATTCATTTATATCCCAGTGTTTGGTTGATAAGTTATGCTTAGAACCCACATACCTTGTTACTTCCTTAAGGGTTGCAAATACAATAGGAGGGAATGCAACTTTGGGGATGAGATGTGACCAGTCAGAACTTGATTTGTTAGGTCATAAGTTTGCATGCAGTCTATACGTTTTCGATTTCGTAGATTTCGGAATCATTTTGGGTATGGATTGGTTGAGCCAGTATAAGGCTAGGATATTTTGCCAGGATGGGGAGATATCACTATGACACCTGATAGTCATAACCGAATCATATTCTCAGTGGAGAATTCTGACCGGAGTAGTTGTGCTTTGTTAAATGCAATGGAAGTGGGAGAAGAGCTAAGTCAGGTTCGGGTAGCAAAAGAGTTTGCTGATGTCTTTGAGCCGGCCATAGGACTACCACCGAGACGAGCTATTGAGTTTCGGATAGATCTTGTGCCAAGAGCTGAACCTGTGAGTAGACCACCTAGCAGGATGACACCTACTGAGATGAAGGAGTATAAGGTGCAGCTAGAGGATCTAGAAGGAAGGAATTTTATTAGACCAAGCAGTTCACCTTGGGGAGCGGTCGTGGTATTCGTAAAGAATCCAGATGGGTCGTTGAGGATCGACTACCGTAAGTTGAACGAGAGGACGATAAAGAATAAGTATCCTTTGCCGAGAATTAATGATCTATTTAATCAGTTGTGTGGAGCCAGAGTGTTTTCCCAGTTGGATTTGGCGACAGGTTTCCATCTGTTAAGAGTAACAAAGGACAACATTCCTTTGACAACATTCAGGACTAGATATGCTTCTTACGAGTGGTTAGTAATGCCATTTGGGTTAACGAATGCACCTGCTTTCTTCGTGGATTTGATGAACCGAGTCTTCCGAGAGTATTTGGATAGATTCATGTTGGTGTTTATAGATGACATTTTGTTATACTCTAAAGATGAAAGAGAACATGAAGATCATCTTAGAGTTGTGTTTGAAACGCTGAGGCAGCATCAGCTAAAGGCGAAGTTTTCCAAGTGCCATTTCTATAAGAAAGAGGTTACGTTTCTTGGTCACGTGGTTTCAGAGAAAGGGTTGTCAGTCGATCCAGACAAGATCGAAGTTGTTAATAATTGGAAGAGATCAGAGACGGTGACTGAGATTAGAATTTTTCTTGTACTTGCTGGCTATTACCGGAGATTCATTAAGGATTTCTCGCGGATAGCAGGGCCTTTGACTTAGCTAACCAGGAAGGAGGTGAAGTTTGTTTGGTCCGACAAATGTGAGGAATCATTCCTTAAGTTAAAGCATTTGTTAACCAATGCACCAGTGTTAGTAGTTCCAGACGGAAACCAAGGGTTGGTGGTGTATACCGATGCATGTGGAACTGGATCAGGAACTGTATTGATGCAGAAGGGTAAAGTGATTGCCTACGCTTCACTACAGCTTAGACCTCAAGAAGTGAGATATCCTACTCACGATTGGGAGTTGGCTGCGGTGATCTTCGCATTGATGATTTTGAGGCATTATCTCTTAGGGGAGAGATTTGAGCTATACACAGATCATAAATCTTTAAGATACCTATTCTTTTAGAAGGAGTTGAATATGAGATAGCAGAGGTGGCTGGAGTTTTTGGCTGCTTATGATTTCGGTATAGAGTATACACTAGAGAAAGGTAATAAAGTAGCGGATGATCTTAGCAGAAGACATCAGAATATGGTGTTAGCTATGTTGGCAGAAAGGATGGATTTAGAAGCTTTGACTACTTGTAGGCTGCAGTTAAGATCGACTGCTAGTTCTAGTTAGTACCGCTATGTTGTCCTATTTAGAAGGTCGACCAGTATTGATAGCTTCTAAGAAGAAAGAGGATCCAGTATTAGCCAAGAGGATTAGAAGGCTTGAGGTTGGATCAGAGATCGATGATTTATGAGATTTTAGTCTTGACTAGAGAGGATGGTTGAGAAAGAAGGGACGATTATGTGTTTTGGATGTTGAGGACTTGAGGAAAAAAGTTCTTGGAGAATGTCATCGATCCAAGTTGATGATTCATCCTGGAGGGACCAAGATGTATCAAGATATGAAGAGGAGCATCCATTGGGAAGCTATGAAGAGGGATGTTTGCTTGTGGGTTAGGCAGTGTGCAAACTGTCAACAAGTTAAAGCCTAACATCAGAAGTCGAGTGGGTTGCTTCAACCTCTAGAGATTCCAGTTTGGAAATGAGATTCAATA
Source organism: Allium fistulosum (assembly GCA_030737815.1). Lineage (NCBI taxonomy): Eukaryota > Viridiplantae > Streptophyta > Magnoliopsida > Asparagales > Amaryllidaceae > Allium > Allium fistulosum. The sequence goes on from CM060905.1 coordinate 223,534,284, forward strand.
TCCATGGATTTTATAGACGAGTTTCCAAGGTCAAATAGAGGAAATGAAAGTATATGAGTCGTATTGGACATATTGACCAAGAGTGCCCATTTCATGCCAGTCAAGTCAACCAGGACGACACCTGTTTTGGCGAAGTTGTTCATAAAGAACATAGGTAGACTACGTGGAATTCCTAGTAGCATAGTTAGTGACAAAGATGCTTTTTCACTAGTGAATTCTGGAAGAGTCTACAGGAGGTATTAGGTACCAAGCTCAAGATGGGTACTGCATATAACTCTCAAACGGATGGGCAGACAGAAAGAGTCAATAAGGTACTCGAGGATTTGTTGAGAGCTTGTGTATTGGACTTTGGTGGACTTTAGGAGGATCACCTACATTTGGTTGAGTTTTCCTATAATAATAGTTAACAAACTAGTATATAAAATGGCACCTTTTGAAGCTTTGTATGGAAGGCCATGCAAATCACCAGCATGTTGGTTGGAGACGGGAGACAGATTGGTCTTAGGTCCAGATTTGGTTAGGGAGGTGTCAAAGAAGATTGAGTTGATCCGAGAAAGGATGAAGGAAGCTCGATCTATATTACGCAGATAAAAGACGTAAAGACCTAGAGTTCTCAATGGGAGACAGGGTTTTCATTGAGGTATCATCGATGAAGGGTGTCGTATGGTTCGAAATGTCAGGGAAACTAGCACCGAGATATGTTGGTCCATTTCAGATTATAGAGAGGATTGGAAAGCTCACATACAGAATAGAGTTGCCGAGCAGTATGGCAGGTGTCCATAATGTATTTCATGTGTCTCATCTTCACAAGTATGTGCATGATCCAGAGACTACTATTCCTCCGACAGGGTTGGAAGACTTAGTAGTAGACCATAATTTGACTTTTGTTAGACAACCAGTTTGGGTTGTAGCAAGAGATGAGAAAAGATTGAGGAACAAGACAGTCAGGTTGGTGAAAGTTCAGTGGAGCGACAACGAGAAAGACTATACTTGGGAAACAGTAGACAGGATTCGGGATACTTATCCTGACCAGTTTTGACGGTATGTCTATATTAGATTTATATAGATAATTACTAGTCAGGTAGACAGTATGGTTGTTAGGAGTCGTTACAGATTATTGCTACGTTTAGTATTTAGTCCTTACTGAATTTCGAGGACGAAATTCTTTAAGGAGGGGAACCTGTAACATCCCTAATTTTTGATAACATTATTCACAAAATTTAATTAGATAAATTAAATAGAATAATGTAAATGTTAAGTGATAAGGGGATTGAGATTTGAATAAATATAATTAGGGCCGTGCTCAACTAACTAATTAAATGGGCTTAAGAATGGTTTTTAGGTTAATTAATTTACATAAGGGTATAATAGGAATTTGCCGCACATAACCTCTTACCCTTATATAGTCTCGTTCCTTACCATTTCATTTCCCATTCAAGTCACCTTGAAAACAAAAACCAAAACATAAAAGAAGAGGAGCCGGCCATAATCAAAGAGAAAAGAGAAGAGAATTCAAATCATGCTAAGAATTAAAGCAAGGGAAATAAATCTCAATCTCAATCTCAATCAAATCTCCTTATCTTAATCAAGGTGAATAACAATTATACCATCTCTATTTTGTTTTATGAAATATTTTTTTGGATTTAAGATTAAATTCATTTTTATGATGATTTGGATTATGATATGCTTGAATTATAAATTGTTTAATTTAAACAAGAATGTTTAAATAAGATTATATGTTGTTTTAGGGCAAAATCAATTGATATAGGTGTTTAAATGCCATGGAAAAATTTTATGTTATGTAAAACATAATTTTGGAGTTGGGTTTTAATTTTGATAATTTTCCAAGCTATGGAAAGATTATTATGAACTTTCAAAAGAAAATATGGTTAATTGGGTTTAGAAATTTATTTCAGAAATTATATTGAGAATTTGGGTCTGAAATTTTGGTATATTGGATAACATGATTAAAATGAATTTCTGTAATTTTTGGGGATTTTCCTAAGTGATTTGCCATGCAAATTAAATTATTTTAGAAGAAGGACTTCTTTACAATATTGGTTTTACTTAATGGAAGGGCTATTTGCTAAATTAACCTTTGTTTAGATCTGAAATTAAGCGGCAGTTATTTTAGTAAAGAATTTGAAAAGTTGAGGCAACCAGTCACATGTTTACACATGGTAAATTAGTTAGATAATATTTTCTTTAGTTGGCATTAATCAGCTTTTACTCAGAAAAGTAGGTTCCGCCTCTAATAGAAGTACCTTTCGACTCAGAGCTTCCGCCATCAATCAAGTCGAAACCCCAATAAGCCTAAACCAATACACAAGGTATCACTTAGATGGTACGTAGTGGCTTGGAGGAAAAGCGGAAGGTATGGTGTTGATAGCATTGCTTCCGATGAGGTCAATACCCTTTTGTTTGTTTTAAAAGTGAAGCGCATGCCTTTGTTTTGTTAAAGCCTTCGAAGGAGTCGAAGCATATGTTTTCAAAAGAGGTTTTCTAAAGGCTTTCGAAGGGGTTGTCATCTTATGTTTGAAAGAATAAGCTTTCGAATGGGTTTCTTTACTTATAAAAAAAATGCTTTCGAAAGTAGGGGTTTCGACCTAGTCAAAGCCTACTGCCGGTCTTTTGCCTTTCGAATATATTAAAGTCATCAATGCCTTCGAAGGGTAGTTTTATTTAAAAGATGTTTTAAGCGACTTCGTAAATGCTTTTGAAAGGGTCCAAGGGTTTTGAAGGCAATGGCTTTGAAAGGGGGTTTCGAAGCTATACTTCAATGTTTTGTTTACATGATTTGAAGCTTTCGAAATGGATGGTGCCGACGCCATCAAGTTTTCCCTAATACTTTTATATGATAAAGGATGGTTTTTGTTTAACGACTAATTTTCTATCGGTTTAGAAAATAGCCGAAAATTTTAAATTAAAAATTAACCGCAAGCGCACGGCGTACAATTCTAGTATGTGGCGAGTACGGGTCGATCCGTAGGGAATTGTTTAGATTTTAAAATTCTATTCAATCAAATTAAAGCAAGAATTGTGAGATGTTTTTAAGCTAGAAAAATGTACATAAACTAACAAAAGAAAATGGATAAAAATATGAGAGTTTGAAGGCAATTTAGAGGTAATTTCCTTCTCATGATCACATAAATCAACAAAATAAAATTATGATCTCTCTTTTGGTCATTAGTGAGTTTAGTTGATGTGTTTATCATAAGTATAGAATATTTGTGCTATTAATTAGCCCAATATAAACCATCAAACAGAACACAACCACTAAACCACTTTTTAACTCTCATGAAAATGACAATGAACTTGAAAATAAAATCTTTTCTAAGCATGTTCTATTAACTATTGATTAGAAATATAGACCGTCAAATTTTGATTTTAATATTCACTTCATTACCATAATCACATGTAGATGAAGAGGTAATTTATGTTTGTTGTTTGTTTAAGCATAGCATGTTTGGTGTCAACAACATAGGCTATCAAATTCAAATCTAAAACAACAAGTTAAACCACATCAAATATTTCCATTAAGCACAAAAAGAGATCAAAAATTAGCAAAATGTTGAATCTACATGATTAAGAGAGCTTCATTACCCCTAGATTGAAGGGGTTTAGCCTCTCATATTTGTTATCATTTCAACAAATGTAGCATTCAACATGAAATAAAAACAAGAAGAAAATCCAAACTAAGTAAAAAGAGAGCTAATTAAATGATAATCTACTTGCATAAGAAATAAACTACACTATTAACATAAAAGGAAATAACATGTAATAGAAAAGAGAATGAATTAAAATTGCATAAAAAAGGAATTTACATAAAAGAAGAAAATAGCTAAGTATCCATGAAAAAAGAAAACAAAGTTTATATTTTATTTTGAGCCTAAAACTAAACTAAATTGGAGGCTCAAAGGAGGCTAAGAGATTAATTACATGAACATATGGAGTATTTATACAAGCCTAAAACCCTAATCAAATTTTTGGGGACTACCCAAAATACCCTTGAGGAAGTGTGGCCACTAAGTTATCATTAGCATGAGATAATCCTCCATTTAAATGTGCATGAAACTTTTAGCTCCACTAACATGTGCATTAGCTCCTAATTGAAGATCATGGTAAGTGGGTATGTGGGGTCCTCCATGATTCATGAAATGAATTATTTCCATCTTCATTTGCTTGTATTCTCTTGTGAATGCATATTTTCCATGAAGCCTTCATCAAATTTCCATTCAAATTCCTATAAACTAACACAAAAATTTCCAAGTAAATTTTTTCAAATTAATATATGCACAAAACGACCATTTTGCCCCTATTTTAAGATGAATAAATGATGACTTGAAAATAATTTTAATTTTGGTTTAAACATGTTGAAACACCCTATATGCTAAAAAATATGCACATTTACGTGCATATCAAATATCCTCACACTTATCTTTTTATTCGTCCTTGAATAAACTAAAACTAAGATAAATCCGTTTTCGTAGGGAGCACGATTACATTGAGCGTATGCAATAAGCCATTAAACCTCTAGGTGTCCCTAGTAGGACAAGTGTTGTCTCGTGAGGGTTTTCAGCGGATACTACCCACAAAATCAAAATGTAAAGTGAAAATTTCTTAAATGCAAGATTTATTTACAAAGCGATAAGTGCAAGTTTTTGAAAATGTTTACAAATGAAGGATTTACTTTTAAATCGACACGAATAAGTTAAATATAAGTTCTGGTTATTATCAAGAAATTTAAGTCCTTTTACTTGTCAAAATTTCCAACAAAAATTAAGTTATCATAACAAATAGACTATAGTTTGGCTAGTTGTTTCGGTTGATAACATATTGTAACTACGAAATGGATCCTTAGTTGATTTTCAAAGTTTATCAAAGTGGTATTTTCATTTCTTTTGAATAACAAGTCAAATCAAATAAGTAAAAATAGTACTTGGATTTCAATTGCTTACTCTCTCTTATTTGAAAATTTTATTGATATTAACAATATTTACATATGCCTAACTCAGAAAACCGAGGCTAGATATATGACTCATGCACTGCCTTTTGGGCTTACGTAAGGGAAATATAGAGCGTGGCGAGTGAACACACAAGTGTGTACACCTACCGATTGTAGGCATTATTAATAAAAAAAATTATATACATACACCTAACTCAGATAGACTGAGGCCAGATTTACCGATCTTGCACTGCCTTTCAGGCTTACGTGATAAGGGTACAGAGCATGGCGAGTGTACATACTTGCGTGTGAACACATGACTCTAGGTGTTAATAAAATATATACATATATACAAATAGTTTTTTCTTTTGTTTGTTTTTATTTATATATATATATATATATATATAAATTTTTGAAGAGAGAGTTTTGCAAAATCATCTTAGCACCCTTTAACTTAGAAGATCAAAATTGTTATAACCTTTATTTTAAATCCACCACTTTTTAAACAAAGATTTTCAATTAGGATATACTTTATAATTATCAGCACGAATCTTTCTATATACTAGTTAAACCATTGTTGCTTGTAATCAAACTTTATTTTTATTTTTGTTAAGACTAATAAATTTTCAAAAATTTCAACTTAATAACCAAAACCATATATTTATCCTATAGTATTTCTTTAAAAGTAAATTGAAAGTATTGAAGTGGAGGATAGTTTGATGTGAAGTGGTCAGTGTTGTTATGTGCAGTTGCAAGTTATTGAAGTATGTGTTTATATGACAGTAAGAAGTGGGATGTATGGCAGTAAGAAGTGTTGTAAGAATGTTGATATGGGATGGCAGGGGCTGTTGACAGTAAGATTTTTGTGAATGTTTGTTGAAGTTGTAGGCAGTGTTGTGGAACAGAAGACAGGGATGAAGGAGATGAAGCAAGGAAGAGCAGTAAGAAGGCAGCAAGCAAGTGATGGCACTACTGTGATGACTGGTTTGTAGTGAGAAGTGATTGAGGTTGTATCGGTGACTGGTTTGCGACTGTGTGAAGTATGGCAGTTTTGGTTGAGTACTGTTTGCTCAAAAGTAATGGTTAGGGGAATAAGAAGATGGCGATGGCTTGTTATGTTGATATGTAGACTGATATGGTATGGTGGTGGTAATTTATGGCAGAGAGGCAATGAAGGTTGAAGAGAAGAGAAGTTAGCGGGGATGATGGTAGTTGAGTACTGAAGGCAAGCAAAAGGTTTGTGTTGTGAAGGCACTGTGATGTCTGGTTGGAGGTAATGATTCAGGCAGTGTAAAATGATTCGGGTAATGGTTCAGGTGATGTATGCATTGGTAATGTGATATGCAAAGAAGGAAATGAATGCGATCTTTTTACAGAAGTAATGTTGTCAAGACACTATGGTGAACTAGGCAGTATTAAGGAGTTTGATAGGGTAGTTGTAATGTTGAACAGTGGGGAGATGGTGGTTGAACAGTGCACAGTAGCTTGTGAAGAGGCTGAAATGAAGTGAACAGCAAGTTGAAATGAGGTTGTTGTTGGCTGGGTTTGTTGAAGGGGATGTTTGATGTGGTCTGCGGTTTGGCAAGAAGAAGTGATGGTGAAAGTAGATGATGCTCGCTGTTGTTAAGGGTGTAGAGTGGTCGACTGTAGTAGTTTTGATTGGGGGATAATGTTGGTCAGTGGGGTGAAACTTGTTGACAGTGCTACAGAGATGTATACAGAGATGCAGTGTAAATGGGGATTCAGGCAAATGGTTGTATGAAGGTTGTTGATGCACTATGGTAGTGGAGTGTGGAGTAGCAGTTTGGTCAGTGAATAGAGAGGCAGAGGTAGAAGAAGCTCATGGTGTGCAGAAGTAAGTGGCATGGTAGAATTGCAGTTGTATTTGTGTGCACAGTGTTTGTGCACAGTTGTAAAACTATAATGTAAAAAAAATGAAATGAATAAAAAAAATTGTTTTTGAAATGTGTATGTTTTTTTTATAGAAATGCTAGTAGAAAAATAACAAGCACTCAAATCAAAATGCTAGCAAAGATCACACAACACACAATTTTTTTATATGCAAATTAACACACAAAACAAACACATAATAAAATCAAACGACAATATTCGAAGAATAGAAATTAAAATCAAATCAATTCCTCGGAAACGGCGCCAAAAACTTGTTCGACGGCTAAATCTCTATCGGATTAGAAAATAGCCGATCAAATTAAAAATTAAAAATTAACCGCAAGCGCATGGCGTACAATTCTAGTACGTGGCGAGTACGAGTTGATCCGCAGGGAATTGTTTAGATTACAGAATTTTATTCAATCAAATTAACCAAGAGTTTGAAATTGTTTTAAGCTAAAAATGTAGAAAAACTAGCAAAAGAAAATGGATAAAAATATGAGAGTTTGAAGGCAATTTAGAGGCAAATCCCTTCTCATGATCACATAAATCAACATATATGAAATTATGATCTCTTTTTTTTTGGTCATTAGTGAATTTAATTGAAGTTTTTATTATAAGTATGGAATATTTGTGCTATTAATTAGCTCAATATAAACCATCAAACTATAACACACCCATTAAACCACTTCTAAACTCTCGTGAGAATGACAATGAACTTGAAAATAAAATCTATTCTAAGCATGATCTATTAACTATTGATTAGAAATATAGACCATCAAATTTTGATTTTGAAATTCACTTCATTACCATAATCATAGGTAGATGAAGAGGTAATTTGTGTTTTTGTTTATTTAAGCATAGCCTTTTTGGTGTCAACAACATAGGCTATCAAATTCAAAGCTAAAACAACAAGTTAAACCACATCAAATATTGCCATTAAGCACAGAAAGAGATCACAAGTTATCAAAATGTTGAATCTACATGATTAACAGAGCTTCATTACCCCTAAATTGAAAGGGTTTAGCCTCTCATATTTGTTATCATTTCAACAAATGTAGCATTCAACATGAAATATAAACAAGAGGAAAATGCAAGCTAAGCAAAAAGAGAGCTAATTAAAATAAAAACTAAGCTAATCTACTTGCATAAAAACTAAACTACACTACTAACATAAAAGGAAATAACATGAAATAAAATAGCATGAATTAAAATTGCATATAGGAAAATTAGATAAGAAGAAAATGGCTAAGTAGCCATGAAAAAGAAAAGAGAGCTTTTGTTTATTTTTGAGCCTAAAACTAAACTAACTAAAGAGGAGGCTCAAATGAGGCTAAGAAAACTAATTACATGAACATATGCGGTATTTATACAAGCCTAAAACCCTAATCATATTTTTTGGGACTACCCAAAATATCCTTAAGGAAGTGCGGCCACCAAGTTATTATTAGCATGAGATAATCCTCCATTTAAATGTGCATGAAACTTTTAGCTCCACTAACATGTGCATTAGCTCCTAATTGAAGATCAAGGTAAGTGGGTAGGTGGGGTCCTCCATGATTCATGAAATGAATTATTTCCATCTTCATTTGCTTGCATTCTCTTGTGCATGCATATTTTTCATGAAGCCTTCATCAAATTTCCACTCAAATTCCTATAAAATAACACAAAAATGTCCAAGTAAAATTTCTCAAATTAATATATGTACAAAAATGACCATTCTGCCCCTATATGAAGATGAATAGGTGATGATTTGAAAATAATTTGAATTTTGGTTTAAACATGTTAAAACACCATTTATGCTCATTTATTTAATTAAATTCGATTAAATATGGAAGTAAAATATGCACATTTACGTGCACATCAGTTTTGAAAGAGATACTTCCGTTTAGATTCACTTTGACCCAAAAGATACTTAAATATAAACCCAATGGTTTCGAAAGGGGGACTTTCAATGGTCTCGGAAGAGATGCTTTCAAAGGTTTCGAAAGAGGGACTTTTAATGATTTCGGAAGGAATACTTCCAAAGATTTCAAAAGGGGTACTTTCAATGGTTCGAATCTATGCTTCTAAGAGTTAATAAATATTACTTTATTGCATTCGAAAGGTTACGAAAGAGAAGTTTAAAGTGTTTCGAAAGGCAAGGGCCTAATGTTTTGAAAAGAGATTTTATGCTTTCGAAAAAGGCTATCTAATAAGGTCGAAAGCAAGGTTTTGAAGGGTTTGAAATCCTTAGTTTTTAAAACAAATAACCCAATCTCATTTTGAAAGAAAACCATGGCATAAATAAATAAAGTGTTTTGAAAAGGAATTTTTGAAGAAGTTTTCTTTGATTAAAAGGTTAAAGGGAATTGACCAAGTTATTGTGTTTTCTTCTTCATATATGTATATATTCACATTGTAATGGACCCATAACTGTATTTTGGGAAAGGGCAGAATAACCAGCTAGGTTGACCCAATAGTGAATATAAATTAATCTAACTCCTGAATGAGTAGAATTGCATCCAGGAGGTCAAAAAGACCAGAATATAGGATGCTAAAATATTAATGAAAGATATTGGCAGGGGCCAATAGGTTCACAGCAAGCCTATGAAAACTGTGTATAAGAAAATATATTGGCAAATGTCAATAGGTTCATAGTAAGCCCATGAAAACTATGTATAAATGAAGATGTCAGAAACACAGGTTCATAGTTAGCCTACGAAAACTATGATTTGATATTGGAAGGGGCCAATAGGTTTGTAGTTAGCCCGTGAAATCTATATCCGGATTAAGATATTGACAAATGTCAATAGGTTCCTATTCATCCCATGAAAACTAGGATAAGAGAAAAGATATTGGAGTTACCAATAGGTTCGGGGAGAACCCATGAAATAGTAAAGATATTGGCAGGGGCCAATAGGTTAATAGTAAGCCTATGAAAACTATGTAACTGGACAAGGAGTCCTTAAACATTTTACCGGTTATTAGTCAGCCCATGAAAACTATTAGATTAACAGTAACCCTAAAAACTATAACTGAGATAGATAGTCAAAATGCATGGGGGATGGGTAATCCAGAATTGACTCGCTTGTTTTGCATATCATCCTATCATATTATTTTTGAGATGTTTTAACCATTGTGGATGCAGGAGCACGGTATATATTTTATAAAAGTTTTAGGATGCTGGCGAGGGGAAAACCGTTCTGCTAAGGGCGCGGTCTCACTAGATATCTAAATGGTTTGAGATGGTAGATTATTATTCATACCAGGCTTTATGTCTAACTCGAAGTTTATGTTTTCCCCTTATACTCTCTGGTACTCAATTGATTTTGAGTATTTTGAGAGTTGAGGTTTTCAGGTACCTCTTAGGAGAATAAGCTTCCGAAGACGTGCAGGAGGCATGATAGCTATCAAGAGTTTTCTTTTATTTTTGATTCCGATGTGTTAATGTAAAGGCAAAGTTATTAAATTGCCTATATATATACTCTGATCATCCAAGGGGGCATCTTCATATGTCGCTCTTAGCGTATATTGTAATAAATATAATTTCTCTGAACGTGGTTAATGATTGTGGGATTATGTAAAGAATTTGAAATGTTTTGAATTGGAATGTGGATCTTGTTTGATGTTTAAATTTTTTTCCATATTCATGTGGTTCTGTGTATCAATGTATCTAACGTTGCTCTATTTGGTCGCCGAGGATTAATAACTATGGAAGACTGCAGCATCTGTAGCCGTTAGTTTTAGGCTTCCAAGTGAGGGGATGTTAACATATCTCTCGATTCCATTTGATCAAGACTTCATATTATCATCTGTACTTGATCTTTAGACCCCACAATCATCGCTCTAAACTTATCAACCTTGATTATAGTCGAATTTAAATTGTCCAATCAGATCTGATATAGTCGGGTTAAAATGTCGGATAACATATGTACATGTAACCAATCGGTTTAAGATTTCCAAATACTTTTAGAAGTACTCATATATCAATATATATATATATAAACACGTCCATATATATATATACACACACACACGTGTGTGTGTGTACACATAAGCAAAATTGCCAAATGTATTTATCGTAATAGTATTTATATATATGCATATTTATGTTAGATTGTTGATCGTCAATAGTTTTTCTAAAATTACTAAAAGGTAGGTACAATGAATTGGAAGAACATGAGGTAGGTGTATCATGATATCTTTTAGGACTCCTTTTTTTAGAAGATAAAAGATAATTAAAGTATGGTGCAATCTAAGTCTGGGACTCATTTGTTGTAGGGTGGTCGACTCTCGCGATCCTTTCGAGGTGGGATCGCTGGTTTGTTTGTCTTAGATTTGTGCCTATATAACGGGAAATATATCGAGCGGTAAAATAAAGAATTGAAGTGGAATTGTTATAGGTATTGTTAAAAATGCATTGATTAAATTCAAACCACAAGCTCTAACATGTGATAGAGTAGATTGAATCTAGCTTGTTTCTGGTTGGTTGAGTAAAGTTTAATCTAATGCTAGTCCAATAATTCTTAGGTGGGGGCACATAGGAAGTAATATTTATATTAAAAATCTCTAGAATTTTACAAATTATATATTGAGAGAAGTGGCAGTCATAAAACAGATGTGGGGTTGTCTCAGGCATCAAATTACAAAGGTAACATGGGTTTGGATTACTATTGGTGGCTATTTTCGAGTTAAGCATGGTTATGGTGTTTAGTCTATCATGTAAAACAATCCAAGTGTGAAATTTAACTTTAGGAGGGATGTTGAATTTCCATATGCGTTTAAAGTAACTAAACTCTTTAGTTCCTGAGCAAATTAGAAGATTATACATCGATTTGGAAGTATAGCGTAACTTTTTATGCCAACACCATATGAGACGATCAAGGTTCTTTCTGATAGTATAGTTTTCAACCATGTTAATTAATCTTATGTATTGACTAAGAACACTCCCTATTAAGTTTTTACTAAATGAGATATTCCAGTTAAATTATGATTGGGGTCTATACACTTCTTTAATTAGATCATTTTTATTATTAGCTACAGAAAACATATCGGGAAGTTCATGTTTCAAAGCTATAGGGGATAACCAAGGTTCATTCCAGAAGGTGGTCTTGTCTCTGGAGTTAACATTGTATTTAATCCCAAATTTAAATATGTAGTATAAGTTGGAAATATATTTCCAAAAAAAGGAATTTTTTGTTATTTTGCAAGTTTAGATTTTTCGATCCGTTGTAATGGTAGTTAGAGATGATTTCTTTCTAAGTGCAAATTTCACCATTTAGGAATTTTCGAAAACAATTACAGAGCAATGAGGTGTTTAAAGCCTTTAAGTTAATAATACCCAGACCTCCATGGGTTTTGGGATTACATGTTAGGTTGCAGTTAATAAGATAACTCAATTTTGAGTTGTCTACTCCTCTTTTCCATAGTAAACTTTTTTGATGTTATCTATTTTGTTAATTACCTAACTAGGAAATTGGTAGTATGACATCCAATAGATCGGTATAGCGGACAATACCGAATTAATCAGGACCACCCTGCCTGCTCTTGACAAACAATTTGCTTTCCAAGAGGGTAGTTTATTATTGATTTTATCAATGATACCAATTGCCCTTTTTAGGTTTCGTATCACTTATTGTTATTCCTAAATAGTTAAAAGGAAAGTTTAAGGATTTATGGTTTAGAATGTTGGCTACTTCTTCCATAATATTAGATGTGTTATTAAGAAATAGTGCCGAACTTTTATGGAAGTTGATTTTAAGTCCCGAGAGAAGTTTAAAATTATATAATATGTTTTTAAGTGAGGAAATATGACGAGGGAGGTAGGAGCAGAATAAGAGGGCGTCATCTGTGTATTGTAGAGATGATACCCCTCTAAGGTGATGTCATTTCCAATATTAGGGAGGATGTTATTAGTTATTGCAATAGAGATAACTCTATAGAGAACATCCGCCACAAGATTGAACATAAGAGGTGATAAGGGGTCACCCTAACGAAGTCCTCTCTTGGACTGAATTTTGTTACCCTCGATATCATTCACAAGAATAGAACACACACTAGTATTCAGGATAAGGCTAATCCAGGAGATCCATTTGTTTGTGAACCCTCTGGCTTTATGGGCATCCAGCAGAAAACTCCAATCGATCGAGCCAAAGGCTTTGGTGAAGTATAGTTTTAAAAGAGCACATGAATTTTTTTGTGGTGGTTGTTAATGAATTCTTGGGTCGTGGCGACTCCATATACCTACCTTGAATGAAAGACGATTGTGATTTGTCTATTAGGGATTCCATTTATGTTTAGGTCTGTTAACTAGAACTTAGTTATAATTTTAATTGAATGGTTAATCAAAGATATGGGTCTAAACTCAGAAGGTTCACCAGGGTTCTCTTTTTTAGTGATTAACACAACATTCGCTGGATTAAACCTACCTAATTGAAGGGTACCATTATGAAATTCATCAAAAAGTTTCATTATCTCACTCTTAATGAGCATCCAGAATTTTTGATAGAAGAACATCGGATAACCATGGAGGCCTGGAGACTTGTCACTCGCAATACCCTTAATCGTTGACCAGACTTCATCCTTTGTGAATGGGGAGTCGAATTCAGTAAGAGAATTATCCATGTTCGTGTAGATAGTTTGCCAGTTTGCTCGGATTTTGTGATTATATCTACTACCACAAATCTCTCTATAGTGGTTGGTAAAAATGTTAATTAATTCATTATGTTCTTTATATTCAATATCATTAACTTTGATTAATTTAATTGTATCCTGACGTCTTCTACCATTAGCAATGCGATGAAAGAATTTCAGAGTTTTTGTCCCCCTCCTTAATCCACTGAAAGCGGGATCATTATTTCCACGTAGTTTCTTCTTGGTCCATTAATCTACTAAGTTCGTTTTTTAAGGAGTATAATATGGAATTTTCATCTGAGGTAAGTTCTCTATTCACTCAGCTTATCCAAATCAAAAATTTCATTAAGGGTATTTTGCCTTTTGATACTAGTATTTCCAAAAACATTTTTGTCCCAGTTTTTCAGGTGATCTTAATTCTCTTAATTTGTAAATGAGATTTTTAGTAGCGTTGTTTGTAATTTTGTTATTCAAAGAGTTCTATTTCGTAATTATGAGATTTTCAATTTCTCTTCTTTAAGCCATATTTTTTTCGAATTTAAACGGTTTGTTAATGGGAGCTTATCTTTAGTGTTAATAGTGATGGGGCAATGGTTAAAAAGGATGCAAGCTAGAGCAGTATCCTCGGACAGAGGTCTTCCCATTCCTCATTAATGAAGAATATATCTAGCATGGCCACCAAAGGGGATTCTCTAGTATTAGTCTAATTTATTTTCCTTCCTATTAGATTCAATTTAATGAGATTATTTTGGATAATGAAGTCGCTAAATTCTTCCATGTCAAATAATTCCCCTCTCTATGTGTTTACTCTTCGAAATGTCTGGTGACGTTATAGTCAACCTCTACGAGCCAGGGTCCGTAGGAGAGATTACGAAAGCTAAAACATTCAGCCTAGAGAAGTTGCCTTTGATATTTATTATTAGGTGCAAAAACATTGGTGATGTTAATAATTTGGTTACAATGGAAATCTAGCAGAATTATGTGAAGTAGTGATTATTAGTTATCGCTTGTAATAGTTTAAATTTATCCTCACACCATATTGAAAAGATTCCCCTCAAGCTACCAGAGGCCAGGATTTACTCCCATTTAGAAAGGAGGTTGCCTATGATTAACTTAAAGAAACTATAGCTAGGTGATTCGGTCTTAGGTTCTTGAATTAGAGCTATATCTACCATATTATCTACTAGAATGCTTTTAATTCTAGATCTTTTCACAGGAGATCCTAGGCCTCTCACATTCCAACTTAATACTTTTATTCACAGGTGTTGTTAGCCCTTTCTATTTCTAAGTTTTCAATATATCTAACATTAGCTTCAATATGGTTATAAATAAATCCAGTGTTTCTAGCTATATGATATGTCTGATCAGGACTTAATGAATTTTAAACTACGAGTGTAAAAGGGATATCTAAAAGAACATGGTCACCTAATGTAGATGAGTCTGAAACAGTTTCTGGGCAGAGATTTCTCGCACTCTTAAGAATGAAGTCACTACATCTACTTCTACCACTGTATTTATGCCTAGAGGAAGGGGATCTTTAGGAAAAAGGAGAAGACACATATTCGCAAGGAGGGATGAAGTTATCTTCAATCTGTAAAGGGGCAGCTGGTACAGGAAAGACAGTTTCTTTATGTGCCCTTGAAAGATCGTTAATATGCAAGGACCCGCATTCAGAAGAGATAGTGACCAATGCTTTGGTCATCGTATTCTCTAGTAGCTCGATCAAATCTTTAGAAGCTGAGGGGGTTTCGATAACCGAGCCTAGTTTCGTTGTCCTATCGTTGACTTCCTAAGTCAGTATGTCGTTATTGTCAGCATAAGGGAGAGACGAACCTGACAATAAGCAGTCGTGAACATCTAGGTCTAACATTATTAGATCTATTTTACATTCCTCCCCATTAACATAGGTAAAAGGAAGAATGTTGTCAAGTGGACAGTCATGGGAATTTCTGGCCTACGCATCAAGAGGTTGTTGAGTATGGTTAATCATTTCAATAGGATCCCAAGTCTTTGCTTTAAAAATCAATGCTTCGACAGCCTTTAGGATTTTAACAAAATGGCTAAGAAGATCCCGACAAACTGTTCTAGAAGTGCATTGGCAAATCTGATTTCGGAGTATCAAATAGCTGATGTTGAACTCAAATCTAGGATCAGAGACATTAAATGAAGACGAAGAGGCTCCATTGCTGTCAGTCAAAGGGTGAAGAGGGACAACATGGATTTTTCCTTATCGAGCAGCACAACTACATTGTTTGTGACCAAATCTCCCACAGTGGAAGTACCTAATCGGGTCTCGACCATCTACAACATGATGAATTCTATCATCATTGCGAAAGCACAAGTACTTTTAGTTACGGTTATATTTTTGGATCCAATAATGGGGGTTATGACAAGAGGAGGCCGCGGTTGACAAGGTAAGGGTTGCAGAAGATGTAGGCGGAACATGGGGTGAAACGATGATTTAAGGACGTCGATGTAAGATCTAGAGGTAGAGGGGAAAGTAAATGGAGGAAGATCGTCGATGACAAGAGGACGATGTAATAGAAGCTATTATGGATTTGGAGGTTGATGGCAATAGGAAGACGGTGGTGGCTGGATCTAGAGGTGAGTTATGGATTGAGCATGATGGCAGTGGTTGATGATGGAGGTGGCTAGATTTGGACGATGTAGAAGAACAGGATTATGCGGCGGAATGAGGTGAAGAGGATAACTAGAAGCGATTTGGGGAAATCGCCAACGGTCACTGAAGTAGTCGTTGTTGTCACCATTAATTTCACTAAAATTAATTTATTTTGGATACAAACGGTAACGACCCATAAATTTTTAATATTTTTTTTTTGTTTTATTTATATATTTAATTGAAATTTTATGTAATTTTAAACAATAAAATTTTGAAATAAAAAAATTTGATATTTGGAATACGTCTGTTTAAACATAGCAGATGGTAAATTTTCATCAGATAATATGGAAGCTTATTTTATTGTGTAATTTTATTTCAATTTAAATCAGTTAATATTTGATGATAATAAAATGTTTTCTAAAACTGAATATTTTTCTATAGAAAATTTGTAAATCATCTTCTAAGTGAGACGTCATCTTCCGTTTCGTCAAATTTGACTTCTATTGCTCCGTTCATCTTATTTCTGACATTTTAGCAGCATTTCGGTACCGATATCGACTTTTGATCGGATGATCGTACCACTGATATCTTTATACCGTTTTGATCGTCGCGGCGTGCTGATCTCCGCAGTATATTCAATTGTGTATTTCGGAGCCCGGTACGCGGTGAAATCCGTGAAACTGTTAACTGTATCGGTACCACTTTTGCACTTTTGATAGTGGTGTCCATTCGAATTTCAAACGGTTGAAATAAACGACCACTAGTCATAAATATTTACAAAATTCAAGGGTCAGCTGTTACATCTCTATCATTTCAATTTACTTTATGGTGGTTCGTTTCTCTGTTTCCGGTTCTGTTCGTTTTGCAAAGGAAACCATATATTCTAACTTTGCAAACTCACTATTCATTCTCTCTTTATTCTTTCTCTTCCATTAGCTCTGTTCTGTGAATATATATATATATATATATATATATATATATATGTGTGTGTGTGTGTGTGTGTGTGTGTGTGTGTGTGTGTATGTATGTATGCAACGAAAGTATTCCTGACTTTTGCTGAGAAACCTCGCCTCTCAGACCACCACGTCCATGATCAACTCCCGCAACCTTCCCCTTTGCCGACCTGAAACCATCGCCAACCCAATGCGAACTGAACCAATAACCTGCTCACGTCCCCTTACCGCCTTCCACTCCGACCTCCTATGCAACAGCCTCACCCAACCTCGGCCTTGCTTTCTCGAACTCCACCGTTCTGCCTCCGTTGGCCGTGCTTGTAACTCATCTAAGACCGGATCGCCTGCAACCTCATCTCTCCTTTCCCTTCTTATTTGTATGGTACGCGTTCTAGCTCTGGCATAAATATTTAAGTTGTTTTGACTGCTCATCTTGGTTTCAATTTCAGTTTTGTTTTTATGAGTATATGCTATATTTATAGGAAACAGTATTATATATATTTTATTTTGTTAGTTATATTATACCCACATATATATATATATATAAAGTTTACAGTATAATATAAGAGTATTTCAATCTATAATGTATAGCAGTGTTTCATTGATGTGAGGCTGTTGGAATTTTGTATTGATTTTTAGATCTGTCTTGTGTATAAAGATTTTTACGTGTGCTGTTGTATATATTCTCGGTAGAAAGAATATGCTAGTGTACATATATGCTTTGATTTAAATATAGTAAGTTTGAAAATATAACGTGAAATATTTACACTGTGACTTTACTATGGATGTAGTATCTAATATATATATATATATATATATATATATATATATAGTAAAATTTGTATAAAGGTTGTTATATTGCGTTATGTTGATGTAAGTATCAATTTTGAACTGTAATATTTTATATATATTATTTTAAAGTTGTATAAGTTAATTTATTTTACTGTAGAAATATTAATTTATATAACAGTATAATATATATGTAAGCCACATATTGCTTATATATTAGTTTACTTAAACTATATTATGTATGTATAATTTGATTAATATATATAGGTATAACCTGCAAGTTTTATCTTTTATATATTTTATATATTGGTATAGTCTATATATATGTATGCTGTATATATATACAAACGGCATCAAAGTGTATGTTTGTAGCAGAAAGAACGTATGTTGTAATTATGTCTTGTGCCGAGCATGTATCAGATATGCTTTTGTTCCCATAAAATCCAAACTTTATATATAACACGTGTCATCCATATAATAGGCCATTTGTTGTACACCTATCATCTTGTATATAATAGAATAAGAAATAGCTGTTACTTGTATAGACTTTATACATTGAATAGTTTATACTATTAAGGCTTTTAGGCTTGTCCACTTGAACTTATTTGTGTTGTGCACATTTTGTGCCTGTGCTTTCAAATTGAAACAGTACAAAAAATATATATATATATAATGATAAATAAATAGTATAATACATAGTAGTGCACTATGCATATATGTAAAGAAAAAAATATATAAAATAAATTTTTATTATAATATAATAGGAATGTAAGCACGTATGTTCCGCATCTTTTTTTTAATATATATATATATACTTATATTGATTGTTTCCATTGAATCTATCGTGCTAAAAATCTACTTTCATTTTCTGTCGCGGCTAATTGATTGTTGTAACTCATTCGTGCAAGTATCCGTTCCATCGTTCTTTTCCGTAGCTATTCTCATCATTCTCTTGCCACTAAAGGTGAGCAATCACTCACGATTAATGTTCTTATATTTATTAAATTTGATTTCAATTGAAACGACAATTGAAATATGCTGCTGTTAGTTATTTATATTGCTATATATGCCATTATCTTTATCTGTTCACCTGTGACATCTGACACCATTATCTGTTATTTGTATTGCTATATATATGCCGTTATCTGTATCTGTTCACCTATGACATCTGACACCATTATCTGTTATTTATATTGATGATATATGCCTGTTATGTTATTACCATATCTGTTATCACTCTGCAAGTTCCCTATTAGTATAGAATTCACTATGGGTTGAAATGATACGTACCTGAACGATCTGTAGAATAAGGGAAAATCGTTATGGGTTGAAATGATAAACCCAAGCGATTTTCATTTGAATTAAATTTGGGATTGCGGGTTGAAAAGATATATACCCGTATATATTTAAATTACGGATTGAAATGATAGATATCTACATCACTTCACCATAGGGTAGAGAATTATATACAGAGACCGTTGGTCTATATATATATAAATATTTTGAAAATGATTTCTATATTTTTGAAAAGAAATATATGGTTTTAATAAATATTGATTTTAAAGATTTATTAAAGCTAATTTAATAAAGTTGATATGTAATATGTTTAAGTATTTATTTAAATATATATATTTCAAAGATAGAGTTTATAATGATTATGGTTGGAAAGATAATTTGAAATTGGTTTGAAATTATTTATTTAAGAATTTTACTTAAATAAGTTTGATTTGAAATTTATTAAATTTGAAATTTTAAGATATGTTTTATAACTTGAATTTGATTAAAAGTGACTTAAATGAATATTTCAAACTTATATAAATTTAAATGGGATATTTTATTTATTTAAATTTGTAAATTGAAGTTGTATTTAGATGTTATTGAAATGATTAAGTAAATATTTCAAAACTAAATAATAGTAAAGTGAATTTGATATATATATGAAATTATCGAATTTAGTTTTGAAATATTGAATATATAAAGCTTTGAAATATATTGAAATTGAAATGGTTTATTTTGTGGTTCAAATCTGGATTTGAAATCGATATAATTTGAAATGGTTTATTGAGAAACTGAATTTAATGGAAATTGATGATTTGAGATTTGATTAAATTTGAACATTGGAATTCGAGTTGATTTGGATCGATTTGTGAAATTTGAGAAAATTATTTTTATATAAAGTATTTTTAAACTATATCTAAAACTATTTATATTTTACTTTATAAATTATTTTAATATAAACTATTTTAATATAAATCAATTTCAATATAAATTATTTTATCATAAACTATTTTAACTTATAACTATTTTATATAAACTATTTTTATTTTATAAACTATTTTAAATATACTAATTATTTTAAGATAAATTGTTTTAAATTATAACTATTTTATATAAATTATTTTATTTTATAAACTATTTTATTTTATATACTATTATTAATGTCTAAACTGTTTGAAGGGAAGTGTTATGATTTCAAAGTGTTATGATTTCCAAAGTTATGAATTTCAAAGTATTATGATTTCCAAAGTATTATTATTTCAAATTTTTTTGGTTTCGAAAGTATTATATCTTTGAAAGTACTATGATTTTGAAAGTGAATATTTTTGAAATGGAGATGATATAGTATTGATATGTTTTTGAAATGGAAATGATATCGTATTGATATGGTTTGAAATGGAAATGATGTTTTGGTTTTGAAGTATAAACTATTTTTGAAATGACCGCGGTGTTCTAATAACGTTTGGTTGTTAAACAGACCGGGATCGGATATGGGCATACTCTCTGTCGATACCGAAAACCACTTTAACAACTGTGTACGAGGTGGAGATTCCAGAATGAAGTAGGATGGTGGCGACGATCCTATATGAGGTGTATACGTGGACCCGACTCCCGTGAGTTGGCATAAGGTGGCTAAAACAGAAGCGATTCCGGGCCAATGAGGCAGCTCCTCTGATCGGACACACTCCATCGTATGCCATTCTATTACTTTGTCATTGATTTGGTGCGCACCTTCAGATTTTGGGAGTGTGGCTCGAGGTGGGCGGTAGTGGCTGCTATGCATTACCACCAGTCCGGATGCGTAATTGGTATATCTACCCCGGCATTGCCTTGTTGTGCCGTGTCACCTACCCTAGCGTGCTTTACTACAAGTTTGTTTTGTGCCATACCTATGGAGTTTCCTTTGACGACGCCCAGTATGGGGGAGATTACGGTACTGTATAGACTATGGGAATATATTAAATGTGTTAAGGTGGAAAATGTAATGCCTTAACGCTATTTTAATAGTTTACTTTACTGTAGACATATTATAATAGCGTATTACTACATAGTATATAGTTTAACGGATCCTTAGAGGATGGTTATCCCAAACATCCTTTGAGTTACTTGTATTTCAATTGATATTTCACTTAACTTGGATTTATTGATATAAGAATGTTAATCCTGACTCGAGTGTTTTGTGTTTTGCTTTACGCTCGGGTCAGACTAAGTGATACAACATTCGAGACTCACCTTTGGAGTTGGAGCTTCGCTTGGAGATCCAGCTATCTATCCAGCTTTCTATTATTTAGTTGATTTCAGTGATGTATTATGATCTTGTATTTGACTATTGTATTGAGACATCTATGTATTCGAGACTTCTGTTATATCTTGTTTAACTCTGTTATATATGTATAGTAGCTTCATGAACTACTATTCTTCTGCTTTCGCTGCATTATTGTTATATTATTTTGTGTCTGTGATTCTGTGATTATTTATTTACTGTATATGCTGAGTGTTGCCAAATTTTAAATTAACAATCTGATATTTTGAGCAATTCAATTTCCGACATATATGGATGCGAATGGCTGAAAATTTCAGGATGTTACATGTGGTATCAGAGCTCTGGTTTTAGGAAAAACTCAGTATATGTAGTGAATTTGATTACAGAATCACTTTCGTTCGAGCTTGAATTCCTTCTCCTTTGACTTGGTTTCTTTGAATTTTGGAATGTTCCCTTTGGTTCCAAATTCCATTCGTGTCTCCCCTATTCATGTCTTTTTTGATTCTGGAGTATCCCATAACTCCGCTTCGAATGATCTCTATAATAAATCGATGGTCTCGCCAATCTCTGAATGATTTGTAAAGGGGTAAAACTCCTTTACAATAAGCATTGATTCACCGGAGATTTTGTATCGTCGGTTTACGATGCTGTTATCTTTTGTTTTACCCGAATTCTATCTCTGGCGATCGAATGTCGATTTGCTCCAGGATTCTACCTAGATCTTATTTTGAAGTCACGGATGACCCGGTTAAGGTTTCCCGTGATTTATATTGGTCCATCCACTCTTTTCTCTCTTTGAAATCTATTTTTCTCCCTATCGAGACTATCTTCTAGTTGAATTCTTTTGATTTAAGTTCCTCTAATTTGAATCTCTATCCTTGCTTTGAAATCTATTCTTGTATTATCGAGTGAGGGAGTGTACTTGTATTAATATTAAGTTGTTTTATATACTGTGTTGTTTGAGTTGTTGATGTTGGTTTGGATTTTCGATCGATTCGTCTGATCAACGCTATCGATAGGAATTCCAAAACAGTTGAATAGAGCAAACTGACCCAATATTATTTTCAAATTTTAAATAAAATTTTGTATGATTATATTATATATATATATAAGTAAAATTTTCTGGATAATTAAATTGGTTGTTTGAAATGATAATATTTGATTACCATTTATTATTCTATAAATGAATTTATAAACATGGTTTATAAATTGATTTGGAATTCGAAATGAATTTAAATCAGGAATTTGAGAATTTAATTTCCGGTGAATTCAACTTTGGCTTTAAAGTTTTAAAGTGTATATTATTCAAAGTATTTTCAAAAAGAAATTGTTTTCAAAAAATTTTAAAAGTTTAAATCAGTACTCTTCCCTTTGTCGCTGGAAAATAATTTCGGTGATGGCGGCCGCATCATCGACATTCATTTTCATGCTTCGAAGTGGGGAGACCATTCTTTAGCTTTGCTACGGTTTTGTTTTGGAAAATTATTTTGATTTGAATTTCAAAAGTATGACTTGATTTATAATATATATATATATATATATATGTATATGATCATAGAGTTGATTTGATATATATATAGTATATATTTATCTCTAAATGGTTTGAATTGAAACCGGTAATTTTATTCTTAAATATTGATAAGGTGATTTCAATCATAAAATAAAGCCAAAAATTTGAATAAATATCAAAACTTGAATAATTGAGTGGGGAAAGGTTTACATGTATAATACCCAATTCCATTTTAATACAACTTACCTAAATTATTTAGAAGTTGAATATGAAATTAGAGAATATACAATATAAAATGTTTTATAGATAAGATTTGAGTATTATAATAAATGTTATACACTAAAATTTTATTATAAAGATGTTAATAGAGATAAATAGAATAATAAGTTAATTGAATAATGTTTCCTGGAGATTTGACCAGGCAACTAGTGCTCGGCATCAGGTAGCACTCGGCATCTCATAGTAGTCGGCGTAGTACTCGGCATCCATGATACTCGGCATCAAGGAGTACTCGGCATCTCATAGTACTCGGCGTAGTACTCGGCATCTAGAAGTACTCGGCGTAGCGCTCGGCATCTAGAAGTACTCGGCATAGCGCTCGGCATCCAGTGGAACTCGGCATCTAGGAGTACTCGGCGTAGTACTCGACATCCAGTGGAACTCGGCAACAGGAGTACTCGGCGTAGTACTCGGCATCCAGTGGAACTCGGCAACAGGAGTACTCGGCGTAGTACCCGGCATCCAGTGGTGTTCGGTATTAGAAGGCGTTCGGCATATATGACTGCTCGACATGGCAGTATCGTTCGGCCGGAAGGCACATTAGGCCAAGGAGGATCGTTCGACCAGAGGGATCGTTCGGCCAGAGAGCATTGTTCGGTCCAGCACATCAGACATACCGTTCGGCTTCGACTAACAACCATCCCATCCCACACACCAAACATACCGTTCGGTGTAGAAAGGGTGGTTCGGCATCATTGTGTTTGGCCTACCTGGTTCGGCATACAGCGACCACTATACTTGGGCTAGAGTGTTCGGCCACCAAGCCCACCTGGGAAGTCCAGCCCATCTTTGTCTATAAATAGAGGGGCATGGTCACAGTGAAAAGGGATCCTTTTTGGAGAACACTGGGAAGACTCTGCCATTTTTGAGACTCATCTTCTATACTTAACAACTTCATTCAAGCATTTGATTCACGAATTGTATTTGTAATCAACTATTAAGAAGATCAATAAAGTTTAACCTCAAAGTGGACGTAGGCAATTACGCTGAACCACTATAAATTTGGTGTTCTTACTTTCTGCATTTAAATTAGCATTCTCTTCCTTGTTTAATTTATCTTCATCACTTATATCTCTACACAATCTTTCTCTACGAGGTTAGTGACCAATTTTGGTGCTAACACTTTGGTGCTTTCACTGAGAATTGAATTCTCAGACCTTAAGGATCTGCTTTGAAGCTACTGGATTGAACAAATCCCCCAAAGAAGATCCGACTCATTGATAGGACATCCGTTGATTCTACTCAGAGTTCATACCAATAACTCTATAATGGCGAGACCACGTACCAGGTCAGCTTCTCATAATGCGGATGCCCATGAAACTGCTAGCGTACAACAAGCAGGACCAAGCAATCAACCAGCGATTCTGGGTGTGGGAATTGCCACCCAGGACCAAACTCCAGTTGTCACCAGAATAGAGTTCAACGACTTGATGAGAGAACTCAGGGAAAGCAGGAGACAACTAGGAGAGCAGATGCAAGCGAACGCCAACCTGATGGCACAACTCACTCAACAGCAGCAACAGAATGCTGGGGGCAATCCCGCTCCTTATTCCTCATCCGACAGCTCAACTTCCTCTGATGAACCTCCCAGGCGCAGACGCCGTAAGACTGAAGCTGCGCGGGCAGGTGCTGTTGTTCAGACAGCTGGAGACCGTAACCAAGCCGGAGCTGGAAACCTAGGAACTGGAGTGCAGGTTGAGGCTGGAGGACCAGACCATCAAAACGCTAATGATGTCGAACCTCAAGATGCACGTTTGGCAGACCGCCAGGAGAGGAGGCATCAGCCTGGCCAGTCACGTAGAACCGACTCCAACCTTCCACATTCCATACAAACACCAGACCTGACAGCCATGGTCAGGCAATTGATGAAAGAAAACCAAGTCTTATCGAATGATGATTGGGGAGTATCAAGAAGTCATACTCCATTCACAGACGTTGTGTTGTAGGCAGCGTACCCCAGGAAGTTTAATATGCCTACTATCCCTGTGTATGAGGGAAAGACCGACCCCAGACAGCATGTCATGAGGTATGAGTGGATGATGGATTCAGCTAGAGCAAATGATGCCACCAAGTGTAGATGCTTTCCGATCACTCTATCTGGGATTGCTACTATGTGGTTTACCCGACTTCCTCCGCGGTCCGTATCCAATTTCGAGGAGTTGGCGAAGAAGTTTATTGAGCAGTTCAGAATACACACTACTCGTCCAAAGGACGTAATGTCTCTATCAAGTGTAATCCAAAATCCTGGGGAGTCATTGAAGGAATATTTACAAAGATTCCATGTTGCGGCAACTGAAGTCAGTAATCCCAATTATCATGCAATTCTAATGGCTGTAATGAGAGGTGTGGATCCGGATTCTGAATTTGGAGACTGGTTGGCAGGAAAACCTCCGACCACACTAGAACGTTTTTACTCAAAGGCACATCAGTTCATAAGAAGAGAGGAAGCTAGGTGGGTTTGGCGAGATAAGGCACCAGGACCTGTCCAGGAATCCGTGAAAAGCAACATTGCTGTGAAGCAGTCCGGAGACAACACAGGAAAGGTCCAAGTCAATGTCCAGAACAAGCCTGGGCAGCCTAAGGAGTCCGGAGGAAGAAATCAAGGGAAAAAGAGAGAAGCGGGGAAGTGGAAGTCAAGAATTCCAAGCTACAACGAGTATACCCCGCTGAATGCGTCTCTCGAGAATATTTACCTCTCAACCTGCAATACTTTTCAGTACAGAAAGCCATGTCCAAAAGAATCAACCGAGGAGCAGAAGCGAACCGGGAAATATTGTCGCTTCCATGAGACTTATGGGCACAATACGGAAGAGTGCAGACACCTGCACGACGCTATCGAGAAGTTGATCAGGCAAAAGAAGTTGCAAGAATTTGTGAAGGATCCACATGAAGGAGGACAGGGAACGTCCAACCCAGGTCGCGCACCAGCTCCGCGTCATCCCGAAGAGCCTGCCCGGACCGTGGGTAGACTAGTCATAAATACAATTATCGGCGGACCTCACCCCGCGGATAAGAATTGGCAAGAGATGGAGCGGTATGCAAGTTCCCTGAAGCATGCAGAGTTTGAGTGTTGTTCGAACGTGGAGGATGGGACCCTTGCTAAGCAGCAACGCGTAATGACGGATGATATAGTGTTCAGAAACAGAGATGCTGATCAAATAGAGGCTCCAACCATCGACCCGATGGTCATATCTGCCACGATCGGACCGGCATATGTGAAAAGAATTCTGATTGATTGTGGAAGTTCTGTCAACATCATCTTCAAGAAGGCTTATGACCAAATGAAGATGGAAACCAAGGACTTGAAACCATCCAAAGCTCGTATACATGGCTTTAATGGTGCAGCGACCGATGCAGTGGGGTATGTTGAGTTACCAGTTGAACTGGGACAAGGCGAGCGTCGGAGGGTGCGAATCCTACCCTTTGTAGTTTTGGATGTGGATTCTCCGTATAATGTTTTCTTGGGCCGACCGGCCCTGGCTGAGTTTAGGGCAGCATTAGCCCCATGGTGCTTGACTCTGTAGTTCCCAACTGACAAAGGGGTAGGTATTGTTCATGGCGACCAAGCAGCTGGTCGTTCCTGTTATGTGGCTGAGCTCCGGGAGGCCCATCGGAGGGATAAAGGAAAGGTTGCGGACAATCTCGCCCGCATCCTTAACACGGATAATTGACAAGTAGTGCCCGAGCCCTGGCTCGGGCATAATTCTCGGATCTTCAGAGACAGATCCGAGAGACGACTATGAGAAACCCAGGGAAGAAAAGGTGGCGCCGGCTGAACTAACGGTTGACATTTCAGTTAGCCAAAGCGACCTTCGCGAATACTGAAGATCGGATCACAACTTGGCCCCGCAATGACTGAAGACCTTAGTGACTTCCTTCGGGCGAATCTTGATGTTTTCGCCTGGACGCATTCTGATATGTGTGGGATTTCTCCCGCCATCATGAGTCATATGTTGAACATAGACCCGAAATACGTCCCAGTTAAACAAAAAAGGAGAGGAATGGACCCGGAGAGGTCCGCTGCTCTCAGAGAGGAGGTAGACAAACTCAAAGCCAATGGGTTCGTCCGCGACGCCCTCTATCCTGAATGGGTATCAAACCCCGTATTGGTGAAAAAGGCAAATGGGAAATGGAGAACTTGCGTAGACTATTCTGATTTGAACAAAGCGTGCCCCAAGGACAGTTTCCCGTTACCAAGGATCGATCAGTTGGTCGACTCCACCGCAGGACATGAGCTGTTATCATTCATGGATGCATACTCGGGATACAACCAAATCCCGATGCATATTCCGGACCAAGAACACACCAGCTTCGTTACAGATGTCGGGCTATATTGCTATGTAGTAATGCCCTTTGGACTGAAGAACGCAGGAGCGACTTATCAGCGTTTGGTGAATCGAATGTTCAAGGACCAGCTTGGTAGGACGATGGAAGTCTATGTGGATGACATGCTCGTGAAGTCACGACTGTCAAACGACCACATTCGACACTTGGCTGAAATGTTCGACATACTCAGGTATTACGGGATGAAGATCAACCCTCTGAAGTGTTCCTTCGGCGTTGCGTCGGGGAAGTTTTTGGGATTCATCGTCAATGCTAGGGGAATTGAAGCTAACCCCAAAAAGATCCAAGCTATTCGAGATGTGCAAGTACCCAGGACTATAAAACAGGTACAGAGCTTGAATGGAAAAGTAGCTGCGCTAAATCGATTCATATCCAGGGCAACTGACAAGTGCATCCCTTTCTTTGATATAATAAAGAAAGGGAAGAGGAACTTCGAATGGACATCTAGTTGTGAAGAAGCATTCTGGGATCTGGTGAGGCATCTGCAGAGTCCACCAGTGCTGTCAAAACATGTAGACCACGAGATGCTGTACGTATACTTGGCTGTATCCCCGCATGCAATAAGTGCGGCTTTAGTCCGCGAGGAGGACCGGATCCAGAAGCCGGTGTATTATGTTAGCAAGCGCTTAACGGGGGCAGAAAGAAATTACCCTAAAATCGAGAAGTTGGCCTATTGCTTGGTGATTTCATCACGTAAGCTACGCCCATATTTTCAAGCGCACTCAATCAGTGTTTATACTGATCAACCCCTGCGGCAGGTACTCCAACGACCAGAAACTTCTGGAAGATTGCTAAAATGGAACATCGAGTTGAGCCAGTTCGATATCGTCTACTTGCCACGAAGGGCCATACAAGGACAAGCACTAGCAGATTTCATCGCTGAGTTTACCATACCCATAGAACCAGATAATCATAACGTCACTACCCCCGTTCGTTGGAGATTATACACTGATGGGGCATCAAACGACCGTTGCTCCGGCGTGGGTGTAGTTCTTATAACTCTGGAAAATCGATCAATCTGTTATGCTTTGAAGCTTGATTTCCCAATTACAAATAACAAAGCAGAATATGAAGCACTGATTGCTGGCTTGAAGCTCATCAGAGAACTCGGGATCAAATCAGTTGAGATCTTTTGTGACTCACAGTTGGTGGTTTACCAAGTGCGGGGAGATTACCAAGCAAAGAGACAAAAGCTTGCTCCGTACCTAGTTCAGGTTCAGGAACTACTGTCAAATCTTAAGCGTTATGACATTTCGCATGTCCCGCGCGAACAAAATAAAGAAGCCGACTTGTTGGCTAAGTTTGCAAGCACAGGCGACGCGTAGCAAATGGGATTGTATCCCGTTGAGGCCTTGCACGCCCCGAGCATAGACGAGATTAAAGTTGATTGTGTATTGGAAACGGAAATCGAGAAGGAATCGTGGATAACCCCGTTCAAACTGTACTTGACAACCGGGGCTTTACCAGAAAAAAGGAGCGAAAGACGTCAGACCCTTCGAAAGGCTGCGCGATACGTGATGCTGGATGGATTAATGTATCGAAAAGGGTTCTCAGTCCCCTTATTACGGTGCATCGCTCATGACGAGACAAAGCGAGTCCTGAAAGAGGTTCACGAAGGGGAATGTTGCGACCATACCGGGGGGCAAACGCTAGCAAAAAAGATCCTCCGCTATGGATACTACTGGCCGACCGTGAATCGGGACGCTGCAGACTACGTAAGGAAATGTGACAAGTGTCAAAGATATGCGAAAATCCCGAGGACTCCATCGACGGAACTCACGCAAATGGTTAGTCCCTGGCCATTTGCAATCTGGGGAATCGACATAATCGGCTCTTTGCCTATATCCAAAGGTGGTGCGAAATACGCGATAGTTGCAGTCGACTATTTCACAAAATGGGCTGAGGCAAAACCCTTGGCCACAATCACCTCTGAAAAGGTCATTAACTTCGTTGTACGAAGCATTATATGCCGCTTTGGTCTTCCTCGCACCATCATTACAGACAACGGGACGCAATTTGAAAGCAGAGAGTTCAAAGAGTTCTTTTTAAAGTATGGCATCGAGAAGAAGTTCGCCGCCGTTGCACACCCAAAAGCTAACGGACAAGTCGAGGCCGTTAATAAAATAATCAAGTCAATACTGAAGAAGCGTCTGGAGAAAGTCGGAGGCAAGTGAGTAGATGAACTCCCGACGGCATTATGGGCTTATAGAACTACCCACAAGTCCGCGACCGGCCACACTCCATTTGCCTTGGCATACGGCTCTGAAGCCGTTATACCCGTGGAACTTGAAGTTCCATCGCACCGGGTGACATATTATGATCCCAAGACGAATCAGGACCTCTTGTTGGAATCACTGGACTGCATCGATAAAAAACGAGAAGAGGCCGAATTAAGGGCGGCAGCGCATAGACACCGAGTCAAGCATTACTACGACAACAGAGTCCGCCCAAGGACATTTGATGTAGGTGATCTCATTCTGAAACGAGTTTTCTCGGTACCATCACGTATGAATCCCAGCTGGGAAGGTCCGTACGTCATTGAACGGAAGCTTGGAGAGGGAACATTCAAGCTAGCGACCGTCGATGGCACGACACTCCCCCGAGCATGGAACAGTGAACATCTGCGGCACTATTACATTTAGCATGTTTTCTTTCTTGTTTTAGGCACTGTTATTTCCTGTATGTTTTCGTTCAGTCGTAACTTAGTTTCTTTTGAACTATGTAATCAAGCAGTTTAGTTGTTTTTCATTAATAAAGGCTTGAAGCCGTATTTTCCATGAATCACTAATGTTTCTATATCTCATAATCGGATGACGAACTACATTATCCTGTACGACGTACGGACTCGTATAAACGATTTCAAATCTCCGAATCCCCAGAGCGCGGACCGGAGTACTCTAAGTCCCCAGAGCGTGGACCAAAGTATAAACGATTTCAAATCTCCGAATCCCCAGAGCGTGGACCGGAGTACTCTAAGTCCCCAGAGCGCGGACTAGAGTATAAACGATTTCAAATCTCCGAATCCCCAGAGCGTGGATCGGAGTACTCTAAGTCCCCAAAGTGTAGACTAGAGTATAAACGATTTCAAATCTCCGAATCCCCAGAGCGCGGACCGAAGTACTCTAAGTCCCCAAAGCGCGGACCAGAGTATAAACGATTTCAAATCTCCGAATCCCCAGAGCGCGGATCTAAGTACTCTAAGTCCCCAGAGCGCAGACTAGAGTATAAACGATTTCAAATCTCCAAATCCCCAGAGCGCGGACCGGAGTACTCTAAGTCCCCAGAGCGCGGACCAGAGTATAAACGATTTCAAATCTCTGAATCCCCAGAGTGCGGATCGGAGTACTCTAAGTCCCCAGAGTGCAGACTAGAGTATAAACGATTTCAAATCTCCGAATCCCCCGAGAGCGGACCGGAGTACTCTAAGTCTCCAGAGCGCGGACTAGAGTATAAACGATTTCAAATCTCCGAATCCCCAGAGCGCGGATCGGAGTACTCTAAGTGCCCAGAGTGCAGACTAGAGTATAAACGATTTCAAATCTCCGAATCCCCAGAGCACGGATCGGAGTACTCTAAGTCCCCAGAGTGCGGATCAGAGTATAAACGATGCGAACCTCCGAATCCCCTGAACGCGGATCAACTTACTCTAAATCCCCGGAGCGCAGATTTAAAAAAAAAAGTCCAAGTACTCGAGAAATGTGGAGCAAGACGTATGCCACGTCTGGAAATGTTTGAACAACACAAGAATGGGCTGGGAGATAATGCAACTCATAAGAACTTGAGTTATGACTACAGTTGGTCAGCAAACCAAAGAAAAGCAAGAGAATCATTCAAACGAAAAAGAAACTAAACTTCATTCAATACTTCAAAATGGGGTTACACAGTTACTCCTACGAAACTCAAAGTTAAGAACATATCTATACAAACTACAAGCTACAAAAGATAAAAGCAACTGCAAGACTTAAGCAAGAAGCTCGTTGAAAGAGTGTATCGATTATTTCTTCGGTTTCTTCTTCTTGTCTTCCTTTGTTTTTTCCGACGACTCCTCTCCTTCACACTTTTTCTTGGATTTCTTGCTTGCTAAAGAAGCGGAGTCAGGAGTAGGAGACGGAACATCCAGTGGTTTGGACCTGCCCGGGAGAATGATTTTCAGAGGTCTGTTCCGCGGGTCGGTAAGTTACAGTATTTCAGGTTCAACTTTGACCTTGACCTTTTTCTTCTCCTCTTCGGTGAGGCGTTCCTTCATACTCATCTTTGAGGTATGCTCAGAGGCGCCGGTGATTTCGATTTCATCGCTCCCTTCGGCAGGAGATGAAGCGTCAAGCTTGTCATCATCTAGTGCCCCGATCACTTGAGCATCAGAGCCAGGTGTTACTCCCGAGTGAGCAACATCGCATGTTTTCTCTGCCTCCTCCTTGGCGTCATCGCTCCTCGGAGTTGGCTCGGGATCAGAGCAGCCTGCATGAAAACATAAAAAAATGAACATTAGAATGGATAAATGCCGGAAAATAACAAGATCTTTTGACTTCTAGAAAAGAAGAGTTTCCTACCGGGTTCTGGTTGGCTATCGGTTGCGCATGGGGTTTCACCATCCAGGATAGGAGATAGCACGTGAACGCCAAGCCCGGGATCTTCAGGATCATAGCCGGCATGCTGCTCGAACGGGTCAAGTGTCGGCCGACCGGCCGGTTGGGCAGCGGGAGGAGCAGCAATATGAGGAGCCGTAGTCTCAGCCCCAGACGGGCCAGCTTCATCACTTTTCTCTTTTGGAAGGGGAGAGCCTTTGTTATAAAGCATCAAAGCTGCGGATAAATCCGCTGGCTCATTCCCCCTAAGGAACTCCTTCACCAAGGCATCCTCATCGACCTCTTCAGAGCCCGACTCGATTTTCCTAATCTTCACCAAATTTTCCCAGGCCTCAGCTAGGGATTCGAGATAGCCATCGCCCAAGAATGTCAAGTCACGGTGCATAAGGACGCGGGCTCCATACTCAACAATCAACGGGTCAAACATGCACTTGACCTCTTCCCTACCGGCTTCTGCGACCGCCTCGAGGCGAGAATCAATCTCCTCCGCAGCTTTTCTTTTTCCCTCCTCACGGGCTTCGTCCTTCATTTTTTCAACCCCGGCAAGTTCGTCATCGAGCTTCGTTTTCAGGAGTCGAGTAGCAACGATTTCATCACAGTATCGTTGTGACTCTTCTTGAGCAGCTACTTTGTCCTCCTTCTCCTTGGAGAGTAATTCTTTCAGCTCTCTGACTTGAATGACGAGCGTGTCCCTTTCTTTTTGGACAGAGTCTTTTTCTAGGGCGAGGGCACCGCTGCGCTGGACTGCTTCATCAAGTTCCTTCTTGTGAGCCATCTTTAAGCGAGTAACTGCCTCAGTAGTATCTTTTGCGCTTTGCCTAGTGACTTCCAGCTTCGACTTATACAAAGCGAGCTCTTCGTCTTGATGCTTGATGATGTTCTTGTCACAGCCAGCCTCCAATTTCAAACGATCAATCTCATATTGACGCTCAACAGACACCTCCGAAATCTTTTCAACCAAGTGAACGAACGCGTCATGTTGAACATAGACGTCGTTGTTACCGGCAATGGCACTCTGCTTCACGTGCCCAGGAATATGATGGATAGCTGGGAGGAATTTCAGACCATCAAAGCAAATTTTTGGAAATTTGGCCTTAAGATCGACCATCTTTTCTGCTATAGTTGGGTCAACCGCGGGAGTAGGGGGAGGAGGCCTTGGAAGTTCTACTCTTTTTCGTTGCTCCCGAATTTGCCTCGTACTCGACGAACCGGAGTGTTGTTCTCGAGGAGCATCGGGTTGGGACCCCTTCTGTAAAGAATTCTCTCTATCCGGCTCAGTTGGAGGGAGAGGATCACGGGACTGAGAAGATTGGGAATATGCCTTCTTACGATGAGACGAATCGTGGGGACGGTTGTCTCTATCTTCATAATCATCTCTGTCCCTGCGTCTGCCCGAACCTGAATCCCGTCCGGAATGATGAAATATGGAAGAGCCGTGAAGGCAATCGAATCCATGAGAGCGCCCCATGTCACCTACAAAGAATAGAAATAACAACGAGTTAAGAAAGATCCGAGAAACAAGAAAAAACTTGAAGTGTATGATGGAATGCGTATGTGCGTGTCTGTCCTAGTGTTCCCCTCGACGGACCAGTTCTTTTGTCTTTACTAATCGGAGTATTATCTCCCTGGACTGGGAGTTGAACTCCTGCATTGCCTCTAACGGGCGAAGAAAACTTGAGGGCTTCAGGATCGTCAAACCCGTAATTAAGTATATCGTTGGGGATAGAAAGATTCGACAAACCCCTTAGAGAACTCTCCAGGTGCTGTGAGGAAGCCTCTTTCTCTGGCAGGATAGGCATATCTTTTGTAGTGCCGCCAACTTTCTCCTTCCGAATAT
Source organism: Allium fistulosum (assembly GCA_030737815.1). Taxonomy (NCBI): domain Eukaryota; kingdom Viridiplantae; phylum Streptophyta; class Magnoliopsida; order Asparagales; family Amaryllidaceae; genus Allium; species Allium fistulosum. The sequence continues at coordinate 223,568,193 of CM060905.1, forward strand.
TGTATTTTAACCTCTTCTTTCCCTTCGAAGGGGAGGATGACGTTTCAATGTCATGAACTTCGACCGCCGGATTCCAAGCGGGACCCACATTCTCGCCTTGGGTCTCAGGAGCTTCGTCCTCTTTGCGCTCACCTTCTTCGTGCGTATCGGGAGTGCGGCGTGATGACGATCCGGCCTGTTTTTTCCCTTTACCAGATGCTGGCTTGGGAATGGAGACGCCCTCCGGGAGGCTAATCCGACAACCTGGGGCTAGCAAGCCAAACCTTGACAATGATTCATTCGAAATGATGGTTCGGACGTCTCGTTCCTCGGCAGGAAGAGCTCTGATGGCCTCAACGTCCTCAGAATATCCTCGACCCTCCGAACGCGGGTTGTTACCTGAAAAGATGAAACGAGGAATTAGAAAAAGCATGACTCCAATCAAACGCGAATGATGACTCAGCAAAGAGACTTACTGCCTTTAACCCATCTCCTCGCAAAACCAGGAGGGCAACTCACGTAGAACCATTCCTGTTTGTACAGGGCGAATTTACTACATGCTCCTGTCAAGATTTGGCATTTGTGGTATGGCTCGAGGAACATGAAGGAAGGACTGTCTTTCCGTTTCTTGATCATATAGATGTATCTGATGTCGCCAGAGGTTGGAGGTCTAGAGAAGACGGCCATAAAGAGTAGATAGGTCCCGTATAGAAACGCGTGACCGTTCGGATGCAGCTGCGACGGAGCAATGTCGATGTACTTCAACACGTCCCGGAGGAATAAATTAAACGGAGGCACGCTGCCCATCCAACAAATGAACTTGTTGCATGTGGTATATCCGACTGGGGGCAAGTGAGGACGATCGTGTCGCGAAGGGACTAACACATCGGCAAAAGGAATCCCGTGAATGGAGCATATCCGTCGAAGTGCGGCTTCATTGATCTTCGAAGCTTGTGAATCGATCAGATTGTCTAAAAGAATTGTTGCCTCCAAGGCATCGGGTGCTAAGTTATGGGCAGGGGAAGTCGACGGATTTGAAATATCAGCGGCTCCTTGCCTTGATGACGGCCCAGGACTATCAAATATGGTGGCGGAGCTAGACTTCATAGACATCCCCAATAAATAATGAATCTGTTTAAGTGCCTGCGAAAACTATACTTGAAAAACGTTGAACGTTAGAGTTAACAACACGAATATTCCCCCCACGTGATGTGTGAACTAGTGCAAGCAATCGTGTACAAGCAATAAGAATATAGAGATTTCAAAGATATAAAGATGAGCTTCGAATCGTCGCCTTCAAAGACCGTCATCGCTGACCGTCTCAAAAAGCCCGCCTTGTGGTGATTACAGTTTCAAATTCAGAAAACGAATGTTAATCTAAGTTCAGATTTATGTCTACTAAAGCTAGGGAGTTAATGATCCGGGTCAGTTTCATGTGATAGTGTGCTTAGTTCCAAGTCCTTGTTTTGCTATATGAATAGGCAAGGTTAATGAGTGTTCGGCCTAGTTCCTGCTCGGCTAAAGGTATTGTTCGGCATGTTTTGTCCGGCCAAGGCAGGTTTCAGCATTCACAAACATTCGGCATTCATGTGGTTCGACATCTTTATATATTGTTCGGCATTTATGGTGTTCGGCGTTTGTGTTGTTCGGCATTTATGATGTTCGGCGTTTGTATTGTTCGGCATTTATATTGTTAGGCATTCATGTTGTTCGGCATTTATACTATTCGGCACTCATGGTGACTCGGCATTTGTGACTGTTCGAAAAAGCATCATTCGACCCAAATCTTGTTCGGCCGGGACCACATTCGACATCCTATTTAGCTCATACTTCCTCCACATCCTTCCATTGCACTACCCGACATATGACGAATCGTGTCGAGCTAAGGTTGCGCCGAGCGCCAACGCTCGAACACACCGTCCTCTACAGCGACCTCATTCCCCCTTTTTCTTCCTCCATCCACACCGAACCACAAGGACGAATCATTCGGTGAGTCGCACTGAACCATCCTGTTCGGCATTCTAACCAACTCCTACCTTCCTCCACATCATCTGGCCCTAAAAATCCACACAACACCTATCAATTTACGAACTCGAGTTTCGTGTTGAAACCCCTTTGTGGATTTAGTTAGAGGGATTGTTACCTAGTTAATAGATCACGACTTGGAGAAGTTTGGAGTTGAGGCCGCGGTTTTGATTAGCGCCGAATAGGTTAGGACGAGTTGTTAAGTCTTTGAAGGTTGTTAACAGGCGAGTTTCTCGAAAACAAGATATGAGAAGTGAGTGTGAAAAGAGAAGGAGGAAGAAGGCCTCGACTTTTATAGGACAGAAGGAGAAGTCGAAAAGGCTATACCCGGTGGAACCGGTCAAAGCCACAGTGTTCGGCATCGGAATACAAAGTCGTTCGGCATGAGGAGCGTTCGGTTTCGACTGCTTCGTTCGGCATCTATACCACGCTCGTCATACACCTCCACCACTGATATTCTTAAGAAAGCGTCTCCAAGGAGAGTTAACCTAGATTCGAAGCGAAGTACGGGGGATATGCAATTCAAAGCGTATCACGATTCAGCCACGTAATACACTTTGGGGGGCAAGTGTTTCCTGGAGATTTGACCAGGCAACTAGTGCTCAACATCAGGTAGCACTCGGCATCTCATAGTACTCGGCGTAGTACTCGGCATCCATGGTACTCGGCATCAAGGAGTACTCGGCATCTCATAGTACTCGGCGTAGTACTCGGCATCCATGGTACTCGGCATCAAGGAGTACTCGGCATCTCATAGTACTCGGCGTAGTACTCGGCATCTAGAAGCACTCGGAGTAGCGCTCGGCATCAGGTAGTACTCGGCATCTAGAAGTACTCGGCATAGCGCTCGGCATCCAGTGGAACTCGGCATCTAGGAGTACTCGGCGTAGTACTCGGCATCCAGTGGAACTCGGCAACAGGAGTACTCGGCGTAGTACTCGGCATCCAGTGGAACTCGGCAACAGGAGTACTCGGCGTAGTACTCGGCATCCAGTGGTGTTCGGCATTAGAAGGTGTTCGGCATTAGAAGGCGTTCGGCATATATGACTGCTCGACATGGCAGTATCGTTCGGCCGGAAGGCACATTAGGCCAAGGAGGATCGTTCGGCCAGAGAGCATTGTTCGGTCAAGCACATCAGACATACCGTTCGGCTTCGACTAACAACCATCCCATCCCACACACCAAACATACCGTTCGGCGTAGAAAGGGTGGTTCGGCATCATTGTGTTCGGCCTACCTGGTTCGGCATACAGCGACCACTATACTTGGGCTAGAGTGTTCGGCCACCAAGCCCACCTGGGAAGTCCAGCCCATCTTTGTCTATAAATAGAGGGGCAGGATCACAGTGAAAAGGGATCCTTTTTGGAGAACACTGGGGAGACTCTGCCATTTTTGAGACTCATCTTCTCTACTTAACAACTTCATTCAAGCATTTGATTCACGAATTGTATTTGTAATCAACTATTAAGAAGATCAATAAAGTTTAACCTCAAAGTGGACGTAGGCAATTACACTGAACCACTATAAATTTGGTGTTCTTACTTTCTGCATTTAAATTAGCATTCTCTTCCTTGTTTAATTTATCTTCATCACTTATATCTCTACACAATCTTTCTCTACGAGGTTAGTGACCAATTTTGGTGCTAACAAATAATAGATGAGACAAATAAATTTGTTTTGAAGGAATTAATAAATTGAAATGAGATTAACTTATGGAAATACCTTGAATTTAAAATCAATTATTGAATATAAATTAATTTAAATTGAAATTTATATGGTTTACATTAATTTATATGGTTTAAATATATGTGATAAGATATATTAAGTGGAATAAAGTTAATAATAATTTGGAATAAAAGAATTAAATTTATTGAATAAAATATGAGTATAATAAATTATTATACAAATTGATGATTCATAAATTGTTAATTGGGGATGACTAGACAATAAGATAATGAATTTAGAAATAGATTGATTGATTTAACTTAAGAGAAACCAAGTAGATTAAACCAAATTGTTAAATATTAATCAATTTAAATTGAAATCTATATGGTTTAAATTAATTGTTTTATCTTATTTTAAATCTATTTTCTTTCTGGTTGTTTCTATTCTCCTACCTCGTTCCTTTTCGGGGATGAAAAGTTTTGAGTGGGGGAGAGTGTAACGACTCGTAAATTTTTAATAATTTTTGTTTTGTTTTATTTATATATTTAATTGAAATTTTATGAAATTTTAAACAATAAAATTTTGAAATAAAAAAATTTGATATTTGGAATACGTCTGTTTAAACATAGGAGATGGTAAATTTTCATAAGATAATATGGAAGTTTATATTATTGTGTAATTTTATTTCAATTTAAATCGGTTAATATTTGATAATAATTAAATGTTTTTTAAACCTGAATATTTTTCTATAGAAAATTTGTAAATCATCTTCTAAGTGAGACGTCATCTTCCGTTTCGTCAAATTTGGACTTCTATTGCTCCGTTCATCTTATTTCTGACATTTTAGCAGCATTTCAGTATCGATATCGACTTTTGATCGGATGATCGTACCACTTATATCTTTATACCGTTTTGATCGTCGTGGCATGCTGATCTTCGCAGTATATTCAATTGTGTATTTTGGAGCCCGGGACGCGGTGAAATCCGTGAAATTGTTAACTGTATCGGTACCACTTTTGCACTTTTGATAGTGGTGTCCATTCGAATTTCAAACGGTTGAAATAAACGGCCACTAGTCATAAATATTTACAAAATTCAAGGGTCAGCTGTTACATCTCCATCATTTCAATTTACTTTATGGTGGTTCGTTTCTCTGTTTTCGGTTCTGTTCGTTTTGCAAAGGAAACCATATATTCTAACTTTGCAAACTCACTGTTCATTCTCTCTTTATTCTTTCTCTTCCATTAGCTCTGTTCTGTGAATATATATATATATATATATGTAACGAAAGTATTCCTGACTTTTGTCAAGAAACCTCGCCTCTTAGACCACCACATCCATGATCAACTCCCGCAACCTTCCCCTCTGCCGACCAGAAACCATCGCCAACCCAATGCGAACCGAACCCATAACCTGCTCACATCCCCTTACCGCCTTTCACTCCGACCTCCTATGCAACGGCCTCACCCAACCTCGGCCTTGCTTTCTCGAACTCCACCATTCTGCCTCTATTGGTCGTCCTTGTAACTCATCTAAGACCGGATCGCCTGCAACCTCATCTCTCCTTTCCCTTCTTATTTGTATGGTACGTGTTCTAGCTCTGGCATAAATATTTAAGTTGTTTTGACTGCTCATCTTAGTTTCAATTCCAGTTTTGTTTTTATGGGTATATGCTGTATTTATAGGAAACAATATTATATATATTTTATTTTGTTAGTTATATTATACATATATATATATATATAAAGTTTACAGTATAATATAAGAGTATTTCAATCTATAATGTATAGCAGTGTTTCATTGATGTGAGGCTGTTGGAATTTTGTATTGATTTTTAGATCTGTCTTGTGTATAAAGATTTTTACGTGTGCTGTTGTATATATTCTCGGTAGAAAGAATATGCTAGTGTACATATATGCTTTGATTTAAATATAGTAAGTTTGAAAATATAACGTGAAATATTTACACTGTGACTTTACTATAAATGTAGTATTTGATATATAGTAAAATTTGTATAAAGGTTGTTATGTTGCGTTATGTTGATGTAAGTATCAGTTTTGAACTGTAATATTTTATATATATTATTTTAAAGTTGTATAAGTTAATTTATTTTACTGTAGAAATATTAATTTATATAACAGTATAATATATATGTAAGCCACATATTGCTTATATATTAGTTTACTTAAACTATACTATGTATGTATAATTTGATTAATATATATAGGTATAACCTGCAAGTTTTATCTTTTATATATTTTATATATTGGTATAGTCTATATATATGTATGCTGTATATATATACAAACGGCATCAAAGTGTATGTTTGTAGTAGAAAGAACGTATGTTGTAACTATGTCTTGTGTCGAGCATGTATCAGATATGCTTTTGTTCTCATAAAATCCAAACTTTATATATAACACGTGTCATCCATATAATAGGCCATTTGTTGTACACCTATCATCTTGTATATATTAGAATTAGAAATAGATGTTACTTGTATAGACTTTATACATTGAATAGTTTATACTATTAAGGCTTTTAGGCTTGTCCACTTGAACTTATTTGTGTTGTGCTCATTTTGTACCTGTGCTTTCAAATTGAAACAGTACGAAAAAAATATATATAATGATAAATAAATAGTATAATACATAGTAGTGCACTGTGCATATATGTAAAGAATAAAAAATATAAAATAAAATTTTATTATAATATAATAGGAATGTAAGCACGTATGTTCCGCATCTTTATATATATACACACACACACACACACTTATATTTGATTGTTTCCATTGAATCTATCGTGCTAAAAATCTACTTTCATTTTCTGTCGCAGCTAATTGATTGTTGTAACTCATTCGTGCCAGTATCCGTTCCATCGTTCTTTTCCGTAGCTATTCTCATCGTTCTCTTACCACTAAAGGTGAGCAATCACTCACGATTAATGTTCTTCTATTTATTATTAATTTTGATTTCAATTGAAACGACAATTGAAATATGCTGTTGTTAGTTATTTATATTGCTATATATGCCATTATCTGTATCTGTTCACCTGTGACATCTGACACCATTATTTGTTATTTGTATTGCTATATATATGCCATTATCTGTATCTGTTCACCTGTGACATCTGACACCATTATCTGTTATTTATATTGATTATATATGCCTGTTATGTTATTATCATATCTATTATCACTCTGCAAGTTCCCTGTTAGTATAGAATTCACTATGGGTTGAAATGATACATACCCGAACGATCTCTAGAATAAGGGAAAATCGTTATGGGTTGAAATGATAAACCCAAGCGATTTTCATTTGAATTAAATTTGTGATTGTAGGTTGAAAAGCTATATACTCGTATATATTTAAATTATGGATTGAAATGATAGATATCTGCATCACTTGACCATAGGGTAGAGAATTATATACAGACACCGTTGGTCTATATATATAAATATTTTGAAAATGATTTCTATAGTTTTGAAAAGAAATATATGGTTTTAATAAATATTGATTTTAAATATTTATTAAAGCTAATTTAATAAAGTTGATATGTAATATGTTTAAGTATTTATTTATATATAAATATTTCAAAGATAGAGTTTATAATGATTATGGTTGGAAAGATAATTTGAAATTGATTTGAAATGATTTATTTAAGAATTTTACTTAAATAAGTTTGATTTGAAATTTATTAAATTTGAAATTTTAAGATATGTTTTATAACTTGAATTTGATTAAAAGTGACTTAAATGATTATTTCAAACTTATATAAATTTAAATGGGATATTTTATTTATTTAAATTTGTAAATTGAAGTTGTATTTAGATGTTATTGAAATGATTAAGTAAATATTTCAAAACTAAATAATAGTAAAGTGAATTTGATATATATATGAAATTATTGAATTTAGTTTTGAAATATTGAATATATAAAGCTTTGAAATATATTGAAATTGAAATGGTTTATTTTGTGGTTCAAATCTGGATTTGAAATCGATATAATTTGAAATGGTTTATTGAGAAACTGAATTTAGTGGAAATTGATGATTTGAGATTTGATTAAATTTGAACTTTGGAATTCGAGTTGATTTGAATCGATTTGTGAAATTTGAGGAAACTAATTTTATATAAAGTATTTTTAAACTATATCTAAAACTATTTATATTTTACTTTATAAATTATTTTAATATAAACTATTTTAATATAAATCATTTTCAATATAAATTATTTTATTATAAACTATTTTAACTTATAACTATTTTATATAAACTTTTTTTATTTTATAAACTATTTTAAATATACTAATTATTTTAATATAAATTGTTTTAACTTTTAACTATTTTATATAAATTATTTTATTTTATAAACTATTTTATTTTATATACTATTATTAATGTCTAAACTATTTGAAGGAAAGTGTTATGATTTCAAAGTGTTATGATTTCCAAAGTTATGAATTTCAAAGTATTATGATTCCAAAGTATTATTATTTCAAATTGTTTTGGTTTTGAAAGTATTATACCTTTGAAAGTACTATGATTTTTAAAGTGAATATTTTTGAAATGGAAATGATATAGTATTGATATGTTTTTGAAATGGAAATGTTATCGTATTGATATGGTTTGAAATGAAATGATGTTTTGGTTTCGAAGTATAAACTATTTTTGAAATGACCGCGGTGTTATAATAATGTTTGGTTATTAAAGAGACCGGGATCGGATATGGGCATACTCTCTATCGATACCGAAAACCACTTTAACAACTGTGTACACGGTGGAGATTCCAGAATGAAGTTGGATGGTGGCGACAATCCTATATGAGGTATATACGTGGACCCAACTCCCGTGAGTTGGCATAAGGTGGCTAAAACAGGAGCGATTCCGAGCCAATGAGGTAGCTCCTCTGATCGGACACACTCCATCGTATGCCATTCTATTACTTTATGATTGATTTGGTGCGCATCTTCGGATTTCGACAGTGTGGCTCGAGGTGGGCGGTAGTGGCTGCTATGCGTTACCACCAGTCCGGATGCATAATTGGTATATCTACCCTGGCATTGCCTTGTTGTGCCGTGTCACCTACCCTAGCGTGCTTTACTACGAGTTTGTTTTGTACCATACCTATGGAGTGCCCTCTGACGACGCCCAGTACGGGGGAGATTACGATACTGTATAGACTATAGGAATATATAAAATGTGTTAAGGTGGAAAATGTAAAGCCTTAACGTTATTTTAATAGTTTACTTTACTATAGACATATTATAATAGCGTATTACTACATAGTAGATAGTTTAACGGATCCTTAGAGGATGGTTATCCCAAACATCCTTTGAGTTACTTGTATTTCAGTTGATATTTCACTTGAGTTGGATTTATTGATATAAGAATGTTAATCCTGACTCGAGTGTTTTGTGTTTTGCTTTACGCTCGGGTCAGACTAAGTGATACAACATTCGAGACTCACCTTTGGAATTGGAGCTTCGCTTGGAGATCCAGCTATCTATCCAGCTTTCTATTATTCAGTTGATTTCAGTGATGTATTCTGATCTTGTATTTGACTATTGTATTGAGACATCTATGTATTCGAGACTTCTGTTGTATCTTGTTTAACTCTGTTATATATGTATAGTAGCTTCATGAACTACTATTCTTCTGCTTCCGCTGCATTATTGTTATATTACTCTGTGTCTGTGATTATTTATTTATTGTATATGCTGAGTGTTGCCAAATTTTAAATTAACAATCTGATATTTTGAGCAATTCAATTTCTGACATATATGGATGCGAATGGCTGAAAATTTCAGGATGTCACACATACATTTGGTCAAACCATATAACTGATTACCTCAACCAAAAATATGATCTAACACCATAACAAATTCAAATCTCAATCAAATCTGAATTAAACATATCAAAACACTTAGGGATGATAATATTATTCATCTTGATTAGTTGTAGTATATAGATAATTGCCTTAGCTTCCTTCTTTTAGTTTTTTTCTTTCTTTTTCTTCTTTTGTTTAGTAGATTTTAATGGAGTTCTCTTGGTTATCTTTTATAATAGCTTTCTTAGTTATGAGATGAGGCTGAATATATAAGGGAGAGTGGGGGGGGGGGAGGAGTTGGAGGAAATAAAATAAAAGCCTTATCACTCTTTCATTTTCTCTCCCTAATTTAATTAAATCTTTTAGTACATTTCCTCTTAAAAATATTACTCCATTTAAAAAGTTTTAAAATTCAAATTTGAACATTATATAAAATCTCCATACTTAATCCACTTTCCCACATTATTTATACAATTATTAGTTAATTAAATTTATCGAATAACGTGCCATAAAAATATGGGTATTACAATATCTTTATAGTGATCCAAATTTTTGATGAACTTATCTTTACTTAGATTTTGGTGCATATGTATGGCTAATTAAGGTAATTTGTTTCATAACTTTCAATCCATTGCTACAATCGATGATCCGAAAGTAACATTAAGTTTGTATTGAGTTTTAATTTTAAATCTATAATGATTGAACGTCAAAATATGAATTGAATCACTATTGATTTCATGAAGAAGCCATATTTTTCGGTTGTCGCCACCTCCCAACCACCATTGCCTAGGTTGACTCGCATGTATGTATATTTTATAACACCACTAGTCACTTAGCCTATCCCGCTATTGTTTTCTCTAGATTTGGCATCAAAGTTTAATACCCTAGTTTCATTTTTTGTTGCCCTACCATTATAGCTTATGGTGACACTACACACCTACAATTAGGTTTGTCTCATTGCCATAATTCTAATGTAATCATTTTCATGTCTAATATAGGTTTATACACGGATAAATTGATCTTTAGTGATCATAGTTCGTCATGAATGAACTTCTGATCATCTCCGCTTCTCTCTCCTTGGTTGATGACTCTTTGTGAATGATTAACCTTTATTCTCCTCCTTTTGTCCTCTACATAACCATAGTCTTGGTTTGATAATAAATGACTCTTTGCTTTTGTCACATACAATTGAACCGCTAACAAATTGTTTAAGTGTTGTCGTAGGTGGAGGCTACCGCAAGTTGAGAAGAAGCTGTTGCAAATTAAGAAGATAAAGCTATCACATGTTATATTTGCTTCCTCAGTTTGAAATTTTGCACCTATCCATCTTCGCAATCAACTTCTCATATACTCCTAACTCTTTTTTTAGTGTTCTATATATGGTTGGAAAGTTGGAATTCTTTACTTTCCAATGATACCAATCATTCGTTGTTTCAGTTATCCAAACAAAGTTATAAATTTCCAAAGGTTGACACTTTCAACTTATTTTTGAAGTTAGAAAATTTTCAACATTTAATTTATGAAACATTATTTTCTCTTTACTTTGATTCACTATACTTTTGAATTAAAACTCCGATTTAGGTAAAATTAAAATTAATGAAAAGTGGGTTCCAACACCTTTCTACATATGGCAAAATCATTCAAATTAAATGAATGCTTTAAAAGTTATTAACATTTAAAGTAGCAAATTGATCACTAGCTATAGTAGTAGCTTCATAACTAAACAAAAAAACTCATTTTTTTACTATAACTAGAGTTTTCCTTTCATTAGCTCTTTTCGCTTCTCTAATTACCACTATATTAAACTCTTTTTTCTGGTTATACACCATAAAATTTCAAAGATATTTATATAATTAATTTTTCCATTAATTAATTACAAGTTTGTAATCAATCTCCAAGTTATTTAAAAATTTAAATGAAATAAGAAAAATGGTAGAAAAAATCTAGAAATATTCCTAACTATATTAAATTACTTTTTATAAAACATATATAGAATTTAAGTGATAAAAGGTACTATTTAGATTTATTCCTTTTTTAGCTCCCTGGATAAACTAACTTTGCATTTCAAAGTTTATAATAAATATTTTGAAAAGCTTGAATTAACATAATATTAAGAAAAAGTTAATTGAAAAATCACCCGAATGACATTATTTAAAGTTCTTGTGGGATATCATCAGGTGAGATTGTGTATGCAGAAGGTAGGCAGGCTGGTTCTATGTTGGTGGTTGGGGCATGAGGTGGTAGTTTTCAATCTAAACTATATTCAACGATAGTGGTTTCCAATACATTGAGTTCGGATACGACTGTCAATGCTTGTTCCAAGGTGGGTTTGGTCCCGATGTAGATTTTGAGCTCAAAGCATGTTTCTAGCTGAAAGTCTTTTTAGCTTTGTAGCTCTGTAAGAGGGAGTGCACAACTTCATGGTTCCGCTACAAGTGCAACTACTAGAGCTTACAGTTTTATCTTAGGTTCAGTTGACTCCTTAGGTAGAAATTATTGTTCCAGTATGTTAAATGATTTATCCACTATTGAAATGCTTGATCTAGCTAAGAGAACACGATTTATGTTTTATTTAGAGCAGTATTATATAGAGTATATTAGAAACAAGGAACTCGAAAGGGTTTGATCACTTATACCATGAGATACATCAACTAGAATATTAGGAATTTGCACGAACTAAACAAATGCAATAAAATAGGTCTTTTTTAAAGATAATAATATTTAGATGGTATTTTCACAAAAAACCAAAATAAAGTGTCCCAAGTGATGCTTCTTTAGAAGTTTAGGTTTTTTTGTGTGTTAGTCGTTGGGCTTGGCTCCCTGCTACAGGGTGCTTGGGAGATTTAATGGTGGGCTAATACACACAATTGTGTTAAGCTTCTTTACACCGTCAACAACCCTTACTCAATGCATCTTATTTTAATGTAACTAAGAGACAATTCCTTAATAAATGTCTCTAATATTTATGGGATACATAATTAGATAGATATAAGGGTTCTTTGGAGCGAATGTCCCGAGTTAGATACCTTACCATCGGTTCTCGGGTAGTGGGTAGGGATTTCAATGTGATTGGGTTTTTAGTGGAGTGCTCGTGTAGTGAAGGTGACCTTAATGCTGTGGAGGAGTTTGACCGGTTTACTGCTGTGGCAACCTCCCTACACCTCTAATATTTAATATAACCTATAAAGTGCGCTTTCACGGTACCCAGCAAACGTAGAATGATTATCGACGATGAATAGTAGCAAATCATCCACAGTAGAACCTTTCATATGTCTTGTAGCATAGGGATAAAATATAATAAACAACATAAAACTAAAATAGGCAAGCAATAATAACTAAAATGAACCACAAAATCAATGTGCAATAGTTTTGTCATAGTCAAATACATAGATCACGGAGTTTGTACACAAAATAATAAACCAAAATGTATTGTCTCTAAATAAAAGTAATGCATTAATAAAGCTCTAAAGTGTTGCATGGCGGAATATAAAAAATGGTAAGCCCAAATATAAGTATATATGGAAGTGTAGCCTCTTGGTAATCTATCTATATAACTCCATGTGCTATCCCATACTTGCCATCCAGTCTACTCATTTAAGAGTACCCGAGATAATAAGAAGTAAAGCATAAAAGATCGATTCAGATAATAGTTTGGTATGAGTGATCTTCAACCTTAAAATACTATAAAATTCGATATTGTAAAATATAGGACATTGGGTATGGAGAATCATACCAAACCAGTCTTTTCATCCAAAGAGTTAGCACATAACAGTACATGCTAATCTACAATTTTCATCATCATATGACTGTATTACAAGTTAAAGCATAGTGTCGCATGTCTAGGCATCTAAGTCAATAATACATATGTCATGTGACATCCCTAGAGTTATAAAAGAAACATCGCATCCATTAAACAATCCTCGCATCATTCGGTCAAGTGTGTTGGATATATGATAGTTCGTATGATCCCATCATTAGCTAAAGACTAGTATAAATTTTGGTTTCTTGTTGCTCGAATCCATGCCACTTCATAAGGCTAGGAACTAGAGTACAGTTATAAACTCTAGGGTAAAATAGATAGAATCAAATGATTTGGTATCAAATCAAAATCGAGATGAGTGTCCTCATATACCCCTTCATTACAAGCACACTCAAAACCTCAGAGTATCAACGATCTCTTTGCACACATCTCCATAGTACAACACATCTACATTCCATTTCATTCATCTCCAAAGTAGAACACATCATTGTTCCACACAAGTTCCCCTTATCAAACTTGTCCTTATGGATCATCTTTACGACTCCCACCATCGAGTCATCAAAGTCCAAAACATCTCTAAACATCCATTATAAGTCATGGAATCCCCATATCAAAGTCTCGAAGCAACCTCTCTGCTTTCTTGCATAACCAAAGTTGAACTAGAGTTTTCACATCAAAACTCCTATCGCTTTCCTCATTGTCAAATCGATTGCCATCAACCATATGCATCGAAGTAAGCATCTAAACATCACGTGATCGATCCTTGCGCGACTTCTTGAAAGTCACACCCAAAATCCATTATGCAATAGTGATTTGTACCAATTACTCAAGAGTTGTCATCATTGAACACTTTGGTTAGGTACTTAGCCAAAATTAGCTAAGTCAAACCAAAGCCAAAAACCGCTCGTTCTATGTTTTTGCTCGAAGTCACATGCATGCACGAGCATTCCAGTTTTGATGCCTAAGTTGCTGCACCCTAAAGCTTCAAGTCTAACACTCCAAAATCACTCAATAATACATCAAAACCTCTCGGTGGTCATCACTTAAAGATTCCTCTAAAGCTCTAGCACCTAAGTTCCAAAGCTTTTGTGCGTCTAGCCCGAAGTTCAGCTCAGCCATCCTCGAAGTACATCACAATCGGCGTTCCATGACCTAACACTGATCACTCTTCTCTAGGCCTTCATGAACACTCTCCCTTAATCACATCATATTTCGAGCATTTTTCTCTCCTCGATTAACTCAAATGCCAATCGGTCACTCAATACATCAAAATGAATCATATACAAAATCAAACAACCATTGATAAACATCACACAACATACATACATCCCATTCAAGCAATACAACAAAATTCAAACTTCAATATCATCTTAAACTAATCAAAATGAAAAATGATGATTGGTATGGTTAAATGATTAGAATCAAATTAAAATCAAAATTTATCTTTGTAAATCCATTTTAACATTAAATTTAAGTTTAGATATATTATATAAATCGTTTTAACATTCGAAATCATTTTAGAAAGGTCATTTTTAACTATATAGATAGGCATAGTAAAATAAGAAGTGCAAACCATTAACCTAAATCCAAAAATGCACAAGTATCCACAAAAGTTAAAGATACATAATAGCCTCACAAATCCCAATGCAACCTCAAACAGTAAATATGTGAATCCTCCTGCTAACCATTCTTGAATGACTTTATATGGCTAATTAAAGTAAGGTTTTAAGTTGATTTTTGGCTATTGAGATGATAATGGAGGTTAGAATTGTTTTTGGGAATTATAATAATGATTAAGAGGGTGTCCCATCAGCTCCAATAGGTACAAATCCTGAAATGGACTATCATACCAAATTCGGGACTCATTAATTACTCACTAATCTATCCAAAAACCATCTAACTTTAAATGGTCATATCTCATAAAATAAGCTCAAAAAGCTATTATGATGACTCTACGAAAAGAGAAACCATAATGTCTTTCATCCAGAAGTGGTTTCAGACCCTAATTCCACTTCTATTAAAAGTTATAGGCCCCACAAGTTTTAAGGGTGAAAACTGTTTAATAAAAATTTTATGCTTCAAAAATCTTAATCACCACATTCCCCATAGTTATAATCTTATTCGACCCACATTGGATTTAAAAACAATCCTTTTATGGTCCTCCATATGTAAAATATGGGTTGTTACACTCTTCCCCTTAGGAATTTCGCCATTGAAATTCCATCAAACTAGGTAATTTTAAACAACATAGTTACCCTGCATTCTTAACAAACATAAGCAAGCATATCAAACATCAAACATGCACAGTAACAAGAGTTAATGTCTATGTATAGCTTAGCATGTAGAGTACTAAACTAGCTAATATAGAATATCAAATGTGGTATCTAATGTGAAAGTTAATGATAAAATAGAAACCTTACCAAGTGAAGAGCTCCAGATAAGTGATCCTCACGCTCTCTTTGGTATCCCATGTGCAATCGCTCTTACTTTCACTCTATTGAACCTTTACCAACTTCATCATCTTCAACCTAAACTACATTGTGTCATGTCCAACAATATGCATAGGTCTCGTAAGCTTTGGTGATTCTGGTTCAATTTCAGGATCATCTGGTTGATCTAGTGTAATAGTTATGCATGTGTCGTGCACAAACTCTACAAATGAGAAACATCGAACACATTATGCACACCCGCCATCTTCTAAGGTAAGTCAACTCTATATTTGAGGTTCCCAATACTCTTGAGTATAAAAAAGGACCTATGAATCTTAGTGCCAACTTCCCCTTAGAACTGAATCGAATTACATTTTTCAATGGAGAGATCTTGACAAATACCATATCACCAACACAAGATCACGTCTCCTTTTATTAGCATAAAACTTCTGTCTATCTTGAGAAGCTTCCATGCATTGTCGAATGATCTTGATCTTCTATGAAGTCCCTCCAATCATATATGACCCAATTATCAATTCTCGCCCGTTCCCCACTAAGATGAAGGATCGTTGCATGGTTGGCCTGCATAATGCCACAAATGGTGCCACACTGATGCTAGACTAATAAATGTTGTTGTATGCAAACTCAACATAATGCATATGGTCATCCTATAATCCCTCAAAGTCAAATATGCAAGTCATAGGAGATCCCCCAGGATACGATTCACGCTCTTGGTTTTCCCATCAGTTTGCGGGTGGTAACTTATACTCAAAAGCAGCTTTGTCCCCAATGCCTCTTGTAAGCTCTTCCAAAATGTGTTAATGAATAATGGATCTCGATCTCTTACAATTTCCTTCTATACACTATGGAATCGCACTGTCCATTCACATACAACTCGGCCAATTTGGCTGTAGTTATATTATGTTTATGGGTATGAATCAAGCACTCTTGTTAATCTATAAACTATGACCCAGATGATATCGTATTCTCCTATGGTCCTCAACAATCCCTCAATGAAGTCCATCGATATCATTTCCCACTTTCACTTGGGAAATTCAAGCAGCTGCAGCAAACAACTTGGCTTCTTCTATTCAGCCTTCTCTAGCTAGCAGTTCATATACTTTAAGATGATTCCATGATGTCCTTCCTCATCCATTCCCAATAAAATGTCTGCTTCATATCATGATATATTTATTGCCTCCAAGAAGTATAGTCAATCTCGAATAATGGCACTCACGTAGCACCTCACCCTTAACCTACCGGCGATAGGTATAAACAATCTCCTACCCTTACGGAGCAAACCGTCTTGATTGAGTCCGGACTACTTAATATCTATAGACTCTATGCCACTCTCAATCTTAGCAATAATCCCTCCTACTCTAGCATCAAGTTTTTGACTAGTACCGATCTGCTCAATCAGAGTAAGTCTGATGGTCAAACTTGCCAACACATCTAGCTTTAGCAAAATCGAGGTCTAAAGTCATAACCGGCAGATAATCGAGATGCTCCCACTCTAGGAACATCACTCCAAAAGTGGCATATTTCTTACTCAATGCATCAACTACTATATTTCCCTTAACAGGCCTATCGAAAATATCAATGTCGTAGGAGGCCAAGAACCCAAACCATCGTTGCTGTTGAAGATTAAGGCCCTTTTGTGAGAAGAGGTGCTTCAATGATTTATGATTAGTGAATAGCTCAAACCTATCTCCAAATAGATAGTGCCTCCAAATATTCAAAGAAAATACAATCGCTACTAACTCCAAATCATAGGTTGGGTATTTCCTCTCACACGGTCTTAGCTGTCAACTAGCATACGCAACCACCTTACCTATCTGAATCAATACAATGCCTAGATCGGTACCACAAGCATTTGTGTATATCGTCAACTTCTCATTCCCACTTGGAATGATCAATACCAGTGCACTCGTCAACCTTTCTTATAGACCTACGAATGTATGCTCACACCTCTAGTCCTAAAAAAAGATGGATTCTTATTTGTCAAGTTGGTTAACAATGTCGCTACCTTAGAGAAGTACTCAATGAATCGTCTATAGTATTCCGCTAACCCAAGGAACTCCTCACATCTATAGCACTCTTAGGTCGATCCCAACCCTAGACTACTACAACTTAAATAGAATCTACAACATTGTTCTACCCAAAAACAATGTGACCCAAAAATCACTATTGCCTCCTCCAGGAGTAACATTTAGAAAACTTCACCTTTAATCAGTGCTTCCTTAACACCTCAAGCACAATCCTCAAATACGTCATGTGTTCCTATTTTGTCCAGGAGTAGACGAGAATATCATCAATGAACACAAGTCAAAATTATTCAATTGATCCGTAAAGACATGACTCATAAGGTCAACAAAATATGTTGATGCATTGGTTAGCCCAAATGGCATAACCAACCACTCATAAAATCCAAATAGTGCACGAAACGCTATAATCGGCACACTCTCTCTTGCCACTCTTAGTTGTTGAAACCCTATCACTAAATCCAACTGAGAAAACACTTTTGTACCATGGAGCTAGTCGAACAATACATCAATATGTGGGGGTGGATACTTATTCTTCTTCGTCACCTTATTCAGCTCACAGTAATCAACATACAACCTCAAAGAGCCATCCGCCTTAATGCAAATACTACACATGCCCATATTCAGATATACTCCTTCAAATGAACCACTTCCTAAACATGTCATTCACTTGCACCTATAGTTCCCTCTTTTCTATGGGTGCCATATGCGTCAAATGCATAACTGCTAGTATTGCATCCTTCACCAAATCTATATGAAACTCTACTTCTGTGTGTAATGGTAATCTAGTCACCTCCTCAGATATATCTGGATAATCTCTAACTATAGGCATCGATGACAAATCATCATATGGGATCTCGAGCGAATATAGAAAATTAACCATAACATCATCATTTGGTAGGCATCCTAGCTCTATCCTTCGCCCATCATATGTCCCTATTGTCAATAATGGCCTCGCATAGTTCACCACTACTACGTACTTTTTCATCCAGTCCATCCCTAGTATAATATCAAACCTTATAAAATCCAACACAAAAAAATCACAAACAAAAGTGCATCTATGACTCGATAAGACCACATCACGACAAACCATACTCAAACTAGTCGAACATCCTATTAGGTTTGACACAATCAAGAGTCTTTCTACTATGTTGGGTCTCAATCCCAATCTATCTATCACTAGATATAAAAGAATGTGAAGCCTCAGTGTCGAATAACACACGTACGGGAACATTATAAATAGAAAGCATACCTTGGATTACGATGCCTTTTCCCTTCTTCGTTGCCAATGGATCATTCGAAAAAGTTGGAATAACATTTGGTACATATGCCTTCACTATCCGCTTCTTCTTTATTGACTCGATATAGTCCATTTGAATATGCCCAAACTTGTTGCAGTTGTAGTACTTCTTTCCTTCGGTTGTGCAGTTCTTACTCAAATAGCCCTTCTCCCTGTAGTTATAGCAAGTAGGCTCCCACTTTCACTCTTTTGACCATCTTTGTTATAGAACTGCTTCTTGTTATTGTTCTATTTCCTTTTGCCTCCCTTCCCACTTGTAGCTTTAACTCATCCTTTGAAACAACAACCTTCTGCATTGGGTATTGGCTCTCATGTCGTAAGGCCTTTTTGACCACCTTCTCAAAGTACTCATCAATGTGATGATGTGCACGTAAATATGCATATTTTTACCACCATATTTAATCTATTTAAATTAAATAAATGATCATATCAGGTATTTTAACTTGTTTAAACCAAAATTC
Organism: Allium fistulosum; assembly: GCA_030737815.1. Lineage (NCBI taxonomy): Eukaryota > Viridiplantae > Streptophyta > Magnoliopsida > Asparagales > Amaryllidaceae > Allium > Allium fistulosum. Next base: position 223,587,685 of record CM060905.1, read on the forward strand.
ATATTATTTTCAAATCGTCACATATTCATCTTCATCCAAGGGCAAAATGGTCATTTTTGTGCATATATTAATTTGAGAAAATTTAATTAGAAATTTCTATATTATTTTATAGGAATTTGACTTCATATACAAGTGGTTTCATGAAGATATATGCATGCACAAAGAAGATACAAAGGAATGGAGATGGAAATAATTGAAAGACATGATAATGGAGGATCCCACTTACCCACCTACCTTAATGTACACTTAGGAGCTAATGCACATGTTAAAAGGTCATCAAATCTTCATGCACACTTAATGGATGATTAGGGGATGCTAATGATTACTTGGCCACCACACTACCTCAAGGGAAATTTGGGCATTCCCTAAAAATATGAATTAGGGTTTCATACATGTATAAAGACCCCTTATGTTTCATGTAACCCTCTTCTTCTTAGTCTTCCTCTTAGTTAGTTTTTAGCTTAGAAAATAAATCAAAGCTCTCTTTCTTTTCATGGCTACTTAGCCATTTCTTCTCTTATGTAATTCTTTTTTTTCTTTATGCAATTTAATACATGTTCCTTTTCTTTTCTTGTTTATTTCCTTTCATGTTGTAGTGTAGATTTGTTTATTTATGCAAGTAGTGTAGATTTTCATTTATGCAATTAGATTAGTTCTCCTTTTCATTAGCTTTCATTTTCCTTTCTTTTTGCTTTCATGTTGCTAGCTACATTTGTTAATCAAATGATAAATATGAGAGGCTAAACCCCTTCAATTTAAGGGTAATGAAGCTCTCTAATTATGTAGCTTCAACTATTTGTTAATTCATGCTCTCCTTTTGTGCTTAATGATGATGATAGAAATGGTTTACTAGTTGTTTTTGCTTTGAATTTGATAGCCTATATTGTCAAGTTTCATGAAAGTTAGTAAGTGGTTTAAGGGGTGTGTTAAAGTTTGATGGCTTATGTTGGCTAATCAATAGCACAAATATGTCATACTTATGATAAGCACATCAATTAAAGCACTAATGACCATAAAAGAGAGATCATGATTTCATACGTGTTGAACTACATGATCTAGAGAATGGATTTATTCTCTAATTTATCACTTAACTCTTATATTTGCCTCTCTTTTCTTTTAGCTAGTTAGCTAATTTTCTAATTCTCTAGCTTAACTTTCATTCCAAATTGGCATAATTTGATTGAATAGCATTTTAAAAATCATCAATTCCATGCAGATCGACCCGTATTCGCCACGTACTACAAGTGTACGTCGTGCGCTTGCGGTTATTTTATTATAAAATTCATTCGGCTATTTTCTAGTTCGTAGAACTTTAGTCGACGCGAACAAGTTTTTGGCGCTGTTGCCGGGGAATTGCTTTGATTTTAATTTTCTATTCTTCGAATTATTTTCTTTTTATTTTTGTGTGTTTTTATTTTGTGTGTTGAGTGCATTCAAAAAAAAAGAAAAAAAATGATGTGTTGTGTGATTGTTGCTTGATTTTTGTTTGCAATTTCATTGTGTGTTTGTGGTTGTTCTATATTTATTTTCATTTGCATTTCAATTAAAAAAAAGAGAGAAACACAATTTCAAAACAAATTTTTTATTATTTTCTTCTTTTGCAATTACATTAATATTTTTACATTTTCTTCTTTTGTTTACATCTAAAAAAAACTTCCATACATTGTTGCAAACTGTGCATGTACATCTCTGTGCATACACTGACTGTTGCATACTGTTGCATATACTGTGCTGCCCCTACCTCACTTTCTCCTAATCATCAACTTCACCATCCTAGTTCGACCAAACTGATGTCGTCGTCATCCCACTATCCTCTTCGACCAAGTTCATATCATCAACAATCCACATACCATCGCCATCTAGTTCCATCCACCCACTGCACCTGTTCACTTCAACTGCCCTACTTCATCACCCCCTACAACTGTTATTGCCCACAACTTCATACACTTTGCCACTACAACCTTATCATACTGCATTCATTCTGCACCATCTCATCCCCTACCACTTCCAAAAAAACTACCCATCCACTTAAAAACAAAAAATTGCAGTTTCAATTAACCATACAAGCAAACCACCCAACCACTCAACCAAACCACCCAGCCATCAACACAAACTTCCCTTGCTTGCATGTCCCCTACCAACTTTCAACAACAAACTTCCTTGCAACATTACCCAAACCCATCTTCTTCACTATGCACTTCAACCTACTTCATCCATAACTACATAATCCCTTCTCCAATTCAAACTGCTACCCTTCACCACTTCAACATCATCAACCTCATAAACTCGCCAACCTGAAAGCAACACAAACTTCTTTAACCATCAAATCAAAATCCCAAACCCCTTACTGACCTACACAACTGTCATCTTCACTCACATCTCACAGACAACAGCTTAAACAAATGGCTTGACCAGAGATACTGAACCCCTCCTACTGTCTCAACTACCGCTCAAAGATCTCACTGCCAGCGACATATACCATCTCAGTTAACCATTTGCTCCACTGCCTTGCATCCACCAAAATCACTACAGCCACCTCTGTGCATTTCAAAACTGCTACCCTTCAACACTTCTGTCTTCAAACTATTCCTTGCCACTGGCCATATCAGTGCAATTGACCATCCACTGACCATCCACTACCTCCTTAAATCATCTCCGACCATCAACTTCTACTGCCATTCTCACCTTCACCAATCACTCATACATCCAACTCCAATACCAAAACTGTCAACCATCAATACCCATCATCCATTCAAAAAAAACAGAAAAATATACATACCAAAGCATCTCTGATCGAATCCCTCAACTGTTAGTCCCTAAGGAGTTGGTTTTGATGACAAAAACCTTACTTAGAATTAGATTATAAAATATATAATACTAACATTATTGTGTAGGTATATATAGATATGTTTGCAAGTACTAAAGAATGAAGAACTGTACAGTATAAAGATTCAAGATCAAAGATTGAAGATATCAAGATTCAAGACTCATGAGTATCAAGAATTTCAAGTGTTCAAGTTTCCAAGATAAGTTATATAGTTAGGAATATTGTTAAAACTCATAGAAAGGCACCGACATCTTAATATCTATTTTATTCGTGGAATGGAATCCACTTCGTGCTCGTTAAAGGGATGGAGCCCTAAGTAGGATAGAACCTACGAAAAATCTAGTGGAACATCTTTTTGTATCCACTTACTTTTATTTCAAAATGATTTTCAAAATATATATAGCTTGATTTTCAAAATGATTTTAAATATTCCTGTTTAAAAACCAAAATCATCTGTCCTGGTTTTTCAATATATTTTAGCCTCAAAAATATCCTTAGTTTTAAATATCCTTAATTTTAAATATCTTTGATTTTAAATTATTATCCTAAGTTTTTAAACTATAATTCTGATATTAATATATTTAGCTGTTTTATATATTTATACTTAAGATTTAAATATAAAAGTATAGAAAATTATTATATATATTTTAATATTGTTCTCTATAGTTATTTATGTATTATAACTATATATAAGTATATTTTAAAGTTTAAGTATAAATATAATATAATATAGAAATTATTTTCAAAAAAAACAAATCACCAAAAAATACAAGGGCATGTCGACATGGTCACATGTACCCCTATCGACATGGTGACAGTTAAATTGTTTTTTAAAAGAAGTGTCTATTCACCACATCCCTTCACCAATGGACATGGCTATTGATCTACTATAAATAAAGGGTGTTTTCAACGAATTTTAATCACTTTTTTCTCTGATTTAACTTCTCTTCTTCTTCTCCACTTTCTTATTTACAAATTACACCATTACTCTACCGAAATCAATATCGAATCTAACTAGATAATTTCTGGTTTTGATTCTCTCCACTATCTCTACAAGATCCAAGTGCTAATCTGAGTTATAGACTTTTTGTAATCAATCAAGCGAGAAAAGGTGTGATTGTAGCCTTGGAAATCAATTGGGTGAACTTGTTGCCTCGGAAATCAAGTATCTCTACCCAGAGGATTGTGAATCTGGAGCGGTGTACCTCGTAGCCTTGAAATCGAGGGTTGTATTTGTAAGAATTGTTTTTGAAAGGAAATCCGTACTTGTGTTGCGGGACTGGATGTAGGGTAACCCGAACCAGTATAAAATCCGGTGTGTTCTTTCCTTTACTACTTTTACTTTATATTTGCATCTGTGTTTGATTCTGTGTTCATATCTGTGTCTGATTAGTGTATACATTGTTAACAAATTAAGATAAATTCAAAAAGATTAACAAATTTCTTAAAACACTATTCACCCCCCTCTAGTGTTAATTCTAGCCTTAAGATCCTTAATTCGCATTCTAACAATTGGTATCAGAGCTTTGTTTTCAAAAGTTTCATAATCTGAATTTTGAAAAGTTTTAAAATGGCTATTTTTGAAAAATCTGTTAAAACTAGTTTAGAATTGTTTAAATCATCATTGTTCCATAAGTCTGCATATGAATGTTATTCAAATTCTAGTTGTCTACCCAAATTTTATAATGTGTAGGAAAGATGCTTTATGGGTATTAAGGAATCAATCAACAATGGACAATCTGTGCAGATTAAAAGGAATAAGTGGATACTTGATAGTGGATGCTCTAGACACATGACTGGTAATCTGGATATGCTGAATAATATTATATACAAAGATGGAGGACTGGTTAACTTTGGAGACAACTCGAAAGGATACGTGATTGGCATCGGCAATGTCGGTAACTCTGAAACTACTATTGTTACTAATGTTTTGCTAGTTAAGAATCTAAAACATAATCTACTAAGTATTAGTCAACTCTGTGATAAAGGATATAAGATTAAATTTGAAAAAGATAAATGGCATATTGAAGATAATAACTCAACCATAATAATTGAGGGAGTTAGGAAAAAGAATATTTATATTCTTAGTATGAAAGTTTCAAATGATAACCTATGTCTTTTGGCAAATACAAGTGACCCTTGGATTTGGCATAAGAGATTTGGACATTTGAATTTCAAACTCTTATCTAGACTGTCAAAACATGATCTAGTAAGAGGCCTCCCTAAAATGAATTTTAAAGTAGATAGTTTATGTGATGCATGTCAATTAGGAAAGCTTAGAAAAAGTTCCTTTAAATTAAAAGATATGATTTCAACTTCAAAACCCCTTGAGTTACTTCATCTTGATTTATTTGGTCCATCTCAAATTCAGTCAATAAATCATAGTAAATATGTTTTTGTAATTGTAGATGATTATTCTAGATTTACATGGACAATATTTTTGAAACATAAAAATGATACTTTTGAATGTTTTAAGAACTTTACAAAAAGGATTCAAAATCAATTATCTTTAAAAATTATAACTATTCGTAGTGATCACGGTGGTGAATTTGAAAATGAAAAGTTTGAGGAATTCTGCAATAAAAAGGGAATAACTCACAATTTCTCATTTCCAAGAACTCCACAACAAAACGGAGTAGTTGAACGTAAAAATAGAACGATACAAGAGTGTGCGAGAACTATGCTTTCAGATAGTAATTTACCAAAACACTTTTGGGCAGAAGCTGTTGCCACCGCCTGTTATATTTTGAATAGAATTTTAATTAGACCTTTAACTGATAAGACACCTTATGAACTTCTTCATGGAAAGAAACCTAAGGTATCATACTTCAGAATTTTTGGAAGTAAATGCTTTATTTTAAATACAAAAGATAATTTGGATAAATTTGATCCTAAATCCGACAAAGGAATCTTTATCGGATATTCTAATAGAAGTAAAGCTTATAGAGTTTTTAATTTAAGATCTAACACCATCGAAGAAACAATGCATGTTTCATTTGATGAAAATTTAAGATTTTGAAATTACAAATGATGAAGAAGATTTAATTACTCAAAATCAGGAATCAAATGAAATTAATCATCCTAATAAAAGGATTAAACTTTTAAAAGATCATCCTACTGAAAATATAATAGGAGATATGCAATCTATTGTTACAACTAGAAATCAACTAAGTAAAATGAGTAATGTAGCATTTATATCATCTATTGAACCCAAAAATCCTAAAGAAGCATCAACTGATGATTCATGGATTTTGGCTATGCAAGAAGAATTAAATCAATTCACTAGAAATAAAGTTTGGGAACTTATTCCTAGACCTGAAGATAAAACTATAATTGGAACTAAATGGGTTTATAAAAATAAAATGAATGAACAAGGTGAGGTCGTTAGAAATAATGCACGATTAGTCGCCCAAGGTTATTATCAAGAAGAAGGTATAGATTGTGACGAAACCTTTGCTCCTGTAGCAAGATTAGAAGCCATTAGGATTCTACTTGCTTTCGCAAATCATAATAATTTCAAATTATTTCAAATGGATGTTAAAAGTGCATTTTTAAATGGATTTGTAAAAGAAGAAGTATATGTTGAACAACCACCACTTTTTGAAGATGAAAAATTACCAAACCATGTGTACAAACTTAAGAAAGCTTTATATGGTCTAAAACAAGCTCCTAAAGCCTGGTATGATAGACTAAGATCTTATTTATTACAATCAAATTTTGAAATTGGTAAAATAGATAATACTCTTTTTATTAAAAGAAATAAAAATGATATTCAACTAGTTCAAGTATACGTAGATGATATCATTTTTGGTTCAACTAACTTCGAAATGAATAAAGAATTTTCTGAAATAATTAAAAAAGAGTTTGAGATGAGTCATATGGGTGAATTAAACTTCTTTCTAGGATTGCAAATAAAATAGTTAGATAATGGTATTTTTATTAGTCAAGAAAAATATGCTAAAGAACTAGTTAATAAATTTGGTTTGACTACTGCGAGTGGAAAACCTACTCCTATGGCAACCCATGAATATCTAAGTAAAGAAGATCTTTCAAAAGATGTAGATCAAAAGTTGTATAGAGGAATGATCGGATCATTGCTCTATATCACTGCTAGTAGATCTGATATCATGCATAGTGTATGTCTCTGTGCAAGATATCAATCTCATCCTAAAGAAACTCACTTAAAAGCTGTAAAACGTATCATAAGATATATTAAACACACCTCTGATTATGGCTTATTTTATCCTAAAAATGATTCATTTGATTTAATATCATACTGAGATGCTGACTATGCTGGATGTAAATCAGACCGAAAAAGTACAAGTGGAACTTGTCACTTTTTGGGACATTCTCTGGTTTCCTGGTTTAGTAAAAAGCAAAATACAGTTTCTCTATCAACAACTGAAGCATAGTATATTTCTACCGCTTTGGCTTGTTCTCAAGTAATATATATGCAACAAACCTTAAGAGATTTTGGATTAAATATCTCAAAATCGCCAATTTATTGTGATAATACTAGTGCAATAAATTTATCTAAAAATCCTACTCATCATGCTCGAACTAAACATATTGATATTCGACATCATTTTCTTAGAGATAATATAACTAAAGAAGTAATTACTCTCGAATATATAAACTCTGAGAATCAAACTGCTGATATCTTAACAAAACCATTAAATGAATCTATATTTACTAAATTAAGAAGAGAATTAGGTATTTGTTCAATAACCGAAATATAAAACATAAATATATAACAAGTATAATTAAATAAATTAAAAATAAATTAGAAGCCAAAATTAAAATACCCCTATCGACAACCCCATATCCCACCATGTCGACATATAACGGTATTTTTTGAAAATTAAAATTTCCACCAAAATTTGAAAAGTTGGTTATATATTCTTCCATATTTCGACTTTCTCTTCATTCTCTCTCATTTTCTTCTGGTTTATCTTCTGAAACAAAGAAAATAATGGCTTCTCCATCAAATTCAAACATAAACTCGACTTTCTCATTTCACTCTCCTACTCCCGGCCCTCTTCCACGCTCCATTCACGCTCGTGTGATAAAATTAGAGGATACTACAAAGGATATTCTGCAAATGGTGACTGAGATTCAAGTCAAACAAATTCGGATGAGTAAAGAACAGGAGAAGCAAGGTCGAATCCTTAGAAATTTGCAGAAGTTCCTAATGGATAACCAAGCGAACCCGATCTTGATCAAAGAAGAGTCTTCTAGTGACCATACACAAGAGGACAGCGAAGAAGAGCCAATGGAAGAGGAAGAAGCACCCTTGGAAGAAGAGGACGCACCTGTCCATGAAGTGCAAGTTGAAGACGACGACACCGTAGTTTGCGTTGGTGAAGTATTTTTTGATAAGGATGGAAACCTTGTCGAACAGCGTGGAAACTTCTGTCTCCACTATCCTAATTGTTCAATTCATAGGTCTCTTATTGTTAAGAATACTCCTTAGTGTTCTTTCATTCTTTCGTTTGTATCGTTGTATATATAGTTGTTTATATTAAAAACACATGTATATTTGTTTACATAGTTTACACACATGTAAATATAACATTATATAATAAATTGTGTTCTCTTATTCGTATATTCTCGTATCTTTTGAATATATAGTTTATTAGTTAGGAAAAGTAGTTATTAAGAGTTTAGTTTAAAGTTAAGTATTGATTATGTATGATAACACTATCATTATAATCACAAGTAATGTAGTCTTAGTTTCAGGGGGAGTTATATAGAGTTATATAAAGTTATATAGTATTATAATTAGGGAGTTATATGGTTTTTGTTGATGACAAAGAGGGAGAAGTATAAAATAGGATAGTTAGGCATAGATTAAGGGGGAGTTATTAGAAGTATTAGGATAGAAGTGATATTTTATAAACAAAGGTTGTCATCATCAAAAAGGGGGAGATTGTTAGTCCCTGAGGAGTTGGTTTTGATGACAATAACCTTACTTAGAATTAGATTATAAAATATATAATACTAACTTTATTTTTTTGGCAAGGCCGACGGGGTTGGATGGTCCCCGACCATTTTATTGCAGCACCAGAGAAAACATGACACAGACAAGAAAGAAGAGCAAAAGCTCAAAGAAAAACAGAGACAACATGGTGCTACAAGCACAAAGAAAAACATACCAAAAAGATACTAAAAAAAAACAAACAAACAATTACGAACTAGAGGACAGACTTATACCAGGGTCAAAGATGTATAACATCTTCAGGGAATTCTCAATCTCATGCATTATCCAAAGTCTGAAGTTAGCCTCAGTTTTTGCATTGTTATCAAAAACTCTACAATTGCGTTCTCTCCACACTGCATATATAAAAGTCTTCAACGAGACACAAAAGATTCTCTTTCGTTTTTGCTTGCTACCTGTCTTTGCATATATTTGCTCCCATTCAGCTTGATTATCATGCAAGGGGCTACTACTTTGCAGTTTAGTCATAACTACAGACCACAGAAGCTTAATTTTTGAACATTCGAAGAATAAATGCTCAATAGTTTCAGGTTCAGCATTACAAAAAGCACAGAATATGTTAACATTCATACCTAAACTGACAAGCTTAGCCTTGGTGAGTATGGAACGATTTAAAATCTTCCATATAGAGAAATTTTCTCTCATGCTACTATCTTTGTTCCAAGTTCTCTTCCACCACTTCCAATTTTGATTAACATTGTTCTGCATCAAGAATTCATACGCCTCACCGATTTTAAATTTCCCTTTTTTCCTCCCCAGATAACTTTATCAGAAGTAGCAGGCAGAGGGTCAAACTTTCTGATCATATCCCATAGTTTTTGTACTCTCTGATTAGAAGAAAACGCACGATGCCCCTGAAAGTGTTCGAGAACATCCCTGACTTTCGTATCAGAGTGGACTGCAGTTTGTTGAATTTCACTATAGGTAAGTTGCCTTCGAAGAATGAATCCTTTGTCCAGCCATGGATCATCCCAGAAACTGACATCATAAACTGGGTTGGTGTTCATTTGAATGATAGGAAGAAAAAGTTCTTTTATCTTGTGCATACTCTGCCAGGTCCAACTCAAGTTTTGCTGTTTAATCGTGTTCCACAATCTCCTGGTTTTTATAACATGTCTTTTGGACCACTCAGCCCAAAGACTATGTGGGCAGTTGAACAAAGAGTCAACATGTCTTGCAAAAGCAGCCTTGTTCCACTGTTTTAAATTTATTATCCCAAGACCTCCCTTGTTTAAAGGCTTCTCAACAGAACTATACTTCGTTGGAGCAATAAATCTGCCCATAGTTTTGCCAGACCATAGAAAACGCATAATAGCACTCCTAATATGTTAATTAGCTTGGATGGGAGAACGAATGTTCTGGCCCAATACACTTGCATTGCAAAGGTAACTGACTTAATTAAAGTTAATCTACCAGCTTGACTTAGTTTCCTAGCTGTCCAACAGTTAAGTCTAGAAGTGATCTTTTCATACATCGGTAGACATTGGTTTGTCGTGATTCTGGAAGTTGTAAGAGGCAGACCTAGGTAGGAAACAGTGGATAGGTTACGAGATAAACCAGTTATATTATTTATTTGAGCTGCTTGGGCCATGTTAACTCCAGCTAGAATAATTTCAGATTTCTGGACGTTAACCTTTAACCCAGTCATACTACTGAAGTGTTCAAGGGTTAGCATTATGTTCTTGACTGTGTCGATATCAGGAGAGCAAAACATAATCAGGTCATCAGCAAACAATAACGCAGAGATTTGAGGGTCTTTACAAGCAGGATGCAATTTATATTTTCCTTGTTGTATTGTTCTGTTTATCATTCTCGTAAGAAGTTCCATAACTATTATGAAGATGTAAGCAGACATGGGGTCTCCCTGTCTTATGCCTTGTTTGCTCCTAAAGAAACCAGAGGCAGTACCATTGGCATTGACTGAATAGGTTGGAGAGGAGATGCATTCATAAATCCAATCAATAAAATGTGGAGGGAAATTCATATACCCCATAATACGAACAATACTATTCCACTGCAACATGTCAAAAGCCTTCATTATATCCAGTTTCATCATAGCTTTTGGGGGAGCATTTCTACTTTTATAACCTTTAATTAATTCATGAGCGAGAAGGATGTGATCAAGAATATTCCTTCCTGGAAGAAATGCAGCCTGGTTGTTGGATATAATTGATGGGAGGACATTCTTCAGTCTTGTTGCAATAACTTTAGAGATGCACTTATAAATAGTATTACAACAAGAAATAGGACGGTAGTCTTTTACATGATGAGCATTCTTGTGCTTAGGGATTAATGCTATGTTGGTGTAATTGAATGACCTGTAAAGTTTACTCTTTTTGAAGAATAGAGAAATGGCATTGCATACATCTCCAGATACGATCGACCAGCAGGTTGTATAGAAATATGAAATCAAACCATCTGTGCCACCGCAAGAGTTAGGACTAAGAGAAAACATAGCATTTTTAATTTCATCATGGGTGACTTCTGAGCATAGCAGGTTGTATTTTTCCTCATCAAGCCTGGGCATGATATTAGATGGGATATCATCGATTTTAGGGACAAATCTGTTAGTGTTGTTATATAAGCTTGTGAAATATTGCTCTAAAGCTTCCTTTACACCATCAGTTGTGGATTGCAGACCATCATTCATATCATAAATGGTGACAATATTTTCCCTCCTTTGCTTGTTCTTGAGACTTGCATGAAAGTATGCACTATTCTTATCTCCTTTTTCCCACCATTTAATTCTTGACTTTTGTCTAATCATATCACTCTCCTGAGATAGTGCATCATAGTACCGTTGAGACAAAGTAGCTTCAGTGGAAGAAATACTAGCATCCTGAACATTACCCATGATAGCTTCCTGAACCTCAACAAGCTTCTTCAGAATATTAGTGCTCTTTTTCTCTCCCTTACCAAATTTTGTAAATGCCCACTGCTTCAAGACATCTTTCATTTGTTTTATTTTTTCCTGCAAAACAAAGAGATGATTACCATTCTTATTAGTGTTCCGCGCATTTGATACAGTAGATATAAAGTCAGGTTCGATAACCCAGGAATTAAAAAATTTAAAATTTGCTTTTTCTCTTTTGTCCACTCCACGAAGATGGATGATCTAAGAGGAGTGGTCAGAAAGAAGAGGAGGGGGGAGAAGGTTGAATAGGAGGGGCCATTTGGTTAGGGCAGTTTGATTGGAGAAGGAGTGATCAATCCTAGATAATGTCCTGATGCCTTTCCTTCTTTTATTATTCCAAGAGTATATAATACTAACTTTATTGTGTAGATATATATAGATATGTTTGCAGGTACTAAAGAATGAAGAACTGTACAGTATAAAGATTCAAGATCAAAGATTGAAGATATCAAGATTCAAGACTCATGAGTATCAAGAATTTCAAGAGTTCAAGTTTCCAAGATAAGTTATATAGTTAGGAATATTGTTAAAACTCATATAAAGGCACTGACATCTTAAAATCTATTTTATTCGTGGAATGGAATCCACTTCGTGCTCGTTAAAGGGATGGAACCCTAAGTAGGATAGAACCTACGAAAAATCTAGTGGAACAACTTTTTGTATCCACTTACTTTTATTTCAAAGTGATTTTCAAAATATATATAGCTTGTTTTTCAAAATGATTTTAAATATTCCTGTTTAAAAACCAAAATCATCTGTCCTGGTTTTTCAATATATTTTAGCCTAAAAAATATCCTTAGTTTTAAATATCCTTAATTTTAAATATCTTTGATTTTAAATTATTATCCTAAGTTTTTAAACTATAATTCTGATATTAATATATTTAGCTGTTTTATATATTTATACTTAAGATTTAAATATAAAAGTATAGAAAATTATTATATATATTTTAATATTGTTCTCTATAGTTATTTATGTATTATAACTATATATAAGTATATTTTAAAGTTTAAATATAAATATAATATAATATAGAAATTTTTTTCAAAGAAAAACAAATCACCAAAAAATACAAGGGCATGTCGACATGGTCACATGTACCCTTGTCGACATGGTGACAGTTAAATTGTTTTTTAAAAGAAGTGTCTATTCGCCACATCCCTTCACCAATGGACATGGCTATTGATCTACTATAAATAAAGGGTGTTTTCAACGAATTTTAATCTCTTTTTTCTCTGATTTAACTTCTCTTCTTCTTCTCCACTTTCTTATTTACAAATTACACCATTGCTCTGCCGAAATCAATATCGAATCTAACTAGATAATTTCTGGTTTTTATTCTCTCCACTATCTCTACAAGATCCAAGTGCTAATCTGAGTTATAGACTTTTTGTAATCAATCAAGCAAGAAAAGGTGTGATTGTAGCCTTGGAAATCAATTGGGTGAACTTGTTGCCCCGGAAATCAAGTATCTCTACCTAGAGGATTGTGAATCGGAGCGGTGTACCTCGTAGCCTTGAAATCGAGGGTTGTATTTGTAAGAATTGTTTTTGAAAGGAAATCCGTACTTGTGTTGCGGGACTGGATGTAGGGTAACCCGAACCAGTATAAAATCCGGTGTGTTCTTTCCTTTACTGCTTTTACTTTATATTTGCATCTGTGTTTGATTCTGTGTTCATATCTGTGTCTGATTAGTGTATACATTGTTAACAAATTAAGATAAATTCAAAAAGATTAACAAATTTCTTAAAACACTATTCACCTCCCCTCTAGTGTTAATTCTAGCCTTAAGATCCTTAATCCGCATTCTAACATCGACCACTTCCCCCCACAGTTGAACTCTGACTGACATTCAAACCACTCCAGAACCCACTGTCTCGTACTCCACGACTACAACAGCAAGTCACTGACCACCTAACATACCACTTAATAACTTCAAAAACACTCCTCTGACTATCCCCACTTGATAACATCCTCTGCCACCAACATACTGACCACCACAAAAACACTCCTCTTTCTTCCACACTTCAACAACGCACTCTCAACATCACCACCTCCCCTGATCATTCACCCTGCCCACTACATACCTAACAACATTCACAACAGTTTCGTGCCACACCACACATCCAATAGTGCACACATTCAATAACCAAAACTACAATCATCCATTCAACCTCTCCTTCTCCTCACAAACACATCGAAATCAGAAACAAAAAAAAACCTCTCCTTCTCATCTTCACTGCCATTGTTAATCCTTCATCCAGATTCCATCAATCACCTTGCCATCTGCCTTGACATCAACTGCCACCCATTTACATCCCACTGCCTCCTGAACCACCATACACTTCCCCGCAGTTCATCACCGTCTACTGCCAACCTGCCTCTTCACCTGCGACAGCCCCTACTTTACATTCATAGCCCCACACATCACTTGTCTGAACTTGTTCAATACATTCACTTCCAGACCATTACTGCTAAACTTCAACCACCAAGCAATTAGAAACAGCAGTCAATTCCCCAACCAGCATTTGCCTTTCTCCATACAATCTTCACCATACTTAAACCTGCCTGCTACCATAATCCATCGTCAACCACAAACTGTGAACCATCCCAAACCAAACACATATCTGCAAACAACCAACTCGCCTGACCACGGCACAACCATACTACAAGTCTTCCCCTTTGCCACATACATTCACAGACAAGTTTTTCCATTCAACTACCGCCACCACCTCAGTTCAACAATCAAACTACTGCACTGACAACGAAACAAGACTACCACCAGCTTCTCTGCCTGCAACCTCCGCGAACTCCAATTCCATCCCCAACCGCAACACCATAGGCTACCACACAACAAAATCTCCAACACCAGACCAATTCAAACCACAACCCGATCAAACTGGAATCCCAAAATCCTCTACTTCCAGAAGCTACCACCAATGCAACCCCCAACCCACTTCAAAGCCATTTCGAAATTTCTAATTCACGATTTACAAAAAAAGAGACAGAGAGAGAACAGTCGCGTTTTATTGATTTGTGAATAAAAAAGACAGCGAAGTGAGGAAGGATGGATTCGGGTTTAGAGAATTTGTAAAAGGGGAGTTGGGCTATTGAGTACAGGGCCTGCCCGTTATGGGCTGAGTCTTTCTTTTCTTTCTAATTCTCTTTTCTTTCTTCTTGATTTCTTTTTAATTTTAGTGAACTGTTCAAAAAAATGCTGCGTTTAGTTTGTTTTAAGTTTTTAGTTGAATTTCGTTTTAAGTTTGTAGTTTTTGTTGTGTGAAGTAGTGTTTCATTTAAATATATATATATATATATATATATAATTCTGTGTCATTTTTTTAAACTCTTTTTAGGTTGTAGGGAAATAAAAGGAAGAATTACTTGCTAAAACTGCGCTGCTTGCTTGCCTTAAAAAAATCGCCAAAAATAAAATAAAAATAAATTGCTAAATAATATCTGCATGCTATGGTATCGTGCTCTCATCCCTTGTTTTTAGTTGTTTTGCATTGTTGGTTGTTTGCAATTTTTTTTAAAAAAAATACAAAAATCTAAAAAAATTCAAAAACAAAATCAAAAATATATTCGTAGTGCATTGTTAATACACGTTTACTTTCTATTTTGCATTTCATCCGAGATTTTGATTAATAATAACGATTAGACATCGATGACTTTTAATTGTATATTGACAAGTTGTCTTCTTTGAACAATTTAATTTCTTGGTGTCTAGGCTACGGTAGAGTAATAACCATTTATAAATATTATGGTGATTCGTAAATATTATAGTGGTTGTTCCTCTGAAGGTACTTAAACGTTCGGGTGCATTACTACGGTGATTTATGGTGCACCGATAACCCTGTCCGTTACCTGGCTGAGAACTATCTTGTTGATTTAAGACATAGTGTGATTATAAAATTTTGGGTTAACTTAGGATAAATAATTTGTAATTAGACCCTTGCATTCATATAGTTGCATTAGTTCATGCATATATATATAAAAAGTCCAAAACTAAAAAAAATTGTAAATATTTCTTTTCCTTTTCCTTTGAAATTTTTAAATCCTTTTTCTTTGAAATTTCAAAAATCCAAAAAAACTTTAGAAAAACCAAAATCCAAAAAAAAAATTATAAAACCTTTTCAAAAACAAAGAAAAATTTTGAAAAACCAAAAAAACAAAACAAAAAAAATCAATTTCCCTTTTGAAAAATAAATTTTATTTATAAATATTTTTCCTTTATATATTAAAAAACAAAAACATTCTTGAAAATGTCCGAGTTTCCCCACTCACTTGAATTTTACAATAGTTGTGAAAATCAATATAATCCATATGATTTCACTCCAAATTCGTATGGATATTTTAACGATAACTATTCATTAAACAATTCGAATTTTGTACAACAAAGTTTTCAAAACAATGACCAACCCTCGAATCTCAAAAATAGCATTTCATCTCTACTTGAAATCTCTACACAACAAAATCAAATGATAAATGATTTGTATAATTCATATTTGTGTAACAACTCGAGTCAAGGATTTCAAAATTTGAATTTAATTCAAAATTCAAACGATTTCGATTATAATCCATGCCAAATCAATTTCGAACTCCAAAATGAATTTCAAACTCAAAATGGAAATGGAAACAACCTTTCAAACAAATTTGGCAATGGGAATAAACTTAACCACGTTATAATTGAAAACTTTTGTCCTCAACAATTTCAAAGTGAAAATCCTTATGCTAATAACTATAGATTGGATTTTGTTGAGCAAATGAACGAAATTTACGATGATCACACAGATTCGTTGTTCGAAACATATATGAAACAACGTAAGAAACAAAACCAAATCCCAACATGTGACGAGTCAAATGATAATCCATCTTTTACCCAAATCGACGATTTGCAAATAACAACTTTTGAAATTGAAAATAATAATCTTAATGAAGTTGTTGAAAACACGGCATGTAACGACCCGCCATTTTGGACCATTCGCATCCATTATAAGTGTATAGGTAGACACTCATGCCGGAGTTGAATTGCTCAAAATACCGCGTTGTTAATTTAAATTGGCAAAACTGAACATATACAGTAAATAAATAATCACAGATCACAGACACAGAGTAATAAGTGCAGCGGAAATAAAAGAGATAGTAGTTCATGAAGCTACTATATGAATATATAAAATACATCAGAGTTTACAACAGAAGAGTAATACGATACATCAGAGTTAAACTAGATACAACGGAAGAGTAACAGATACAAATCAGAATACATCACTGGAATCATCGAATATCTGAAAGCTGGATAGATAGCTGGATCTCCAAGCGAAGCTCCAACTCCAAAGGTGAGTCTCGAAAGCTGAACTACTCAGTCTGACCCGAGCGTAAAGCAAAACACAAAACACTCGAGTCAGGATTAACATTCTTATATTAATAAATCCAACTCAAGTGAAATAGCAATTGAAATACAAGTAACTCAAAGGATGTTTGGAATAACCATCCTCTAAGGATCCGTTAAACTATCTACTAGGTAGTAATGTACGCTAAGTAGATAATGTCTATCAGTAATATAAGAAGATATCAAAATAGCGTTAAGTCATGGCCCATTCCACCCTTAACACATTTTTATTCCCAAAAGCATATACAAGACCGTAGTTTCCCCAAAACCGGAAGTCACCAGAGGGAAATCCATATACTAAAGGTACAAATCAAAATCGTAGTGGTCGCGCATAAATGGAATACAAGTATGACAAGGCACATGAGGCAATACCCAAGGTAGTGATACTACCGTTCGCCTGATCCGGACTGGTGAGAACGCAACGCCGCAGCGCCCGCAACACCGTGAAACAACACTCCCAAAATCAAGGGTGCACCAATCGACAACACGTATAAGTAGTTCGAAGAAGTGTGTCCACTTGAGGTATCAATCCTCCATTGGCCCGGCACAGCTCCTGTTTTAGTCATTTCCAATTTGACACAAGTGTCAAGGCTATCCATCATCGTTCTCTTTCTTCAGTCAACACGTACATCATTCCAACCACTTCATTCTGGATCATCACTCCGCGTATAGTTATTAAAGTGGTTTTCGGTTTAGATAGAGAGTATACCCATAACCGAATTCCGGTCTCTTTAATAACTTTCGTAATTATTACCTCGATTGGTCGTTTGTTTATTTCAAAACCAAATCAATTTCAATTTCAAATAGAATTCGTAAATCAACATTTCATTTGCCTTTCTAAACCAATTTCCAATATTTACGTTTCAAAACTTCCAAATTCACAATTTCAAAATCTTATAATTCAATTTCAATCTTTATTTAAACAATTCAAAAATTGATCCAAGTTCGTATATAAGTTTCAATTCGAAATCATTTAAATTAATTTAATTTAACATTCAAATCAATTTAAATTCATTTATCGATTTCATTCAATATTCATTAAGTTACTTTATCATTCAAAACAATTTCTATTAAATTTCCAATTCATTAAATCAATTCTTAAGTTCAAATTCATGAAATCAAAACTTACAATTTTGAATTAAACTAAATTCGTCAAATCAATTCTTTAAATTTCAAGTCTTACATTAATTCCAAAAATATCACCTTTTCATTTCTTGTTAAAGAAATTCCATTTCACTTATTTACTTTCTTAAATAATTTTCCAAAAACCTTACTTAATCAAGAAAACTCAATTTAAATTATTTACGAAGTAAAATTCACTTATTCAAAAGTTCAATTTTCTTATTAAAGAATTTCAATTCAATTTAATCATTAAATAATTCAATCTTATTTAAGTATTAAATCATTCAAAACTTAATTATTAAATAATTTCAAAGTT
This sequence comes from Allium fistulosum, assembly GCA_030737815.1. Taxonomy (NCBI): domain Eukaryota; kingdom Viridiplantae; phylum Streptophyta; class Magnoliopsida; order Asparagales; family Amaryllidaceae; genus Allium; species Allium fistulosum. Next base: position 223,606,254 of record CM060905.1, read on the forward strand.
TAATAATTTCAAACTTAATTATTAAATCATTTCAAACTTTAATAATTTCAAACTTGATTTTAATTTCAAACTTAATTATCAAATCATTTCTCAAATTAAACAATATACTTTCATCAATTACATCGTTAATATTTCGTTTCATTTCATTAAAATTCAATTTTCAATTTCATTTCAAAACCATATTATTTATTCAAATAAAATCTTCGTTTTATTCTTAAATCAAATTATTGACCAATCGGGTTTTATTTAATTTTCTATCCTAGGTCAAAATTCAATTTTGGGTATTTATCATTTCAACCCGATTCCAATTTAATTCAAAACAAAGCATAGTAAAGGGAACTTGCAGTGTGATAACTGGGATGGTGTCAAAGTAAATAAACAAGCAATAACAACAATCAATATCAATCCAATAATCAATTCAAATAATCCTGAAATAACCGTATTAATTCGCATTGTTATTTGTACGAATTAATATAATTATTTCTAGAATCTACACTATCATTTCATGTAGATTAAAGATTATTACATTACGGTTTTCACTTGTCATCTATTTACAATTTCCTACATTATCAATTTAACAACATACATTCAGTGGTTCAAAATGAAACTAAACAAATCCTACGTGTCGATAATTTCAACAGTTAAAGGGGTCATATTATACAAATGTCAGTTAATCAAATTTAACATTTAATTATCCTATATCAAATTCAATTTCATACTATTTATCATTTTAACATTAACAATTTAACGTCCAATATAAATATCAACAATCAGTCAATTATCAGCCAAACTGTATTATCATCGCATAAATAACTAACAGATAATGGTGTCAGATGTCACAGATGAACTGATACAGGTAATAACATATATAACAGTGTCATTAACTAATAGCAGTATATTTCAATTGTCGTTTCAATTGAAATCAAATTTAATAAATAAAAGAACGTTAATCGTGAGTGAGTGCTCACCTTTCAAGGCTAGAGAGATGAACTATAATGAGATGAGTCGCGGGTCCAAGCACGAATTTCCAAACGAAGCCAGATTGGCACGAATTCGACGGACAAGCTGATAAATAGGAGGGGACGAACTCACATCAGAACTGGATCGATGAAGAAAATTGATATAAGCGAACTTATATAACTGTATATATCATATTCAAATTTCAAACACATTTTAAATTTAAATATATATATATTTCAAAATCATTTTTTTTAAATAAAACGCCTATAATAAACAAACATATTTACACATGGTATAATTTGAAATAATACGTATAATTGAAACTGATATACAAGCAAAAATTTATATTTAATATCCAAAAATCAATGTTCCTAATAAGATTAACATGTACTTACTTAAAAATAAATATATTGTAAACTCGGGAGAATAACTATATATATTACTAGTGGTTGCCGTCTTGAATGTGGAAATAGCGTCATGCTGGCAAAGCTTGACATTTTATTATTTTATTTTTTTATTTTTTTTAGCTTCGAAAACTTTTTAAATAAATGAATACATAACTTTATACGTTGTAAACAACTTTGTGTATAACCAATATATAGCTAGTATAAAATAATAAAATATACACATTTATAAACCAACGCACGCATAGATAAACATATATATTATTGTTTAACGAAATTCCCTATGCTAGACTATGAAACAGCAACTGGACTAACATTTATAAAGACTAAATAAAATATGGTTTTGGAAAACCTTTATGCACGCAACCACTACCAAGCTTGTAAATATGTATAATAACCTATAACCCAGTTAACATTTCTACATATAAGTTGGCATAACATTGCATATAAAGTACCTACGTGCAACTGTAAATGAAACTAGAACCCATAACTAACTTATAAAAGATAAGTACCTTTAAACTAATTTTATACAACCAAATATATAGATGTATATATCCACTACAATATGCAGACCTTGCCATCAATGTAAACTGTCAAAATAGAATGCTATATGAACAGATTATATAACCAACATAAATTTTATAACAAACTAAGCTTTTGTATATTACAAACTGTAAGCACAACATATATAATAACTTTAAAATCATGCAGACTTGAATAACGTAACTTATAAATCCAACCAGTAATTAACATATCTTATCTTGTAAACATACTATTTAATAGTATATACTGTAACATATAATATCAGATCCCTATAAACTAAACTTATAACCAATACATGACCAACAAAATGACACATTAAAATAAAAATATATATAACCAACAATTCGTATATTGCTAATACACCTAACAGACCCCATGAAATATGCACATAACTCTAAGTAAATGAGTAATTGATAACAGGTATAAGGAGAGGTATATATATTTACTAACCGAAAATATAAGTACAGGTGGATGAACGAAACAGGCTCGAACAAGATGATGCACGGAAAAGGGGAGCCGAGGCTAGGAGGAGGCAGATGATCGAGCAAGGCAAGTGATGTGCAGTTGTTCGGCCTGCTGTTGAGGTGGTCGAGGCGGTGTGCGGCTCTGGGCTGCTCGTGCATTAGAGGGTAGCGGGTTGCATGGATACGTGGAAGGTGGAGCAAGCTTTGTTCGGCAATGATAAGGGTCAGGTGGGTTGAGTTCAGTTGTCACGGCTGTTTTGGTGATTAGTGGCAAAAGCGGTGATTAGCCAAAGCAGAGGAGATGGGAGGAAGAAGGTGGAGCGGTCAAGAGGTAACAGGAAATGGTCATCTCAATGCAAAAAAAAACAACCTTTATAAAATGAACATTGATTTATAAATTCTTCTTGCAAACAAGTTCATAAATAAAGGTAACAGGAAGGGAAAAGAACGCATAGGGAAAACGAACAGTGGGGAGAACCAAGAGCCAGGTACGTGAATGAATATGAGAACTTATAACTTAATATAAAAAAGTCGTTTCTTTTAAAAGTAACGTCATAGCCGAAAAAATGAAAGGGTATCCCACATGCACATTGAAACCAGGAATTAATGAAAGGTAGAATTGAATTCAAAAATTATAAATGCAACGGCTCCTTGGTTACTCCGTAGACAAAAGGACAGAAGGGAAACAAAAAGTTTTAAAACGGTTACCGATACGGTCCGACGTTTTATAGATTCGTCGCGTACCGGACTTCAAAACGTAGAATTGAATATACCGCAGGGATCAGCACAACGAAACGATCAAAACGGTATATAGATATCAGTGGTACGATCATCCAATAAAAATCGATATCGGTACTAGAATACTGCTATTTTGCAGAAAATAAGAACGACGGAGCAATAGATGTCCAAATTTTGAAAAACGACAAACTAACATCTTGCTCAGAAGATGGTTTAGAATTTTTCTATGTAAAAATATTTAGGTTTTGAAAACGTTTTAATTTCAACGCATTTTAACTGATTAAATTGAAGTGAATTTACGCGCGAAATAAACTTTCGTATTTTCGGAAGAAAATTTACCAGTTGCTATGTTTAACTAGACGTATTCCAAATATTTAGTTTTTATTTCAAAATTTTATCGCTTAAAATTTCACAAAATTTTAACTAATTGCGTTATTAAAACGGTTAAAATTTACGGGTCGTTACATTCTCCCCCACTCAAAACTTTTCGTCCCCGAAAAGGAACGAGGTAGGAAAATAGAAACAACCAGAAAGAAAAACAGATTTGAAATACAAAATAACGATTAATTTAAACCATATAAATTCAAATTTAAATTAATTGATATTCAATAATTGATTTAATCCATTTGATTTCACTAAAATCAATCTCAACTATTTCTAAATTCATTATCCTATTATTCAATTATCTTCAATTTACAATTTCTAAAACCATAAATTTGAATAGTCTTTTATTATAATCATATATTTTTTCCAGCAATTTAAATTCTTCTTTATTCCAAATTATTGTTAAATTTGTTCTACATAATATATCTACTCACCTATATTTAACCCATTTAAATTAATTTAAAACATAAAAGTTTCGATTTAAATTAATTTACATCCATTAATTTCTTTTAAATTCAAGGTTTTTTCATATGTTGATCAAATTTCAATTTATTAATTCTTTCAAAACAAATTTATTTCATTATTAACTGAGTTTACCTATTATCCTATCTAACTCTATTGACATCTTTATAATCAAAAATTTAGTGTATAACATTTATTATAAACACTCAAATTTTATTTATAAATTCAATTTATCTTATATATTATCCAATTACATATTCAACTTCTGAATGATTTAGGTAAGTTGTTAGAATGCAGTTGAATAATATACAAATAAAATTTTCTCAATTAAATTATTCAAGTTTAAATATTTATTCCGAATTTTGGTTTTATTTATAATTAAAGTCATCCTTTAACAAAATTTAAGAATTTAGATTTTCCGTTCAACTTTAAACAATTTAGAGATATATATATCATATATTTATCAATCAAATTTAAATTTTTAAAATAAGATACTTATATATATATATAAATCAAATTATACTGAAGAAATTCAAATCAAAATATTTTTCAAAACAAACCGTAGCAAAGCTACAGAATGGTATCTCCATTTCGAAACTTGAAAATGAATGTCGATGATGCGGCCGCCATCACCGAAATTATTTTCCAGCGACAAAGAGGAGAGCACTGATTTCAACATTTAAAATTCTTTGAAAACGATTTCTATTCGAAAATACTTTCAATAATATATACTTTAAAATTTTAAAACCCAAAGTTCGAAATCACCGGAAACTAATAAATTCTCAAATTTCTGAATTAAATTCATTTCAAATTCCAAATCAATTTATAAACTATATTTATAAATTCCTTTAGAACAATAAATGATAATAAAATATTATCATTTCAAACAACCAATTTAATTAACTTATTAAATTCCAGAAAATTTACTTATATTTTTACAATATAATCAAACAAATTTGAAAACAATATTGTGTCAGTTTGCTCTGCTCAAGTGTTTTGGAAATCCTATCGATAGCGTTGATCAGACGAATCGATCGAAAACCCAAATCAACATCAGCAACTCAAACAACACAATATATAAACATTTTAATTTAAATTTACAAATACACTTCCTCGCTCGACGATACAAGAATGGATTTAAAGCAAGGATAGAGGTTTAAATTTGATGGACTCAAATCAAAGAGAATTCTGATTCGAAGACAAATTCGAAAGAAAAGATAAGATGATTCAATAACAAAATCGGGAGATGGGTAAGTTTATTTAATTCACGGGCAACCTTAATCGGTCGTCCGTAACTTCAGGAATAGATCGATGCAGAATTTTGAGGCAAATCTACATTTGATCTCAAGAAATAGAATTCAAGTATAACAGGAGATAGATAGCACCGTAAACCGAGGATACAAAAGTCTTCGGTAAATCAATGCCAATTGTAAAGGAGTTTCACCACTTTACAAATCATTCGAAGATTGGCGAGACCGCCGATTCACTATAAAGATCATTCGAAGTGGAGTTAGGTGATGCTTCCGAATTGAAGGGAGACGAATAGTGAGGGACACGAATGAAATTTGGAACCGTAGGGAACGTTCCAAAATTCAAAGAAATCGAGTCGAAAGGAAGAGATTGAAACTCGAATGAGAGTGATTCTGTAAATCCATTTACCCTATATGTTAAGTTTTGCCTAGAGCTACCAAAGCTCTGATACCAACTGTAACGACCCGCCATTTTGGACCATTCGCATCCATTATAAGTGTATAGGTAGACACTCATGCCGGAGTTGAATTGCTCAAAATACCGCGTTGTTAATTTAAATTGGCAAAACTGAACATATACAGTAAATAAATAATCACAGATCACAGACACAGAGTAATAAGTGCAGCGGAAATAAAAGAGATAGTAGTTCATGAAGCTACTATATGAATATATAAAATACATCAGAGTTTACAACAGAAGAGTAATACGATACATCAGAGTTAAACTAGATACAACGGAAGAGTAACAGATACAAATCAGAATACATCACTGGAATCATCGAATATCTGAAAGCTGGATAGATAGCTGGATCTCCAAGCGAAGCTCCAACTCCAAAGGTGAGTCTCGAAAGCTGAACTACTCAGTCTGACCCGAGCGTAAAGCAAAACACAAAACACTCGAGTCAGGATTAACATTCTTATATTAATAAATCCAACTCAAGTGAAATAGCAATTGAAATACAAGTAACTCAAAGGATGTTTGGAATAACCATCCTCTAAGGATCCGTTAAACTATCTACTAGGTAGTAATGTACGCTAAGTAGATAATGTCTATCAGTAATATAAGAAGATATCAAAATAGCGTTAAGTCATGGCCCATTCCACCCTTAACACATTTTTATTCCCAAAAGCATATACAAGACCGTAGTTTCCCCAAAACCGGAAGTCACCAGAGGGCAATCCATATACTAAAGGTACAAATCAAAATCGTAGTGGTCGCGCATAAATGGAATACAAGTATGACAAGGCACATTAGGCAATACCCAAGGTAGTGATACTACCGTTCGCCTGATCCGGACTGGTGAGAACGCAACGCCGCAGTGCCCGCAACACCGTGAAACAACACTCCCAAAATCAAGGGTGCACCAATCGACAACACGTATAAGTAGTTCGAAGAAGCGTGTCCACTTGAGGTATCAATCCTCCATTGGCCCGGCACAGCTCCTGTTTTAGTCATTTCCAATTTGACACAAGTGTCAAGGCTATCCATCATCGTTCTCTTTCTTCAGTCAACACGTACATCATTCCAACCACTTCATTCTGGATCATCACTCCGCGTATAGTTATTAAAGTGGTTTTCGGTTTAGATAGAGAGTATACCCATAACCGAATTCCGGTTTCTTTAATAACTTTCGTAATTATTACCTCGATTGGTCGTTTGTTTATTTCAAAACCAAATCAATTTCAATTTCAAATAGAATTCGTAAATCAACATTTCATTTGCCTTTCTAAACCAATTTCCAATATTTACGTTTCAAAACTTCCAAATTCACAATTTCAAAATCTTATAATTCAATTTCAATCTTTATTTAAACAATTCAAAAATTGATCCAAGTTCGTATATAAGTTTCAATTCGAAATCATTTAAATTAATTTAATTTAACATTCAAATCAATTTAAATTCATTTATCGATTTCATTCAATATTCATTAAGTTACTTTATCATTCAAAACAATTTCTATTAAATTTCCAATTCATTAAATCAATTCTTAAGTTCAACTTCATGAAATCAAAACTTACAATTTTGAATTAAACTAAATTCGTCAAATCAATTCTTTAAATTTCAAGTCTTACATTAATTCCAAAAATATCACCTTTTCATTTCTTGTTAAAGAAATTCCATTTCACTTATTTACTTTCTTAAATAATTTTCCAAAAACCTTACTTAATCAAGAAAACTCAATTTCAATTATTTACGAAGTAAAATTCACTTATTCAAAAGTTCAATTTTCTTATTAAAGAATTTCAATTCAATTTAATCATTAAATAATTCAATCTTATTTAAGTATTAAATCATTCAAAACTTAATTATTAAATAATTTCAAAGTTTAATAATTTCAAACTTAATTATTAAATCATTTCAAACTTTAATAATTTCAAACTTGATTTTAATTTCAAACTTAATTATCAAATCATTTCTCAAATTAAACAATATACTTTCATCAATTACATCGTTAATATTTCGTTTCATTTCATTAAAATTCAATTTCAATTTCATTTCAAAACCATATTATTTATTCAAATAAAATCTTCGTTTTATTCTTAAATCAAATTATTGACCAATCGGGTTTTATTTAATTTTCTATCCTAGGTCAAAATTCAATTTTGGGTATTTATCATTTCAACCCGATTCCAATTTAATTCAAAACAAAGCATAGTAAAGGGAACTTGCAGTGTGATAACTGGGATTGTGTCAAAGTAAATAAACAAGCAATAACAACAATCAATATCAATCCAATAATCAATTCAAATAATCCTGAAATAACCGTATTAATTCGCATTGTTATTTGTACGAATTAATATAATTATTTCTAGAATCTACACTATCATTTCATGTAGATTAAAGATTATTACATTACGGTTTTCACTTGTCATCTATTTACAATTTCCTACATTATCAATTTAACAACATACATTCAGTGGTTCAAAATGAAACTAAACAAATCCTACGTGTCGATAATTTCAACAGTTAAAGGGGTCATATTATACAAATGTCAGTTAATCAAATTTAACATTTAATTATCCTATATCAAATTCAATTTCATACTATTTATCATTTTAACATTAACAATTTAACGACCAATATAAATATCAACAATCAGTCAATTATCAGCCAAACTGTATTATCATCGCATAAATAACTAACAGATAATGGTGTCAGATGTCACAGATGAACTGATACAGGTAATAACATATATAACAGTGTCATTAACTAATAGCAGTATATTTCAATTGTCGTTTCAATTGAAATCAAATTTAATAAATAAAAGAACGTTAATCGTGAGTGAGTGCTCACCTTTCAAGGCTAGAGAGATGAACTATAATGAGATGAGTCGCGGGTCCAAGCACGAATTTCCAAACGAAGCCAGATTGGCACGAATTCGACGGACAAGCTGATAAATAGGAGGGGACGAACTCACATCAGAACTGGATCGATGAAGAAAATTGATATAAGCGAACTTATATAACTGTATATATCATATTCAAATTTCAAACACATTTTAAATTTAAATATATATATATTTCAAAATCATTTTTTTTAAATAAAACGCCTATAATAAACAAACATATTTACACATGGTATAATTTGAAATAATACGTATAATTGAAACTGATATACAAGCAAAAATTTATATTTAATATCCAAAAATCAATGTTCCTAATAAGATTAACATGTACTTACTTAAAAATAAATATATTGTAAACTCGGGAGAATAACTATATATATTACTAGTGGTTGCCGTCTTGAATGTGGAAATAGCGTCATGCTGGCAAAGCTTGACATTTTATTATTTTATTTTTTTATTTTTTTTAGCTTCGAAAACTTTTTAAATAAATGAATACATAACTTTATACGTTGTAAACAACTTTGTGTATAACCAATATATAGCTAGTATAAAATAATAAAATATACACATTTATAAACCAACGCACGCATAGATAAACATATATATTATTGTTTAACGAAATTCCCTATGCTAGACTATGAAACAGCAACTGGACTAACATTTATAAAGACTAAATAAAATATGGTTTTGGAAAACCTTTATGCACGCAACCACTACCAAGCTTGTAAATATGTATAATAACCTATAACCCAGTTAACATTTCTACATATAAGTTGGCATAACATTGCATATAAAGTACCTACGTGCAACTGTAAATGAAACTAGAACCCATAACTAACTTATAAAAGATAAGTACCTTTAAACTAATTTTATACAACCAAATATATAGATGTATATATCCACTACAATATGCAGACCTTGCCATCAATGTAAACTGTCAAAATAGAATGCTATATGAACAGATTATATAACCAACATAAATTTTATAACAAACTAAGCTTTTGTATATTACAAACTGTAAGCACAACATATATAATAACTTTAAAATCATGCAGACTTGAATAACGTAACTTATAAATCCAACCAGTAATTAACATATCTTATCTTGTAAACATACTATTTAATAGTATATACTGTAACATATAATATCAGATCCCTATAAACTAAACTTATAACCAATACATGACCAACAAAATGACACATTAAAATAAAAATATATATAACCAACAATTCGTATATTGCTAATACACCTAACAGACCCCATGAAATATGCACATAACTATAAGTAAATGAGTAATTGATAACAGGTATAAGGAGAGGTATATATATTTACTAACCGAAAATATAAGTACAGGTGGATGAACGAAACAGGCTCGAACAAGATGATGCACGGAAAAGGGGAGCCGAGGCTAGGAGGAGGCAGATGATCGAGCAAGGCAAGTGATGTGCAGTTGTTCGGCCTGCTGTTGAGGTGGTCGAGGCGGTGTGCGGCTCTGGGCTGCTCGTGCATTAGAGGGTAGCGGGTTGCATGGATACGTGGAAGGTGGAGCAAGCTTTGTTCGGCAATGATAAGGGTCAGGTGGGTTGAGTTCAGTTGTCACGGCTGTTTTGGTGATTAGTGGCAAAAGCGGTGATTAGCCAAAGCAGAGGAGATGGGAGGAAGAAGGTGGAGCGGTGAAGAGGTAACATGAAATGGTCATCTCAATGCAAAAAAAACAACCTTTATAAAATGAACATTGATTTATAAATTCTTCTTGCAAACAAGTTCACAAATAAAGGTAACAGGAAGGGAAAAGAACGCATAGGGAAAACGAACAGTGGGGAGAACCAAGAGCCAGGTACGTGAATGAATATGAGAACTTATAACTTAATATAAAAAAGTCGTTTCTTTTAAAAGTAACGTCATAGCCGAAAAAATGAAAGGGTATCCCACATGCACATTGAAACCAGGAATTAATGAAAGGCAGAATTGAATTCAAAAATTATAAATGCAACGGCTCCTTGGTTACTCCGTAGACAAAAGGACAGAAGGGAAACAAAAAGTTTTAAAACGGTTACCGATACGGTCCGACGTTTTATAGATTCGTCGCGTACCGGACTTCAAAACGTAGAATTGAATATACCGCAGGGATCAGCACAACGAGACGATCAAAACGGTATATAGATATCAGTGGTACGATCATCCAATAAAAATCGATATCGGTACCAGAATACTGCTATTTTGCAGAAAATAAGAACAACGGAGCAATAGATGTCCAAATTTTGAAAAACGACAAACTGACATCTTGCTCAGAAGATGGTTTAGAATTTTTCTATGTAAAAATATTTAGGTTTTGAAAACGTTTTAATTTCAACGCATTTTAACTGATTAAATTGAAGTGAATTTACGCGCGAAATAAACTTTCGTATTTTCGGACGAAAATTTACCAGTTGCTATGTTTAACTAGACGTATTCCAAATATTTAGTTTTTATTTCAAAATTTTATCGCTTAAAATTTCACAAAATTTTAACTAATTGCGTTATTAAAACGGTTAAAATTTACGGGTCGTTACACAGCAATTGAGTTGGATTTCAATTTTTTTGAGAGTGTAGAACCAAATTCAAAATTCGATCTTCCTTTTCTCGATTTCGAAAATTTGAATACAACAACTTTGGATTTTGAACTTGAGATACGCAATGAAGTTGTTGATAATCCAACAAAGGAAGACGACTTTAACGAACACAAATTCTTTGGACTTTTTGAAAATAAGTTGTTAAATTCCGAAGGGAAGATTAAAAACACCATTTTGATTTTGAAATCGATAATTTCGAAAAAAATTTCAATGATAAGCTTGAATTTCAATTTGGTGAAAATAAACTTGAATTTCAATCAATTGTTTATATATCCCCAAAATCATCGAAAATAAAACAAGTCATTCGATTTTTAATAAAACGACATTCGTTTTTCCAAATCAAAATTCAACTTTAAAATCTTTTATGGTTTGGTTTTTCGAGCTTAAGTTGTGTCTCGTATACTTGATGAGACAAATGAATCGGTCTCTAGAAGACCGTTTCATTTACTTTTTAACGATATACTTTCTGATCTCGTGTAAATACCGTTCACCTTCATGTAAATATAGGTCATCGTTTTATTTTTGTTTTATTTTTCTCCTTTCACTTGGGTTGACTGTGGGGACACAGTCAAAATCAAGTGTGGGGAGGGGGAGACTCATCTTCATTTTTAATTTTTCATGGTTTAAAAAAAATCCCAAATTTTTTTTTTCTTTTGCTTTATTTTTACAGAAACACTATAGGATAAGTATATGGTTTTGGTTTATTAAATTGAAATTTTTGAAAATTTATTTGTCTTAACAAAAATAAAAATGAAGTTTGATTACAAATAACAATGGTTTAACTAGTATAAAGGAAGATTCATACGTGTTAATTATGAAATATATCCTAATTGAAAATCTTTGTTTAAAAGAGTGGTGAATTTAAAGTAAATGATATAACATTTTTTTGTCTTTTAAGTTAAATGGTGCTAAGATGATTTTGCAAAACTCTCTTTAAAAAAAACAAAATAAAATAAAAAAATATTTCTTGTATATATGTATATTTTTTTAATAAACACCTAGAGTCATGTGTTCACACTTGTGTGTTCACACTTGTGTGTTCACTCGCCATTGCTCTGTACCCTTCTCACGTAAGTCCGAAAGGCAGTGCACGATCGGTTTATCTGAGTTAAGTGTATATATATAAAAAATTCTTTTTAATAACGCCTACAGTCAATAGGTGTTCACATTCGTGTGTTCACTCGCCACGCTCTGTATTCCCCTCACGTAAGTCCGCACAGCAGTTCACGGGTAATATATCTGGCCTCAGTTTATTTGAGTTAGGCATATGTAAATATTATTAATATCAATAAAATTTTCAAAAGAAAAAAAATAGAGAGAGTAAGCAAATGAAATCCAAGCACTATTTTTACTTATTTGATTTGATTTGTTATTGAAAAGAAATGAAAATACCATTTTGATAAACTTTGATAATTAACTAAGGATCCATTTCATAGTTACACTGTGTTATTGACCGAAACAACAAGTCAAACTATAGTTTATTTGTTATGATAACTTGATTTTTGTTGGAAATTTTGACGAGTAAATGACTTAAATCTCAAGATAATGACCAAAACCTATATTTAACTTATGAGTGTCGATTTGAAAGTGAATCCTTCATTTGTCAATATTTTCAAAAACTCGCATTCATCTCATTGTAAATAAATCTTGCATTTTGTAAATATTTTCACTTTGCATTCGGAATTTGTGGGTAGTGTCCGCTGAAAACCCTCACGAGACAACACTCGTCCTACTGGGGACACCCAGAGGTTTAACGGCTTGTTGCATACGCTCAATGCAATCGTGCTCCCTACGAAAATGGATTTATCTTAGCTTTTCTATATTCGAGGATGAATAAAAAGAAAAGTGTGGCGGTATTTGATGTGCACGTAAATATGCATATTAATACCACCATATTTAATCTATTTAAATTAAATAAACGATCATATCGGGTACTTTAACTTGTTTAAACCAAAATTCATATTATTTTCAAATCGTCAGATATTCATCTTCATCCAAGGGAAAAATGGTCATTTTTGTGAATATATTAATTTGAGAAAATTTAATTAGAAATTTCCATATTATTTTATAAGAATTTGGCTTCATATACAAGTGGTTTCATGAAGATATATGCATGCACAAAGAAGATACAAAGGAATGGAGATGGAAATAATTCAAAGGCATGATAATGGAGGACCCCACTTACCCACCTACCTTAATGTACACTTAGGAGCTAATTCACATGCTAAAAGGCCATCAAATCTTCATGCACACTTAATGGATGATTAGGGGATGCTAATGATTACTTGGCCACCACACTACCTCAAGGGCAATTTGGGCATTCTCCAAAAATATGAAATAGGGTTTCATACATGTATAAAGGCCCCTTATGTTTCATGTAACCCTCTTCTTCTTAGTCTTCCTCTTAGTTAGTTTTTAGCTTAGAAAATAAATCAAAGTTCTCTTTCTTTTCATGGCTACTTAGCCATTTCTTCTCTTATGTAATTCTTTTTTTTCTTTATGCAATTTAATACATGTTCCTTTTCTTTTCTTGTTTATTTCCTTTCATGTTGTAGTGTAGATTTGTTTATTTATGCAAGTAGTGTAGATTTTCTTTTATGCAATTAGATTAGTTCTCTTTTTCATTAGCTTTCATTTTCCTTTCTTTTGCTTTCATGTTGCTAGCTACATTTGTTAATCAAATGATAAATATGAGAGGCTAAACCCCTTCGATTTAGGGTTAATGAAGCTCTCTAATTATGCAGCTTCAACTATTTGTTAATTCATGCTCTCTTTTTGTGCTTAATGATGATGATAGAAATGGTTTACTAGTTGTTTTTGCTTTGAATTTGATAGCCTATATTGTTGACACCAAATATGCTATGCTTAAAAAATCACTAACACTAATTGCCTCTTCATCAAAATATGATTATGGCGAAAGAAAGTGATTTGAAATTAAAATTTGATGGTCTATATTTCTAATCATCAGTTAATAGGCCATACTTAAAATAGATTTCATTTTCATTTTCATTGTCAAGTTTCATGGAAGTTAGTAAGTAGTTTAAGGGGTGTGTAAAGTTTGTTGGCTTATGTTGGCTAATCAATAGCACAAATATGCCATACTTATGATAAGCACATCAATTAAAGCATTAATGACCATAAAAGAGAGATCATGATTTCATATGTGTTGAACTACATGATCTAGAGAGTGGATTTATTCTCTAAATTGTCACTTAACTCTTATATTTGCCTCTCTTTTCTTTTAGTTAGTTAGCTAATTTTCTAATTCTCTAGCTTAACTTTCATTCCAAATTGGTATAATTTGATTGAATAGCATTTTTAAAATCATCAATTTCCTGCGGATCGACCCGTATTCACCACGTACTATGAGTGTATGCCATGCGCTTGCGGTTATTTTATTATAAAATTCGTTCGGCTATTTTCTAGTTCATAGAACTTTAGTCGACGTGAACATGTGACCAATAAGCCACTCTCTAAGATGATTGTTCAATCCAATGATAAACTTATCGTTTTTCTTTAACGAAGTGTCTATGAAGGACATTCATACTTTAATAAAATGTAAAATTCAGCAACGCACTCTAAAACAGACAAGTCACCCTACTTCAAACCCATAAATTTCCTAAACAATACCGACTTCCAAGCTGCCAGTCAAATCTAGTTTTGAACTAATCCTAAGTGAATTCATCCTTCGGAATAGCAGCTTGAAGGGAGTTATGACAATCAAGGTTTTAAATCTCGGATTTCGGTCACGTCTCGTCTCAAAGAATTTAGATAGCTTATCTCGTATCGGGTGAGATCTCGAACGAGATGAGTGCATCTCGGTCGTCCATCTCGGATTTATATCTCGGTTTCTAAAATTCATTTCAGAGTTATCTCGGAGTATATGTCATGTCAAAAATTAGTTTTCATACACCTAAATTTATAATACTAGTCAGTAGTCACTACCTTAAGAAAAACACTATGCACTTACCTTGAATATATCACACGCTTATCATTAGTAATTTAGTATGGAAAAATATCACTTGTATCATGTAAAATAAACAAATAACTAGATTTCATAAATAATGTTCAATATAATATCATATGAGATAAAGTAGACAAGAAACAAACCATAACATATGCACCTTTACTTTGTTTGATCATTCACTTAACTTTCGTACACAATATAATGTCTCATTTCTACCTTTTATGATTTATAATGCTGCAAGGGAAATCTTAATTTTACAACTTCAAATACAAAAGTCTACAAGTAGAATTAAGATATTCTATTTCTGATTATAGTATTTAATTATTAGCAAACAAAATCTCATTAAGCAACTAATAGCATAGATATTTCAAACAAACGTAGAAAATAGCATACATAGTACAAACAATTTTCAAATATTTAGTAATATTATAAGAAAAGCAAAAAAATGATGTATGAATGAACATGTAATCATCAAATGAAATTAATAGATGAAAGAGAATTCCTTTATTGCTTAAAAATAAGCCTTGACGAAAAAAATTATAGCAGCAAAGACTAAATGAAATCAAATTGAGAATCCATTTGGAACATAAAGTTAAATAAGTGAAGCCCAAAATTTATAGCCACAAAAAAATAGGGTTAGAAAAAAACTCAAGAAAGTGTCGAAAAAAGAAAAATAAAATCGGATGTAAATTAATTTGGATCAGAAACCTAAATGAAAATCATAAAGTGAAATAGTTACCATAATCGATGTGGATTTTATCATCTTCTTACACTCGTCACTGCCGTAAAATAAGAGACGAAGATTAAATGAGATTATCTAAGAAATAAGGGTTAAAAAAAGTACAATTAAGAAGGCTTAAATTAAGGTAAAGGATGAGCCATCCCAATATGGAAAAAGAGTTGATTTTTCCAAAATTCAAAAATTCGGTCGATATCTCACTGTTGAATCTCGTCCGAGATACCGGATGAGATACCGAAATATCGTCCGAGATTTGGGTCAGACGAGATTCAAACGAAATAGCATGTTTCGAATCGCCCGGGCTTGAAAACGAGATCTCGGCCGAGATGAGCGAGATTTAAAACCTTGATGATAATTCACCATCCTTCCTTGGAGTTGTCTATAGGCCAATCTCCTCCTCATGGTATTGTCCAATTCTAGGTCATCAAAAATACTTTTGTAGGTGTCCAACTCGCTCTACACTTCCATTGTCGATTCTGTCCTTTGGAATGGTTGACCACCAGGAAAAGAATAATCCTTGTTTTGTTTCAGTAAACATAGTCTGTATATCGTGCTTAGCCACCCTCAAGCCCGCTCCCTCTTCCACTCTAGAGATGGAGTTCCTAGCAGCATTTCTCGTTTGTCGGCTCATTATTAATCTTTAATAAGAATGATTAGTCTCTCAAAAAGAAAAGCTTCGTCAATGATATTTGTGTGTGCAACGTGACTTATACTATATGTATACTATTATATAGTTTTGAAAATTAAAATATATAATAAGTACGCTCTCTCATATATCACTCAATCAATTCTAGAGTAATAACTTCTTCTCTATCTCTAATGGATCTCGGTATCACTTAAGTCGACTATGCAACCTAGGCTCTCGTACCAAGTGTGACGACTGCCCTCCACCTTTGGTACCCAATATAACTAGTAGAGTGCACTGTCACGGTACCAACCGACATAGGATGATTTTCAAGGGTAAAAAGCAATAAATTATCCAAAGTAGAACCTATCATATATGTCATAGCCCAAGGATAAAATAAAATAATCAACACAGATATAAAATAGGCAACACAGGAATAACTAAAATGAATCACACAAATCAGGTTACAATAGGTTCATAATAGTAATATACAAAGATCATAGAGCTCATACATCAAATAATAAAGCCAAATGTACTATCTTTTAATAAAAGTAACGCACTGATATAACAACCTAGCTTTCTACATCGTAAAGTAAATAAATTTAGTTAAAATTATTTGAATTTGATATTTGATAATCATTTTCGAAAGTAAATATTTATTTAATTGAAGTCTAGTTAATAAAAGATTTTATTATAATAAATTGAATTAAATTAATAAATTCTTTTTTGATAATATTTTGAAATGAATAAAATGTTTCAATTGAATATGAAATATTTTTAAAGTGTAAATAATTGTTATGCGATTAAAATAGTGGAAAATAAACAAGCAGGCATCGAATTGAATGAAATTGGATGGTCATTGAAATATATTCAGCGTAAATTATTTTAAATCAAATTAAAATTTATTTACAAATAAATTGAAAGAGTTATTGAAAGGAAAAGGAGAGAAATAAATTAGTTTACACTAGCCTAAATCTATTTCAGCCCAAAGCCCATTTTAATTTACTCTTTTCTCCTTCTTTCTAGAAACCTCCCTTCTTACTTTCTACACAAGCCCGAACCTCCAATTTTCTCCTTTTCAATCCAAACTTGTACCCTATCCCCAAATCAAATTCGCATGCATCATTTAAGAAAAGAAGAAGAAGGAAGGTGGAACTTGCAGGAAGGCGCTTGAGCTCGACAAGTCGATGACGTTAGGGAGGGGTAAGGCACTCGTGATTGGATGGGTTGTCAACCAAGACATGCGTGATTGTAGATGATGGTCGTGACATAAGGAGACATGATTTGGGTGATGGCATGTGATAAAGGACACAGTTAGCATGGGTTTGTGCAACTTAGGGTTGTGATTGGAGCTTGGCGACTCTAGAGCATCGACGATGAGGAGTTATGATGTTACTACCGGTAGTAGGGGTGCTGGTGATTGTTGGGCAGTGACTATGGCAGTTTGATGTAATGAAGTGTGGTGGATAGAATGGTGAAGGCATCGTGATGTTGGAAATTATGTTCGTATAGGCTGTTGCTGTGCACGTGAAGTTGATGGCTGAAGCATGTAGCTTATAGTAGTCGCTGTTTTGGGAATACGAGCATCATTTCGATGAGTAAAATTTCTTACTCACAACTATGATCTAGAAAATGCCATCTTTGATTTAATTAAATTTTGAATTGATTTGAATATGGATTGTTTGGTGATGGAATGCTTAGCTAAGATGGATTGATTGGTTGAAATTGATGGTTATTGAATGATATTGATTGAATAAGTGTTGTGTGATTTGGTTAAGTTATGTTGTGTGCGGATATTGGTTGTTTTTTATTTCGGTAATAATTGAACATGCGGTAAATGGATTAAAAAGTAAAGTTTGAAACAAATTAAAAAAATTGGATGTACATAAATTATTTTGGAAATAAATAGTGAATTTTGTAATAATTTTTATTTCAAATTGTAAATATTATTGCTGAGAGAAAATTATTTAAGTGAACTATTTTGAGTACGATGAATAGAAATTACTTGGGAAATAATGAAATTTAGGATGCTATTAAATAAGTGAACTTTCGAATATTATATTTTTATTTATCGATGAGTATTGAAATATTTTGAAGGCTTAAAAAGAATTGTATTTAAAGTTTATATTTTAAAGTGAATTTATTCAAATTTAATAAATTGAAACTTTGAAAAACAATATTTTGAGATATTAATAAGTTGAATGCAATTTAAGTATTATATAAAAAATTATTACTTAAAGGATGTATTATTTAAATATTATTAGGTAAATTTTGGAATGTAATTATAGTATTTGATTATTTTTAAATAAAAAGCGGAAATCAAATTTAAAAGTGTTTGGAAATATGTTTATAGAAATGTTTGAAGTCAATTATTATGGAAAGGTAATATTGGGATTTTGTTATACAAATAAATTATTACGAATCGTTGCTTTCGTCAAATCTTGAAAAGGTTTTTTATAGAGCAGAATTCTAGTTTTATGAATTACTTTGTTTAAAATGGACTTAAAACGTAAATGCAGGTTTTAAAAGCATTGGTTTAAAATTTTATAATATGGCCTTGGAAAATTATTTTTAACTGAAAATCCTTATTTGGAGTACGGAATTATTTAAATTTGTTGTTTAAAGAAATTATTATAAAACTTCTTTGGTATTATTATCGTTGAAGAATAATTTCAAAATTTACAAATTATTTTGAAAAGGAGTTAAGGGATCTGGAATTGAATAAAGTTTAATTTATTGATTTCCTTGTAATTAAATAAGAGGATTGCAAAATATTTATTTATGAAACTGTAAATGGATTTTGAGGAAAGAATGAAAATTGATAATTTAATTTACTTTTAATAGAATACTGCTATTTGAAATTGTATTAAAGCTTTTGGGAAAAGTGTATTTTAAAACCCCTTTCGAGTCAATTGAATAAACGATGATTTGTATTTCTGTGTAACGAGGAATTATGATAAATGAAGTTATATTACTGTCTAGTATGGGACTTATGGTAATACCTCTTCGGTTATTCTTTGGACTTGTTATATAGAATAATATTATGTGAAATTATAAATTGTGGGAAAGTTAATTAAACGAATTAGTGACATCATCTGGTATGGAACATTCGTTAATATTATTCATGTTACTCTGTTGACTAATGGTATAGAATATTATTGTGTGAAGTTTTATATGGTGAGAATTTAAGTAAACGGATTAATAACACCATATGACATGGAACATTCGGAAATATTATTCTAGTTACTCTTTTGGATTATGGTATATGATATTATTATAGGAAGGGAGTGTTGTTTACAAGCGTTGAGTATATGAACGAATAACACCTGGTGGTATGGGACACCTGCATGATTTTTTATATTAGTTTTTGTAAGCGAGGGACACTCTTATTTTACGGGTTAATGTCTAGAGGAAAGGTCCATTACGTGCCAACTTGTGTTGTGTGATGTTTATCCAGATAGACTATAGTCCATCCTAGTTGGCTGATCATGAGGTCGTGTCCCAGATCCATGGCATCTCCTTATTATACATGTTGTGTGCTAATATTTAGATTGTGTGATGATATGCCTCAATGCCACACTAGCCAAAATATATGTTGCCATTGAGCAGTAAGCTCGTGACCATAGTTCATAGATGGACGTAGCGTCACGATGAATAAGAGTAACTAAGACTGTAGGTGTGTTGTAGGTGTTGTCCTCTAGAACATGCTATGTGATGTGTAGCTCCCATATGGAATATGTGCGATTATATGATTATATTATATTATTTAGATACCCCTTCTAGACATCTATTTAGAGGTGAGGACCTCCTAACCCACTGGAGCATGGTGTGTGATGTAAGGCTCCCAATTGGATTATGTGACCTAAGATATATAGACGTATGATACCATGCTTATAGTACATCAGTTGATTGTGTGATTGTTGATGGTTGATTCCCTTTTGGTGTTATGGGTGTGTTGGATGATAATTGGATATTGATTGTTTCACCCACTTGATTATATGCTTGTTCGATGTGTTGATCGGCTTTACTAAGAGATGAGTTATCTTTTTTGTGCATGATTTTGAGATTTGTTGATATTTGAGATATGCCCGAGCCTCTTGTTTGTTTATACCATGCCAGATGATATTTTATATCGTTAGCTACATTATAGATAAAGTCTGACCATCGTGTTATTCATATAATACTCGGGTCTGTACGAGACAAACATGACAAGAAGAGACCGAATTGTGATTGTTGGGTGTAAGCGGAGGCTAATTTATTAGTTGATTGGTATACCATTATCTATTTTTGTAACCTTATGTATATTAATGACATTGCGATGTATGTACTGGATTTATCCATTTTTATTTTTGAGATAGTAGGAGTTTGATCTGTTTTAGATCCCATTCAAACTCGTATATTTATTACTATATGTTACTGCTGCATGGATGACTCTGTGTTTTCTGAGACTTATTTTATATTATGTATTGTTCTATTCTAGAAACTCACGTGTTTATTGAATTGTGTAATACCATGGACTTATAGATAAGTTGTTTATGATTTTTAAAATACACATCTATGTTAGCCCACGGGAATATTCACGTGTGACAGCCCAATATCGTCTCATTCTCTACATTATCAAACAATATTACCTACTAATACTCTTTGGTTGTATGGGTATAGAGGTGGGGTGTTATAGTTGGTATTAGAGCAGGTTTAGAAAGATACAAAGTAGAAGAGACAAGAGTTTGGCCTTAGATGAGACTTAAAGTCCCTATCCCCGTGGGTGTGTGGTAGATTAATGTTTATATTTAATAATGGTAGGAGTATACGATGATTATCGGGGTGATCATCTGGGGATGTATTTGTATTTTTCTTATTATATAATATAGTTCCTCTACCTTTTCTGAGTGTAGGTCTCTATATGAGATACAAAGCAGTCAATGAAGGTTGTGATTGTAGAAATAGCTAGTCAGACCAGTAGTGCCGGTATTGATGATGAATGCTAGACCTCCATATGACTTTAGAGTAAGAATGGAGTTGTTCGATTAGGGAAGCTATAAAAGTCCCTAATTCGAATCTCGTATTGAATACTTCACAATTCTGAAGTGTGATGATGCGAGTTGATTAAGAAGATCCAGTAGTGACATGAGTTGTGTAGCAAAAACTGATTGATAGTTATCCACTGGAGGCGTTTGTTAGTTTATTTATTTGAAATATATGTATTGTTGTAAATGCTTGTTTGATATTATGGATGAATGTTTTGTGATGGTTTGCACGGTTGTTAATGGGCAATGAACTTAATTTTTATGCAAATTCGAAGAAATTTATTTATACAAACAAGCATATGATGGAAAAAAATAAAAATATGAATTTGATTTGTTAAAGTGATTAAAAATCACATTTTTAAGTGATATTTGATATTTTGGGAAATTTTTTTTGAGATAAGTTGAATACTAATTTGAAAGAAATAGAAATTTTGGATGATAAATATTAGTATTGATTTTGGAGAGGATGGTTTAAAGATAGAATAATATTTTAAAGCAAGCATATTTTATAATTGGAACATTTTCGATTAAAAGTACATATTTTTTTAGGACACTAGAAATGTTTTGGTTTGTGCAAACAATCGTTTTCCATATGAAAATATTTAATACATTTATTTAAAGAAATTTTTTATGTTGATTTCATGTTAATCTGTCCATTGAATGCTTTAAGAATTCTAGTCGATGCGCTTGACCAACGTTATCGATAGGGATTCATAAACACTAGGATGAGACATTTGACACATCGTATTGGAAAGATTAAACATTTTGAAAGGATTAAATATTTTGAATAATATTGAAAATAACATTTTGGAGGAAGGTTTAATTTTTGGAAAGGTTGAAAACTATTTGTAATAATTCTGGAGAAGATGTTTCAAAGATAAAGTTATAGTTTAAACAAATTCTATGAGTTATATTTTGAAAAAAAAAATTTATATAGTATTTTGAAAAATCATATAAAGGAGTTTGACAAGAAAGTATGTATTATTTAGAAAAAGTGAAGTATTATTTAGGAAGATACAATAGTAAATATTTGTAGATGATAAACTACTTGTTATTTTGATATAGTAATGAGTTGATTGGGAATAATAATGATTCTGTATTATAGATGTTCTAAGCGATGATTGTAGCCATCGAGAATCACTGGAAAGCTATAGTTGATGGCGAGACAATGTTAATCACACAGTCAACACCGTAGCTAATCAGTGAAGTGAGCTGCTAGAAATTCATGGCGAGGCATTGTCGGTATATTTATATTTATATATAGAATTTCAAATTAAATGGTTTATGGTGTTGTGATTATATGCCTATCATGTTGTATGTTGATTGTGACTTGAATGGGTGTAGTAAATAAATTTCTGATATGATGCATTCTGATAAAAAAAAGTAAGTGTGTGTATAAGTTTTCAAAAATAAAATGAAGTAATAATTGGGATAATTTTATGGAACCAAAGTAAGTAATTTTGAAATGGAATGGTATCTCGTGAATAGTGGAAAAAATTATTGATTTTGGGCGTTTTGTGGTAAAGTGAAATTTACAAAGCTATAAATATATTATAAATTTGAAATTTGGGTTTTGAAAAAAAAATTAGATGGTTATGGAAATATTATTGAAAGTGAAGTTGTTTTTTGGTATTTTTGAAATACCTTGATTAGTTTTAACTATAAATCTCAAACTATTGATATGTTTATGACGATTTTAATTTTGTTCGAAAGCTATGTCATTAGAGAAATATTTGTGTTTATAATGCAATGTAAACTTTTGAAGATAGATATGGTTTAGACATGAATTAATAAAAGAAATGCTCGCCGCCCCGAAAATGCAAATTCCATAAAACAATGTTCAATTGTTTTAATCATAAATTTCAAACAGTTTATCTGATCTTGATGGCCTTGCACATTCCAGAAAGCTTAGTACTTAAGAAACAACTTTTGTTTCACATATTTCGTGAAATTTAATCATTTTCTAGGCTTAAAATGTAAATTCGTTAAGTGGGCCTGTGCATTTGAGGCATTTTAGATTTCATTCTTTTTGGAAAAACTATCATAACTTGAGTTGTGTTTGACATTTTTGCAATTTGAAAGTTGTTTGGAAAGCTAACACACTATATAACAACTCACTCCATAAAACCATAACTCGATTTCATGTTTTTGACTTTTGAAAGTTGTCAAGAAGTGGTTAAACATGAATATTACGTTTCTTTTACATTACATAGTAGCATACTTATCGTGCTTCCTTTTATATATGTGACCCATGTTTTGATTGAGTTGAGAATAGGTGCCACTGGAGCATTTTTGGACTAATTGATGACTTTGGCCCACTTTTGTTTGCATTTAAGTTAAATAACTTGCTCGGAATGCCAATGGAGATGTAGGATTTTACGATATATTGGTATATATGTCAATTATCTTATATCAGGATGCCCCATGTTGGGATGTATATGTATTTTGTGATTATATTGTGTTTTGATTTTTCAGAACGCTCTCCGTACAAAGGAGACTACCAAAATTTTCCAAAAAATCCAATACTTAGAATATTCACAAAAGTATATCTTATGCGAAAATAGAAAGTCGTTAATTGAATCTATTTAAAGTTGTAGCATACGATAGGATAATTTGAAGCGTGTGAGCCACATATGGTATTGGGTATTTTAAGCTTGATGGAAGATTATAGAATACGAAGAAAGTAAGTGTATGAGTTGCGTATGACGTTTCCCTATAAGAAATTACGAGGATGCAATTTTCTTATGGTAGAAGTCTATAACAACCATGCTTTCTACATCGTAAAATAAATAATTTAATTAGAGTAAAATTATTCGAATTCGATATCTGATAATTATTTTTGAAAATAAATTTTTATTTAATTGAAATCTAGTTAATAAAAGATTTTATTTTAATAACTTGAATTAAATTAATAAATACTTTTTGGATAATATTTTGAAATTGAATAGAATATTTTAATTGAATATAAAATATTTTAAAGCGTAAATAATTTTTATGTGATTAAAATAGTGGAAAATAAATTATCGGGCATCGAATTGAATGAAATTGGACGATTATCGAAATATATTCAGTATACCGAAGGGTAAATTAATTTAAATAAATTGAAATTTATTTAAAAGTAAATTGAAAGGGTTATTTAAAAAGAAAAGGGAGAGAAATAAATTAGTTTAAACTAGGCCAAAATCTACTTCAGCCCAAATCCCATTTTAATTTACTCTTTCTCCTTCTTTAAGAAACTGCCTTTCTTACTTTCTACATAAGTCTGAACCTCCCATTTTCTCCTTTTCGATCCAAACCCATGTCCTAGCCCCAAATCAGATTAGCATGCATCATTTAAAAAAGAAGAAGAAGGAAGGTGGAGCTTGCATGAAGGCACTTGAGCTGGGCAAGTTGATGACGTCAAGGAGGGGTGAGGCACTCGCGATTGGATGGTTGTCAACCAAGACGTGCACGATTGTAGATGATGGTCGCAACGTAAGGCGACACAATTTGGGGGATGGCGTGCAATGAGGAGACAATGAACGTGGGTTCGTGCGACCCGAGGTTGTGATTGAAGCCTGGAGACTCGAGAGCATCGACGACGGGAAGCTGTGATGTTGCAACCGACAGAGTGGGTGCTGGTGATTATAGGACAACAACCATGGTAGTTTAATGTAATGAGTATGGTGGCTAGAATGGTGAAGGCGACGTGGTGCTGGCAATTATGTTCATATGAGCTATTATTATGCATGTGAAGTTGATGGATGAATCATGTAAGCTTACGGTAGTCACTGTTTCGAGAACACGAGAATCACTTCGGGGAGTAAAATTTCTTACTCAAAACTATGATCTAGAATATGCCATCTTTGCTTTAAATTAATTTTGAATTGATCTGAATATGGATTGTTTGGTGATGGAATGCTTGGCTAAGATGGATTGATTGGTAGAAATCGATGGTTATTGAATGATATTGATTGAATAAGTGTTGTGTGTTTTGGTTGAGTTATGTTGTGTGTGTGGGTATTGGTTGTTTTTTATGTCGACAATAATTGAGCACAACATTTGAATTTGATCAGAATGGGGTAGATGGATTAAAATGTGAAGATTTGAAATAAATAAATAATTTTGAAAATAAATAGTGAATTTTGGATTGATTTTTATTTAAAGTTGTAAATATTATTAGTGATGGAAGATTATTTAAGTGAACTATTTTGTGTATACTATGATAGAAATTACTTGGTAAATGATGAACTTTAGGATTTTATTAAATAAGTGAATTTTTGAATATAATATTTTTATTTATCAATGAGTATTGAAATATTTTAAAAGTTTTAAAAATAATGGTATTTAAAGTTTATATTTTAAAATGATGAGTTAATTTTATTTGGATTTAATAAATTGAAAGTTAAAAAAATTTTAGCCATTAATAAGTTGAATGCGATTTATTTATTGTATAAAAAATTATTACTTAGGGGATTTATTATTTAAATATTTTTAAGTAAACTTTGGAAAATAATTTTAGTATTTGATTATTATTAAATAAAAACAAGAAATCAAATTTAAAATCATTTGGAAGTATGTTTATAGAAGTGTTTGAAGTCAATTATTATGGAAAGGTAATTTTGGGATTTTGTTATACAAATAAATTGTTACAAATTGTTGTTTTGCGTCAAATCCTGACAATGTTTCATATATCAAAGAATTTTAGTTTGATGAATACTTTTTTTAAAAAGGACTTGAAATGTAAATGCGGGTTTTAAAGAAGTTGGTTTGGAATTTAATAATGTGGCTTTGGAAAATTATTCTTAACTAAAAATCCTTAATTGGAGTATGGAATTATTTAAATTTGTTGTTTAAAGGAAATTATTATAAAAAAACTTTGGTATTATTATCATTGAAGAATAATTTCAAAGTTTACAAATAATTTTGAAAAGGAGTTAAGGGATCTGGAATAGAATGGAGTTTGATTTATCGATTTCCTTGTAATTAAATAAGAGGATTGTAGATATTATGTACGAAACTATAAATGGAATTTGAGGAAAGAGTATTAATTTACTTTCAATATAATATTGATATTTGAAATTGTATTGAAGATTTTGGGAAAAGTGTATTTTAAAACCCCTTTCGAATCAATTGAATAAAGGATGATTTGTATTTCTATGTAACGGGGAATTAGAATAAACAGAGTTATAATACCATCTGGTATGGGACTGTAATGACCCTAATTTTTAGTAACATTATTTAGTAACATTTAATTAGGTAAATTAAATGAAATAATGTAAAATGGTTAAGGGATTGAGGTTTGTGATTAGTCGTGCCATGTTAACAAATGAACTAAGTAAATTGAAATGGAATAAAATGTTAGGAAATAGACAAGGGCAATATAAGAACAAGTATTATTCTTATAACCTAAACCCCTTAAGCCATATTCTATACGTTCATTTCTATATTCACAAAACTAAAACCAAAGTAAGAGGTCGACCACCATTAAGGGAAAACAAGAGAAGATAAAGCTAGGATCAAGAGAAAAGCTTAAGCAACAAAATCAAAGATCAAATCTCAACACCTTAATCTCAAAGCTAAGGTGAATAATGAATACATCTCATATTTTCAATTATTTTAGGTTTTAAGGTTAATCCGAATTATTTTGCAAGGTTATGCCATATTTTTGAATGATTAAATGTTTATATATGCTTGTTGATGGTTTATGCTTATTCATATAGGTTTTATGATATGTTTTAAGGTGAAAACCCTTTTTAATGACACCCAAATGCCTTGCGAAATTAGATTTAGATCACAAATGATATTTTAGAGATTGGTTTCAATTTTTACAATTTTCTGAATTAATGTGGATTTAATATTAATTTTCTACTGAAGGAAATGATTATTTGGGTTTAAAATTATTTACGGTTAAATAATATATGTTTTGGGTCTGAAATTAATATATGTTAGAAAACATATTAATAATGATTTACTAGATTTTTTTTAGAATTTTCCTAAGTGTTTTAATGAATATATAAATTTATTTAAGGTATGATACTTTAATGTTTTATACATTTATAAAAGGATAAGGGGTGTTTTGTAAATAATTTAAATTGTTTAATTCTGAAATTTTGGCAGTATTTTTAGAAAAGAAATTAGCAACCAATCATGTTTTGACAAACAAGGTAGGTTAGTTTAAAAGATTACTTTAAAAAGTTAAAAATTAGTTTATACATGCTTTTTACATGTTTCACTACTTTCGGCACCTGGGTTCCGATCGGGTACTTCCGCCTCCATCACCATCGAAACCAATGCACATAGTATCAATGATTTGGTACATGGTGAATTGGAGATAAGCGGAAGGTATTGGTCGAAACATGGGGTTCCGATGGGGTCGAAGCGATACTTTGCTTTTAAAAGAAAACGCGCCTGCTTTGCTTTCGAAAGGAATGCTTTCGACTTGGTTGGCTTCCGACTGGGTCAAATTGATTTAAAGGAATGGTTTCGAATGAGGTTGCGCCTTTTATTTTAAGTAAATGCTTTCGAAGGGGTCGAAACCCTTAGCTATCGCTTTCTACCTTTCGAAGCAAATGGTTTCGAAAGGATACATTTTTTTAAAACTTAGCCACTTCTCCAATACTTTCGAAAGGGTTGGTATCGACACCACCACTTCTTTACTTAGGAATTGGTTTTGAAAGAATGCTTTTGACTTAATGTTTTATGATCCTTTTGTTCTATTGAAGGTATAACCCAAAGGTTTCGAAGGAGATAGTTTTAAATGGTTTCGAAAGGTTTCCACATGTTTTACTTGAACCCAAATGCTTTCAAAAGGTTTGATGTTTTATTGCTTTCGAAAGGCTTAAATGAAGGTTTCAAAGTGGTGGTTCCCCATTGGTTTCAAAAGATTTAAAAGGAATGTTTTCGAAAGGCAATTTTTAAATGTTTTAAAGATATGATGTCTAAGGTTTTAAAGCTTTCCAAGGAAAGGTTTTTTTCAATGGTTTCGAAAGTTATATATGAAGGTTTTGAAAGGAATGTTTTCGCCTTTCGGCCTAGGTTATAAAAGGGTTTACTTGGTTTCGAAAGGGGCACTTTCAATGGTTTCGAAAGGGGTACTTTCAAAGTTTAAATGTTTTCATCAATAAGGATTGGTGTAAAGTATATATAACATGGTAAGGTGATTTGAGTAAAGTATAGACTATTTATTTTCCTTGTTTAAGCATGATTTAAAGGTTTAAATCAATTTGAGAAGAAAAGGTTTTCAAGGAAAATTTAAGGGAAGATTACCCTAAGTAAAATGGCTCTGATATTAGAATACCAGATGGCACTGGTACACCTTATAGAGAAGAAAAGTGAACCTGAAGACGAATGCTGGGTCTCCGGGTTTTTTTATTGCTTGCCCCCACTTCGATTTGATAAATGCTTTCTTCTCTAATTTGGTGGATGCTTTCATCTACAACTTCGTAAATGCTTTCCCTCTTATTTAGAAGTAAATGCTCGCCACTGAGCTTGAGCATAGCTTCATCTGTGCCCCCTACAAACAAAGTAATGTTTATTGCAGCTTGAGTCTTTGATGTGAGAGATGAATGAATCTATTGTAAGATTCTGATTCTCCCTGATGTTTTCCTAGGCAACAAGCATCGATTCAATGGGGCTAAGCTGACAAGAGACCTTAGCTATTAGCCCCTAGCTAATTTAGTCCAAAAATTAGAGTGTGTAGGGCTTAGTTACATGTAGGACTTAAATGATAGTTACACGTAGAAAGGAATATATTTTGTAACAAAAAGGAATATATTTGTACAGAGATAGGTTATTAGTGAACCCGCAAAACCATTAGGATCAGGTGACCTTTGGAGAAGTAAGTTAAGGACAGACCGCCAGAAGTATGTATAACAGGTGTTAGATAATTTGTTTAATTTGTTTGGTAGTCCCGAGTCAGCTAAAGGTTAGTATTAAGCCAAACAAAACTACATTTGGTTCGGACAGCTGGTCCATTTATTACCTGTTTTGAGCATATATGATATTTGCTATTATTGATATAATCAGTTTGATTGACCAGTTTTGGTTGCAGGATTACGATTTACAAAAGAAATGTTTTAAAAGGATATTAGTAAGGGGAAACCCGTTCCGCTAAGCGGCGTGGTCTCACTCAATATCAAGTAACCGAGATGTATAGTATTATTCACACCAGGCTTTATGTCTGACTCGAAGTTTATGTTTTTTCCCTTAAACTCTCGGGTGCTAAAAATTTATTTGAGTAGGTTGAGGGTTGAGGATTTTCTGGTTTTTAGTAGGTTGGCGAATAAAGATTCTGGAAATGAGCAGGAGGCTGATGGATAGCTATTTAGGAGTTGCTGTTTTATTTTGTTTGATTCTGTTGTGTTGTATTATGTCAGTTATGACAATATAGTACTCTGGTCAACCAAGGGGGCACCGTCATATGTCACTCTTGACGTATTTATGTAGTAATTATATTTTATCTGAACTTGGGAAATGTTATGGGATTATGTAATCTGGATATGAAACTTGTGTTTTGAAATGTAATCAGAAATGTTGTTTTTTTGAAATCTGTGATTTTGTTTCATATTCAAGTGCTTCTGATATTATGGATACCATTAACATTACTGTATTTGGTCACCTAAAGTTAATACTATGGATGACTACAATATCTGTAGCGCTTAGCTTTGGGCCTCTATACAGGGGATGTTACAACTTGGTATCAAAGCATAGGTTTATGAATAACTTTAAGATAAAATGATTTTTGAAAACATAATCCTAAGGAACTAGAGATCAGATTGGGGTATGGGATAACGCTATGGTAACGTACTTATATTTGCTATATATAAGTATATGCTATATCTCTATTCTCCTATCTCTCTTAGGCTATTCTTTTGTATCTCATGAGGCTTGAATACAGATATGGATACTAGAAGTGGAAGAATGAATCTTGGGGGAAGCACCATAACAAATGGTAATGCCGGACCAAATACGAGGAGGAACCAAGGTCAGGCACAAGCAGGAAATGTTGGTGCTGGAGTCCCGCAAGTTGATATGGGAGCTATGTATCAGTTCTTTTTCAACATGATGAAGGCGGGTGTTGCTGCTGGAGTGATTGGAGGAAATCCTGGAGTAAGAGTTTAGGAAACTCCGGTGATCAACAATTATGCTATCTTGAGTGGTTGGAGGAAAGCCATTTATCGGAATTGAAGATGTTATTGAGGTGGAGAGCTGGTTGCTGCATTATGAGTGAATCTTTGCAGACTTGGGGCTCAATGATGAGCAGAAGAGAAGGCTTGGTTCGAGACATCTTTAAGGAGCATCTTTATTCTGGTGGAATAGTGTGACGGTTGGAGTGAATGAAGAGACGATGACATGGGCTGAGTTTAAGAGGAGTTTCCAGGAGAAGTTCATGTCTGTGATGGTGCAGTCTGCCTTACTCAGAAAGTTTGTTGAGTTGGAACAGGGGGAGATGACTATGTTGGAGTATGCCAGAAGGTTTGAGGAGTTGGCTAGGTATGGATATGCCACTATGGATACTATGATGAAGAGAAATGAGAAGTTCATAAGGGGGTTGAAGCCTGAGTTGGCAAGGGCTACATTACCTCATATTAGGGATCTTTGTGATGTTATAGTAGAGATGGCATTGAGACATGAGGAGATGCTTGCTTCTTTGGAGAAGAATAAAGCAAAGGAGGTCCAAGTAGTGTAGAGCCAAAAGAGAAAGTTCTTTCATAAGAAGAGTGCTCAGAAGGGTGGAGCCGTGAAGAAGGGAAAGGCAGAAGTGGTCTGTTACAAGTGTGACAAGAAGGGACACTATGCCCATGAGTGCCGGACATGCAAAGGAAAGAAAGCCACTGAGAAGAAAGAGGTGTGGTGTTTCAATTGCGATCAGATTGGTCATTATAAGAACCAGTGCAAAGAGCCCGGTAAGAATGGAAGGGGCAAAGTATTTGCATTGGAACCTACTACATCGGGACCAACATCGCAAGAGAAAGGAAAAGCAGTGTTGGGAGGTATGCTTCAGATTTATGGTATGTCTATTAGCGTTCTGTGTAATACTAGTGCATCGCATTCTTTTATATCCCGTTGTTTGGTAGATAAGCTTAACCTAAAACCCTCATACTTAGTTACTTCCTTAAGAGTTGCAAATCTGATAGGAGGGTATGCGACACTTGGGATGAAGTGTGAGCACTTAGAGTATGATTTGTTAGGTCATAGCTTTGTTTGCAGTTTGCTCGTATTTGACTTTGTAGGGTTTGGAATTATCTTGGGTATGGATTGGTTAAGTAAGTACGATGCTAGGATATTTTGCCATGAAAGGAGAATATCGTTTAGACAACCTGACTATAGTGATTGGATCATATATACCGTAGAAAGCCCTAGTTGTCAGGTGAATGCTTTGGTGGATGTTGTGGAGTTAGAGGACGAGTTGAGTCACGTTTTCATTGTTAGAGAATTCGCAGATGATTTTCAACCTGTAGTAGGATTGCCACCGAAGCCATTCAGTTTCAGATAGATTTGGTGCCTGGAGCAGAACCGGTGAGTAGGCTGCCAAGTAGGATGACACCTAGAGATATGAGAGAGCTGAAGGTGCAGTTGATGGATTTGGAAGGCAATAAATTTATCAGACCAAGTAGTTTAGCTTAGGGAGCAGTAGTAGTATTTGCCAAGAAGTCGGACATATCGTTAAGGTTATGTATTGATTATGGTAATTTGAATGAGAGGACGATAAAGAATCGATATCCATTGCCTAGAATTGAAGATTTGTTCGATCAGTTGAGTGGAGCCAAGGTATTTTATCAGTTGGATTTGGCGACAGGTTTCCATCAGCTTAGAGTAGCAGAGGTTAGTATTCCTTTGATGGCGTTTAGAACTAGATATGGATCGTACGAATGGTTAGTAATGCCGTTCGGACTAACTAATGCGCCGACATTCTTTGTTGACTTGAAAAACTGAGTTTTCCGAGATCACTTGGATAGGTTCGTGTTGGTTTTCGTAGATGATATTCTGATATACTCTAGAGATGAAAGGGAGCATGAAGATCATCTTAGAATCGTGCTTGAGAGCTGAGGCAGCATCAGCTGAAGGCGAAGTTTTCGAAGTGTCATTTCTGGAAGAAGGAAGTGAAGTTTCTTGGTCATGTAGTCTCAGAGAAAGGGTTGTCTGTAGATCCGATTAAGATCGAAGCGGTGAATAATTGAAAGAGACCCGAGACGGTGACTGAGATAAAAAGTTTCTTGGATTAGCTGGATATTATCGGAGGTTCATAAAGGATTTTTCACGGGTAGCAGCACCGATGACCAAGCTAACGCGAAAGGATGTGGAGTTTGTTTGGACCGATAAGTGTGAGGAAGCATTCCAGAGCTTAAAATACTTATTGACCCATGCACCTGTGTTAGTAGTTCCGAAGGGGAATCAGGATTTGGTAGTTTATACAGATGCGTGTGAAATTGGGTTAGGAGTTGTGTTAATGCAGAGAGGTAAAGTGATTGTCTATGCTTCTCGATAGCTTAGACCGCATGAAGTTAGATATCCTACGCATGATTTGGAATTGGCTGCAGTGATTTTTGCGTTGAAGGTGTGGAGACATTACCTTTTAGGAGAGAGGTTTGAGCTTTATACGGATCATAAGTCGTTGAATTATTTGTTCTCTCTGAAGGAGTTGAACATGAGACAGCGGAGATGGTTAGAGTTTATTGCTGCTTATGATTTTTGGATTGAGTACACACCAGGGAAAGTTAATAAGGTTGCAGATGCGCTTAGTAGAAAGCATCAGAATGCGGTGTTGGCTATGATAGTTGAGTGGAAGGATTTGGAAGCGTTGTCGACTTGCAGAGTGCAGTGGAGATCTGAGGCTGGGTTTAGTGGAGAATCTGTTATGTTATCTTGTTTAGAAGTTCACTGATAAAGACCGAAAAGATTGCTTCTAAACAGGGAGAGGATCTAGTATTGGTTGAACGGATTAGGAAGTTAAGAAATGGAATGGAGAGCGATGACTTAAAGGATTTCAATCTTGACCAGAATGGGTGGTTGAGAAAGAAAGGTAGGTTATATGTTCCAAATATGGGAGACATAAGGGATGAAGTTTTGGAGGAATGTCATCGTTCGAAGTTCACTATTCATCCATGAGGAATTAAGATGTATCAGGACATGAAGAGGAGTTTCTTCTGGGAAGGTATGAAGAAGGATGTTGGCTTATGGGTGAAGCAGTGTTTAAATTGTCAACAGGTAAAAGCCGAACATCAGAAGCCAAGTGGATTGCTTCAGCCATTAGATATTCCGGTATGGAAGTGAGAATCTACTTCTATGGATTTTATAGATGGGTTGCTAAGATCTAGTAGAGGAAATGAAAGTATATGGGTCATAGTGGATAAATTGACCAAGAATGCCCATGTTGGGTGCGTTTCCACCACCACCGAACCAAAGGGAAGAAGGCACCACCGAACCACTCACCACCGAACCAATCCACTCCCAAGGCCTAGCCGAACCAAAACAAGGAAAGAGCCACCGAATCACATGCTACCGGACCAACATACCACCGGACCAGAGCCACCGAATCACATACCACCGGACCAACATACCACCGAACCAACATTGCCAGGCCATATTACATCAGCCCAGGCCCACCAGCAGCTATATACATCCGAGACCCCTGCCCCCAGCCTCACTCTATAAATAGAGGGGTAGGGGTACAACAATGAGAGACAAGTTTGAGAGCTCAAACACGGACAGAACTTTCAAACAACTTTCATACACTAGTAATCAAAGCTTTGTACTTGTAATCTGAACAGTAAAGGAGAATAACATATAAAGTGGATGTAGGCACATTCTGGCCGAACCACTATAAATCTGTGTGTCTTTTATAGTTTAGTCCTTGCTTTTTATATATTTGCATACACCACCCAAATCACTAAGAACAACATAAAATCGACTAAATCATATGACTTGGAGGTGTTTGTCCATTTTTTGTGCAAACATTTTTGGTGCTTTCATTGAGAGCTGAACTCAGGACTTCAGCTTCTCCCACTTAACCTTCTTCCTAACAACATCGCTCATTGCTTTGAAGACATGCCTCCCAAGCAGAAGAAATATGTTAACAAAGAAAAAAACATCGCAACCAGCAGTATTCCAGATCCAGTGGTCACAGATCAAGTAAATCGTCTCATTCCAACAGCAGTACCAAATGAAGGTCAGACAAATCCGACAACCCCTACCATGGAACAGCCGGCAGCAATTACTAGGGCAGATCTAGACAGGGTTGTGGCTGAAGTGACTAACCGCTTCACATCCCAACAGGAAGCCTTGGTGAACCAACTCATGTCACGCTTAAGGGATGCTGAAGAGTCCAATCGCAACACTGAATCATAGGGTGAGTCCCAGTCTGGAGGATCTCAGAGGCGACAAAGATCTTCCTTCTTCGAAGAAGCCAACGACAGAAGCGGCCATGGTAGGAGCCGAGACCGAGCTCAGCCCGAAGTTGGACCTGAGGAAACGCTTGGAACTGAACCCAACGAGGGAGGTACCGGCGGAGGTCAACTATACCTGAGCCTGTCATGCTGCCTAACCACGGAAACACCAATGAAAGGGGCCGAGCTAGAGTCCAGCCCGAAGGTGGACCCGAGGAAGTGCTTAGAACAGAACCCAGCAGGGGAAGATCAAGGCAAGGGCCAACTGTAGCTGACCCTAGCATGCTCCCAGAAGACCAAAGACAACCACTGGAAAATATTAGGAATGATAGACGATACCATCCCTACAGGTCATCTGGACGGAATCAATCCCACAGAGCAGAACCGAACTCATTTCTATCTGCTCCAAATTATGATGAAAGGATGGCATGCTTGTTCAGAGAGTGCATCCAACGGGATCAAAGAGATCGAGGGATAGGCGCTAGGGTAACCAGCCCTTTCGCCCGCAATATCGAAATTGCCATCACCCCTCGAGAATGGAAAATGCCTACAATGGAACCTTACAAGGGAACCTATGACCCCGTTGTACACTTACAGAGATACACACAGCATATGCTTATGAGCGGAGCAACATAAGGAGTGCTGTGCAAATGCTTTCCACTATTCTTATCAGATCTAGCTACCTCCTGGTTCTGCCATCTACCCCAAGGATCCATCAGCTCATGGGAGATGTTGAAAGAAAAGTTCATCAGCCAGTTCCGCATTCATGTGGAGCAACCCAAGGACGCTTATTCCTTATCTAGTATCAAACAGAAACCTGGAGAGAAGGTGCAGCAATATCTAACCCGATTCAATGCCGCAGCGGCCGCAGTCCAAGATGCCGATGAGAAGCTTATCTTAATGGCCCTCTGTAGTGGTGTGCATCCGGATATTAAATTTGCTAGAAGATTGACAAAAGAAAAACCAGCTACTTTACCCGATTTCTTCCATGAAGCCGGGAAATATATGAGGCTTGAAGACGCTGCCACTGAGGGGTAGTCAGGGCAACAAAATAAGGCAGCTCACGGCAACACGCCCACTGTAGAAAAGGACGTTCGAAGAAATGATTCTAGAGACAATGCTGGGGGCAAGAAGGGAGAAAAGCGTCTATATCGGCCGGGACCGAGATTTGACGCTTACACCCCTTTGAATGAAACGATCGAAAACATCTTCCTCGCCACTCAAGACGAAGTTAAATACAAACGCCCCCCGCATAAGAAGGAATCAGATAACGCAATTAAGTCTGGAAAATTCTGTCGCTTCCACGAATCCCATTGGCATGATACCAATGAATGCCATCATCTCCGGGACTTGATTGAAGAACACATCAAAAGAAGGAGACTAGAACGCTATGTAAAAGGTCAGAACAGGACTCCAGCTCCTGCCAATGAGAACCCAAGGTTACCCTCCCCAGAAATAGGCAGAGGAAATCGCAACACCAGCGGTTCCAGTCAAGAGAAGATAGTGGTCCATACCATCTCGGGAGGGCCACACATCGCCGACGGAAGCTGGGCAGAGATGGAAAGGTACGGAAAGTCACTTAGGAACGATGAAGAATGCTTTAACTCTATTATAGAAGAACGCCACCCGAAGCGGATAGAGAATGATGACATCACATTCAGTAGGCGTGACCTGGAGGGAAGGCAGTACCCTCACGCGGATCCCATGGTTATCTCTGCCCGACTCGGTCCAGCCGAAGTTTTCCGAATTCTAGTAGACACTGGAAGCTCAGTGAATATCCTATTCAAGCATGCATTCGACAAAATGAAGCTGTCATTAAAGGATGTTTTCCCCTGCAATAAACCACTACACGGTTTCACTGGAAATGCGAAGATGCCCCTTGGGCGATTGGACCTCTTTGTTGAAATTGGAAGTCATCCCCGCTCCGTTGTGCGGAAACAAACATTTGTGTTGATAGAAAACCACTCGGCCTACAACGCCTTCTTAGGAAGACCCGCCTTGTCTGACTTCCAAATTGTCCTGGCCCCATGGTGCCTGAAGATGAAATTTCCAACGAACAATGGAATAGGGGAAGTAGAGGGAGACCAGGACATCGCTCGAGATTGCTATGTAACTGAACTTCGCAATAACCGCAGGAAGGATATAGGGAAGAGTGCAGAGACTGCCCTCTACACGAAAAGTTTGGAAGCATAGCAGCTAAAGAAAGCCCCTCCTCTTCGATATACCAGTGACCCTTTCAATGAATTAGATCCCAGGGACAAAGAGGAGGAGGCCACCGCCGAGCCTGTAGAGGCTATGGAATTTGTATCTGTGGATAAACACGACTCGAGTAGACTATTGAAATTCGGGTCCCAACTAAAAGCAGAATTGAAGGAACAACTCATTGATTTTCTCCACCACAACTTGGATGTATTTGCATGGTCACACGCTGACATGACTGGAATCTCCCCAGACATAGCATGCCACGTACTAAACATCGATCCTACCAAGGCGCCAGTAAAACAGAAAAAGAGAAGTATGGGGGCAAAACGATCAGCAGCCCTCGATGAAGAAGTAAAAAACCTACTTGCCAATGACTTCATACGAGAAGCCATCTACCCAGAGTGGATTCCTAATCCGGTACTAGTAAGAAGGCTAATGGGAAGTGGCGAACGTGCATTGACTTCTCCAACTTAAATGACGCCTGCCCGAAGGATTGCTTCCCACTTCCCCGAATCGATCAGCTCGTGGACAGCACGGCCGGGCACGAACTCTTATCTTTTATGAACGCATACTCAGGATATAACCAAATTCCTATGCATGCTCCCGATCAAGACCACACTAGTTTCATCACTGACCGGGGATTGTACTGCTACAAAGTAATGCCTTTTGGACTTAAAAACGCATGAGCCACCTATCAGCGCCTCGTCAACAAGATGTTTGCAGGGCTAATAGGACAAACTATGGAAGTTTATGTGGATGACATGCTGGTAATGTCAAGAAAAGCTGACGATCACGTAAGCCACCTGGGCGAGATGTTTCAAGTACTTCGCCAATATGGGATGAAGCTGAATCCTCTAAAGTGCTCCTTTGGAGTATCATCAGGGAAGTTCCTAGGATTCATCGTCCATGCCAGAGGAATTGAAGCAAACCCTGAACAAGTCCGAGCTCTGAAAGATATCAGGATACCTTCTACCCGAAAAGAAATGCAAAGCCTAAATGGGAAGGTGGCCACCCTGGGCAGATTCATCTCTAAAGCAACTGACAAATGCATCCCCTTCTTCGAAGCTCTAAAGAAAGACAAAGGAAAGTTCGAATGGACTGATGAATGCTTAACAGCTTTCCTTAACTTAATCGAACACCTCCAGAGACCACCAGTACTCTCAACTTCGAACAAAGGCGAAGAGCTATACCTATACCTTGCTGTGTCATCTCATGCTCTAAGCGCCGCCTTGGTGAGAGAAGACAAACGCATGCAGTGGCCAGTATACTTTGTGAGCAAGAGGTTTACAGGGGCGGAAGCCAGATATCCTAAACTTGAGAAACTAGCATACTATTTACTAATCACGTCACGGAAACTGCATCACTATTTCCAATCTCATTCCATCAAAGTTCTGACCGATCAACCACTAAGGCAGGTACTCCATCGTCCCGACACTTCTGGGTGACTACTTAAATGGTGCATTGAACTAAGTCAATATGATATCACCTACCATCCTCGCACCGCCATCAAGGGACAAGCCATGGCCGATTTCATTGCCGAATTCACTACCAATGATGGTAAGGAGCAATCGGAAATAGCAGAAGACATCAAGTGGAATCTCTTTGTGGATGGTGCGTCAAACAAACAAGGCTCGGGGGCAGGTGTGGTAATAATCACTCCCAGGGGAAATAAGCTACACTATGCTCTAAGGTTGGAATTCGCTGCCACCAACAACGATGCAGAGTATGAAGCAGTGATAGCTAGATTAGAACTTGCCTTAGAAATCGGAGCCAATTCTTTGTGTCTTCATAGTGATTCTCAACTTATTGTAAATCAAATACTAGGAGAATTTCAGGCTCGAGAAGAACGACTCATAGCATATCTAAAGAAAACCAAGTTGCTTCTCGATCAATTGGATCGCTATTTAATCAAACACATCCCTCGGGAAGAGAACCAAGAGGCCGACGAATTGGCGAAGCAAGCTAGCATGAGAGATGGCACTATTTCCGGAGCAGTGGCCATCTCAAAGCAACTGACCCCAAGTTTCGAGCAGGTGAATCTGATAGCTACAATCAAAGAGGAAACTTGGAGGGCAGGCTGCCCGACAAGCATAACGAAGTCAAGAAAATCTTGAGGAGAGCTTCCCGCTACACAATACAAGAAGGCACCCTTTATCGGTGCGGCTTCTCTAACCCCATATTAAGGTGTGTCGCTGAAAGGGAAGCAAAGGAAATCTTATCCAGCATCCATCAAGGAAGCTGCGGAGATCACACTGGAGGGCAGGCTCTGGCAAAGAAAATACTCCGATATGGATACTTCTGGCCCACCCTAAACAAAGACGACTTAGATTTCGTCAAAAAATGTGACGGATGTCAGAAATTTGCGAAGATTCCACGGCTACCCACAACTGAGATTACCCAAATGACCAGCCCTTGGCCCTTTGCAGTATGGGGAATTGACCTGATTGGCGAACTGCCAATGGGCCGTGGCGGAGCCAAATATGCTATAGTGGCAGTCGACTATTTCACCAAATGGGTGGAAGCAGAACCCCTAAATAAAGTATCTTCAGCAAAAGTTATTAACTTCTTGATCAAAAATGTTCTATGCAGGTACGGGGTCCCACTTAAAATCATATCGGACAACGGACTTCAGTTTGACAGCGAGGAGTTCGCCAACTGGTGCTAAGAGCATGGAATTCACAAAAGCTTCTCATCTTTAGCCTATCCCCAGGCAAACGGACAAGTCGAAGCTGTCAACAAAATTCTCAAAACTCTAATAAAAAAGAAACTTGAAAAGTCAAAAGGCGCTTGGGTGGATGAACTTCCGACGGCACTTTGGGCCTATCGCACATCTTTCAGAACATCAATGGGGCATACTCCTTTCTCTTTGGCATACGGATCGGAGGCTATGCTCCCAGTTGAAACTATAGTGCCTTCCCACCGTAGGATCCACTATAACCCAGAAGAGAACGAGGAACTCCTTCACATGTCTTTGGATCTAATTGAGGAAAGAAGAAATGATGCAGCCCTCAAAGCAGCAGCTCACAAGCAAAAAGTGGCAGCGCAATACAACTCCAAAGTCAAGCATCGTAGCTTACAAGAAGGAGATCCAATCTGGGATGAGTCGTATGTAATCCATAAAGATCTCCACAACGGGGCTTGTATTTTGTCAACAGTGGACGGAGAGGTGTTCCAGAGGGCATGGAACATCCAACACCTTCGTCGATACTTTTCTTAACTTGTACTGCCCATATGAAGTGAATTAACAAAGAGAATCAGTGGACGTAGGCATTTTCATGCCGAACCACTTTAAAAACTTGTCTCTTTTTTAACTTGTTCCTTTGTATCTTGGCTACTTGTTAACTTTATCCTTTTCTGTTGAACAAAATCCTGTGCATATAGCATTTCCATTCAAGGCACTCCACAGCGCGACTTCACCTGGACAAGACCTAACAGGTACTATGCGAATCTATGCCCTCGCCAATGAGACACTTTTGCTCCGACATCCCTCTGCTGCGGGTTAACTCATTGCTCGCGACGGCCCTTAAAGCCAACTGTAATGAGCCGATTATAAGCCACCGAGAAGGCCGACTATAGCCGAGGCAGCTCATTACGGCGTTCGGCTCACCGGCAGCCGTGAACCTACTTTAAGCCCCAACATAAGGTGTGGCCAGCCAGGGG
Organism: Allium fistulosum; assembly: GCA_030737815.1. NCBI lineage: Eukaryota > Viridiplantae > Streptophyta > Magnoliopsida > Asparagales > Amaryllidaceae > Allium > Allium fistulosum. Next base: position 223,647,006 of record CM060905.1, read on the forward strand.
TAGTTCACGGTTGACGATCGACACCCACGCTAGCCGGCCATGGTAAATCGAATAATACCCACGATTATGGGCCATAATGGCCCGGGTAGTTACTGTGCACGATCTCGGCTCCGATGTGTCTTAAGTACGGCTGTGGTAAAAAAGATAAACTCCCCACGGAGGCGTAAGATGGGTGACAAAGGTCTCCAAGACCCACAGCTAGGGAAAGTGACTGCAAAACCCGTTTGCCACGAACTTAAGCATATCGAAGGCCTTCCGTGATTGGAAGTTTTACTGTTTCTCATATTTCAATTTTATTTAAAGAACTTTCCTCCTATCCTCTATAACGATCCCTAAAGTACAGGACACAAAATAGGAAGCGCTCGCTAATGGGAATAGGAACTCGCAACTGAATGACAGGCCACTCGGCCACATGCCATACTCAGTCATATAAGACATTCAAAGCAACCGTCTACAACTAAAACATGAAGGGCGGTACTTTCTTCTTTGGTGTATAAATACGTAGCTATAATTCATTCGCACATCACATTAACATTGCAAGGTATGAAATTACATTTTAAGCCAGAACTTGACATCAAACACGATCGAATCACAGGCATATGCACAGCTATACTTCTTATGCAACACATCAAAATAACGAAAGCATTCAAATACGACAGAATCAACCTAAGTTAAAAATTACACGCCACGAATAAAGTCGTTTGTTACAAGTAACATAATTACAGCCTAAAAGTTACGTTGCTGATTTGAGACTAACATAGACAGCAATGTCAAGTAAACAAAAAATATCCAGGTCAAGTCATGGAGTCGGCTGCATCGGAGCTGTACCCTTGTCCTGCTGGCCCTCCGGGATCTCTTTAACTGTGGAGTGGGAACTCTCAGCATGTTGACCAGAGGAAGTTGGTGCTCCGGAGGTCCCGCTTGTCCGATCAAGGAAAGAATTCATTAATTAGAAGCAACCAAGTTACGGAAAGCTAAAAGGAAAAACTTACCAGCATCTGCTCCTTGATCATCATCCTGTAACTGCACACCGACCTCCTCAGCAGCAAGCAGCCGCATACCCTCTTTCACCGCCACCTTCTCCTCCTTGGTAAATTGAGCCATAACCACATCCATCCTAAAGGCCACGCCGCCCTCCTTATCTACTTCGGCCTTAGCCTCCTCCTGGGCCCTGAGATAAATACTAGCGATCTCGGGGTTGGTCCCTGTCGTTCTGGTGCTGCCTGAACTGGAGGCACTATGGAGGACTCTCCTCGGTCCTTGGACTTCTTCTTGTCAGAATGAGTTTCTACTTTATGAGACATTATCTGCAACACGAGAAAAACACATTATTAGAACAAGGAGTGTAGAGATATAAACAGGCAAGTGCATACAGCCTAGAATTTCATTAGTAATTTAAAACATAAAGGGCTTAAGGTTCATTCGGCATTCAAACTCCCCAATCTCATTCGGTATTTCCAACATAAAAAAGTTCATTCGAAAGTTCAGGTCTTATAATTCGTTCGGCAATCAAACTCCCCATGGTCATTCGGGGGTCCAAGGCCTGGAATTCATTCGGTACTCGTGCTCTCCGATCCCATTCGGTAGTTTAATCATAAAAGTTCGTTCAGCAGGAGGAAAACCTCACTTGGTCCGGTGGTCAAGACTGGTTCGGTACTTGGTTGATTCGGCTATTTCAAACAGTCGAGTCTGGTTCGGTACTTGATTGATTCGGCTATTTCAAACGATAGAAGATGAACAGAGACATGAAGCCCATATTTATAGGCAAACAAAGATGACCGAACCAACTGGTTCGGCACGTAGGACCGAATAAAATGTCCAAGCTGAAACAAAGCACGACATATGATGGCATATGCCCCACTTTGGGGGGCAAATGTTGGGTGCGTTTCCACCACCACCGAACCAAAGGGAAGAAGGCACCACCGAACCACTCACCACCGAACCAATCCACTCCCAAGGCCTAGCTGAACCAAAACAAGGAAAGAGCCACCGAATCACATGCTACCAGACCAACATACCACCGGACCAGAGCTACCGAATCACATACTATCGGACCAACATACCACCGGACCAACATACCACCGAACCAACATTGCCAGGCCATATTACATCAGCCCAGGCCCACCAGCAGCTATATACATCTGAGACCCCTGCCCCCAACCTCACTCTATAAATAGAGGGGTAGGGGTACAACAATGAGAGACAAGTTTGAGAGTTCAAATACGGACAGAACTTTCAAACAACTTTCATACACTTGTAATCAAAGCTTTGTACTTGTAATCTGAACAGTAAAGGAGAATAACATATAAAGTGGATGTAGGCACATTCTGGCCGAACCACTATAAATCTATGTGTCTTTTACAGTTTAGTCCCTGCTTTTTATATATTTGCATTCACCACCCAAATCACTAAGAACAACATAAAATCGACTAAATCATACGACTTGGAGGTGTTTGCCCATTTTTTGCGCAAACAGCCCATTTCATTCCAGTTAAGTCAACTAGGACAGCACCTATTCTAGCTAAGTTATCTATGAAGAATGTAGTTAGACTGCACAGAATTCCTAGTAGCATAGTAAGTGATAGAGATTCCTTGTTTACTAGTGAGTTCTGGAAGAGTCTACAAGAGATTTGAGGAACCAAGCTCAAGATGAGTGCCGCTTACCATCCACAGACCGATGGACAAACAGAAAGAGTTAACAAAGTCATGGAAGACTTGTTACGAGCTTGTGTGTTAGATTTTAGGGGATCATGGGAAGATCATCTACACTTAGTCGAGTTTTCATATAACAACAATCATTAAACAAGTATAGGGATGGCACCGTTTGAAGCTTTGTATGGAAGGCCATACAAATATCTCGTTTGTTGGTTAGAGACCAGGGATAGGTTGGTTCTTGGTCCAGATTTGGTTAGAGAAGCTGCAGAGAAGATTGATTTGATTCGAGCTAGAATGAAGGAAGCTCAGTCTAGGAAGAAGAGTAACGCAGATAGAAGACGGAAAGAATTAGCGTTCTCAGTTGGAGATCATGTGTTTGTTAAGGTATCACCGATGAAGGGTGTGATTAGATTGGGGAAATCAGGGAAGTTGGCACCGAGATTGGTAGGACCATTTGCTATTGTAGAGAGGATCAGGAAACTCGCATATAGAATAGAGTTACCGAATAGTTTGGCAATGTTTTCCATGTTTCTCATCTAAAGAAGTGTGTTAGAGACTCGGAGTCTACTATAGCACCGACTATGTTAGATGACTTGGTAATAGGACCAGACTTGACTATAGTTAGAAAGCCAGCTCGGATAGTTGCGAGAGATGAGAAGAGGCTTAGAAACAGGACAGTCAGATTAGTGAAAGTCCAGTGAAATGACGATGAGAGAGACTATACTTAGGATACCGAGAGCGGGATTAGAGACGTTTATCCTGATTTATTTGATGGTATGTTTTACATTTATGATTGATGTGTTGTGTACCTTATCGTAATTTCGAGGACAAAATTCTTTAAGGAGGGAAGTCTGTAATGACCCCAATTTTAGTAACATTATTTAGTAACATTTAATTAGGTAAATTAAATGAAATAATGTAAAATGGTTAAGGGATTGATATTTGTGATTAGTAAGGGTGGTCGTGCCATGTTAACAAATGAACTAAGTAAATTGAAATGGAATAAAATGTTAGGAAATAGACAAGGGCAATATAGGAACAAGTATTATTCTTATACCTTAAACCCCTTAAGCCATAATCTGTACGTTTATTTCTACATTCACAAAACTAAAACCAAAGTAAGAGGTCGGCCACCATTAAGGGAAAACAAGAGAAAATAAGTGCACTGCCTTTCGGGCTTACGCGAGAAGGGTACAGAGCATGGCGAGTGAACACACGAGTGTGAACACATGACTTTAGGTGTTTATTAAAAACCATACATATATACAAGAAATATTTTTTGTATATTATATATATATTAGGAAAAGATCATGTATTAAATTGCATAAAAAAAGGAAATTACATGAAAATAAAAATGGCTAAGTAGCTATGAAAAGAGAAAGAGAAGAGCTTTGTTTATTTTGAGCCTAAAGCTAACTAAAGAGAGACTAAGCAAGAAGAGGGTTACATGAAACATAAGGGGTCTTTATACATGTATGAAACCCTAATTCATATTTTTGGGGAATGCCCAAATTGCCCTTGAGGTAGTGTGGTGGCCAAGTAATGATTAGTATCCCATAATCATCCATTAAGCGTGCAAGAAGATTTGATGGCCTTTTAGCATGTGCATTAGCCCTTAAGTGTACATTAAGGTAGGTGGGTAAGTGAGGTCCTCCATGATCATCACTTTGCATTATTTCCATCTCCATTCCTTTGTATCTTCTTTGTGCATGCATATATCTTTATGAAACCACTTGTAATTGAGTTTAGATTCCTACAAAATAATATAGAAATTTCCAATTAAATTTACTCAAATTAAAATATGCACAAAAATGACCATTTTGCCCCTATATGGAGATGAATATGTGACAATTTGAAAATAATTTGAATTTTGGTTTAAACAAGTTAAAATACCCAATATGATCATTTATTAAATTTAAATAGATTAAATATGGTGGTTAAAATATGCAAATTTACGTGCACATCAGAAGATAAAGCTAGGATCAAGAAGAAAGCTTAAGCAACAAAATCAAAGAGCAAATCTCAGCACCTTAATCTCAAAGCTAAGGTGAATAATGACTACATCTCATTTTTTTATTTTTTTGGTTTTAACGTTAAGCTGAATTATTTTGCAAGGTTATGCCATGTTTTTGAATGATTAAATGTTTATATATGCTTGTTGATGATTTATGCTTATTCATATTGGTTTTATGATATGTTTTAAGGTGAAAACCCTTTTTAATGACATCCAAATGCCTTGCGAAATTAGATTTAGATCAGAAATGATAATTTAGAGATGGGTTTCAATTATAATAATTTTCTGAATTAATGTGGATTTAATATTAATTTTCTAGTGAAGAAAATGATTATTTGAGTTTAAAATTATTTATGGTTAAATAGTGTATGTTTTGGGTCTGAAATTAATATATGTTAGAAAAAATATTAAAAATGATTTACTGGAATTTTTGTAGAATTTTCCTAAGTGTTTTAATAAATATATAAAATTATTTAAGGTATGGGACTTAAATATTTTATATAGTTATAAAAGGAGAAGGGGTATTTTGTAAATAATTTAAATTTTTTAATTCTAAAATTTTGGCAGTATTTTTAGAAAAGAAATTAGCAACCAATCATGTTTTGACAAACAAGGCAGGTTAGTTGAAAAGATTATTTTAAAAAGTTAAAAATCAGTTTATATATGCTTTTTACATGTTTCACTACTTTCGGCACCTGGGTTCCGACCGGGTACTTCCGCCTCCGTCACCATCAAAACCAATGCACATAGTATCAATGATTTGGTACATAGTGAAATGGAGATAGGCGGAAGGTATTAGGTCGAAACATGGGGTTCCGATGGGGTCGAACGATACTTTGCTTTTAAAAGAAAACGCGTCTACTTTGCTTTCGAAATGAATGATTTTTACTTGGTTGGCTTCCGACTGGGTCAAATTGATTTAAATGAATGGTTTCAAATGAGGTTGCGCCTTTTATTTTAAGTAAATTCTTTTGAAGGGGTCGAAACCCCTAGCTGCCGCTTTCTATCTTTTGAAGCAAATGGTTTCGAAAGGATACTTTGTTTAAAACTTAGCCGCTTCTCCAATACTTTCGAAAGGGTTGGTTTCGACACCACCACTTCTTTACTTAGGAATTGCTTATGAAAGAGTGCTTTTGAATTAAATGTTTTGTGACCCTTTTGTTCTATTGTAGGTAGAACCCAAAGGTTTCGAAGGAGATAGTTTTAAATGGTTTCGAAAGGTTTCCACATGTTTTACTTGAATCCAAATTCTTTCAAAAGGTTTGATGTTTTAACGCTTTCGAAAGGTTTAAAAGGAAGGTTTTTTCAATGTCTTTGAAAGGCAATGTTTAAATGTTTTAAATATAGGATGTCTAAGGTTTTAAAGCTTTCGAAGGAAAGGTTTTTTCAATGGTTTCGAAAGGTTTATGTAAAGGTTTCGAAAGGAATGTTTTGGCCTTTCAGCCTAGGTTATAAAAAGGGTTTACATGGTTTCGGAAGGGGTACTTTCAATGGTTTCGAAAGGGGTACTTTCAAAGGTTTAAATGTTTTCATCAACAAGGATTTGTGTAAAGTATATATAACATGGCAAGGTGATTTGAGTAAAGCATAGAGTATTTATTTTCCTTGTTTAAGCATGATTTAAAGGTTTTAATCAATTTGATAAGAACAGGTTTCCAAGGAGAATTTATGAGAAGATTATCCTAAGTAAAATGACTCGGATATTAAAATACCAGATGGGACTGGTATAGGGTCATGCCCTATACATTAGCAATTAGCCCCTAGCTAATTTAGTCCAAAAATTCCAGTGTGTAGGGCTTAGTCACAGGTAAGACTTAAATGATAGTTACACACAGAAAGGAATATATTTGTACAGAGATAAGTTATTGGTGAGCCTGCAAAACCATTAGGATCAGGTGACCTTTGGAGAAGTAAGTTAAGGACGGACCGTCCAGAAGTATGTCTAATAGGTGTTAGATAATTTGTTTAGTTTGTCTGGTAGGCCCGAGTTAGCCAAAGGTTAGTAGTAAGCCAAACAAAACTACATTTGGTTCAAACAGCTGGTCCATTTATTACATGTTTTGAGCATATATGATATTTGCTATTATTGATATAATCAGTTTGGTTAACTAGTTTTGGTTACAGGATTACGATTTACAAAAGAAATGTTTTAAAAGGATATTAGTAAGGGGAAACCCATTCCGCTAAGTGGCGTAGTCTCACTCAATATCAAGTAACCGAGATGTATATTATTATTCACACTAGGCTTTATGTCTGACTCGAAGTTTATGTTTTTCCCCTTAAACTCTCGGGTGCTAAAAATTGATTTGAGTAGGTTGAGGGTTGACGATTTTCAGGTTTTTAGTAGGTTGGCAAATAAAGCTTCCAGAGATGAGCAGGAGGCTGACGGATAGCTATTTAGGAGTTGCTGTTTTATTTTGTTTGATTCTGTTGTGTTGTATTATGTCAGTTATGACAATATAGTACTCTGGTCAACCAAGGGGGCATCATCATATGTCGCTCTTGGCGTATTTATGCAATAATTATATTTTATCTGAACCTGGGAAACGTTATGGGATTATGTAATCTGGATATGAAACTTGTGTTTTGAAATGTAATCAGAAATGTTGTATTTTTTAAATCTGTGATTTTGTTTCATGTTCAAGTGCTTCTGATATTATGGATACCATTAATGTTACCGTATTTGGTCATTGGAAGTTAATACTATAGGTGACTGTAGCATCTGTAGTGCTTTGCTTCGAGCCTCCAAATAGGGGATGTTAAAGGGACTTTCGGTAATACTTCTCTGATTATTCTTTGGACTTGTTATATAGAATAATATTGTGTGAAATTCTATATTATGGGGAAGTTAAGTAAATGGATTAGTGACATCGTTTGGTATGGGACATTGGTAATGCTATTCTAGTTATTCTATTAACTCATGGTATATAATATTATTGTGTGAAGTTTTGTATGGTGAGAATTTGAGTAAACGAATTAATAACACCGTCTGGTATGAGACATTCGGTAATATTATTCTGGTTACTCTTTTGACTTATGGTATATGATATTATTATGGGAAGGGAGTGTAGTTTACGAGGATTGAGTAAACGAATGATTAACACCAGGTGGTATGGGATAACTGCATGATATTTGTTTAATTACTTTTTGTAAATGAAAGACACTCTTATTTTATGGGTTAATGTCTAGAGGAATGGTCCATTATGTGCCAACTTGTGTTGTGTGTTGTTCATCTAGATAGACTAGAGTCCATCCTAGTTGGCTGATCTTGGGGTCAGGCCCTAGTTCTGTGGCATCACCTTATTATATGTGTTGTGTGCTAATATATAGATTGTGCGATGATGTGCCCCGTCGCCACACTAGTCAAACAGTCTGTTACCATTAGACATTAGGCTCGTGACTATAATGTATAGATGGACATAGCGTCACGACGACTGGCAGTAACTATGATTGTGGGTGTGCTTTGTGTTGTATGTCTCCTAGAGCCTAACCACTGGACGAAAGGGACCAAAAAGAAATTCTTTACTCCCTGATTAATATATTGGCATATGATTTTATGTATCGAAATTAGTCCCAGAATTCAAGTGATACGCGGCTATCATTTACTCCATTTTTCTTATTCTTACTTGTTGTGTGTTGTGCAACTCATATTTGGAATATGTGAGATTATATGATTATATTATATTATTTAGATACCCTTTCTAGACATCTATTTATAGGTGAGGACCTCTTAACCCACTGGAGTGTGATGTGTGATGTAAGGCACCTAATTGGATTATGTGACTTGAGATATATAGATGTACGATACCATGCTTATAGCACATCACTTGATTGTGTTTATTGATGGTTGATTCCTTTTCGATGTTATTGGTGTGTTGGATGATGATTGGATATTGATTGTTTCACCCACTTGATTATATGCCCGTTTGATGTGTTGATCGACTTTACATAGAGATGATTATCTTCTTTATGCATGATTTTGAGATTTGTTGATATTTGAGATAGCCCGAGACTCTTGTTTGTTTATACCATGCCAGATGATATTTTATATTGTTATCTATATTATAGATATAGTCTGACCTTTGTGTTATTCATATAATACTCGGGTCAGTCCGAGATAGTCATTACAGGTTCAGGGACGAAGAGGCCGGATTGTGATTGTTGGGTATAGGCAAAGGCTTGTTTATTAGTTGATTGGTGTACCATTGTCTGTTTTTGTAGCCTTATGTATATGGATGACGTTGAGATGTATGTATTAGGTTTAAACTTTTTTTATTTTTGAGATAGTCGGAGTTTGATCTGTTTTATATCCCACACAGACTCGTGTATATTTATGATTATATGTTATCGCTACGTGGATGACTCGATATTCTCTGAGATTTATTTTATATTGGGTATTGTTCTATCCTCGAAACGCACGTGTTTATTGATTTGTGCTAATACAGTGTACGTATAGGTGAGTTGTTTATAATTTTTTGAAATATGTATCGGTGTTATCTTAAGGGAATACTCACGTGTGACAGCCCAATATCGCCTCATTCTCCATATTATCAAACGGTATTACCTAGTAATACTCTTTGGTAGTATGGGTATAGAGGTGGGGTGTTACAATTGATAAAGGTACATAGTGCTGCACAATGAAATATAAGCAATAATAATCCCAAATATACGTATATGTGAAAGTGTAGTATCCTACTAGTCTATCTACATAACGTCATGTGCTATCCTATACATGCTACCTAGTCTACTTGTGGTGACCGCCCTCTACCATCGGCACTAATAGTATACAAATAGTGCACTACGGTAATGACCAGTCGATATAGGATGATCATTAGGATGAATAATAACAAACACAACATATAACCCGTCGTATATCTCAAAACGCATGTATAAAAGATAATATCACAGATACAACAAAAGTGATAGTAATAACAATGTGAACTAATCATCAGAGAATAATATCCATAGAGTTATACATCAAATGTCATAGAATATACAACAGGATCAGCTTAATAAACTATCTCAACAAATTGGAATAAGCAAGTACTACCATGAGCTCCATAGTATTACTCAACAGAAAAGCGTAGAAATCCATATATGTATATAATACGAGATAACTCTATCTAGCTTGTCCTCCGAGCAGCTAATGCATCACCTAGACCTATTATCCAATCTACTAGTTTAAGAGTACCCAAGATAATAAGAAGCATAGCAAAAAATCTTGGGTTAGACAATAGTCTGGTGTGAGCGGTCAATGAATCTCAAAATATTATACATGTAAATATGGTAAGGAACAAGAGTACACGAACCATACCTGACCTATCCCTGCAACCAAAGAGTTAACATATAACACTATAATATGCTACTCTACAATATCATAAAGGTGTTATACAACATAAAATGGTGGATGTCCAAATATCCCTATCTCTAGTATCTACTCCCAATGATATCTCTAAGTGATAGCCCACTAAAGAAAGCAACCATAGCATCCATCAATTAATACCCACTATCTCTCATCTTTGTGCCTTGAATATATGATAACTCGTATGGCCTCCTTACTGCTAGGAACTAATGGAAATTTCAGTTTTTGTTGTACTCTTGTATCACACGACCCAAAGCTTGATACATGTCTCGTAGCCCAAAGCTAGACACTAGACCCAAAGCCACTGGTTTAGGGTATACAGATCCCTACATGATCCATGGGTGTCTCCACTTACAATACCCCTACTTTGAGTACAACAAAAAAATACTCCAAGTATCAATGATTCCTTAGCACATTCACACCGAGCCCTCCTTTGCTCTATTTGGATTTCAAGCCCTTCTATTGCTCATTCTGGTTTCCATTATTTAGGAACCTACCACATTCGTCATTCTACAGCTCTCTCCTTTATCAAGCTGCTATCTTTGGTACCTACTCCCACCATGAGTCCCAAACCAAAGATATATAGCTTTCATCATGCGGTTACATTGCCATCCAACTTTAATGCGAATGAGCCAACACCTCCAGCATGATCTAGAGGACCTTCACTTCATTCTACAGAAGTTTCACCTTCAATGGACCAACCAGGACAACTCGGTACCGAGCTCTTCTTATCGGAGCCGACCTCTCCCCTTGGCAAATTATTGGCCAAGTTTCTTTCCACTCCTTCCTTGCTTTTAGTACTCCATGCCTAGATGCTTTGAACCTGACCTATCCATCCAAACAACTCGGTCCTCACTCCAAAGCACCCACTTCAAGTTCTAGAAAATAAGTCAGTATAGCCTTTAACCCTTAGCCAACCACCTATCCCTTGCCTTGGGTCACCACCACTAGCCTTATCCTTGAGTTTCCCCAAAACCGTCGAGCTATATGACCAACACAAACATACCAGCATCGTCATAAAAAAGTTGGTATCGATTCGTGTGCTTAATGTATTGGAATTCGCGACTTGAACCCCATGCTCTTTCCATAGTCCAGAGCGTCCCCTCTAAGTTTCCTCCAATTTTGATCGTCTTTGCCTCCGATTTGCCAAATTCACCAACCTATCTTATTAACATCCAAAACACTAGCAAACAACATCAAAGCACAACATACAATCATAGAATAACATGCAATTACATCCATTCAAATAAGCAATTCATTGAATTATAGCAACCAATCAAATTCTAATCCAAATCTAAACAATCAATGAACATATAAATATGAAAAGGATAGATTTCAAAGCCGTTTCTACAAATCATATTAGAATATCTCAATTTAGGTCATAGAATATGTCATTATGTGATTAAAGTTAAAAAAGGATTTTAGATCAAAAATCATGTTAAAATCTATAATTCTACCATATAAACATGCATAGGATAGTGAGAAGTCATACACCACTCATCAATTACCAAATTTAACCAATTTGAGTGTAGACCCAATATGAACAGCGATCAAAAGCAATGCAAACTAGCCATATCGATGATCTTTATCTTCTAGTCAATGATCTATTCACTAATCTTCAATTCGGTTTGATTAAGAGAGTAATTTGGGTGATTTTGGATGAATCCAGGGTTAATAGGAGTTTAGATCTGATTTGGGAGAGAGCGAAAAGTTTTAATTTGACTCTCCAGCCCCGCATTTATAGTAACTCTCGAATTAGACTAACGGGCCTATTTATGTGCTTAATTGATTACACACTAATTCTGGCCAGTAGTTATTAAAAATTAAAACAGACATAACTTTCTAAATGTAAGTCCATTTTTGTATTATGACTATTCTACGGAATGGAAAACCATCATCCTAAAGTAATGGAACTATTTTGAGACCCTAATTCGACTCCTGTCAAAAGTTATAGCCCAACAATGTTTTCAAGGTAAAAATGGTCATATAGAAATTCAAAAAAATCATATATGTGTACAATGTCCCAACAAGTCATATCCTAAAATTATAAAATCATACGACCTCATAGGAATAAAATAAAAATATTTTGCAATCCTCTAATACGTAAAATATTAGTCATTACATTCTCTCCCTTTAGGAATTTCGCCCCTGAAATCCCTAGACAAGCCAAAGATAAGCAACCACATGCCTACCAATCACAAGCAACCATCAAACATCTTAAACAAGTAGTCATGCAATCTATAGCATAGGTTAACTTACCCAAGCATGCAGAATACTAACAATATGAATTTTACCATTCAAAGAGCTTCAGACACATAGTCCTTATGCTCTCCTCGGTATCCTACATACAATTATCATCACTTTCGCTCCATTGTCCTTCACTGCTTTACCGACTTTCACCTAAGCTGTTTCGTATCATACCCAACAATATGAAGCAGTCTACGAGATCTGGAAACTCTGTTTCCCTTAAGCTGATCCAGTGTAATCATCTTGCCTGAGTCACGCACAACTTCCATAGATAAAAGACATGAAAAATTCTGCATGTCCACCATCTTCTGAGGTAAGTCGACCCCATATGCTAGCTTCCCAATCCTCTCAACTAACGAAAAAGGACCTACGAAACTTTTTGCTAACTTCCCCTTTCTACCGAATCAAACTACATTTTTCATAGGAGAAACCTTCACGAATATCATATCTCCGACAGAAAACTCTAAATCTCTTTGTCTCTTATCTACGTAGCTTTTCCAGTCAATCCTAAGCAGCTTTCATTCGTTGCCAAATGATCTCAATCTTTTCTGAAGTCTCTCTAATCATATCTGGTCCAAGTATTAGTTTCTCGCCCACTTTCCACCAACATAAAGGAGCATTACATGATCAGCTATATAATGCTATATACGGAGCCATACCAATACTCGATTGATAACTATTGTTGCATGTAAACTCTACCGGTTGTAGATGGTCATCCCACGATCCTCCAAAATCCATAATGCATGCTTGCAAGAGATCTTCCAATATATCATTTACTCTTTTGGTTTGCCCATCTATTTGCAGGTGATATGCTGTACTAATATGCAGCTCGGTCCCTAACGCTTCTTTTAAGCTCTTCCAAAACCCATTGGTGAACAACGGGTCTCGGTCGCTTACAATGCTCTTTGGCGCACCGTGAAATTCTACTATCCACTTTACATACAACTCTGTTAGCTTGGATGCCATTCTACTTGACTTAATGGGTATAAAACTTGCACTCCTGGTCAATCGATCCACTATTACCCAAATGTTATCATACCCTACTCGAGTCCTTGCCAGTCCATTAATAAAATCCACTCAAGAATATCTTGCGATTGTAACAATCCACTAGGCTTCTTTTGCTCTACCTTTACCAACTAACAATTCATACACTTCAAGATAAATGACCCAACATCCCTCTTCTTACTTTCCCAATAATAAGTTTGCTTCACATCTTGGTACATCTTGTTACCGCCGGGATGAATAGTCGATTTAGTATGATGATACTCTCGTAAAACTTCATCTCTTAATCCATCAACGTCAGGAACAAATAATCTTCCATCCTTACGAAGCCAACCTTATCGGTCGAGTTCGTCTAGCTTCATGTCTTCAGATTCTACTCCTCCTTCTATCCTTATTACGATCTCCACTAGCCTAGGATCTCGCTTCTAACTAGCACCGATCCTTTCAATTAGAGTAGGTCTAATCAATAAGTCTTGCTAACATCTCTGGTTCCAGCTCATAATGAGGTCTGAAATCATAACCAGCAATATACTCTATCTGCTTCCATTCCAAGAACATTTCTCCCAAACTAGCATGTCTTCTACTTAAGACTTCGGCGACTGCATTTCCTTTATCCGATGTATGGTAAATGCTAAACCATAAGAGGCCAAGAACTTCAACCACCATTGCTAATGAAGGTTGATATCCTTTTAAGAGAAAAGGTACTTCAAGGATTTGTGGTCCGTAAATAACTCAAACCTTTCTCCTTGCAAATAATGCCTCCACATCTTCAAAGCAAAAACTATCATCACCAATTTCAAATCATAAGTCAGATAATTCCTTTCGTGCGGCTTTAACTATCGACTAGCATAGGCAACAACTTTTTCTTTCTGCGTCAATACCGCACCCAATCCAGCACTATGGGCATTTGTGTATACTAGCAACTCTTCATTTCCACTTAGAATGGTCAACACCGGTGCACTCGTCAACCTCTCTTTTAGAATCACAAATGTATGCTCACACTTTGCATCCCAAACAAAAGCCTGATTCTTCTTCATCAAATTGGTCAACGGTGCCGCTATCTTTGAGAAGTCCTTAATGAAGCATCTATAGTATCCTACCAATCCTAGGAAACTCCTCACATCCGTAGCATTCTTGGGCTGGTTCCAATCTTAACTCGCTGCCACCTTCGTAGGTTCCACTGCTATACTTTGTCCCGTAATGACATGACCCAAGAATCTTACTTCTTCCCTCCAAAAGAGACACTTGGAAAACTTCGCTCTCAACTTGTGCTTTCTCAATATCTCTAGCACAATCCTCGAGTGCATCTTGTGCACCTTTTTAGTTCTAGAATATATCAGAATATCATCAATGAACACAAGCATGAACTTGTTCAATTGGTTTTTGAAAACCCAATTTGTGAGATCCACAAAGTATGCCAGAGCATTGGTCAATCCAAATGGCATCACCAACCACTTATAGAAACCTTATGGCATAAGAAATGCAGTAACAGGCACACTTTCCTTCGCTACTCTCAACTGGTGAAATCCCGTTGCTAGATCCATTTGAAAAAATACCTTCGCATCGTAAAGCTGATCAAATAAGTCATCAATACGTGGAAGTGAATACTTGTTCTTCTTCATCACCTAATTCAGCTCACGATAGTCCACACACAACCTCAAATAGCCATCCACCTTAATCACGATTACTACAAGTGCACCCCACTTAGATATACTTCATCGAATGAACTCTCTCCTTAATAGGTCATTCACTTGCATCTCTAATTCCTTTTGCTCTCAGGATGGCATACACCTCAAAGGTATAACTATAGGTCTGGCTTCCTTCACTAAGTCTATCTGATTCTTAATCTTTTTATGCGATGACAATCTAGTCACTTCCTTAAAGACATCCGGATACTCTCTAGCAATTGGCACAAATGACAGCCCCTCCTATTGAACCTCGAGCGAATATAGAAAGCTAATCACTGCCATTTGCCCTCCCACATCTTTGATTGTCACCAATAGATTCTCGTAATCAACTATCGCCGCATTCCTCTTTATCCAGTCCATTCCCAAGATAATCCCGAACCCAACTAAATTAAAAACAAAGCAATCATAAACAAAAGAGCATTCATGATTCGATAAGACTATGCCACGACAAACCATGCAAAGGTTAGTAGAGCCTCCAATATAGTTCGTCGCGATCAAGGGCCGGTCTACTATCTCCGGTCTCAATCCTAATTTGTGTACTAGATCACTACATATGAATGAATGTGAAGCCCCAGTATCAAATAAAACTCGAACAAGAACTTTACCAATAGAAATCATACCTTGAATAACGACTCCATTCCCCTTCTCCTACGTCAAGGGAGCAGTCGACGAAGTCAGGATTGCATCCAAAGCATAGGCTTTCACAACCTTCTTATCCTTAACTGGTTTCGGATAATCCTTCTTCAAATGCCCAGGCTTATCACAGTTGTAGCACTTTTTCTTACCGCTCACTTTGTAGTCTTTAATCAAGTGACCCTTCTCCTTGCACCCATAACAAGTAGGTTCCTATTTACCTTTTTTTACCATTCTTTCCTGGAGACTACTTCCGCTTTCCGTTCCACTTCTTCTTGCCTCTACCGTTTTGCTATGGTTTTGGCTCTTCCTTCTCCGTGGAAATAACCATAGTTGTTCTAGTCTTAGGATACAGATTATCATGATAGAGTGCTTTCTCAACTAGCTTCTCAAATGGCTCATTGATCTGGTCCACTAGCTTCTTTCTAAGATAATGATCTAGACCAATGATGAACTTCTCATTATTTCTCAATGGAGTGTTGATGAATGACATCTCTCCTTGCCTAAGATCAACAAATTTTCTGAACAATAAGGACTTTTGGGCAGCCAATTTGAACTTCTCCTCGAACCTTGTCTTAAACTATTCCTAACTGAACTGATCTTCAGGAATAGCAATAGTCACAGTGTTTCACTAATTCAAGGCCCGCCCGTCAAGTTGTATAGAAGCCAACTTTCTCTTCATGGCATCATTCACTTCCATATCACTAAAGATGTGCTCATAATTATTGTAACACCCCATAAAATTTAATAAGAAATTAAGTAATTAAAATAAGGATAAAAATGGAAATTTTGTAGTCGGGAATTGGTCACGAAAGTTGCACCATTGCGTCTGTGGTGATTTTGTAATCAATTTCCAAATATAATTGTTATCCATCCTTTCGATCGGCTAATGCCAAGATAGATTTGACGAACCAAACTTGTAAGCTACCGAGGCAAGAGACCCGGAGAGATACCGAAAAGTCCAGAAATCAACTACAACCAAAATCATGAGATAAAAACAAGGCCATCCCAAAAATTCCAAAGCATGATCCATCAAAGTGATGGATCGGTACTGATCCATCCCCATGGATAGTATCAATCCATAGAACCACTCTAAAAAAGCTCCAACTTCCTTCTATGCTTAAGTGTTGATGTTAACAACCCATTCCAAGCTTCATAGATTGATCGCCTATCATTTGTTATCGAATGCTTCAAGCAATGGAAATAAGCAACTTTACTCCTTCACCAATCCATCATTTAGACTTTGAAATAAGCTCATAACTATGCAACAAGATAGGAAGCATGAAGCAAACAATAAGTTGACATCATATAAGGCAACATGATTGACTTATAAGTGAATCTTATGGATAGGTACCGTTCCATGGACATGAATTGGTACCGATCCATAGTTGTTTGTTGACTTGGCCATGTTTTCTTGAGAGCAACCGCTGCTAGATAATAGAGATCGATGAGGAGGACATGGTGGAGCATTTTCTGCCAACCTACAACTATAAATAGAAAGCTAGGGGCTCATTTTGAGGATCCTTCACATCCTAGCAAATTTTACATAATTTCTTGAAATTGCCTGTGGAGTAGTACCGAACAATAAGAACGGCACCTGTAAATAATAGTATTATCAATAAAAATCTCAAGTGGACGTAGGCAACGGTTAGCTGAACTACTATAAACAGGTTTTATTTTATCTTTAATCATTTTCATTTACTTTTCTTCAATTTTATTCTCTACATAATTTTTTAGGTGTTGGTGTCATATTTTGGTACTAACATTTTGGTACTTTCACTGAGAATCGATTCTCAGTCTGTTTGGATCCATCGTCTACTATTGGATTGCCTAATCCAAGAGATAGATCCAGTTTTCTTTCTTTTTGGAATTTCTAGCTGCTTAGATTTTCAAGAATCTACACAAGATCTTTCTACAATGGCCCTCGGAAGAGACAGATCCACCACTTCACGTACTGCTGAAGATGTTGAGGAAGTCGACCCTTAACATGTTGCGAAAACTACGTAGCTAGAACCTGCAGATGTTCAAAATCTAACTGATGCAGTCACCAGAGTGGAGATGGACCGCATGATAAAATAGATGGAAGACAAGATACAGGAAAGCCATAATGATTTGAATGCGCACATGAAGCAGGCCTTGGATTTGCCAATTGACGAGCGATTACAGGAGAAGCAGGAGGGATAGAATGCCTTCTGGTTCAGAATTAGACATTCCTCATCATTGAAGCAAAGGCAGAGGAACGGAAAGCAGAAGATGCTCAGGAAGAATACCAGGAAGTCGAAACAAAAGGCGAGACCGAGTCACGGCCAAGGCCTATGGATCATTACCAATCCATCAAGAGGGATCGGTACCGAATCATCAAACGTGGGCACGAGTGGTCGACTCCTAGGTGATGGTGCTAGTCTGATTCCTAAACGTGCTGTAGATGGTTATAAAGTTGGAGATCGGGCAGGTTCTGCGGATCCGCCTTGAAGAAGTCATTAAACTACTAAACAAATGGTTCTCCCAAAGTCAGGGAAGCCTAGGTATCATGAAACAAACCAAGAGCATTTGGCGGGCCAAATACTTGGGGAAAATCATGATTATCGATATTCAATAGATCCACTTGAGCCGGATTAGACTGAAATGGTCAGGAGACTTATAAAAGAGAGCAAGCATCGGACTAATTACGAGTGGGGTTCCTCCCTAAGCCGAACTCCATTCACGAAAGATATCATATGCGAGGAATACTCGAGGAGAATGGAAAGATGGATCTGAGGCAACACTTGATGAAGTACGATTGGCATATGGACTCTGTTAGGGCTACTGATGTTGTATGATGTCATTGTTTCCCATTTTTCCTAGAGGGAGCGGAGACAATGTGGTTCACCCAGCTACCGTCGAGATCCTTATTGTCTTTCGAGCAATTGGCATGAAAGTTCATAGAGCAATTCCATATGCATATGACCCATCTAGAGGACGTTGTGTCACATTCCAACCTCTTCCAGTGAGTGGGAGAATCTTTGAAGGATTTCTTATACAGATTTTATACTGCATCAACGGAAGTGAGCAATGCTCAAGAAGGCATTGTGTTGATGGCACTGATTAGGAGGATTCATCCTAAGACTGGTTTTAGGAGGTGGTTGAAGATGAAACCCCCACTACCGATGGATATATTCTATAGAAAGGCGAATCAGTTCTTGTGCTTAGAGGAGGCAAGTATTACCATCGGGAAGGCTGACTCCGATCATTCGGCCGAAGTGATATAGAGTAATGTTGCAGTGAAATAGTCCGGAGGGAGTTCTGGAAATGTCGATGTTAATATGGAGAACTGAAGTGGTGTACATAGGAAGAACAACAGTGGAGCTCAAGACAAGAAGTTGGATTCAAGGCGACAGCCGAGAATCCTAAAGTTTGACGATTATACCCCATTAAACAACTCGATTGAGAATATATATTTGGTTACCTAGGGTAAAGAGTAGTACAGGAAGCCGACTCCCAGAGAGTTGACTTAAAAGGAGAAAAAGTCTGGCAAGCTCTGCAGATTTTACGAAATGCATAGTCACAACACCGATGAATGAGGAACTCCGGCTTGAGTCTCTCAATATGATTGTTGAGAAGCATGATGAAGCTGACCTGAGAGCAGTCGTGCAAGGGAACTGAGTTGCCCTATATTCGAATACCAAGGTCAGGACTCGGACTTTAAAAATTGGTGATCTATTTCTCAAACGAATCTTCCCAGGCCCTAGAAGCTTAGGCTCGACATAGGAAGGTCCGTATGCAATTGAATAGAAACTTGGAGGTGGCACATTCAAGCTAGCAATAGTGGACGGGATCTCACTCCCATGGGCTTGGAACAGCGAACACTTGTGATGCTATTTCACTCGAATGTAAATTTGTACATATCTAATCAAAGCTGTGTAACCAGACATAATCTGTAATTTCTTGTGCTTATAAAAGAAATAACTTCTGAAGCTTATAAATCTTTCTGTGCTTGACTTTACACCAGGATCGGTGACATATACTTAAATAAACTTGCATATGCAAAATGCAGGTGTGCCAGTACCCGGAGATAGGTGCCAACCAAGCTTCCGCGGTCGATGATCGGATGCACAAAGCTCAACCACACTTGGCGTCTGCAGAGATGCCAAACAACTCCTCTAACCAGCGACTTAGGGGCAGGAGTATAAAGGTTCAAAGGATGAATGAGACAGTTCTCCTTTACTGCTCATGCCCAGAGTTTGGCAGAGTATCCACACCTTGCCCAGAGCAGGCAGGACAAAAGATCTACGCTCGGAGATATGCAAGATTTTACTTACATCGATCAACGCCCAAAGTTAGGCATGATCGAAGACAAACGTCCTAAATAAGGATGTTTAAACCACTACCTTAAGTTGTTGGCTCTGGCCGCAGCCTAAATTTTGGCATGGTCAGAGTAGGTATTTCGGAGAAGGATGTCCAGAGAGACACCCGAAGATGAGTTACTTCGATTGAGTCCCAGAGATAGGCGCAATCACACTCGAAACACCCTTGAAATGGATATTGAATTAACCTTCAATGTAGTTGGGGTTCGTCCAAGTTCCGGAGTCAAACACAGTCGTGTACGGATATACACCCTGGTGACCATTCTTCACTCACAAGAGGCAGAACACACTAGTAACTTAATCCAATGATGATAATGAGAAGTGGACTGCAAAGACATTGAATGTAATGCATATTTCTCAAACACTTAGACACACACTAGACTTGAACGAAATAAAAAGTCGTTATTATTCACAATCAAAATAAGACTTGGAAGAAAAAGTACAAGTGTTATTGACAACTAGGCTGAAAGCAAAAGCGGGGGCTGAACCTGCACAAAACTGGCCTAAAAATAAAAGCTGGTTCCTAATGATATACGACCAAACGCACAAAGGAGATGGATGATCATTTCTTGGTCCTCTTCTTTTTCTCTTTCTTATTTATAGAAGACGGCTCCCTGGATCCCTCCGATTACTTCCTTATTCTTACTCTACTTCCTTTGCCCTTCGAAGATAATCTAAGTAACGTAGTAGTAGGCATGCTTTGAGTGCTACCAGTTATAGGTAGCATGACCGAAGCGAAAATGGTCTCGCCGGCATATTTTGAGATCTTCTAAGCAAACCTTCTCCAGATAAAGTACTGACCGTACACATCACCAACATATAATACAGTTTGGACATTGACATATGAAGGAATATCTTTTAGATTTGGAACAAACTTGATGCCTTTGAAATTAATTTTCGAAAATCGATGTTGTAATTCAGCTATTTGAGGATTTGAAGTGACTGGCTGCTCTGTTTCGATAAAGGGCTGCTCGATAGGCGCTTTATCGACTCTATGTCAAAAAGAATCAGAGGTAGTGGATTTCGATGGACGGTGAGAGTGCTGAGAAGTATGGGACGACGCTGGATTCTTGGTAGAGAGGGAAGAACGGGAGGGGTCATTGCGAAGGACATCGTCGTAGCGACTAGAGTGCTTTTCCAAACCCCTAGATGGGGGTGACCTTGATCTAGATCAACACTTAGATGATGAGTCATGTGTCCTATAGTCTTTCTCTCTGCTTCCGCGATCACAGCTTGAACGCTGGTTGGAATCAAAATCATGACTGTCTATATAGGGTCGTGTAGTTAGTTTACGCCTCGACTGATATTCCATTTGATCCTGAAATTCCTCATACAATCCACGTCGTTCCATGGAACTTGCGAATAAAATGAAGACAAATCAGCCTTGACAAGATAGAAACACAACATAAGTTTTGCAGAGTGCAGTGCTTGCATGTGTGTGTGCAAGTGTGTTAGTGTCCCCTCGATGGACCGTGGGTTTGAATTTTGCTGACAAAGGTAATCTCCCATGCTTCAGTGGAAGACACGTCTTATTGGAAATGAATAGGGGACCCAACATCCCTGATGCTCATATTGGCGAGGACAAAAGAGTCGATTACATCTGGGATTGGCACAAGACCGGTAAAAGGATTATCCGAAGCTTGTACAGGAGTTTAATGCAACTGTGGCTGGCGAAGGCGGGATCGGAGTATGATTTTTAGGAAATTTGATCTTAAGAGGTTGTTGGTCACCGCAACCTTCGCCTTCTTCACTATTTTCTCATGTTCCTTCGCCTTTGTATCTAATTTCCCCCTCTTTATTGTGCTTTTGAATGTTACTAATCTCGATCACTAGCCTTTGGACTGGGGGCACAAACAAGTGGTCTCCGTTATTTCCAAACGAGGAATCATCCACATCGCTATCGGTAGCTTCTAGAGCAAGACCAACACTACGATTGGGGTCTAAAAAGTTGTAGCCTCGTAAGTTTTCATCACTTAGAAGTGTCTTAGCCTATCTCTTCCTCTGGAATTCGATGAAGTTGTTGGAGAGTTTCTGCCAAAGTCACATTTCAAGGCCTGCATGGTACATCTACGAAGAGCGAAAAAGACTTTCAGTGATGGCAGAACTACGAAAAGGTCAAGAATAGAACTTACGAGGATACACCATCACTGTGCAAATCCAGGAGGGCAGCGAACGAAGAAGAATTCATCTTTGAAATAACTCGGTTTATTCCTGATGCTAACCATGATTCGGTAACCCCTGGATGGTTCTAAGAAAATGAGGGAAGGATTTCCTTTGCGATGCTTGAAACTGAATAAATATCGGATCTCTTGATTACTGGGAACTCGATCGAAGTGATAGACAAATATAATGAACAAACTATGAAGGAACGCGTAATTTTTCAGATGAAGCTGGGTTGGAGCCAGTCTTATAAAATGTAAAAATCGTCGAATGAACTGATTAAATGGTTGGACGCATCCTGCAAAGCACATATACTTATTTCATGTTGTATACCTATCCGGCAGATGGTATGCTCTATGATAGTGTTTTGAAACTAATACGTCTTCGAATGTAATGTCGTGCTTATCATAAATTCTCCTACGAGATCCTTCCTCGATCTTTGAAGCGATGAAATCAGCTGGTCATTTAATATAACTATGTCATTAAGAGTGTCAGGGGCAGGTTCGACTTTTGGGCCTTCTACGAGCTCTACTGGAACTTACAAAATAGTTTGTTCTACTTGTGGATTTTCTTGTAAAAGTGTAGGCTGCACCGGAGTTTGTTGTAAGGATGGAACTGTGGTCGAGCTTGACTCGATGTTTGATTCATCATATCTAGAAGTTGATGGGCCCACATCTTAAGCGAAGAGACGCTCGAAACGTCTATGACCCATATAACTATCAAAACTCAACACATAATTAATATCTGATTGATTAAAAGTCATGCCCTGTGCCATAGTGAAGATCTAGTGCGGTGTCGTGCAGTGTCAATTTCTGATATTGTGCAACGGTTCATTTACAAGTTTGAAGTTCATTCGAAGTGATCGTCATCGCTGACTGTCCTAATAGATCACATCGGCAACTCTACATTCAAGCTACCATATGATACGGGATATGTCATGAAAAAGAACTCGAACTTCTTGTGATATTGTACGATTACCAAAAATGAATCAAAGGCAGAGAGAAATTCACCCAAGGGTTGAATCGGTATCGATCCATGCCGTTGGCATGAATTTCTGCCCCAAATCTTTATCTCCCCTAATCCCTAACATAGCCGCCAATGTGAAACTCGTCTAGATTATCCATTAATCCATTCACTTAACTATTGAAGGTCTAAATCGAACGCTATGCTAAAATTCAAGTGTAAAGCACGGATCTGGAAATGGGTTTGAAGATGAAGTGGTGGTTCAGGCTCGAAGTGATGGCTCGGGTTCAACAGAGGCTCGGCAGATGGTGTCATGTTCAGATGAGGAATGGGCGGTGGTTGTTCTGGTGTTGGATAGTAGCGGTTCATGTTTGGAAGCAATGTGTTTTAATGGCAGATGAAATCTCCAAGTCAAGGTTTAAAACAAAGTGAAGAGGAAATGGGAAGGTTCAAGTATATAACCCACAAACCAAAAGAGTAAGCAATAAAATAGCCTACAAAACAGGCTATCTTTTCTCAATTATTGGATCGGTACCGATCCATAGCCATGGTTCGGTACCAAACCATGAAACAAAGGCAGTTGTGCACACCTGTGTGTATGTGTATGCGCATGCATGTATATGACTTCCCAAGAACGGGTATGTGCGTGGAAACATACCCAAGAATTTAAGTGTGTACGCATATGAAAACTTAACATTCAATTATTGGAATCAAAAGAAGGCAGATTCAAACTTCAAAGATTCGAAAAAGGAATCGGTTGAAAATTACCAAGCTCGGAATGACAGATCATAAGAGCACGCTCTAATTTTATACTTCCAGATGCTAGGGAAGCATGTAGTGAATGGCTATAGACACAACACTTTACCAAAAATGTATGGAAGAAGGATAACAACTATCTAAAGCATGAATTGGAGTTCGATATGGCAATCCCAACTTGTCTTGAGTCAAAGCACATTGTGTTTGAAAATAGATGTACTATGGGGGCAAGTGCTATCCAGCATTTTGACCGGCCAATGCCTGATTTGATGGACCAAACTTGAAAGCTATCGAGGCAAGAGACCCGGAGAGAGAGCCATAAAGTCCAGAAATCAACTACAACCAAAATCACGAGATAAAAACAAAGCCATCCCAAAAGTTACAAAGCACGATCTATCGAAGTGATGGATCAGTAACGATCCATGGAACCACTCCAGAAAAGCTCCAACTTCTTCCTATGCTTATGTGCTGATGTTAACAACCCATTCCAAGCTTATAGATCGATCGCATATCATTTGTTACCGATCGCTTCAAGCAATGGAAGTCAGCAACACTACTCCTTCACCGATCCATCATTTGGACTTAGAAACAAGCTCATATCTGTGTAATCAAGATAGGAAGCATGAAGAAAACAACAAGTCGACATTGTATAAGGCAACATGATTGAACTATAAGTGAATCTTATGGATAGGTATCGATCCATGGCTATTTACTGACTTGACCACGTTTTCTTGTGACCAACTACTACTAGATAATGGAGATCATGGATGAGGACGTGGTGGAGCATTTCCCACCAACCTACAACTATAAATAGAAGGCTAATGGCTCATTTTTTAGGATCTTTCACTTCCTAGCAAATTTTACATAATTTCTTGTAATTTCCTATTGAGTGGTACCGAACCATAAGAATAACACTTGTAAAAATGCAGTATTATCAATAAAAATCTCAAGTAGACGTAGGCAGCATTTAGCCGAACCACTATAAACATGTGTTGTTCTGTCTTTACTCATTTTCATTTACTTTTCTTCAATTTTATTCTCTACATAATCTTTTGGGTGTTGATGCCGCATTTTGGTACTAACAATAATATGTTGAAATCGGAGTTCAAACAGAGAAGTTATGGACGTTTGAAGTTTTCGAATTTAAAATTTAAATATTTGAAGAATTAAAAATGTGAAGTATGAAATTTGAATTTAAATATTAGTTAATGTTAGTGGAGACTTAACATTTAAGTAAATGTTAATTATAAATTAGTTAACATATAAATTAAATAAGGTATTAAGTGGCTATGGTAGGGTCCGCCTCTTTCTTAGGTGAAGTATTAAGTGGCATAATTGGATTTCTTACGATGTCATTGTGGAAGAACTATGTAGGGCCCCGCTTTAGGTTTAAGCCTTAAATGATGGGGATCTACCTATTTTAAAGGTTTTAAATGATTAGAGTCTGACTAAATCCCATTAAAAAGATATTAAGTGGTTCAGGTGCTTCCACTTACATTGAAAATGCTAGTTACGATAGAGTTGTATAGTCAGGCTGGAAGAACCTTTGGTCTTATAGTTGACTTTAGTGTAGTCACAATGGACGAGCATAGGGCTTACAGTTGACTTTTGTATAGTTGGACTGGAAGGGCCTTCGGGCTTACAGTTGATTTTAAACGTATGTTATATAGTTGGACTGGAAGAGCCTTCGGCTTCCAGTTGACGTAATGATTTTAATACAATAGGCATATTTCTTATTTACATAATACTACCTATGTACAATTATGGTAAAACTTGAGATTTTCATATTACCGGACATTTGTTGTTCTGATCCACTCCTCATTACAACACAGTTTAGAGAGAGTAATTCTGATTTAGGAGACGAAGGTGGAGATGAAGTCTTGTGGCAGTTATCTATCTATTTATGTATTTTTATAGTACCCAGTTCAGATAGTTATGTTAATTTGAAATATTGTACTATGGAGGCTTTATGTAAACATGTAATATTTAACATGTTATGTTTTTGAAATGGTTTTCTTTATGAAATGGGTACTTGTTCTGATATTATATTTTATTCATTCTGCTGTGAGATTCTGAAAGTATAGATAGATAGCTCTGTGTACTTTGTGTTGTTTTAAATTTTATCAACTTAACAACTCGCCTTGAGATGGGCCTGAGGTTCGACTGGTTTTTGTTTGGTCGAAATTAGTTCCATTTCGGGGCAGGTTGTTACAAGTATCAATCCAATCTTGCACTTCTATGGCTGATTCCATTCCACAAAATGGCTTTCCTCCCAACGTAGAGTAATCTTTGCTCAACTTATCGAAATCAGCCCTACGTGCTTGCACGGGAGCACCTCTACCAACAGCCATACCGGGAGCATTCCCCATCACCGTTGCCATCATAGCATTGAACATAGCTTGAAAATCAAGTGTAGCTGCTCCTGATCCTGCTCCTTCTTCAACTCCTAAATCAGATCTCACAGTATTCCTAGCATTCCGGCTCATTCCTATCTGTAACAAGAATGATCAGTCTCTCATAAAGAAAACTATGTCCATAGTGCTCATGCGCATGCAACTTATACTATATAATATTATTATATAGTTTTGGAAAACCAAAGTACATAACAAGTATGCACTCTCTCGTATATATACGCACACGCTCTCGATCCAGTATAAGGCAATAACATCTTCCCTATCTCTACTAGATCACGGTACCAACTTCGGTTAATCGTGTAACCAACGCTCTGATACCAAATGTGATGACCTCCCAATACCACCGATACCAATCGTATACAAATAGTGCGCTGAAGTCGTGCCCGGTCAATATAGGACAATCATCGGGTTGAATAATAACAAACATAGCATATAACATATCGTATGTCTCACAGCGCATGGATAAGATATAATATTAGAAATACAACAAAAGAGATAGTAATAACAATGTGAACTAATTACCAGAAAATAATATTCACGAAGTTATACATCAAATATCATAGAGTATAAAACAGGATGAACTCAATAAATTGTCTCAACACATAGAAATAAGCAAGCACTGCCACGAGCTCCACAGCGTTGCTCAGCAAAAAAAGCATAGAAATCCATATATGTATATTATATGAGATAGCTTCTTCCAGTTCGTCCTCCGAACAACTACTGCATCACCAAGACCTATTATTTAGTCTACTCATTTAAGAGTGCCCAAGATAATAAGAAGCAAAGCATAAATCTTGAGTCTGACAACAGTCTATTGTGATCGGTAAATGAATCTCAAAATACTATATAGGTAAATATAGTATGGAACAAGAGTACACGAACCGTACCTGAGATGTCCCTGCAGCCAAGGGCTAGGACACAAAATTATAATATGCTACTCTACAATATCATAAAGGTACTATATAGCATAGAATGATGGATGTCCAGATATCCCTATCTCCAGTACCTACTCCCAATGATATCCTTAAGTTGTAGCCCACTAAAGAAAACAACCAAAGCAACCATAGCACCCATCAAGCAATGCCCACTATCACTCATCCTTGTTCTTGAATATATGATAACTTGTATGGCCTCCTTACTGCCAGAGACTAATTGAAATCCCAATTTTCATTGTACCCTCGTATCACGTAGCCCAAAGCTTGATATGTGTCTCATAGCCCAAAGTTAGACCCAAAGCCACTGGTCCAGGGTATACAGATCCATACATGATCCATGGGCATCCCCACTTACAATACCCCTACTTCGAGTAAAATTGAAAACACTCTGAGTATCAATGATTCCTTAGCAGATACACATCCAAGCCCTTTTTTTGCTCCATTCGAATTTATAGCCCTTCTATTGCTCAATCCAGTTTCCATTATTTATGGACCCACGACGTTCCTCATTCTACGGCTCTCTCCTTTATCGAGCTGCTATGTTTGGTACCTACTCCCACCAAGAGTCACAAACCAAAGATACATAACTTTCATCATGCTGTTACATCGCCATCAAACATTAATGCGAATGAACCAACACCTCCAGCACGATCTACAGGATCTCCACTTCATCCTCCGGAAGTTTCACCTTCAATGGACCAACTAGGACAACTCGGTACCGAGCTTTTAATGTCAGCGCCGACCTCTCCCCTTGGCCAATTGTTAACCAAGTTTCTTTCCACTCCTTCATTGCTTCTAGTGCTCCATGCCTAGATGCTTTGACCCCGACCTATCCATCCAAACAACTCGGTCCTTACTCCAAAGCACCCACTTCAAGTTCTAGAAAACAAGTCGGTATAGCCTTCAACCCTTAGCCAACCACCTATCTCTTGCCTTGGGTTACCACTTCTAGCCTTGATCTTGAGTTTCCCCAAAACCGCCGAGCTATCTGACCAACACAAACATATCGGTACCAACATAAATAAGTCAGTACCGACTTGTGTGCTTAATGAATTGGAACTCATGACTTGAACCCCATGCTCTTTCCATACTCCAGAGTGCCCTCTCCAAATTTTGTCCATTTCCGATCATCTTTGCCTCGATTTGCCAAATTCACCAACCTATCTACCTAACATCCAAAACACCAGCAAACAATATCAAAGCACAATATACAATCATATAATAATGTGTAATTACATCCATTCAAATAAGCAATTCATAGAATTATAACAATCAAACAAATTCTAATCCAAATTTAAACAATTAATGAACATATGAATATGAACAAGGTGGATTTCAAAGCCATTTTTACAAATCATATTAGAATTTCTAAATTTAGATCATAAATATATGTCATCATGTGATTAAAGTTAGAAAAGGATTTTTAGATCAAAAATCATGTTGAAATCTATAATTCTACCATATAAACATGCATAGGATGGTGAGAAGTCATTAACCAGTCACCAATTACCAAATTCAACCAATTTGAGAGTTGATCCAATATGGAAAATGATCAAATGCAATGCAAATTAGCCAAATCGATGATATCTATCTTCTAATCAATTATCTATTCACTAATCTTCAATTCGGTTTGAGTAATTTCGAATATTTTGGATGAATCTAGGGTTAATAAAAGTTTAGATCTAATTTGGGGGAGAGAGAGAAGTTTTATTCTAACACTTCAGCCCTCTATTTATATTAAATCTTGAATTAGACTATGGGCCTACTTAAGTGTTTAATTAATTATACACTAATTTTGGCCAGTAGTTATTAAAAATTAAAATAAACATAACTTTCTAACTGTAAGTCCATTTTTTTATTATGACCATACTACGGAATGGGAAACCATTATCCCGAAGCAATGAAACTTGTTTAAGACACTAATTTGACTCCTAACAAAAGTTATGGCCCAAACAAGGTTTTTAGGGTAAAAAAGGTCACATGGAATTTCGGAAAAAATCATAAATGTGCAAAATGTCCCAAAGAGCCATATCCTAAACTTATGGAATCATACGACCTCATATGAATAAAATAAAATATTTTATGATCTTTTGATACATAAAATAAGGATCGTTACACTACTCATGTAAGAGTACCCAAGATAATAAAAAGAAAAGCATAAAACTTTATGTCAAACAAATGTTCAGTATTAATGATATACAAATTTAAAACACTATAAAACTCAACATAGTAAAATATAGGACAAAGGGTTTGGAGAATCATACCTGACATGTCACTACGTCCAAAGAGTTAGAACACAACAATACATATTAATATACTATCGTTATCATATGGGTGTACTACAAGTCAAAGCACAATATCGGGTGTCCAGGCATCCAATTCAATAATATCTACGTCATGTAACATCCCTTCCCTATACTAATAAAGCAAACATATCAAATATCACATCCATCAAACAATTCTCACATCACTCGGTTAAGTGTATCGGATATATGATAGCTCGTATGGCCCCGTCATTATCAAGAGACTAGTAAAAAAATCTTAATTTCTTGGTGCTCGGATCAATGCCTTTTTGTAAGGTTTGGAACTAGACTAGTATCACAAAGTCCAGGGTAAGGCAGATCACATCAAATGATAAGTATCAACATAAAAAATCAAGGTGAGAAACCTCACAGACCCACTCTTCACGTGCATGCTTGAAACCTTTGAGTATCAACGATCCCTTTTCACATGTCTTCGCAGTAGAATTCATCAACGTTCCATTCCATTCATCTCCATAGTAGAACACTTCATCGTTCCACCCACAAGTTCCCCACATCGAACTTGTCCTTATGGATCATCATCTTGACTTCCACCATCGATCCGACAAAGCATGGAGCATCTATAGAAACCCATCATAAGTCGTACAGTCCCTACATCAATGTCCCGAAGCAACCTCTCCACTTTCCTACATAAAACCCAAAGTAAGACTAGAGTTTTCCTGCCTAAAATTCCCATCGTTTTCCCCATCGTCGAATAGATCACTGTAACACCCGTATCTTGAGGCCAAAAGCTAAGCGCTACATATGCTGCAGTCATCCATAGTATTAACTTCTGGTGACAAAATACGGTAATGCTAATGGTATTCATAATATCAGAAGCACTTGAATATGAACAAAATCATAGATTTCCTAAAACAACATTTTACTGATTACAACAAATTCATATCCAAGTTACATAATACCATATTGTTTCCTAGGTAAAGATTAATTATAATCATTATTAAAATACACCAAGAGCGATATATGACGATGCCCCCTTGGTTGATCAAAGAAATATAGTCATATCTGACTTAATACACAGTGGAAACAAACAAAATAATTTGTAACTCCTAATTAGCTATTCGTCAGCCATCTGCTCATCTCTAGAAGATTTATTCACCAAAATTTATAAAACCTGAAAACCTTAACCTTCAGCCTACTCAAATCAATTTTGTGCACCCGAGAGTTTAAGGGAAAATAAAAACTTTGAGTCGAACATAAAGCCTGGTGTGAATAATATTGTTCATCTCGGTTTACTGATATTAAGTGAGACCACGCCGCTTAGCGGAACGTGTTTCCCCTCAATAATATCCTCTTTAAAACATATATTTTGCAAATCCTTTCCTACAACCAAACCGGTTAATCAAACTGATATAATAATGATGATAATAGCTAAGTCCGTTAAGCTATAATCATGTAACTAATGAACTATCTATCCACAAGTTATAAATGGACTATCTGTCCGATAATTGGACTGACTGCCCGCAAACTGGACTAACTATCCGCAAACTGGTCTAACTGTCCGAATCATTTCCTTAGGTTTAACTAGCCTTCATCTTTTTTCTTGAAGACCTTTTCAAAATGATTTAACCTTTTAAATCATACTTATACAAGGAAAATATATTCTTAGCTTTACTTTAAGCTATTGTGCCATTTTATATATACTTTACTCAAAATAATGTTGATGAATTTTAATGAGGATTAGCTATCCTTCCAAAACAAGTTAAAACCTTTTTTAACTTGAAAATACTTAGGCTATATTGCCTATTTAATACATTCGAAATTTTTGTTTAAAATCTTTAAACAACCCTTTCGAAACCCTTGAAGGTAACCCCTTCGAAACCATTGAAAATAACCATTTCGAAACCATTAAAAGCCTTTCCTTCGAAAGCTTTAAAACATGCCTTCCGAAAAGATTGGACAAACCTTTCCTTTCTTTTCTCCGAAAGCTTCAAAACATTAGACATTCTCCTTTAAATCCTTTAAATATTTCCTTTCGAAAACATAGGAAAAACCTTCCCTTTCGACCATGTTGAAACCCTAGGGAACCACTCCTTTTGAAACCATTCATTAAAACCTTTCGAAAGCATCAAAACTCAACTCTTTCGAAAGCTCTTGGGTTCAATTTAAAACATGTGGAAACCTTTCGAAACCATTCAAAAATTTACCCCTTCAAAACCTTTGAAAACTGTTTCGGTCGAAACCATTTGGATTATGCCCTCAAATAGAGCAAAAGGATTAGAAATCCATTAAAGTCGAAAGCATTTGTTTCAAAACCATTTAAAACTGTCTCTTTCGAAACCATTTGGGTTTTACTTCAATCATAGAAAAGGGTCTTTAAAACTTTTAAGTTGAAAGCATCTGTTTCGAAACCATTTCCTAAGTAAAGAAGTGATGGTGTCGAGACCATCCCTTCGAAAGCATTGGAGAAGTGGCCAAATTTTAGAAAACAAAGTACCCCTTCAAAACCATCCAAGTCGAAAGGTAAAAAAAGCGGCAGCAAAAGGTTTCGGCTTAGTCAAAAGTAGTTATTTAAAAACAAAGGAGCAACCCAATCGAAACCATTTCCTTTAAATCCATTTGACCTAGTCAAAAGCTAACTAAGTCGAAAGCTACTTAGTCGAAAGCCATTTAGTCGAAAGCAAGCAGGCGCATTTTTAATTTAAAAGCAAAGTAATGCCTCAACCCCTTCGGAACCCTTGGTTTCGATTTCGTACCTTCCGCCTACATCCAATTCACTACGTACCAGTTCCCTGATACCATGTGCATTGGTTTCGACTATGTCGGAAGCGAAGCTAAGGAGGCGGAGCCGGTGTCGAAAGCATCGAAACGGTGAAAAACATGTAGCAAATAGTTCTTTTCACCTAACCTGCTTTACGTATCTTATTTTGATTGGTTGCCTCTTTTCTTTACCACTAAAAAGTGCTGCAGTTTTCAGAAGTAACTATTTGAATCATTTGCAAAAGGCCCCTTCTCCTTTTATAAATATATAAAACATTTAAGTCTCATACCTTAAATAATTTTATATATCCATTAAAACGCTTAGGAAAAATCTACTAAAATTTCAGAAAATCTTTTAATATGTTTTCCAACATATAAAAATTTCAGACCCAAATCTATTATTATTTAGCCGTAAATAATTATTAACCCAAATTAACATTTTCTTTACTAGAAAGCTCATATAAATTTCATAAATATTCAGAAAATTCTAAAAATTGAAACCCATCTCTAAAATATCATTTATGATCTTTACAAAAATTTGCAAGGCATTTTGATGTAATTTTATAGGGTTTTCACCTTAAAACATATCGTAAATTCAATATAAACAACCATAATTCATCAATAAGTATATATAATTATTCCATCATTCAAAAACATGGCAAATCAATGCAAAATATTCGAAATTCATCTTAAAACTAAAAATAATAAAACTTTGAGATGTAAACATTATTCACCTTAGCTTTAGAGATTGAGAATTGAATGGATTTGATTTGAAATAGCTTCTTCCTTAGCTTTTCTTAATCTTCTTCCTCTTTCCCTTGTTAATGATAGCCGGCCTCTAAATTTTTTTTTTGAAAATGAAAAGTGAACGTGTATAGGAATACATGGCCAAGTTTTAGGGATATAGGAATGGCTCTTTCCTATTTTACCCCTCCTCTATTTCAATTTAACTCTTATTTTAATTCATAGGTTAAATGGCATGGTTACCCTTTGGTTAAACCAAATCTCAATCCTCTAATCAACACGTTATTTTATTTTATTTAACTAATTAGATATCCTAAATAATGTTAACAAAAATATGGGGTTTTACAAACTCCTCTCCTTAAAGAATTTCATCCTCGAAATTACGATAAGGTACACAACACATCAAATAAGAAGGTAAAACATACCATCAAATAAGTCAGGATTAGTATCTCTAATCTCGTTCTCAATCTCCCAAGTACAATCCCTATCATCGTCGCTCCACTGGACTTTGACTAAGACCATCTTGGTTCTAAGCCTCTTCTCATCTCTCGCAACAATACAAATAGGCTTTCTCGCTACAGTCAAATCTGGTTCCACTACTAAGTCTTCTAGCATAGTCGGTGCAATAGTAGTCTCCGGGTCTCCAACACAGTTTCTGAAATGAGAAACATGGAAAACATCGTGGACTTCTACTGAACTGCTTGGTAACTCAACTCTATATGCGAGTTTCCCGATCCTCTCAATAATAGGAAAAGGTCCAACGAATCTCGGTGCTAACTTTCCTTACTTTCCAAATCTAATCACACCCTTCATCGGTGATACTTTGACAAAAACCTGATCTACAACTGAGAACTCTAAATATTTCCGTCTCTTATCTGCATAACTCTTCTGCCTAGACTTAGCCTCCTTAATTCTAGCCCGAATGACCTCAATCTTTTATGCAGCTTCTCTGACCAAATCTGGAACAAGAACCAACATATCTCGGTCTCTAACCAACATACGGGAGATTTGCATGGCCTTCCATACAAAGCTTCAAACGGTGCCATCCCAATACAAGTTCGATAAATGTTGTTATACGAAAACTCAACTAAATGCAGATGATCTTCCCATGATCCCTCGAGATCTAATACGCAAGCTCTTAACAAATCTTCTAAGATTTTGTTAACTCTTTCCATTTTCCCATCTGTCTATGGATGGTAAGCGGCACTCATCTTGAGCTTGGTTCCCTAAACTTCCTGTAGACTCTTTCAGAACTTGCTAGTGAATAAGGGATATCTATCACTTACTATGCTACTAGGAGTTCTATGCAGTCTAACTACATTCTTTATGAACAACTTTGCCAAAACAGGTGCCAGCCTGGTTGACTTAACTGAAATGAAATGGGCACTCTTGGTCAGTCTGTCCACTATAACCCATATACTTTCATTTCCCCTGTTCGACCTTGGCAACCCACCAATAAAATCCATAGAAATAGAATCCCATTTCCATACCGAAATATCTAATGCCTGAAGCAATCCAATTGGCTTCTGGTGTTCGGCCTTTGCCTGTTGGCAAATTAAGCACCGCTTTACCCATAAGCCAATATCCCGCTTCATACCTTCCCAGAAGAAACTCCTCTTCATATCCTGATACATCTTAGTACCTCCTGGATGAATAGAGAACTTCGAACGATGGCATTTCTCTAAGACTTCTTTCCTTATGCTTCCCACATTCGGAACACATAATCTTCCTTTCTTTCTTAACCTCCCATTCTGGTCAAGACTGAAATCTTTCAAGTCATCGTTCTCGGTTCCATCTCTTAACTTCCTAATCCATTCAGCTAATACCGGATCTTCTTCATGTTTAGAAGCAATTCTTTCGATCATCACTGGTCGAACTTCCAAACAAGATAATACTACTGTTTCCCCGCTACACCCAGCCTCAAATCTCCACTTCACTCGGCAATCTGCTAATGCTTCCAAATCTTTCCACTCGTAAATCTTTGCTAATACGACATTCTGATGTTTCTTGCTAAGTACATCTGTAACCTTGTTGCCTTTCCCCGGTGTGCACTCAATCCCAAAATCATAAGCAGCGATAAACTCTAACCATCTCTACTGTCTCATGTTCAGCTCCTTCTGAGAGAATAAATACTTCAGCGACTTATGATCTGTATATAATTCAAACCTCTCTCCCAAAAGGTAATGTCTCCACACCTTCAATGCAAAAATCACTGCAGCCAATTCCAAATCATGCCTCAGAGATCTGACCTCATGCGGTCTAAGCTATTTAGAAGCATAGGCAAGCACTTTACCTCTCTGCATCATCACAACCCCTAATCTTGTTCCATACGCATTTGTATAAACCACCAAATCCTGATTCCCTTCTAGAACAACTAACATAGGTGCATGGGTCAATAAGTGTTTCAAACTCTAGAATGCTTCCTCACACTTATCGGTCCTCACAAACTTTACATCCTTTCTCGTTAGCTTGGTCGTTGGTGCCGCTATCCGCGAAAAATCCATAATGAACCTCCGATAATAAACAGCCAACCCTAGGAAACTCTTTATCTCCATCACTGTCTCGGGTCTCTTCTAACTATTCACCGCTTCAATCTTAGTCGGATCTACTGACAACCCTTTCTCTGAGACTACATGACCCAGAAACTTCACTTCCTTCTTCCAGAATTGACACTTCGAAAACTTCGCCTTCAGCTGATGCTGCCTCAGCGTCTCAAGCACTACTCTAACATGAACTTCATGCTCTCTTTCATTCTTAGAGTATATCAAGATATCATCTATGAAAACCAATACGAACCAATCCAAGTGCTCTCGGAAAATTCGGTTTATCAAATCCACAATGAAAGCCGGCGCATTAGTTAGTCCGAACGGCATAACTAACCATTCGTATGACCCATCTCTGGTGCTAAACACCGTCAAAGGTATATTATCCTCTGCTACTCTTAGCTGATGGAAACCTGTCGCTAAATCCAACCGCGAGAATACCTTGGCTCCACTCAACTGGTCGAACAAATCATCAATCCTCGGTAATGGATATCGATTTTTTATCGTCCTCTCATTCAACTTACGATAATCAATACATAGCCTTAACGATCCACTCGGCTTCTTAGCAAACACCGTGGCTGCTCCCCAAGGCAAACTACTCGGCCTGATGAAATTCTTGCCTTCTAAATCCACCAACTGCACCTTTAACTTCCTCATCTTTGTAGGAGTCATCCTTCTCGGTGACCTACTCACTGGTTCTACTCCCAAAACCAAATCTATCTGAAACTCAATGGCTCGTTTCGGTGGAAATCCAATTACAGGCTCAAAAAAATCCATGAATTCTCTAACCACAAAAACTCGATTCAACTCATCTTCCAACTCCATAACACCCAACAAAGCATTCACCTCACGGTTAGAACCATCTATGGTATAAGCAATCTGATCACTACAATTAGGGTGTCTAAGCGATATTTTCCTATCTTGGAAAAATATCCTAGCATCGTACTCACTTAATCATTCCATCCCAAGATAATCCCAAACCCCAAAAAATCAAGCACATGCAAATTGCAAACAAAAGTATGACCTAACAGGTCAAACTGGTCATATCTCAACCCTAGAGTTGCATACCCTTCTATTGGATTCGCAGCCCGCTAAATATGTAGGTTCTAGGTTAAGTTTATTTATCAAACATCTAGATATAAAAGAATGCGATGCACCAGTATCAAATAGAACGCTAACAAACATACCATGAATCTGAAGCGTACCTCCCAAAACTTCCTTTCCTTTCTCCTGAGCTGTTGGCTTTGAAGTAGCAGGCTCCAATGCATAGACCTTGCCCTTTCCATCCTTAGCGGGCTCCTTGCACTGGTTCTCATAGTGGCCAATCTGGTCGCAATTGAAGCATCTGACATTCTTCTTCCTGGATACCTCCTTTGCCTTTCCATCACAATACTCATTAGCAAAGTGCCCCTTCTTGTCGCACTTGAAGAAAAATCTCTAATTTCCCTTTCTTAGCTACTCCACCCTTTTGAGCACCCTTCTTAAGAAAGAACTCCTCTTCTGATTCTGCCCAACCAGGACTTCTTTAGCCTTACTCTTCTCTAGAGAATCAAGAATCTCCTCATGCCTTAAGGCCATCTCCACCACAAAGTCAGAAGGATCTCTAATATAAGGTAATGTAGCCCTTGCTAACTCAGGCTTCAACCCTCTGATAAACTTCCCATTCCTCTTCATTACTGTATCCACTGAAGCATATCCATATCTGGCCAACTCCTCGAACCTCCTAGCATACTCGAAAACAGACATCTCCCCTTGCTCCAACTTAGCAAACTTTTTGATCAGAGTAGATTGTGCCATTGCAGACATGAACCTCTCCTGAAACTTTCCATTGAAATCTGCCCATGTTAAGGTTTCCTCGTCCACACCAGCCGTCACACTATTCCACCAAAACAAAGCCGCTCCTTGAAGCTGTCTCGAAGTAAGCCTCCTCTTCTGCTCATCAATGAGCCCCAAGTATGCAAAGATTCTCTCATAGTACAGCAACCAATTTTCCACCTCTATTGCATCCTCTGTCCTCGGAAAAGGCTTCCCTCCAAGCTTAGGGTAATCTACACTTAGCTTAGCATAATGGTTAACTACCAGAACTTCTGAAACTCCTGCCCCTACAGGATCTCCTCCTAACACTCCAGCTGCAACTCCCGCTTGCATCATATTCATGAAAAACTGATACCTAGCTTCCATTCCAACTTGTGGGACTTCGGCACCTACATTTTCTGCTTGTGCCTGACCTTGGGTCCTCCTTGTACTAGGTCTGGCATTCCCATCGGTGCCCTCCCCTCCTGGGTTAACTCTTCCTCTTCTACCTTCCATAACTGTATTCAAACCTCATGAGATACAGAAAAGTAACCTAACAAGGATAGGAGACTAGAGATAAAGCGTATACTTATATATAGCAAATACAAGTACGTTACCATAGCGTTTTCCCATACCCCAATCTTACTCTAATTCCTTAGGACTATGTTTTAAAACCCATTTTTAGTGTAAACTTTTTCATAGACCATGCTCTGATATCAAGTTGTAACATCCCGTATCTAGAGGCCAAAAGCTAAGCGGTACAGATGTTGCATTCATCCACAGTATTAACTTCTGGTGACAAAATACGGTAATGCTAATGGTATTCATAATATCAGAAGCACTTGAATATGAAAAAAATCACAGATTTCTAAAAAAACATTTTACTGATTACATTTTAAACAAATTCATATCCAAGTTACATAATCCCATATGGTTTCCCAGGTAAAGATTACTTATAGCCATTACAAAAATACGCCAAGAGCGACATATGACGATGCCCCCTTGGTTGATCAAAGCATTTTAGTCATATCTGACTTAATATACAGCGAAAATAAACAAAATAATCTGTAACTCCTAATTAGCTATCCGTCAGCCACCTGCTCGTCTCCGGAAGCTTTATTCGCCAAAATTTCTAAAACCTGAAAACCTTAACCCTCAGCCTACTCAAATCAATTTTGAGCACCCAAGAGTTTAAGGGGAAACAAAAACTTCGAGTCGGACATAAAACCTGGTGTGAATAATACTGTTACATCTTGGTTTACTGATATTATGTGAGACCACACCGCTTAGCGACACGGTTTCCCCTTACTAATATCCTCTTTAAAACATATATTTTTGCAAATCCTTTCCTACAACCAAACTGATATAATAATGATAATAATAGTTAAGTCCATTAAGCTATAATCAGGTAACTAATGAAATATCTGTCCACAAGTTATAAATGTACTACCTATCCGATAACTGGGCCGACTGCCCGCAAACCGGACTAACTGTCCGCAAACTGGACTAATTGTCTGAATCATTTCCTTAGGTAACTACCCTTCATCTTTTTCCTTGAAAACCTTTTCAAAATGATTTAACATTTTAAATCATACTTATACAAGGAAAATATATTCTTAGCTTTACTTAAGCTATTGTGCCATGTTATATATACTTTACTCAAAATAATGTTGATGAATTTTAATGAGGATTAACTATCCTTCCAAAACAAGTTAAAACCCTTTTTAACTTGAAAATACTTAAGCTATATTGCCAATTTAATACATTCAAAACCTTTGTTTAAAACCTTTAAACAACCCTTTCGAAACTCTTGAAGGTAACCCCTTCGAAAACATTGAAAATAACCCTTTCGCAACCATTAAAAGCCTTTCCTTCGAAAGCTTTAAACCATTAAACCATGCCTTTCGAAAACATTGGAAAAACCTTTCCTTTCTTTTCTCCGAAAGTTTCAAAACATTAGATATCCTCCTTTAAAACCTTTAAATACCTTTCGAAAACATAGGAAAAACCTTCCCTTTGGACCCTGTTGAAACCCTAAGGAACCACCTCTTTTGAAACCATTCATTAAAACCTTTCGAAAGTATCAAAACTCAACTCTTTCGAAAGCTCTAGGGTTCAATTTAAATCTTGTGGAAACCTTTCGAAACCATTCAAAAATTTACCCCTTCAAAACCTTTGAAAACTATTTTGATTGAAACCATTTGGATTATGCCTTCAAGTAGAGCAAAAGGATTAGAAACCCATTAAAGTCGAAAGCATCTGTTTCGAAACTATTTAAAACTGTCTCTTTCGAAACCATTTGGGTTTTACTTTAATCATAGAAAAAGGTCTTTAAAACATTTAAGTCGAAAGCATCTGTTTCGAAACCATTTCCTAAGTGAAGAAGTGATGGTGTCGAGACCATCCCTTTGAAAGCATTGGAGAAGTGGCCAAATTTTAGAAAACAAAGTACCTCTTCGAAACCATCTAAGTCGAAAGGTAAAAAAGCTGCAGCAAAATGTTTCGACTTAGTCGAAAGTAATTATTTAAAAACAAAGGCGCAACCCAATCGAAACCATTTCCTTTAAATCCATTTGACCTAGTCAAAAATTAACTAATTCGAAAGCTACTAAGTCGTAAGCCATTTAGTCGAAAGCAAGTAGGCGTATTTTTAATTTAAAACGAAAGTAATGCCTCAACCCCTTCGGAACCCCCGGTTTCGACTCCATACCTTCCGTCTACATCCCATTCACTATGTACCAGTTCCTCGATACCATGTGCTTTGGTTTCGACTGTGTCGGAAGCGAAGCTATGGAGGCGGAACCTGGTGCCGAAAGCATCGAACCGGTGAAAAACACGTAGCAAATAGTTCTTTTCACCTAACCTACTTTACGTGTCTAATTTTGATTGGTTGCCTCTTTCCTTTACCACTAAAGAGTGCTGCAATTTTCAGAAGTAACTATTTGAATTATTTACAAAAAGCCCCTTCTCCTTTTATAAATATATAAAACATTTAAGTCTCATACCTTAAATAATTTTATATATCCATTAAAACACATAGTGAAAATCTACAAAAATTACAAAAAATCTATTTTAATATGTTTTCCGACATATAAAAATTTCAAACCCAAATCTTTTATTATCTAACCGTAAATAATTATTAACCCAAATTAATGTTTTGTTTACTAGAAAATTCATATAAATTCCACAAATATTCAGAAAATTGTGAAAATTGAAACCCATCTCTAAAATATCATTTATGATCTTCATAAAAATTTGTAAGGCATTTGGATGTAATTTTATAGGGTTTTCACCTTAAAACATATCGTAAATTCAATATGAACAACCATAATTCATCAACAAGTACATATAATCATTCCATCATTCAAAAACATGGCAAATCAATGCAACATATTCGAAATTCATCTTAAAACCGAAAATAATAAAAATTTGAGATTTAAACATTATTCACCTTAGCTTTAGGGATTAAAGAGATTGATATGTGAATGGATTTGATTTGAATTAGCTTCGTCCTTAGCTTTTCTTAATCTTCTTCCTTTTTCCCTTGTTAATGGTGGCTGGCCTCTAAAAAATTTTGAAAATGAAAATTGAACGTGTATAGGAATACACGGCCAAGTTTTAGGGATATAGGAATGGCTCTTTCCTATTTTACCCCTCCTCTATTTCAATTTAACTCTTATTTTAATTCATAGGTTAAATGGCACGGCTACCCTTTGATTAAACCAATTCTCAATCCCCTAATCAACACATTATTAAATTTAATTTAAATAATTAAATATCCTAAATAATGTTACCAAAAATATGGGGTGTTACAATTATCGTCGGCCAAACGCTTGGAAGATGGCATCTAAAAGATCATGTGATCGATCCCCACACAACTCCTCGAAAGTCACACTCAAAAATGTATTATTCAATAGTGGTTGTATTGGATACTAAAGACTAGTCATCATCAACCACTTTGGTCATGTACTTAACTAAAATTAGCTAAGTACAAACCAAAACCAAAAACAGCCCGTCCTATGTTTTGCCTGAAGTCACATAAGTGTCTGAGCATTCCAATCCCAAAGTCTAAGTTGTCGCACCCTGAAGCTTCAAGTCCAACACTCCAAAAATGCTCAATGGAACATCAAAACCCCTTGGTGGTTATTACTCAAGCATTAACCTAAAGTTCTAGCGCCTAAGTATTGAAGTTGTTGTGCGTCTAGCCTAAAGTTTGGTTCCAACATCGCTGAAGTACACCACCCCCGACCACTCCATAACCTACCACCGACCACTCTTCTCTTACCTCAAAACT
Source organism: Allium fistulosum (assembly GCA_030737815.1). Lineage (NCBI taxonomy): Eukaryota > Viridiplantae > Streptophyta > Magnoliopsida > Asparagales > Amaryllidaceae > Allium > Allium fistulosum. The sequence goes on from CM060905.1 coordinate 223,688,574, forward strand.
CTATCACTTTCCCTTTAAACCACTTGCGACCAAAAACAGAGTTCCTATGGGCCTTCATGAACACTCTCCAATGATCGCATCATATTTCGAGCATTTTTGCTCCTTGATTCACTCAAATGTCGAAAACACAACCAAATAAACATTTACAAACATCCCGCAGCATACATGCATAATATTCAAGCAATAAATCAAAATTAAAATATTAGTATCATCCTTATTAACCCAAAAAATGGATCAACACCCTGGTTTGAATTTGAAAGCACCGACCCTGTTCTTATAAAGAAATAATACAGATAATAGGTATAGCAAAGAATAGTAAAAGAAAGGAGACATGAAGATTTTTATAGTGGTTCGGCTATAAACGAAGCCTGCGTCCACATTATAGTTTCATTATGAATGATTGATGTTACAAGTAGTGTTTGATTACAAGGCTTTTGATTATCCTTAGCTAGATTGAATCCCCCGAGTTGGAATCCACTGGAGAATCACAGTGAATCCTTTGGAGATGGTTGTGAGGGAGATGAAGAGTGAAGAAAGTTTTCAGCAGAGCTTCAGCAACTAGTCCAGAGAAGTTCTAGTTTATGTTGCAGGTAATAGGGTATTTATAGAGATCAGGGAGCTTCTGGGCCAGGCCAGTTCGCCAATTGCTCGCAGATGAATGTAGGAGGATCTATAGGAGCTTAGCTCATGACCCGAGCCAAAACCATGGATCACTAGTGATCCATATATTTAGCTCGCGCGCGAGCTAATGACTTAGCTCTTATCTCCATTGTTCCCCCATACTAGGTCATGAATACTTTGTGGTTTCATACGGATCGCTAGCGACTTAGTGTTTTTTGCACCTGTTCACTTAGCCCCCTTTGTTCATGTGCGCCTTAGTGAATCATGACTGTTGCATGGATCGATGACGATCCATATAGTATGGATTGCCAGCGATCCAAGCACTTGGATTATTTCTGGTGTTTAAAGTCTAGAATGCTTTCATGGACTTGTATCGACATTGTTCGTGTAGTCTCATTTCACATTGCTCCGTTTTAATGATGATCTACTAGCTGGTTATATTTAGCTGCTGATTGGACTGAACGGACACTGGTTTCTTGGTTTAGTCGAATTTAGTTGTTGCTTAAGTAATATGACTTGGATCTCGTTAACTTGCTACTTTAGCCCCTTTTGTTTGAGTTCTGAGCCATTCTGACATCATGAAATTCTCCAGTCTTCGATTGGATCCTACTGGGTTAAAAACCCGGATAACATTTGCCGCCCAGAGTATGTCTTCGTTGGAAACAAGGCATGCTCTGGAAGTTATCGATTATAGTATCCGTTTGTCGTATTCTTCTAAGGATACGTAGCAGGTTACACTGCTGACCACTTAGTTTTGGCTCAACCGCTACTGCTTGTCGTAACGGATCAAATTACTCTTCATGGTCTCTCAGTACATCTCAAAGTGGTAGAAGGATGCCACGGTGAAAATTTGGAGTCGGAGATGGGTGATTCTATGGATCGCTAGCAATCCATAGGCGATGGATTGCTGGCGATACATAATAGATGGATCGCTAGCGACCCGAGTACTTAGGAATTTTTCTTCTTTTTGGTTTTTAGTTGCCTATATAGCCAGTCGAGCCGACCTTTCTTTCCACTTATTCGAGCCGAGCCAGTTCATTTTCTTTACGCGACCCGAGTCTTCGTGCGATCCAAACCTTAGGCGATTCAATCCTTCTTAGTGCTTCAATCCATCCATATCCAACGATCTAGCCTCGTCGTCCGCTGTGATTGCTTCCAACAATCTGTCGTGACCTTTCTTAGTAATTCTCATACCATCTCTCTCCGAAACTCTAATTCGCCATTACCTTAGATCGCCACCGATCCATCCACTTAGCTCGCCACCGACCCAATTTAAGCTTGCTGATTCTAAGTCTCCGATTACTTCTGTGTTTTAGAGTTCTTTCTGAGCTGGGTTTGCTGATCATAGTGTTCGTTTAATGATTCGACGGGGAGGCCACGTTTTTGATGTTAGTCTTGAGAAGTTTGAGTTGATTGCGGCTTAATGAAGGAAGATAGTAAATCGAGTCTTGAGTTTCTCTCGGAACGACATTCGGGTCATGTCCCAGTGCTTGACACGTTTTGCTATCTTCGTCCATTAAGCCAGAATTGACTTGTGCCAAGTTCCATAGCTGCTATTGAACGACACATTGTGAATTGGTCCTGGTTTTTCCGAAGAATTTTGGTTTGCCTTACTTGCTTTTTGCACGCTCGGTGTCCCTGTAATGAAAAGAATTTTCCGTGTCGCTTCGGACAACGGATCCGTTATCGACCATTGATCGATAACGGGTAAGTGTAGAGGAAGTAAAAACAAATGGAAATGATACGGGAATTCCTTTTCCTTTTTCCACTGTGAGCGAACTATCTACACGAGATAGAGCGTTTGTACTATTTCGGACGCCGAGCTCACCTCTTATAGACAACACACTCACTTGCCCTAGTACATACTTGAACTTCGTTGTGTCGGCACGAATCAATATCTATCCGGAATTCAAGTGTTGTAGGGGAAATTATTAGTTTAGAATAGAATCACCTGACCGTTTTGAATGTGAGTTACTTTTTTTTAGAATGAAGCGTCCATCTTCACGCCGTGAATCGAGCAGAGGAAGCCCGGCACTTTCGGCAGCCGAGTCATCATCCATCGCCCTTTCTCCTTCCACTTCGTAAGTTGAATACAGCCAGTTGGTCTAGTATTTGACCAAACGCCCCATCATTTTGGAGTTCTACTCAACCCACCTGAATTTCTAGGTTAACTCCCTGTTGCACCAGGGGAGTCTCAGCTACTTGGGCCCAAAATTCCCACGCACTCTTGCTTTGGTATGGGAAGAAATATTGTCCCGCTTTTCTGATAGTTGTGATGTCTACACCAAGCAGAAGTTGGAGGATGCTTACCTTAATGAAGAATCAAAGAAGGCATTGCTCGAGGGCCGGAAAATTCTACGAGTCGAAAGAGAGAAAGAAACCGTCGATCCTGCCATGATAGTTTCCGACGAAGTGCTCACTAAGCCTTTTATTTCTGGCATCAACGAACCATCAAAGCAGCCCCAAGACCCGCCAGAAAGTTCAGGGCTTGAGACTTTTCCTCAGGTAGTGGAACCGTCGAAAGAAGGTGATGGCGGTGAATATGAAGTCGACATTCTTGACCATTCCTCCGGTGTAGGTAATGTTCTCATTTCCTCCAAGTTCAGGAGCTTCCATCTTACACCACAAGAGCAGGAAGAATTTAATGCTTTCGTTTTTTATCTTACAAGTCCATCTACCCTTCCTGTTGATGTGCCAGCTTCCTCAGCGCCCGGACCTGCTGCTATTTCCATAGCCTCCGTGCTCATTCCGTTCCTGTTCTAGTTTCCACATCCATGTCTGGCTCGCAACCGGGGCCGAAGTCCGAAAAGATAGCCATGCTTCACGGCTTGGATGACCCTTCTATATCTTTGGAAGGTGACATAACAATAGTGGAAGTTAAGGTGCAGGATGTTCAAACTGAGTAGCCTCGTAAGACTCAACATGAATTGGACGTTATCAAGAAGGAGAAGGTTGAAGCGATCAAAGCCTCGAAGAGCTCCTGCAAATCACGGAAGCGCAAAGCGAAGGGAGAATCTTCTGAGAAGGCTGTGGAGCAAAAGGAGGGCGTTGCCACTGAGGAGTTCGTTGACATTACTGGCAGCGACACCACTCCTGAGACGAGGCAGAAACTGCAAACAAAGGGTGGAAAGGGGAGTGGTGGAAGGAAGCACCGAGGAGCTTGTGTGGAGACTGATATTTTTTTGGTTCTTTTTGAGTCATTTTGTTCAAATGCAGAGTCTGCACTTAGTGTTTTCATTATGGAGTCTGTTTTTTCCTTTTGTTGGCCGGTGTTGTGTGGGTACGACCCCCACGTTTTGACCCTATATAAAGAAAATTATAAGCAATACACTGATATTTTTACTGTACCCTTATTAGTCTGTTCTTATGTGTCTTGTGCACTTGTGCTTGCTTTTGTTTTCACTTATCCAGTTCTTGTGATTACAGCCGAAATTTTAATTTGGAGTAACAACTCTTCGTTTGGAGTAACAGAACTCGTGAACTTATCGTTGTCAAGTATTTTTATTTAAGTGTCGGCGTATGATCATCAGTTCATAGGGTTTTTTACTTCAAACAATTGATAAATGATCGGTACCTTCGGGTTTAAATAGTCTGCACGTTAACACTCGAAATCATAGCTTAATTTTTCTTTTTTATTAGTTTTGTGACTTAAGCACGTAGTCCGAGTTTTTGTGACATTTCTGTAGGTATGCAATACATGCACGTTTGAGATGTGCACATCGCATAAGTTGACTATGGGTAGGTACACGTTGTCAATGCTTAATGTAATAATCTGTCATACTCCGGTTTGGTTGGAGTCGTCCCCATTGTTTTCAACAGTTTGAGGGGCTTGATTCTGGTTATTCCTATATGGATAAGTTCCATGGCATTGCCGGGGCAATTTCGGGGCTTGAAAGTGCATAAGACTTACGGGATGCGTGGATTTTAGGATTGATATGTCCCGTTGATTCGGAACAGTTTTAAGGCTCCTCGGTGTTGCCTATGTTCGAAAAACGTGAGGAGTTTATACTTTATGAGCGTGATTCATAGCTTCGGGAGTTAACGAGCGGCTTATGGAATGCGTGGCTTTTGGGACTAATATGACCCGTCAGTCCGGAATGGTTTTAGTGCTCCTTGATGCTGCTTATCTTCAGACAACGTGAGGAGATTAAGTTTTAAGAGTCAGTGCGCGACTTATGGAGTGAGCGGCTTTTCATGCTCCTCGGTGTTGCCTATCTTCAGGCAACGTGAGGAGTTGGTATTTTGAAATTTAGTGTGCGGCTTATGAAGTGCACGACTTTTCATACTACTCAGTGTGGCCTATCTTCAAGCAATGTGAGGAGTTGATATTTTGAAATTTAGTGTGTGGCTTATGAAGTGCGCGGCGTTTCGTACTCCTCGGTGTTGCCTATCTTCGGGCAACGTGAGGAGTTGATATTTTTAAATTAGTGTGCGGCTTATGAAGTGCGCGACTTTTCATACTCCCCGGTGTTTCTTATCTTCGAGCAACGTGAGGAGTTGATATTTTGAAATTTAGTGCGTGGCTTATGAAGTGCGCAGCTTTTCGTACTCCTCGGTGTTGCCTACCTTCGGGCAACGTGAGGAGTTGATATTTTAGCCTTCTCGATTTTGCCAGAGCTACACCGATTTTTAGAAGGCAAAGATCGGGTTCCACCGATCCAATGGTTTGAGTAGATTTGCTTCCGTCGACCCGACAGGTAGTTATTATGTAACGACCCGTAAATTTCAGTGGTTTTATTTATTTGATTAACTGAATTTTTGTGAAATTTTAAACAATAAAATTATGAAATAAAAAAATTATTATTTGAGGTGCATCTATTTTAACATAGCAACTGGTAAATTTTCATCAGAAAATATGCAAGTAAATTTTATTGTGTAATTTTATTTCAATTCAAATCAGTTAAAATTGATGATAATAAAATGTTTTCCAAACCTGAACATTTTATACAATAAATTTGTAAATCATCTTCTGAGTGAGACGTCATAATTCGTTTCTCCAAATTTGGACTTCTATTGCTCCATTTATCTTATTTTCGACAAATTGACAGCATTTTTGGTATCGATTATCGACTTTTGATAGGATGATCGTACTACTGATATCTGTATGCCGTTTTGATCGTCTCGTCGTGCTGATCCCTACGATGCATTCAATTCTGTGTTTTGAAGTCTGGTTCACAGCGGAACACGTAAAATGGTTAACCGTATCGGTTCTGTATTTGGGCTTTTGGGTTTCTTGACCTTTCGTTTTCCATCGTGCAAACTGTCAGTCATTAATAATTATCAGCTGTTGGCTTTTGCGATTCCAATTGTTTCAATATTATTAATCGGTTCGTGTGCATTTTTTTTCTTCTGAACTTCTAAAACTGCTTTACAAAGGATAAAAATACATATAATATTGGCTTTCGTTTATCTTGCAATTTGAAAAAAGAAAAAAAAAACTTTTCTCCTTCCTTCACGACCCGGATCGGTAGCCTCGCCCTCACCCTTATTTCACGAAGATGAAACCCATCACCGACCGCATGCCTGACCTTTGCCTGCAACCGCCCCACTTCATCAGCCATTGACCGTGCTCCAAGCACCTCCCCTTTGATGGATGCACGCAGCTCCCTCTAGCCGAGGCACCGATCTCAACGTCTACGCCTCAGCTTGTTTCCTCTCCGCCACTTCGTGCTTCCTCCGCCCAGATCTGGCCGAACATGGCCCATCATCCTTGCTCTGCTGCCTCTCCTCTTCCTTCCCCCTCAGCCGTATGTTTATATATAGGTTAGTATATTTTTTTTGCAGATTTGTTTTATGTATGTATATATATATATAAGAGAAAAACTGTATTATATAGTTACTATATTTTATATGTGTTATACAGTTTGATATGGGTTATATAATTGTTCCTATATTAGTTAAAGATATATCAGTATATACGAGTTCGTATACAGTTGTTACATATATAAATATAAAATATATGAGCTGCACTTAAGTCTATATATGTATATGTGTAAATCTATTGAGTTTTATATATACTTTGGTTACAGTAAGTAATTATATGTATAACACAGTTTCTTCGACCACTTATATATATTTTTTGTATGTAAAATTTTGGTTAGTTTATAAATTTTTTATAATATATGGATATTGAGTTACATTTGTATTATTGATGTTTTACGGTAAAGTTATATTTATAGTAATATATAAACTATAAACTTACAACCGTATATTTTCAAAGTGTATATATATAATTTATATAAGGTCTGTTATACGAAATTATATATGAGTGATAATTAGAACACATGTTTATTTACCTGTTTTGCATTATATTCCTTATATAGGTTGTTATCAGTATATACATGCATATTGTATCAGCCGTACTGTTATATAAGTTGGTTATAAAAGATGTATATTTTATCCGTTAGTTTACAATATATTAAGTATATAATGGACTATGTATGTATATATATATATATATATGTTAGATAGTGAAATGTGTATTGTATTCTTGTCAGTAATTGTTTCGATTTATATAAGTATATATGTTTTATACAAAACGTGTGGTCTATATGTATATATGTATATATGTTTTAAGTATGTTGATTTTAAATAAGTACATGTATATGTAGTTTATATAAGGTCTGGTATGTAAGTTGTCATATGAATGCAGAGAAGATATATAATTATATGATAGTTGTCTATGAGTGTATATATTTGTAGTTATTTTAATATATGTGAGTTTATACATTTTGTTATTTAAAATATTGTTTAAGTGTTGTATATTCTAGTTACAGTATTTAATAGATTTTTGTAAGAATAGATATGTATGTTTGTTATATATATATAAGTTGTATAAGTGTTTATTCTACTGAAAATATATTAGTATATTTTATGCATAGATATATATACATTAATTTTTCTTTATTTATGTATATGTTCTAAAGTTAAGTGATAGTCTTGTAGTATCTTATATATACGGATTTTAAGTATATAAGTTGTAGATAAGTTGTTTCCATTTTTCTTAACTGATTTGAAACTGTACTTTGTATGTTAATATTTTATTATATGTGTTTTAAATGTAACCAATGACTTTTAATTATATAAATATATATTTTTTATTTTAATATACGTCTTAAGATAATAATATATATATATATTCTGTCTCTATCTAGATGATTCTGATTCGTTCTCATCACTTCAAACTATCAGCTTTGTTCGTCGAATCGTGTCCATCTAGCTTCGATTTGGAAGTCGTGCCTGCATTTCGTAACACAATTTCATTGTCTATCCTCTCTAGCCTCGAAAGGTGAGCAATCACTCACGATTAATGTTCTTATATTTATTAAATTTGATTTCAATTGAAGCGACAATTGAAATATGCTGCTGTTAGTTATTCACATTGCTATATATATGCCATTTCTGTATCTGTTCACCTATGACATCTGACACCATTATTTGTTATTTATCACTAATGATATATGCATATTAGTGATTGTTATATTATTATCATATCTGTTATCACTCTGCAAGTTCCCTGTTAGTATAGAATTCACTATGGGTTGAAATGATACATACCTGAACGATCTGTAGAATAGGAGAAAATCATTCTGGGTTGAAATGATAAACCCAAGCGATTTTCATTGAATTGAATTTGGGATTGCGGGTTGAAAAGATATATACCCGTATATATTTAAATTGCGGGTTGAAATGATAAATATCCGTATCACTTGACCATAGGGTAGAAAATTGTATACAGACACCGTTGGTCTATATATAAATATTTTGAAAATGATTTCTATGGTTTTGAAAAAAAAATATGGTTTTGATAAATATTGATTTTAAAGATTTATTAAAGTTGATTTAATAAAGTAGATATATAATATGTTTAAGTATTTATTTAATTTGATATTTTCGAATATAGAGTTTGTAATGATTCTGGTTGTAAAGATAAATTTGAAATTGATTTGAAATTATATTTATTTAAGAATTATACTTAAATAAGTTTGATTTGAAATTTATTGAATTTGAAATTTTAAAGAAGTGTTTTACAAGTTGAAATTTGATTAAAGGTGACTTAAATGGATATTTCAAACTTATATAAATTTAAATGAGATATTTTGTAAATTGAAGTTGTATTCAAATGATATTGAAATAATTAAGTAAATATTTCAAAACTAAATAATAGAAAAGTGAATTGATATATATATATATAAAATTATCGAATTTAGTTTTGAAATGTGGAATATTTGAAGCTAAATATATTGAAATTGAAATGGTTTATTTATGGTTCAAATCGGTATTTGAAATCGATATAACTTGAAAATGTTTAATTGAATTGGAATTGAAATTGATGATTTAGATTTGATTAAATTTGAATTTTGGAATTCGAGTAAATTTTGAATCGATTTGTGAAATTGAGGGAAAATATTTTATTATATAAAATAATTTTAAATTATATTTAAATTATTTATATATTTTAACTTAATAAATTATTTTTAATATAAACCATTTTATTTTATAAATTATTCTAAATATACTAATTATTTTAATATAAATTGTTTTAACTTAGAACTATTTTATATAAATTATTTTATTTTATAAACTATTTTATTTTATATACTATTATTAATATCTAAACTGTTTGAAGGAAAGTGTTATGATTTCGAAGTGTTATGATTTCCAAAGTTATGAATTTCAAAGTATTATTATTTCAAATTGTTGGTTTCGAAAGTATTATAACTTTGAAAGTGATATGATTTTTGGAAATGGATATATATTTGAAGTGAAAATGATATCGTATTGATTTGGGTTTTGGAAATGGAAATGATATTTTGTTTTTGAAGTATAAACTATTTTGTAATGACCGCGGTGTTATAATAACGTTTGGTTGTTAAAGAGACCGGGATCAGATATGGGTATACTCTCTGTCGATACCGAAAACCACTTTAACAACTATGTACGCGGTGGAGATTCCAAAATGAAGTAGGATGGTAGCGACGATCCTATATGAGGTATATACGTGGACCCGACTCCTGTGAGTTGGCATAAGGTGGCTAAAACAGGAGCAATTGACGGGCTAATGAGGTAGCTCCTCTGATCGGACACACTCCATCGTAGGCCATTCTATTACTTTGTGATTGATTTGGTGCGCACCTTTGGATTTCGGGAGTGTGGCTCGAGGTGGGCGGTAGTGGCTGCTATGCGTTACCACCGGCCCGGAAGTGTAATTGGTATATCTACCCTGGCATTGCCTAGTTGTGCCGTGTCACCTACCATATTGAGCTTTACTACGAGTTTCTATTTGTGTCGTACCTATGGAGTATCTTCTCGTAGCCTCCCGATCTGGAGGTACGTTGGTACTGTATAGACTATTGGCACTATTATGTGTTAAGGTGGAAAATGTAAAGCCTTAACGCTATTTAAAAGTAAGTTTATTTTACTATTATACATTATTATAATAGCGTATATTACTACATAGTAGATAGTTTTACGGATCCTTAGAGGATGGTTATCCCAAACATCCTTTAAGTTACTTGTATTTCAGTTGATATTTCACTTGAGTTGGATTTATTAATATATGAATGTTAATCCTGACTCAAGTGTTTTGTGTTTTGCTTTATGCTCGGGTCAGACTGAGTGATACAGTATTCGAGACTCACCTTTGGAGTTGGAGCTTCGCTTGGAGATCCAGCTATCTATCCTGCTTTCAGCTATTCAGTTGATTCCAGTGATGTATTCAGATTTTGTATTTGACTATGGTATTGAGACACCTATGTATTCGAGACCTCTGTTGTATCTTGTTTAACTCTGTTATATATATATAGTAGCTTCATGAACTACTATTCTTTTGTTTCCGCTGCATTATTTTATATTACTCTATGTCTGTGATTCTGTGATTATTTATTTACTGTATATATATTGAGTTTGGCCAAATTTAAATTAACAATCTGATATTTTTGAGCAATTCAAATCCGACATGTGTGTCTGCCTATGCACTTGGCGGGTGCAGCATGATAGGGGGTTGTCGCATTGGGTTTGGTAGCGAGCGGATGACTCTTACTCCTACATGTCCCAGCGGGGTTGGTGCAGTCGAGAGGCTGGCCGTAAAGGCAGAACACAGGTACAGCTGTATGCTACGGTGGGCGTTACCCCACTGGCGACGTCCCGTTACAGTTGGTATCAGAGCTCTGGTTTTAGGCAAAGCTTAGCATATATAGTAAATTTAATTACAGAATCACGTTCGTTCGTGCTTGAATCTCTTCCTCTTTGATTCGGTTTCCTCTGAATTTTGGAACGTTCCCTTCGGTTCCAAAACTCATTCTTGTCTCCCCTATTCGTGTTTTCTGATTCCGGAGCACCCCATAGCTCCACCGAATGATTTGTAAAAGAGTGAAACTCCTTTACAATAAGCATTAATTCACCGGAGATTTCTCTATCCTCGGTTTACGACGCTGCTATCTTTTGCTATACCCGAATTCTATCTCTGGCGATCGAATGTCGATTTGCTCCAAAATTCTACCTCGATCTTATTTTGAAGTCATGGTTGACCCGGTTAAGGTTGCCCGCGATTCATATAAGTCTATCCATCTTATCTATTTTGTTATTTAATTATCTTATCTTCGTTTCGAGCATATCTTCGAATAATTCTTTTGATTTGGGTCCCTTTGAATTTGGATCTCTATCCATGTTTTGAAATCCCTTCTTGAATCATCGAGTGAGGGAGTGTATTTGAAATTTATATAAAATGTTTTATATATTGTGTTGTTTGAGTTGTTGATGTTGATTTTGGTTTTCGATCGATTCGTCTGATCAGCGCTATCGATAGGAATTCTAAAACACTTGAACAGAGCAAACTGACACAATATTTTTTTCAAATTTGGTAAATGAAATAAATTGGTATGATTATATTATATATATATATATAAGTAAATTTTCTGGAATTTAATAGGTTAATTAAATTAATTGTTTGAAATGATAATATTTGATTATCATTTATTGTTCTATAAATGGATTTATAAACATGGTTTATAAATTGATTTGGAATTTAAATGAATTTAAATTAAGAATTTGAGAATTTAAATTTTCGGTGATTCCAAACTTTGGTTTTAAAGTTTTAAAATGCATATTATTTAAAGGAATTTTAGAATAGAAATAGTTTCCAAAGAATTTTAAAAATATCAAATCAGTACTCTCCTCTTTTGTCGCTGGAAAATAATTTCGGTGATGACTACAGCATCATCGACATTCATTTTCGAGTTTCGAAGTAGAGAGACCATTATGTAGCTTTGCTACATTTTTGTTTGGAAAAAATTAATTTGATTTGAATTTCCGAAGTATGACTTGATTTATAATATATATATTGGTATATGATCATAGATTTGATTTGATATACATATAGTATATATATTTATCTCTAAATAGTTTGAATTGAAACCAGAAATCTTATTCTTGAATATTGATAAGGTGATTTCAAGTATAAAATAAAGCCAAGATTTTGAATAAATATTTAAACTTGAAATAAGTTGAATGAGAAAATTTTACTTGTATAATACTCAATTACATTTCAATATAACTTACCTAAATTATTCAGAAGTTAAAAATGTAATTGGATAATACACAATATAAAATGACTTTATAAGGAAAGATTTGAGTGTTGTAATAAATGTTATACACTTAAATTTTATTATAAAGATGTTAATAGAGATAAATAGAATAATAAGTTAATTTAATAATAGATGAGACAGATATATTTGTTTTGAAGGAATTAATAAATTGAAATTAGATCAACTTATGGAAATACCTTGAAATTTAAAATCAATTATTGAATATAAATTAATATAAATTGAAATTTATATGGTTTAAATTAATTTATATAGTTTAAATTAATTTATATGGTTTAAATATATGTAATAAGATATATTAAGTGGAATAAACTTAATAATAATTTGGAATAAAAGAATTAAATTTGTTGAATAAAATATGAGTATAATAAACGATTATACAAATTGATGATTTAGAAATTGTTAATTGTGGATGACTAGATAATAAGACAATGAATTTAGAAATAGATAGATTGATTTAACTTAAGTGAACTCTAATGGATTTAACCAAATTGTTGAATATTAATTAGTTTAATTTGAAATTTATATGGTTTTAAATTTATTGTTTTTTTCCATTCTATTTTCTTTTTGGTTGGTTCTATTCTCCTACCTCGTTCCTTTTCGGGGACGAAAAGTTTTGAGTGGGGGAGAGTGTAACGACCCGTAAATTTCAGTGGTTTTATTTATTTAATTAATTGAATTTTTGTGAAATTTTAAAAAATAAAATTTTGAAATAATTTTTTTTTTTATTTGAGATGCGTCTATTTTAACATGGCAACTGGTAAATTTTCATCAGAAAATATGCAAGTAAATTATATTGTGTAATTTTATTTCAATTCAAATCAGTTAAAATTGATGATAATAAAATGTTTTCCAAACCTGAACATTTTATACAATAAATTTGTAAATCATCTTTTGAGTGAGACGTCATAATTCGTTTCTCCAAATTTGGACTTCTATTGCTCCGTTTATCTTATTTTCGACAAATTGGCAGCATTTTTGGTACCGATTATCGACTTTTGATAGGATGATCATACTACTGATATCTGTATGATGTTTTGATCGTCTCGTCGTGCTGATCCCTATGATGTATTCAATTCTGTGTTTTGATGTCTGGTTCATAGCGGAACACGTAAAATGGTTAACCGTACGGTTCTGTATTTGGGCTTTTGGGTTTCTTGTCCTTTCGTTTTCCATCGTGCAAACTGTCAGTCATTAATAATTTTCAACTGTTGGCTTTTGCGATTCTAATTGTTTCAATCTTATTAATCGGTTCGTGTGCATTTTTTTTCTGAACTTCTAAAACTGCTTTACAAAGGATAAAAATACATATAATATTGGCTTTCGTTTATCTTGCAATTTGAAAAAAGAAAAAAAAATTATTCTCCTTCCTTCACGACCCGGATCGGTAGCCTCGCCCTCACCCTTATTTCACGAAGTTGAAACCCATCACCGACCGCACACCTGACCTTCGCCTGCAACCGCCCCACTTCGTCAGCCTTTGACCGTGCTCCTAACACCTCCCCTCTGACGGATGCACGCAGCTCCCTCTAGCCGAGGCACCGATCTCCACGTCTACGCCTCCCCTTGTTTCCCCTCCGCCACTTCGTGCTTCCTCCACCCAAATCTGGCCGAACATGGCCCATCATCCTTGCTCTGCCACCTCTCCTCTTCCTTCCCCCTCAGCCGTATGTTTATATATAGGTTAGTATATATTTTTTGCAGATTTGTTTTATATATGTATATATATATATAAGAGAAAAACTGTATTATATAGTTACTATATTTTATATGTGTTATACAGTTTGATATGGGTTACATATTTGTTCCTATATTAGTTAAAGATATATCAGTATATACGAGTTCATATACAGTTGTTACATATATAAATATAAAATATATGAGCTGCACTTAAGTCTATATATGTATATGTGTAAATCTATTGAGTTTCATATATACCTTGGTTACAGTAAGTAATTATATGTATAGCACAGTTTCTTCGACCACTTATATATATATATTTTTTGTATGTAAAATTTTGGTTAGTTTATAAATTTTGTATAATATATGGATATTGAGTTACATTTGTATTATTGATGTTTTATGGTAAAGTTATATTTATAGTAATATATAAACTATAAACTTACAGCCGTATATTTTCAAAGTGTATATATATAATTTATATAAGGTCTGTTATACGAAATTATATATGAGTGATATATTAGAACACATGTTTATTTACCTGTTTTGCATTATATTCCTTATATAGGCTGTTATCAGTATATACATGCATATTGTTTCAGCCGTACTGTTATATACAGTTGGTTATAAAGGATGTATATTTTATCCGTTAGTTTACAATATATTAAGTATATAATGGACTATATATATATGTTAGATATTGAAATGTGTATCGTATTCTTGTCAGTAATTGTTTCGATTTATTTAATTATATATGTTTTTATACAAAACGCGTGGTCTATATGTATATATGTTTTAAGTATGTTGATTTTAAATAAGTACATGTATATGTAGTTTATATAAGGTCTGGTATGTAAGTTGTCATATGAATGCAGAGAAGATATATAATTATAGGATAGTTGTCTGTGAGTGTATATATTTGTAGTTATTTTAATATATGTGAGTTTATACATTTTGTTATTTAAAATATTGTTTAAGTGTTGTATATTCTAGTTACAGTATTTAATAGATTTTTGTAAGAATAGATATGTATGTTTGTTATATATATATATATATATATATATATATAAGTTGTATAAGTGTTTATTCTACTGAAAATATATTAGTATATTTTATGCATAGATATATATACATTAATTTTTCTTTATTTATGTTTATGTTCTAAAGTTAAGTGATAGTCTTGTAGTATCTTATATATACGGATTTTAAGTATATAAGTTGTAGATAAGTTGTTTCCATTTTTCTTAACTGATTTGAATCTATACTTTGTATGTTAATATTTTATTATATGTGTTTTAAATGTAAACAATGACTTTTAATTATATAATTTTTTTTATTTCAATATTCGTCTTAAGTTGATATTGATTTCATAGAAAGATAATAATATATATATTCTGTCTCTATCTAGATGATTCTAATTCGTTCTCATCAATTCAAACTATCAGCTTTGTTCGTCGAATCGTGTCCATCTAGCTTCAATTTGGAAGTCGTGCCTGCATTTCGTAACACAATTTCATTGTCTATCCTCTCTAGCCTCGAAAGGTGAGCAATCACTCACGATTAATGTTCTCATATTTATTAAATTTGATTTCAATTGAAACGACAATTGGAATATGCTGCTGTTAGTTATTTACATTGCTATATATATGCCATTTCTGCATCTGTTCACCTGTGACATCTGACACCATTATCATTTATTTATCACTGATGATATATGCATGTTACTGATTGTTATATTATTATCATATCTGTTATCACTCTGCAAGTTCCCTGTTAGTATAGAATTCACTATGGGTTGAAATGATACATACCCGAACGATCTGTAGAATAAGAGAAAATCGTTATGGGTTGAAATGATAAACCCAAGCGATTTTAATTGAATTGAATTTGGGATTGCGGGTTGAAAAGATATATACCCGTATATATATTTAAATTGCGGATTGAAATGATAAATATCTGTATCACTTGACCATAGGGTAGAAAATTATATACAGACACCGTTGGTTTATATATAAATATTTTGAAAATGATTTCTATGGTTTTGAAAAGAAATATATGGTTTTGATAAATATTGATTTTAAAGATTTATTAAAGTTGATTTAATAAAGTTGATATATAATATGTTTAAGTATTTATTTAAAATTTATATTTTCGAATATAGAATTTGTAATGATTTGGGTTGTAAAGATAAATTTGAAATTGATTTGAAATTATATTTATTTAAGAAATATACTTAAATAAGTTTGATTTGAAATTTATTGAATTTGAAATTTATTGAATTTGAAATTTTAAAGAAGTGTTTTACAACTTGAAATTTGATTAAAGGTGACTTAAATGGATATTTCAAACTTATATAAATTTAAATGGGATATTTTGTAAATTGAAGTTGTATTCAAATGATATTGAAATAATTAAGTAAATATTTCAAAACTAAATAATAGAAAAGTGAATTGATATATATATATATATATATAATTATCGAATTTAGTTTTGAAATGTGGAATATTTGAAGCTTTGAAATATATTGAAATTGAAATGGTTTATTTGTGGTTCAAATCAGTATTTGAAATCGATATAACTTGAAAATGTTTAATTGAATTGGAATTGAAATTGATGATTTAGATTTGATTAAATTTGAATTTTGGAATTCGAGTAAATTTTGAATCGATTTGTGAAATTGAGGGAAAATTTTTTATTATATTAAATAATTTTAAATTATATTTAAACTATTTATATATTTTAACATAATAAATTATTTTTAATATAAACCATTTTATTTTATAAATTATTCTAAATATACTAATTATTTTAATATAAATTGTTTTAACTTATAACTATTTTATATAAATTATTTTATTTTATAAATTATTTTATTTTACGTACTATTATTAATGTCTAAACTGTTTGAAGGAAAGTGTTATGATTTCGAAGTGTTATGATTTCCAAAGTTATGAATTTCAAAGTATTATTATTTCAAATTGTTGGTTTCGAAAGTATTATAACTTTGAAAGTGATATGGTTTTTGGAAATGTATATATATTTGAAGTGAAAATGATATCGTATTGATTTGTGTTTTTGAAATGGAAATGATATTTTGGTTTTGAAGTATAAACTATTTTGAAATGACCACGGTGTTATAATAACATTTGGTTGTTAAAGAGACCGGGATCAGATATGGGCATACTCTATGTCGATACCGAAAACCACTTTAACAACTGTGTACGCGGTGGAGATTCCAGAATGAAGTAGGATGGTGGCGACGATCCTATATGAGGTATATACGTGGACCCGACTCCCATGAGTTGGCATAAGGTGGCTAAAACATGAGCAATTGACGGGCTAATGAGGCAGCTCCTCTGATTGGACACACTCCATCGTATGCCATTCTATTACTTTGTGATTGATTTGGTGCGCACCTTCGGATTTCGGGAGTGTGGCTCGAGGTGGGCGGTAGTGGCTGCTATGCGTTACCACCGGCCCGAAAGTGTAATTGGTATATATCTACCCTGGCATTGCCTAGTTGTGCCGTGTCACCTACCATATCGAGCTTTACTACGAGTTTCTATTTGTGTCGTACCTATGGAGTATCTTCTCGTAGCCTCCCGATCTGGAGGTACGCAGGTACTGTATAGACTATTGGCATTATTATGTGTTAAGGTGGAAAATGTAAAGCCTTAACTCTATTTAAAAGTAAGTTTATTTTACTATTAGACATTATTATAATAGCGTATATTACTATATAGTAGATAGTTTAACAGATCCTTAGAGGATGGTTATCCCAAACATCCTTTAAGTTACTTGTATTTCAGTTGATATTTCACTTGAGTTTGATTTATTGATATAAGAATGTTAATCCTGACTCGAGTGTTTTATGTTTTGCTTTACGCTCGGGTCAGACTTAGTGATACAGTATTCGAGACTCACCTTTGGAGTTGGAGCTTCGCTTGGAGATCAAGCTATCTATCCTGCTTTCAGCTATTCAGTTGATTCCAGTGATGTATTCAGATTTTGTATTTGACTATGGTATTGAGACACCTATGTATTCAAGACCTCTTTTGTATCTTGTTTAACTCTATTATATATATAATAGCTTCATGAAATACTATTCTTTTGTTTCCACTGCATTATTTTATATTACTCTGTGTCTGTGATTCTGTGATTATTTATTTACTGTATATATTGAGTTTTGCCAAATTTAAATTAACAATCTAATATTTTTGAGCAATTCAAATCCAACATGTATGAATGCGAATGGTTGAAAATTTCGGGTCGTTACATATTATGAACACCGTTTTGTTGGTTCAAAAAGCGAATCAAATTTTATTAAGGAAAGTAGGGCAGATTTTTGCTTATTTACAATGCCCCCGGCAATCCGGGATGGCTTATTTGCTGAAAAATAGAGAATACATGAAGTAGTTTTCAAATGAAGTAATGGCGGAGTGATTCGCTGTTCCATGTCCTGGGAATTTGGACTCCATCGACGGTTGTTAGCTTGAATGTTCCGTCTCTTAACTTTTGATTGATGACGTACGGTCCTTCCCAGTTTGGTTCGAAGGCCCCCGGAATGGGGTAGACTCGCTTGAGCACAAGATCTCCCACTTTTAAGGTTTAGTTGTGAACTTTGGAGTTGAAATACCGTGCGACCCTTTTTTGGTGGGCGACGGTTCTCAACTCGACTTCTTCCCTTCTTTCATCGATCATATCTAGCGATTCGAGTAGGAGCTACTCGTTTTGCTTTTGATTAAAATTTTTCCTTCGATGCGAGGGAACTTCTAATTCAACAGGAATCATCGCTTCTGAGCCATATACCAGAGCGAAAGGGTGTGGCCGGTTGCCGCCTTGTGGGTAGTTCTTTAAGCCCATAGCTCGAGTGGAAGTTCATCAACCTAGTTTCCTTTTGCTTTAGTTAGTCACTTCTTGATGGTTGACTTGATAATCTTGTTTATTGCTTCCACCTACCCGTTTGCTTACGGACGAGCCAGCGCGGAAAAGCTCTTCTCAATTCGGAAGCATTTGCAGAAGTCTTTGAACTTGGCGCTTTCGAATTGAGTTCCATTGTTGGTTATAATTTTCTATGGCACACCAAACCTGCAAATAATGTATTTAGTAATAAAATTAATGACTTTCTTTATGGTTATGGTGGCCAGCGGTTCCGATTCGACCCATTTTTTGAAATAATCTACGACAACTATAGCATATTTGGCTCCTCATTTCGCTATCGGTAGGACGCCAATCAAGTCTATTCCTCATATTGCGAATGGCCACAGGCTGACCATCTGCGTTAACTTTGTTGAAGGAGTTCTTTTGATTTTGCTGAATCTTTGGAAGCAATCACATCTTCTGGCGTAGTCTGCAGCATCGCAGTTTATTGTTGGCCAAAAGTATCCGTACCGGAGGACTTTCTTCGCAAGGGTTTGCCCCCCAGTGTGGTCTTTGCATTCGCCTTCATGCACTTCCTTTAGGATTCGTCGGGCTTCGTCATCAAATACACACCTAAGGAGAGGGGATCAAGAATCCCCTTTGGTAGAGTATTCCATCTTGCATTATGAATCGGGGTGCTTTTCGGAGAAATTTTTTCCATCGATTCCGGTCAGTTGGAAGAGTCTTGCAAGTAAATATTCTTTTATATGTGTCATCCACATGTCTGGTTCGACAGTGGTCACGAGGATCCACTCGACGTCTATTTCGTCCATGCTTGGGTTGGTTAGAGTCTCAGTTGGGACCAGCCCTAATGACTAAGCTTCTCCGGAACTCGCCTGTTTAGCCAAATAATCTTCCTTGGTGTTCTGCTCCCGTGGAATGTGATTTATGGTGTAGTGTTCAATGTCGCTTAGCAATTCTTGCACTTTGGACAGGTACAGGGCAAGATTCTCCCCATGAGTCTGGTATTCCCGTTTTACTTGATAGACGACCAACTGGGAGTCGTTGTATATGTGAATAGATTTTATCTTGAGCTCTTTCACAACTTTCGGTCCTGCAATCAGTGCTTTGTATTCCGCTTCGTTGTTTGTAGCAGGGAATTCCAAGCGCAAAGCATAGCTAATGGCTCGCCCTTTAGGGTTTCAAGTACTACTCTTGCCCCTGAACAGAGGTTGCTTGATGCGCCGTCAACAAAGAGTCATCCCAAATAGTAAATTTGGCGATGAAGTCTGCTAACGCTTGCCCATTGATGGATTTCCTTGGGTGGTATGTGATATCATATTGGCTCAATTCTACATTCCACTTGAGAAGTCGTTCGAAAGTTTCCAGTCGGTATAACACTTGCTTTAGGGGCTAGTCAATCAACACTTTAATTGGATAAGCCTAAAAGTATGGTCGTAACTTCCTAGACGCGATCAAGAAGCAATACGCTAGTTTTTCCAGTTTCGGGTAGTTTTTCTCTACTCTAGTGAACCGCTTGCTAATGTAATACATGGGTTGCTGGATTTTTGCTTCTTCTCGCACCAGAGCGATGCTCAATGCATGAGGTGAGATTGCAAAGTAAATGAACAGGTCTTCTCCATCCATAGGCATTGATAGGATTGGCGGAGCCTCCATGTGTCGTAGTAGTTCTTCGAATGCTGTTTGACAAGCTTTACTCCATTCGAAGTTCTTCTTTTCTTTCTTTAGTGCGTCGAAGAATGTTATACACTTGTCGGTAGCTTTTGAGATAAGTCAACTTAGCGCTGCAACTTTTCCATTCAAACTTTGCATTTCCTTCTTATTCTTTGGAGCTTGGACTTCTCGTAATTCCATTATTTGTTCAGGATTTGCTTCGATGCCCCTGGCACTTACGATGAATCCTAGGAATTTTCCAGAGGCCACTCCGAAGTGACACTTGAGTGGATTGAGTTTCATTCCATACTTTCGAAGTATTTCGAACATGTCGACGATGTTATCCAGGTGGTTTACAGCTGCTCATGATTTGACTAACATGTCGTCCACGTAAACCTCCATCATTTTCCCTGTTTGACGCTTGAACATTGTATTTACCAACCTTTGATAAGTTGCCCCTGCGTTCTTCAAACCAAACGACATTAATCTGTAGCAGTATAGGCCCGGGTCGGTGATAAAGCTGGTGTTTTCTTGATCGGGTTCATGCATCAGGATTTGGTTGTACCCGGAGTATGCGTCCATGAAAGATAGCAGCTCGTGTATTGTCGTTCCATCCACAAGTTGGTATACTCTAGGGAGAGGGAAGCTATCTTTTGGGCAAGCTTTGTTTAAGTCCGAGTAGTTGATACAGGTTCACCATTTCCCATTGGACTTTTGACTAAGACCGGATTAGATACCCACTCTGCATAAGTTGCATCATGGATGAAACCGTTGGCCCTTAACTTGTCCACCTCTTCTCTTAGCGCCTTGGACCGTTCAGGACCTAGAATACGCCTCTTTTTCTTTACTGGTGTGAACTTGGGGTCAATGTTGAGCGCGTGACATGCGATTTCTAGAGACACCCTATACAATCGGAATGCGTCCATGCGAACACAGCCAAGTTGGCATAAAGAAATTTAGTAAGCTCCATACGCATCTTGTTTCCAAGGTGCGATCTAATTTTTAAAACTTTAGTTGGGTCATCCATGTCGACCGGGACGGCCACCGTCAGTTCTACCAGCACCACCCGTTCCTCCCTTGAGCTCTTAATTTTAAGGTCCAAAGCCTTGTCGAATCGGTTATGGTCCCTATGCCAGGGGTGGCTCTGTAGTTGCTATTCAGAGGGTTAATGGATGTGGAGAGTTCTCCCTATGTCCTTCCCTTTTTCCTTTCTTCTGAATTCGCGTAATTCTACAATGTAACATTCTCTGGCCACACACCGATCTCCTTTCACCACTTTGATTCCATTTGCAGTAGGGAACTTCATGGTTAGACACCATTGGGCCAGAGCTATTCTGAAATCTGCTAGAGCGGGCTGCCTCAAGAAGGCATTATATACTGACATTTCATCCACAATTACAAAAGTCTGAATGAGGGTGACTCTTCGATCGCCCTCTCCAAGCTCCACTGGCGGGTCGATTGTTCCCACAGGTTGCTTGGGCTCGCCATTGAACCCTTGGATCTTTGTTTGGCATGCAGACATGCTTTTCATGCCGATTTTCATCTTATCAAAAGTACGTTTGAAAAGAATATTAACAGAGCTACCACTATCAACCAACACTCGCCGAACAACAGCGGGACCGATTCCCACTGTTATCACCATTGGATCGAAAGTTGGGGCTTCGATCCCTTCGGTGTCCCGATTTCGGAATACTATGTCATCACTCAATACTTTCTACAGCTTGGATAGGGTTTCATCTTCTAGTGCGAGACATGATTCCTTTGGAGCATGCTTCAATGAACTTGCATATCGCTCCATCTCCCCCAACTTCTTTACGCGGGGTATGGTCCCTCGGATATTGTTCCAATAATGAATCTTTGGTCAGTTCGTTTGGACCCTTCTTCACTAGTTCCGGCTTGATTCCTTCGTTCTCTAGGGGGCGGAGCATTCATGGGTTGGTCATGGTTCTGTGGCTTTCTCACGTACTGTTGGAGCTTGTTTTCCCGAATTAACTCTTCAATGAGATTCTTCTGGTGGCGGCATTCATTTGTGTTATGACCATGAGTCTCGTGGAAGCGGCAGAACTTTCTCGAGCATTTTTGTTGCTCAGTTGCTTCCCTTCTAGAGGGCTTCTTGTATTCCTCAATCCCCTATGTTGCAAGATAAATATTCTCTAGAGTGTCGTTTAGAGGGGTAAATTCTTCCTGCCTGAACCCTATAAGCCTTTTATTACTGCCATTGCCATTTCTTTTATTGGAGTTCTGATTTTTCCTCTTTTGATTCCCATCTTTCCCTGTGACTCCCTAAGCCGTTGCAGAATCATGCGCGTTTTGATTTATTGCTACATCGCTTTGTCCGATGTTCTTCGGTTGCACACCGATAGACTTTCTTTCCAGCTCCTGCTCTTCCTCCAATCGTAAGTACTGACTCGCTTTACGATTGAAGTCTTTTCTTGTGGTAGGCTACTTCATTTTTATTCATTTTTCGAATTTCAGTCTCCAGGCGAATGGCACAGACTATCTCTATAAAAATCATGTCCTCATTGGGGTTGCTTACTTCCGTCATCGCGGTATTGAACTGGTTCATGAAAGATTTCAGCAATTCGTTGCATCCTGGGAACAATACGGATAAGGACATGACGTGTTTTGGTTGTGTGGTATGGAGCCTGAATTGGTCAAGGAATCTTATTGCTAATTAGTCGAAGGTAGAGATAGATCTTGGGGGAAGTCTGGTGAACCACATAGATAACTCCTTTCAAAAAGATAGGGAAACATCGGCAGCGAACAACCTCTGAAGCGTTGGCTCCGTCCATATACCAGCTCCCATCGTAGGATGGGATAGTTGGCATTGTGAATTTGTTTGGATATTTTTAATTCAAGATTTCGTCGGTAAATAGAGTCCAACATGGAGCAGATCCCCATTCATCATCTCTTCGGTTTTTACCCTCGTCCATCAACCATTTGACCATGTCTGCTATGTATGCCTCTAATGTCCGGTAATCCTGGAGACGGCAATCAGTCACTACACCAAGTTTTTGGCTTTGCAAACGGTCTTAGCGTGTGAGTTGAAGTCTAAACACTCCTGTCTTCGGGAGAGCCACTCCCGCGGGACCCCGTTGGCCTGATTGGGGCAGTTTAGACGTTCCTAGCATCATCGAACGTGTTGGCATTCTATTTCAGTTGATTGTCTTGCTCTCCATCTTCCATATCGGAGAGATCCATAGCTATATCTTCTTGCGGGGTCTTCGCCCCCTGATTTAAGTTCAGACTTGGTTGCTAATGCGTTACGTCCCATGGTTCCTGTTGTTATCCTTTTTTTGTGGTTGTTTCCCATTTCTTCTGTTTAGACCGAAAACGGAAGAGTTTTCATGTTCTACAGCAGCCATTGGTTCAGGCATAGTTTTTGGAGCAGGATTTGACTGTAGGGTTAGAAGAGCGTTGAGCTTATCCATCAGAGCTTTCTGGCTATTTTCCAACTTTTGGTTGATTTCGTCAACCATTTTATTCAACTCATCCCTAGTAACGACTTCGTGTTGACTAGAGGATGTTGGCGCCTGATTTCCTAAGTTAGCGCCATTTACTTCAGTATGTTGAGGATTAACATCTTCTCCCGCTATCACGGACCCAATGGATCTTCCAGAGGCATTTCTTCTTCTTCCAGGAGCTATGGATTCCAAGTGGTAAATTCTTTAGGCAAAGATCGGGGATCTAACTTCTGGACCTATGGGATCCAAAGTAGATAGCTAGATCTGAACCCGGAGTTGGAGTTCTCAGTGAAAGCACCAAAATGTTAACCCAATAATGGATCAACACCTTGGTTTGAATTTAAAAGCACCAGCCCTATTCTTACAAAGCAATAATACAGATAATAGGTATAGAAAAGAATAGTAAAAGAAAGGAGATAAGAAGATTTTTATATGGTTCGGCTGTTAACGAAGCCTGCGTCCACATTATAGTTTCATTATGACTGATTGTTGTTACAAGTAGTGTTTGATTACAAGACTTTTGATTATCCTTAGCTAGATTGAATCCGCAGAGTTGGAATCCACTGGAGAATCATAATGAATTTCTTTGGAGATCGTTGTGAGGGAGATGAAGAGTGAAGAAAGTTTCTAGTAGAGCTTCAACAACCAGTCCGGAGAAGATCCAGTTTATATTGCAGGTAGGATGGTATTTATAGAGATCAGGGAGCTTCTAGGCCAGGACAGTTCGCCAATTGCTCACAGATGAATGTAGGAGGATCTATAGGAGCTTAGCTCGTGACCTGAGCTAAAACCATGGATCGCTAAGATCCATAGATTTAGCTCGCGCACGAGCTAATGACTTAGCTCTTATCTCCACTATTCCCCCATGTTAGGTCGCAAGTACTTTGTGGTATCATATGGATCGCTAGCGATCCATAGTGTATGGATCGCCGGCGATCCATACACTTAGTGTTTTTTGCACCTGTTCACTTAGCCCCCTTTGTTCCTGTGCGCCTTAGCGAATCATGACTGTTGTATGGATCGCCTTTGCAAAAATATCAATACTCAACATTCCCCAAAGTTATATTTTAATATGACCCACTTTGGATTTAAAAAATTTATTTCTATGATCCTTCGATATGTAAAATTCGGGTTCCTACGATTATTAATGGTAATTTATTGAAATACCACTTTGTAATAGGCGTTTTACTTAGTCGACTCTGGAGAAGTCCCTTATGGCGCTCCTTGATCGCTTCTTCATTAATGAAGAACTGGAAGATAGATTTTCAATTTTTCATTTCCGTGGGCTCCCCACTATGTATATTGATCACTGTCCAATTATCCTTTATTGCAAAAACCATCACTTAATTCATTAACTTTTACATTTGGGAAGATGTGGCTTTTAAAGAGATGTTTCTCCGATTTAGTTACTATTAATGGCTCTTTATGAGCAAATATAATAATAGATACTCGAGAAATATAGCTAAAGTTTTTGATAGTAAGCTTAAGGACCTAAATATTTCTTAAGAAATGAAATAAAGTTGTTCTGGCAACATTAGGACTAAAAAGGATAAATTACTTTTCGAAATTTTAAAATTAAATAAATTACAAGAATTTAGAATCTTAAACACTTTAGAACAAAATGTTCTCTTAAATCTTAAAGAAGAACTAAACAAAGTTTTTTTTTTCAAAAGGAAATAAAGTGTAAATAGATATTGAGGTCCAACGGATGGACGAAGAAGACAAAAATACTAAGTTTTTCCCTAAAGTAGCTAATGGATGTAAGTGTGGCAGTTCCCTAAACTCCTTACTGACTAATAATGCGAAATTTTTGATTAAAATGAGCTCAATAATGCCTTCATTAACAACTTCAAAGACAATTTTGAACTTACAAAGGACATAGAATTAAAGCAAGATGAAATGATTTATATCCGGTAAATATAAGAATTGTACTATAAGAGTTGGATATTCCATTCTCGAAAGAGGAGATTTTGAGGGCAACCAATGGCATGCCTAGTGATGAATAGCCTGGACCAAATGGATTTCCAATGTTGTTTTATAAGAAATTTTGCAACATTCTAAAATATGTCTTAATGGAAATGTTTGATGAGTTTTATAATGGTAATTTACAATAAGGAATATTTAACTTTGCCAACAGAATTCTTCTTCATAAAAAAGTGGCCAATAGAACAAAAGGATTTCAATCCTATTTCATTAATTAACCATTTTGTAAAATCCACTCAAAGGCTTTAATTAGCATGTTAAGAACTAAAATAAACAATTTTATCAATGCCACTCAATATGCTTTTATCAAAGGAAGAAATATCATGGATAGGTCAGTATAGACCAAGAATATATTAATTATTGTTGTAAAAATAATATTTCCTATGCCCTTTTAAACAAGATTTTGTTAAAGCCTCTTATTCTATTGATTGGTCTTTTCTTAAAGACTTATTCCAGGCTAAGGGATTCGGTTTTAAATGGATAGGTTGGATTATGACCTTGCTCAAAACTTGAAATTCGAGTATAATGGTTAACGGTATTTGTGGAAATAAAATTAAATCTAAATGTGGGCTTAGGCGAGATGATCATTTAATGCCTTGCCTATTCAACTTAACCGACGATATATTTACTTAGATTATAAAGTTATCTAATAGAAATGGGACTTCAGAAAGTGCAGATAATGATGTTACAGTAATGGTCTTCCAGTTCTTCAATTTGCTGATGATACCATGTTTTTACCTTGCCACATCATGGCTTTTTGTAACGACCCGATATTTTCAACCATTCGCATCCGCACATGTCGGACTTGAATTGCTCAAAATACCACGTTGTAAATAAAATTTGGTAAATCTCAGAATATACAGTAAATAAATATAATCACAGATCACAGACACAGAGTAAAATAATGCAGCGGAAGTAAAGGAAATAGTAGTTCATGAAGCTACTATATAAATATATCAGAGTTACATAAAATATAACATAAGAAATAGAGTACAACAGAAGTCTCAATAAAATAACCAAGTACAAGCCGAGTAGAACAACGGAACTGAAATAGATAGGACAAGACAAGCAGATAATCTCCAGCGATTCCAATCTCCAGAAAGTGGAATCCAAATCTGTGAATACTCAGGCTGACCCGAGCGTAAATGAAATACAAACACTCGAGTCAGGACATACATACTTATACAATATAAACCGACTCATGTGAACTGTAATAAAGGTACAAGTAACTTAAAGAATGCTTGGGATCGCCCATTCTTTAAGGATCCGTTAAATTATCTACTATATAGTAATATTCGCTATTATAATAATGTCTAATATAAAATAAACATACTTTTAAATAGCGTTAAGGCTTTACATTTTCCACCTTAACACGTAATATGCCAATAGTCTACACAGTACCTGCATACCTCGCAAGGCTATGAGAAGATACTCCATAGGTACGACACAAATAGAAACTCATAGTAAAGCTCGATATGGTAGGTGACACGGCACACAAGGCACTGCCAGGGTAGATATACCAATTACGCACACGGGCTGATGGAAACGCATAGCAGCCACTACAGCTCCACCTCGAACAACACTCCCAAATCAAGGGTGCGCACCAAATCAATCACAAGTAATAGAATGGTATCGAAGAAGTGTGTCCGATAAGAGGTGCTACCTCACTGGTCCGAGATCGCTCCTGTTTTAGCCACCTTATGCCAACTCACGGGAGTTGGGTCCACGTATATACCTTAGGATCGTCGCCACCATCCTACTTCATTCTGGAAACTCCACCGCGTACACAGTTGTCAAAGTGGTTTTCGGTATCGACAGAGAGTATGTCTATATCCGATCCCGGTCTCTTTAACAACCAATCGTTATTATAACCCGTGGTTATAATTTAAAAACAGTTTATACTTTAAAATAGAATATCATTTCAAATCCAAATCTTTATCAAAATAAAGATTAAATCAATTCCAAACCATTTCAATATATTTAAAATATCATATCATTTCAAAACTTCATTTCAAATCATTTCAATATATCAATATCATATCTTTCCAAAACTTCATTTCAAATCATTTATATATACCAAAATATCATTTGAGTTCAAATCTAAATATTCAACTTTAAATACTTTTTAAATTCAAAGATACCATTCATTTATTATCATTTCTAGTCACCTTTTAAATAGTTTATATTTCAATCAAAATAATTCATCTAAACCATTTAAAAGTGTAAGTATTATACTTTCAAATCAAGTATTAAAATTTCCAAAGTTTCAATTCAATTCAATCATTTATTTCAATTAAATTTCCATAGACCATTTCAAATCTTATAAATTTCAAATATAGATTTAATCCACAAAATAACTATTCAGATTATAAAATAGATTTCAAAGCTTTAATATCCTATATTTCATAAGTCCAATATCTTTTAAATAGATTCAAATTACAAGTAAATCAAATAATTTTCATACTAATATAAACTTCAATTATTCATTCAAATATTTAATATCATTTATTTAATTTATATTTAAATACCATTTAATCACATTTTCAAAATAGTTGTATTTCCCAAATCAACTATTCCATTTAAATCATTTAAAGTCAATTCATTATATTTAATAATTAAATATTTAATTTTCAAAATTTAATCTTTTTCAAAGATCATTTATTCATTTAAGTTTATTAAGACAGTGAAAATTCAACTTTCGTAGCACTTAGGAAATGCTACGTAATGTTATGTTTAAAAACAGTTCATTAACAAAAGACGGCATTTAAAATGCTGTAATATCTTAATTTTGTTTCAATTAAAATTTTAGTTAAATTTACCAACTATAGCACTAACAAAGTGCTATAATATCCTTTAGTTCAAAATTTCTATTTGGTTCATTTATTCATTTAAGTTTATTAAAACAGTGAAAATTCAACTTTCGCAGCACTTAGGAAATGCTACGTAATGTTATGTTTAAAAACAGTTCATTAACAAAAGACGGCATTTAAAATGCTGTAATATCTTAATTTTGTTTCAATTAAAATTTTAGTTAAATTTACCAACTATAGCACTAACAAAGTGCTATAATATCCTTTAGTTCAAATTTTCTATTTAGTTCAAAATATATTTCAAAAAAGTCCAAATAATGGCTTCCCTCCTCAATCCCTCTCCGTCTCCTCCTTGCCCCCTCTCCCCTTCTCCAACAACCACTCCACCTGACCCTTCGTCGTCCGCCAACCCTCCCCCGATCTCATTCGTACCTAAGAAATACGCATCCCTCTTTAGCGCTAAACCCACCTCCTCTCAGCCGACCACTGGTATTTATGTCAACAGCTCTGAAAAATCCAAACCAGCTAGCTCGAAATATCCTCACCCCAATATCACCAAAACTATTCCAGAAAAATCATATGCAGAAGTGGCTGCTCTCCCACCACTTATTCCTGACCTTCCGAGGCAGAAACGTCGGCATTCCTTGCCGTCTTTTGCTAATGTACGTTCCACGATTGACTTTTTGATATCCAAAGGTCGATGTCTAAAATGCGCAGGGAATGGGCACCTGGCAAGAAACTGCAGAGACACTAAGATTTGTTATTATTGCAATCTTTTCGGCCACTCACAATCAACTTGCCCCGAGAAAAACAAAGCTAAATCATCCGCTTCGTTTCCCGTGCGTGCCTCTGCCCCTTCAGCAAAAAACAAAACATCACTTCACTCCTATCGGGACCCAACACCACATCATTACACTGCCAAGCCGAAAAGCACCCTCACACCAATTAACATTCTGAAGTCCCCTCGTTCCCCACCCCATTCTCATACCAAAAATCCTTCTCATTCTCTTCACTCTGCTCCCCCTCCACAACACTTCTCAATGGACAACTCCTCACTTTACCTCACAACAACAGTAATCAATGGAATCTGGACGCTAGAATCATTGCACCAAACCCTCTCAACCGCTCTTCATCACCATGATTTGCCAATCTGGATCATAAATAACAACAGCTTTGCCTTCTGCTGCCCCACTCATGAATCACTTGTCCTCGCCCTCCAACTCCGAACCATTACCAAACTAGGCGGGTCCGTCCTCATCCAACCCTGGTCAGATCCTGAGCCTTCCTCTGTCAGCCTATAACCGGTCACTTGGGCACGAATTCAAGGCTTCCCGGAGCTCCTCCGTGACCGCCCAGACGTGGTGCGTTCCGCCCTGAACCCCTGGGGCTGCTTCATTGAATTTGATTGCTGCAACTGGGCAATGCTAGACCACCGTTACCTGTACATCAAAATACAATTTTTTGTAGGCGTCTCAACTCCCTCAACCTTTGTCGCTAACCTGAATAACCATGACTACCTTCTCTCCGTAGAAAGATGGGAACACGCGCATCCAAACCAAAATCCCGAGTCGCTCCCAATAGGTATTGATTTGGAGGAGGCGTTCAGATGTTTCGACGAACATATCCCCATAGAGGAACTGAATTCGGAAGATAGACATGACGCCATGAACTTAGATCCAGATATTTTTGCACCCTTAGCTCCTCTCGACCCTACCCCTCTGGTTGACCTCACCCCTCCGACCGAACCCAATGCCCCCATCCCGGCTGAACCCGATGCCCCTATCCCGGCCGAACCTGATGCCCCTAACCCACAAGAGAATTCCTTTGAAGTCATGGGTCCCCTTGGTTGGGACAGCTGGCCGATTGTAGATCAGAATTGGAATCCCTATGCGGACCTAGACCTTTCCAATCCATGGTTCCTCCAATTTCCCATTCACAGCCACTCACCAGCTCTTCAAAACTCCGTTAGTCAGCTAGCCCTAATCCCCTCACCTCATCATCCGCCTCCAGCCATCTCTCATCCTTCACGCAACCAACCCTTCGATAACCAACTAGCCCTCCTTCCCTCGAACGTTCGAGCAGCAACATCGCCACCTCGGGTCGGACAAGAGTCTCCATTGATCACTCCTACAGCAGTCAGATGTAGCGCCAGACTACATAAAGCAGCGTCTCAGCCGGGTAGCTTTTTCAAACCTGTAGTTTTTTCCTCTGCTAACAAAATTCTTAATAAAAAAATTGCACGTTGCATGGGGGTGAACTTGCGAGAAGAACACCTCACAGCCATGCAAACACTAGAACATGAGCGTTTGTCCCCTTCCCAATGAAGATTATCACCTGGAATGTCAGGGGTTTAGGGGACCCCAGCAAAAGAATTGCCCTAAATCTCACTTTGTCCCCACAAAAAAATGATATTCTCCTCATCCAAGAATCAAAACTCGTGGACCCCTCTCCTACCCAAATAAGGCAGCTAGGTGGGCCATATCTTACTGGGTGGGCCCACTCGAATGCTGTAGGATCTAGTGGTGGTTTAATCACCCACTGGAATGAATCCATATGGTCTCATTGTCAAACCATCCTTCATCCTTCTGTCCTTCATGTTTCACTTTGCCACATCCAAACCAACACCATTTACTTCTTCTCCAATATTTACGGCCCACAAAATTCGATCGATAGAAATACCCTATGGAATAACTGCCTCGCCTTTGCCACCTACCTCAATGGCCCCTGGTTATTAGGGGGAGACTTCAACACCACCAGAAATACCCATGAAAGAAACTCCGGAAACATCTCTCAAGACTCAGATTCATTTAACTCCTTTATCAGTTCCGGTTCCCTAATTGACCCACCCATCAACAACAGACTATATACCTGGTCAAATCGTAGATCCGACCCGTCACTTGCTAAACTTGACAGATTCCTCTTCAATGTCAATTGGGACGATCTGCATCCCCTTTCCATCGTTTCCGGCCTATCCTCGACTATTTCAGACCACTGCCCTCTAATCTTGGATTCGGGCTCATCCTCCAACCTAAATCGTCCCTTCCGCTTTGAACGCCTATGGACTCTGGAACCCTCATTCGACAATTTCATTCAGCTGGCATGATCCCAACCGGTTGTGTCCAACTCCGCAACCGCCAGGGTAGTCTCCAAACTCCGTTCACTCAGAAAGACCATCAAACCTTGGGCCAAAAACATCTGGGGCTCCCTTCGTTCGCACATTTCTACCACCCAAGATGCTATCTTAGAACTCAATATCCTCGAAGAATCTCGACCCCTAACTCCAACCGAATACTCTCAACTGAAGACATTAGAATCTGAGCTTGACAGACTTATCAAACAAGAGGAAATTGGCTGGAAACAAAGATCCAAAGCCAAATGGTTAGAGGAGGGAGACATGAATACCTCCTTTTTCCAACGAATGGCCAATGGCAGACGCAGATCTATCAACATCACGGAGTTAGCCCACAACAATTCCAGCTTCACCGAATTGCCTGACCATCTCCGCCTCTTCACTGACTACTACCGAAATATCCTCGGCAAGTCATCCCCAGCGCTACCCCCTATTGACTGGAACCTCCTATACCCATCCTGTCCCCCAATTCCTGTTGACCACCCATTTTCCGAAGATGAAGTTTGGGCCACGCTTAGAGACTTGTCGGATGATAAGGCCCCGGGCCCAGATGGTTTCGGTCCACACTTTTTTAAACGTTATTGGGAAACCATCAAATTTGACTTGTTAGATATGTGCGAAGAATTCCATGCTAATCCTTCCTCAGTTGCCCGCCTTAACCACGCCAACATCATCCTCATCCCCAAATCCCCCGGCGCTAACACTATGCCCGCTTTCAGACCAATCAGTCTGCTCAACACCACATTCAAAATCATCACAAAGGTTCTCACTAATAGACTTCAGTCAGTCATCGATCCTCTGGTGGGGGCGGAACAGTCCGCCTTCATACTAGGCAGAAACATTTTGGACTGTGTCGCCGCCACTCAAGAAGTTGTCTCTTACTGTCATAGAACATCAACCCCTGGTACCCTTCTAAAATTAGATTTTTCCAAAGCTTTTGACATGGTACACTGGGACTTCATCCTGGACCTTATGAAACACAGGGGCTTTCCGCCAAAGTGGTGCGGTTGGATCGAAGGGATACTCAATACAAGCATTTCATCCATCTCAATCAATGGTTCTTCGGGTGGTCACATTAAATCAAACAGGGGATTGAGGCAAGGGGACCCGCTCTCTCCCCTAATCTTTGTCCTGGTAGCGGATGTGTTCAACCAGATGATCAAACTTGCCTCGTCCAATGATTTATTTAGAGGTATCAAGCTTCAAAACTCAGATTTGTCTGTGTCTAACCTTCAATTTGCAGATGATACGATCCTATTCGCTTCCACCGATACCAACCACATCCATTGCCTCAAGGTTGCGCTGTATGTCTTTGAAGCAATTTTCGGCCTATCCATCAATTTTAACAAAAGCTCCGTCATCATGCTTGGCAACTCCGCTCATCTTGGCCCTCAAATTTCATCCCTCCTCAATTGTAGCATAGCCTAATTCCCCATTTCATACCTAGGCATCCCCATCCGCCCCACCAATCTCCACCATGCTGACTGGCTCCCCCTCATTTCCAAAATTGAATCCCGACTCTCAACTTGGAAGGCACACTCGCTTTCTTCTGCAGGTCGCCTTGTCCTAGTCAAATCAGTCCTATCAGCCATCCCCTCATACTGGATGTCCTTCCTCACACTTCCATCTTGGGTTATCAAGAAAATTGACTCAATCAGGCGCTCGTTTCTTTGGAACGGTGGCAACGCAAAAAGGCTGGTCAACTGGAAGACGGTATGTCTGCACCGCAATCATGGGGGTTAGGGATTACAGACCTTCGCACATTCAACCAAGAGTTGCTGTCCAAATGGCTTTGGAGATTACTCACACCTGGAAACTACATCTGGAAATCGTGGATTCTATGTCAACATTATCATTCAAACCCCCATTTGGTGCTCCACACCACCACCAGGTTCAGGCCATCCCCCTTCTGGTCTGGGGTCCTTCTAACCCTTCCTAGAGTCAAAACACTTTTCCAGGTGAAAATCGAAAGAGGAAACAGATGCCTCTTCTGGCATGACACTTGGTATGGCCAACTGCCCCTTTCTAAGCTCCTACCCAACCTCTTCTCGCACGCCATCCTCCCTTACGCAACAGTTGAAGACTACCTTACACTTGGTCCTGAGCACCTTTGCCCACCCTCCATCTTCGATGCAGACTTGGTTCCTGAACTCCTCTCCGCCACAAATATCCTCCTATCGATTCATCCTTCCAACAGTCAAGACCTCTTCCTCTGGGCCCTTGCACCTTCCAAGGGCTTCTCA
The DNA here is from genome assembly GCA_030737815.1 of Allium fistulosum. NCBI lineage: Eukaryota > Viridiplantae > Streptophyta > Magnoliopsida > Asparagales > Amaryllidaceae > Allium > Allium fistulosum. The sequence continues at coordinate 223,722,642 of CM060905.1, forward strand.
GTCGCCTCCTGCAAACAACACCTAATTCACCCCGGACGTCTTTTCTCCTTCCCCAGGATTTGGCATTGCAATCTTCCACCTCGCATAGCTTTTTTCCAATGGTGCCTAATTTCTGGAAGAATTAATACCAAGGACAGACTCAACAGACTCAACATCCCCATTGACCCGCGCTGCGTCTTCTGTTTAACACACGATGAATCAGTAACCCACCTTTTCTTCGAATGCGACTTCTCCTACTCAATTTGGGCTGCAACCAGTGCATATCTTTTGGGGTTTATCCCCAACACGACCTCCTTCTTCGAGTATTGGCAGTATAATCAGCAGAATGCACTGATGGACACTTTCATATCAATCTTTAGTTGGTGCATTTGGAAAGAGAGGAATGCACACGTGTTTGGGCAACCTGCACGACATTTTGGTGGAACCTGTAGAAGTATCACTCACTTTTTCTCCTCTCTAACAGGTCAAACCTCCTCCGCGCCGTTCCGTCTGAGTCTCCCGCCTTGTAGCGTCCAACCAGCTGAGTCTCAAGGTAGTACTAATGCATCTTCGGAAAGGTAGTTTTAGTCCACCATGGGCCTTTTCTTAGCACCTATAATAGTTAGTATGTAATGGACTATGATACTCTAGCACTTTAATTGTATTTTGTTGCTTCATACCTATTTTTTTGGCCATCGATCGGGCTTGTCGATCGACCTCTTACATATTATATAATATAACTACTTAACCGGCTGTGTAGTTTCACGCTACACACCCGTCTCTCTCAAAAAAAACAACTACAGCATTTTCCAATGCTGTAATTTCTTTACATTACATTTCAAAAATGCTGTCAAATCAAATTCAGAGTTTTAATTACGATTTCACAAACAATTAACTTTTAATATAAATCATTTTAACTTAAAAAATCATATATTTTCACATTTTAAAAACAATCATTTAAATACCTTTATTTCTATGATTTTTTAAAGTCCAATTTCCATACAAAAATCAAATTAAATAACAATTAAATTTCATTTCTTTAATTAAATTCTTAACTTAACAACTAAGTTTAAATTTCCAAAATATAACTTATTTCCATTTATTTTACTAAATTAAAATTTCACTTTTAAACAAATTCCACAAAATTCAATTTAAGTTATATTTCCAAATTCAGCTTAAATATTCATTTATTTCATATTTTAATTTATACAAAATCATTAACACTTTTAAAATTATTATTACTTAATAAAGATCATTAAATTCATCTTTTAAATCAAATTTGTCATATATTCTTACTTTACATAAATTCCATTTATAAACAAAATCATAAATTCCAAAATTAACTTATATTTTAAATTCTACTTCACCATTTACTTAATTCACTTGTTTAATTTGTAGAAAATCACTAATATTTTATAGAAATCATTTTAATAAAAATTTAAATCAAAATATCATAATATTTACATTTTTAAAATATTTTAAAAATTTTCAGAAAAATATATAAACCACGGGTCTGTATATAATTTTCTAGCCTAGGTCAAGTGATACGGATATGTATCATTTCAATCCGCAGTTTACAAAGAAAAACCGGGTTCTATCATTTCAAACCCGCAATCCCAAGTTAAATAAAATAAATAAAAACCGTTCAGGCCTATCATTTCAGCCCATAACGATTTTTCCCTATTCTAAAGTCCGTTCGGGTATGTATCGTTTCAACCCATAGTGATTTCTAATCTACAGGGAACTTGCAGTGTGATAAACTGATATAAATAACAGAATAGCATCATATAACAGTAACATATGGTATAACAGGTGTATAAGCATGTATGAACATCATATAATCATAGTATAGCAGATATAACATGATGATATAGTTTACAGATTCAATTGCGATCAGTTTACTAGTCATATAAGTATAAACTTGTCAGGTGAGATTTACTCACTTGTTCAAGCTGGAGATGACAACCACAAACACACAACAAAGATTTCCAAAGGCACGAAAGCAAGACAATGATTTGAGATTGGAAGAGCCAAAGCTATACCCCTTGAAAACATTACACAAAACAAATATATAAAACATAAAGTTTCAAAACAGGATGCCACTAAACAATGTTAGGAACAACTGCATAAAACAAAACCAAAGTGTTTGCACTTGCTTTCTACCATCTATGCTTCAGCTCCAGATCTAAAATGCATGGCTAAGGGGTGGGTTTGGATCTGGTTTTGGGTTCCATAGGGTCGGCCTAGCATGCGTTAACAAAGTGGTGAAGTATAGGTGCAAAAACTAGGTGTTCAAGGCTAAACAATGCAACATAACCTCACATCTTTGGCACAAATAGGTTCGGCCAGAGGTCATGGGTCACGGCCAGTGGGTGCTGGTGATGGTGGATGATGTGGCAGAGGGTGGAGGTCAGGTCAGAGGTGGTGGTGGTGGTAGTGGCGGCAAATGGTGGTAGAAGGTGGTGCTAACAATCTAGGCTCGGCTAGTGTAATATGTGGTGGTTTTTGTTGATTTTGGTGGTGCTCCTTGCCATGGATGTGCTTGGCCTGCCTTGGTGGTGTAGTAGGGTGGGTAATGATCAGAGAAAGGGGGTGGTGGAGGTCGGACCAGATCTGGTTGAGGAGGAGTGGAGCTATGAAGGTAGAGAACATATGCAAAAATCAATGTAAACAAGTAGAAAAGGAATAAGAAAAAGTTGAAAATCATTACCCAAACTTTCCTCAATAGCATGGCCGAAATTCTTTTGTTTCAGAAATGAAAATGAATGTACGTGAATAGAAAATAGAGTATGCAGCTGAAAGATGTGGATAGTAAAGGCTAATTGATGAAAAGACAAGTTACAAATGTGAAAGTTTGGAAGATAAAAGGCCTTAGGCAAATCAAAAGTCATAACCTTTCAAATTTCTTTTAATTTCTTTATATAAGTTTATATTACTGAAAATAATAATACATTCAGTCACAAATTCGAAAATATAACAAAATATAAAATATATATAAATATTTATTAATTATATAAGGTTAAAATAAGAAAATAGCACAAAATTGCAAACTAGACTAGAAAATTTGAAAATAAATGCAATGAACTTTGGAAAATTTTTATGTACTTGAAAAGTATTTATAAATAAAGATAAGAACACAAAATAAAAATGAATTCACAAAATAAATAAATAAATTTTAATTAAATATAATTTTAATGAAGAAAATAGCAGAAAAATGGAAACTAGGCATTATAAATTAAAATAAATTCAAGTAAACTTTGGACAAATTATATTATCACTTTAAAATTATTAAAAGATAAAAATATACATAAAATAACATATTAACACATATTAAAATAAAATATGACAAAGAAAATATAATTTATACAAATTTAAAATAGCAAAATTGCAGAATAAAACAAATTGCACTCAATATTGAAATATACATAACTTTTACAGTTTAACTCCGTTTTCAACGAAACAAAAAGCAGTGTTCAAGTTATTACATATATTTTCATAATAAAAGATAAAATTTAAGATTTTATATAATTTAAATTTGAAGTTTAAAAGTCAAAGATTGAACAGTTTGACCAGAATTTCACTTTTCAGTGAAATATCCAATTTATACTAGTTTGAAACTATAATTCACTTAATAATCATCATTTATATATAAAAATGAAATGTTTGAAATAAAATAAATTTAAAATAATTTAAAAATAAAAGAAAGTCCAATTTAAATAATATACAAGAATCTAGGGTTGTTAAACTTTTAAGATTATTTTATGTAGTTTTGAAATGCTTTCAGGACTTAAGATTGACATTGACAAAAGTATAATTTTAGATTTGAAAATGTTAAAAACATAATTGCTAACTTACTCAATCGTAAAATCATGAAGTTTCCCATACACTACTTAGGGTTTGTGATTACGCCAATTAAACTAAAAAATAAAGACCGGTAAATAATAATTGATAAAATCAATAAAATAATAATAGATTGGAACTATAGATTTTTATTTAGATGAAGAGTCATTATGATCAACTCGATTCTATTAACTCTACCGATCTACTAAATGTACTTTTACATTTTTCAAAAATGGATAATTGATAAAATTAGAAGAAATTTTCTATGGATTGCAGATAGTTCCTATGGTAGTATTAACTGTCTTGTCAATTGGGAAATGATCTGTAAATATAAAGAGGATGGGGGCCTATGTATTATAAATTTATACAATCTTAATGTATCAAAATGACTTTGGAAATTTAATAATAATAATGACAACCCAATTTGGAAAGAAATTAATTTTATGGCAGTTCCTATAACATTCATCATATTACTTCTAATTTCAACATGTCTCATTGTGGAAATCAATTTTAATTAATTGTTTATATATTTTAATCTTGGGTTAATAATGCATTTCATTTTGGCAACAACACATCATTTGACAAGCACCATTGTCCCAGTGGTTAAGTGCTTCGACTTTGGTGCAAGAGGTCACTAGTTCGAAACTTGTGTAGCGTGATTCGAACATTTATTGACATGTGTGATTTGTGATATGTTGTATCTAAGTACCATTTAAAAAAAACAACACATCATTTTGGCACGATAGCTGGATTATTGTGATACCTCCTAAAGTTGAGTATAAAGGCTTTTTGATATTTGTAACTTTGAAAATGCTTTAATTTCAGAGGTTTTTAGTCCTTTGAATGAATTTTCATGGAACTTTAGTTCGGTCGATCTGTTGAAGGTATTTCCTTAATCAAATTTGTTTTATTATGTAATAAGCTAAAATATTATAACTTAGACAACGACATTAAAATATAATACTGTTTTTTTATGTAGAATAAAATTGAGTGTTCTCCTCCTTTGGAGGACAACTTATTTTCCTCAAAAATATAGTGCTAGGATAACACTAAAATTTACTCCCCAAACTCAGCTTGTAAGTTTTTAATCTTCTCAAGGATAAGACCTAACACTTTAAGCTTATTTGAAAAGTTAATGCTCCACCAAAAAAAAAGTTTCACATGTGATTTATCTGGCGTAAAAATTAAACACAACAGAATTTCTAAAGAAAAAGAATTTGATTATAGACAAAAAATGTATTTTCTGCACTTTAGATTTACAAAACAAATTACATCTATATTATTATTATCCTTCAACTAATTCTATACTTGTGAACACTCTTAGTATTTTGACTTTGAACTGACCAACTCCGACTTTAACTAAGATCATTTCTAAAACAATGTTAGATTCACTATGCTAAAGATTATAGAATTTTCCTCGATATTATCTACAATATTACTTTTTGGTATTTATGGTTTAAAAGAAACCATAGAATGTTTAATAATGTTATTAGTCCTTCAAATAATATGATTCATGCTATTGTGCTTTTCTACAATGACTTGGTTGCAAGGTCTAGCTATAAATTGGCTGAAAATATCCACTTCTTGGGATACATTATCAAAACAAAAGGTCGCATCGATATCTTGTAGGCAAAGAAATTTATAACAACGGGAGAAATAATATGGCTTTAAGCACCAAAGCTGCTAATTCTTTTGATGATAGCTCTTCGAATGATTTACTTCTAATTAAAAACTAATTTTTCCTTACTTTAGGCTTCCTCTTTACTTTTTACATACATATATTGTTCAATCACCCTTAAGTGTCATCATTCCTTTGAATAGTTAATCAACTATATTTAACATAGTATTTTCTAGAGGGAATTAATTTAAAGGACAAAGATTTGTATATTTTTTGCCTCAAGGACACAACCTCAATATTTTTACCATAAGGACAAGCATTCTTCTAAAAATTATTCATAAGGACAAATATTTTCCAAAATTATTCATAAGGACAACAAAACTGCTACCAAGCTAAAACTGATACCTAAAAACTGCTACCGATAACTACAAACTGATACCTAAAAACTGCTATCAATGACTAAAAACTGATACCTAAAGAAAGTTGTCCTTCAGGATAAAATATTGAAGACCTGTCCTTGAGGCAAAAACGCTGAAAATTTTTGTCCTTCACAATAATTTCCTGTATTTATTATATTATTTTCTAAATGAATTGCCATGAAAATAATTCGAGTAAATTAATTAACAAATTTATTCACAACTCGAGAATTCTACATGAAAAGTTTTTCTCGAAACCCTTGCCATGTCATCCTCTCTCCCACATAGCCACCACCCTCCCTTAGCGCCAGATCCTCCCCCTGATCCTCCTTTCTCTGCAAATTCCTCCTCTGGTCAATCCTTAGTCGTAGATGATGGAAATTTTGACCTCTTTTCTGCCCAGAAAATGGCGCCACCAGCCATAATTTACAACTCTCATGTTGGTCGATCAAAGCAACATCACCGGCCCTCTGGCTCTAACGCCAAAAATCCTAAAGGTAACTATAACAAGTCCTTATATCATATCTCAATTCTAATTCAACCACAATCCGCACAAGGTACGAAAGATAGGCAAACCACTTCTAATCCTAATGTATGGTCAAACCCTGCAAATGCTAGCTGAATGTGGAAGGATGTTATAATGGGTAACCAAGTTTCGATTTATACTCCATTAAAATTTTATCATCCTCGTGGATGCAATGCCCTTCAATATGCAAAAATGACAAATGAAATAGTACATGATGCAAAGAAGCAATGAGACAATGCAATAGTCATATACATTGTTGGTCCTACACCTCACTATTCAGTCTTCCGAACCTATATTCGCTGGGTTTCAATAGTCATTTACTATCTATTCCAAAGAGAATGGATTATATTTAATTAAATTTGAAAAGAAGGAAGGCTCCGATGGAGTGTTTTCAGGTGGTCCATACTTCTATAATAGAAAGCTTATGATGATGAAGAGGTGGTCTTTAGGTATGCAATTGAATAAAGAGCTACTTCATACGATTCCAATTTGGATTTGCTTGCCTAGTTTACCACTAGATTATTGGACTAAAGAGGGTATAAGTCATATTGCAGCTATACTTGGTAATTCTATAAAACTGGACAGATTTATAGAAGGTATGATAAAGATTTCATATGTGAGAGTTTAAGTTGAAATGTCGAACTTATTTAACTACCCAAAACAAGTCCCAACCTTGAATGAATTTGACTGTATTATAGTGCAAGATGTAGAATATGAATGAAAACCCCCCAAATGTATAAACTATCAAAGCACTAGATATAATTAAAGTGTTTTCCAGTTCAAAAAAGTTGGGTTCCCTAAACAAGATAAACATAACAAACATGGCAACAACGAAATGGAAATTGAGTCAAACATGCAAAATACTGATAAGAATCCAGAACAAGTAGCAGTGCATAGTGATCATTTGCCTAATGCAAACATGGAGGAACATAACAACCAATCAGATCTGAATATAGACAAACAACAAAGTAATCCAGATCAACAAATACATAGTGACTCTTATTTAGATTCAGAAGTTCAAAACAAGCAGTCCAGAGTCCAATTTTAAACAACACGGTTTGTTTAATTCTAATACAAGCCATGCTACTTCTTTTAATGATCATAGTGAAATGCAAACTTTATGGATACAAATTTTGACAATTTACAAATAGACACAGAATCTAAAACAACTACTAACAACTTAAAACTAGATCATATATATATTCTCATATTGCTTCAAGCTCGAATCAACTAATCAAGAATCAATATACTACTAGATCAAAGTCCACTAGAAAAATCAGAACAAAAGAAGCTCCTTTTGAGTTTAAAGCTTCAATGAGACCAAATGTGATTGAAAATCCTGCTTGGTGTAGTTTAATTAATCAGCTAAAGGTGAAAACAAAAAAATAAAAAAATGCGAAGGTAACAGGGGCTACTACTTCCCTTAAAACAAGTAGTACCCCAATTTATTATTATAGATGGAGTTTCTTGTATGGAACATAAGGTGAATGAATGCCCATTTAAAGCAATTGGAGATTTTACAGCTAATTAATAGTAGTAAATATTCTTTTTTGGGATTATTAAAATACAAATTATCTGATAACATTGATAAGTTTATGACAAAACTAGACAGTAAATGGAAAAGTAGTCATAATGATAATAATGACCAGAAAATTAGAATTCTAGTTATTTGGGATTCCACTCAATGGTCCAATATCATATTACATTCTAATATTCATTTCATTTCTTGCATGTTACACAATGCTAGTGGTCTAATATTGCCATGTACTACAGTACATGCTTTCAATTTTGTAGATCGAAGGACATATTTGTGCCAATACTTATAATTGAACAATGAAATAATTTCAATCTTCCATGGATAATATTAGGTGATTTTAATGCAATACTATCAAGTCAAGATTGAATTAATCATGGAACTTATAACTCATTGGGTAACACTGGTTTTATCAATTGTATAAATGTTACTAATCTTATTGAACCAGAGTTTACAGGAAATTTTTTCACTTGGAGAGGTGGAATAAATTTTACTATCCATAGCAAGATTGATAGGGTCGTTGTTAACAAACAATAGGTAAACAAATTTCCATAATTTGGAATACATTTTGGCAACCGCTCACTAAGTGATCATACTTCTGTTTCAGTCAAATTTACTACTAACAATTCGGTGATCGGTAGAGTTCCTTTCAAATATAACAACTCCTGGTGTTTGAACAATGAAAACAGTAATATAATGCAACACTCTTTAAGTTTAGATGTTCAAGGCAATCCACTTTTTGTTCTTCTTAGTAAGTTGAAAGAAACCAAACTAGCACTCAGATCATGGCAAAAAAACAAAGGAAATATTCATGTCATCGGTGAGAAAATAAGAGAGGAAACCAATGTCGTATATGACCAGCTAATCAAAAACCCTTTAGATGATGATATAGTATTACAATATGCAAAAAAAAGCTGAGCATCTTTCAAATTTAATGAGGAAAATTGCATCAAAAAAAATCAAAGAATGAAACTGAAGTGGTCAACTCAAGGAGTAAAGACAACCAAATTTTTTGACAATAAAATGTTTGTTCCTAAAGCTAACAAAAGGAGAAAATACATTCTTGATTCAAATGGAAATCTCATATGAGCATCAGAGAGAGTAGGTCAAGAAACCATTGATTATTTTTCAAATTTATTCAATGCAACAGAGGCAACAAATCAACTTTCAGGTATCACTTATAAGAAGATTCTAACTGTAAATGTAAGAAATATTCTGATTAAACCAATTCAAATAGAAGAAATCAAAGCTGCACTATTTCGAATTGATGATAACATCACTCCGAGCCTTGATGGCATGAAACCAAAAAAATTTAAAGTCCATTGGGAATGGATAAATATGCACTTATGGAGAGCTATGCTGGGGATAAAAAATTCAGGTAATATTATTAGAGAAATCAATCATACTTTTATCTGTTTAATCCCAGAAAAGCTAGATCCTGCTACAATTATATATTACAGACCCGTCTCATTATGTAATGTTACATGTAAGATAATTGCCAATCTGTTTCCTGGAGATTTGATCAGGACACTAAGTACTCGGCGTACAGGACGACTCGGTGTCAACTAGTGATCGGCATCTCATAGTACTCGGCGTAGTACTCAGCGTCTCATAGTACTCGGCGTAGTACACAACATCCATTGTACTCGGCATCAGGTAGCACTCGGCATCTCATAGTACTCGGCGTAGTGCTCGGCATCCATGGTACCCGTCATCAAGGAGTACTCGGCGTAGTACTCGGCATCCAGTGGTACTCGGCGTTAGAAGACGTTCGGCGTATATAACTACTCTACATGGCAGCATCGTTCGGCCAAAGGATCGTTCGGCTAAGAAGCATCGTTCGGCCAAAGGATCGTTCGGCTAAGAAGCATCGTTCAGCCAGAAGGCACGTTCGGCTTCGACTGACAACTGTTCTGCACTTCCCACCCATCAAACGTACCGTTCGGCATTGAGAAGGTGGTTCGGCGTCAACGTGTTCGGTCTACTTGGTTCGGCATACAGCGACCACTACACTTGGGCTAGAGTGTTCGGTCACCAAGCCCACCTGGGAAGTCCAGCCCATATTTGTCTATAAATAGAAGGGCAGGGTCACAGTGAAAATGGACCTTTTTTGGGAGAACAATGGGGAGACTCTGCCATTTTTTATACTCTTCTCTTTTTAACTCAAACTTGTATTCAAGTCATTAATATATGGATTGTATCTGTATTCAACTACTTATGAAAGAAATAAAGATCAAAACTCAAAGTGGATGTAGGCAGTTACGCTGAACCACTATAAATCCGGTGTTCTTACTTTCTGCATTTAAATTAGCATATTCTTCCTTGTTTAATTTAACTTCATCACTTACATCTCTACACAATCTTTTTCAACGAGGTTAGTGACCAATTTTGGTGCTAACACTTTGGTGCTTTCACTGAGAATTGAATTCTCAGCTTGATTGGATCTCATCGTCTACTAGTGGATTTCCATATTCGCGAGATAGATCCAGTTGTTTACTAGAAAACTTCCTATTCTACTCAGATTTGAAAGAAATCTAAAGGAAGTTGATAGCCGTAGATTGGATTCACTGATGTACGCAAGATCTGGGGATTGGACGTTGAAGTCTGCACTCAAGTTGAATGAAGGCAGACCCTCCTCTGAAGGCAATTCGGCCGATCACTACAGAAAAGGCTTATGCCGATCACCTCAGAAAAGGCTTATGCCAAACGCCCCAGAAAAGGCGTATGCCGAACGCTCCAGAAAAGGCGTATGCCGAACGCTCCAGAAAAGGGGTAGGCCGAACGCTCTTCCAGGCCGAACATACCTCTAGGCCGAACGCTCTTCTAGGCCGAACCATACCTCCAGGCCGAGCGACATCCGAATGCCGATCCATACCTCCAGGCCGAACCATACCTCCAGGCCGAGCGACATCCGAATGCCGATCCATACCTCCAGGCTGAACCATACCCCCAGGCCGAGCGACATCCGAATGCTGATCCATATCTCCAGGCCGAACCATACCTCCAGGCCGAGCGACATCCGAATGCCGATCCATACCTCCAGGCCGATCCATACCTCCAGGCTGATCCATACCTCTATGCCGATCCATACCTCCAGGCCGAGGGACATCAGGATGCCGAACGTTCCTGAATGCCGAGCGCTCTCTAATGCCAAACTTTCCTGAATGCCGAGCGCTCTCTAATGCCGAACGCTCCTGAGTGTCGGGCGTTCCTGAATGCCGAACAGTGTGGAATGCCGAACAAATTTGGATGCCGAACAATCTTATATGCCGAGCAACTTTGTCATGCCGAACGGCCCTCAATGCCGATCGAAACTTAAGTTACACCGGTCTCTTATACGACCCCTATTTTCAAAAAAAACTATTTTCGGGTACGACCCAAATTTCCAAAAAAGAGGCTTAAAAAAAATTTCCTAGCCGCAGCGCAGTGCCTCCAGATGGTGAGTTCAAAACTCAACTTAATAAAGGAACATTCTATCCACTTCCCTGACATCCCATGATCGACCAGGGCATAGAGGATCTAGCGGCAGCTTATGAACGACATCAAGAGAACGAACAAGCAAATGCTATTCAAACGGTACTCCCAAAGGTTGGAGAACATAGATGATGTGACTCTAGCAAATGTCAAGATGGCTCCAAGCAAACCAATGCTCTAAGCAATTTATTCCAAATGCTAACAAGGGTATCATACTGATCGCGTTTGAGGAAAGTCGACCTCCAGATATATTTTGGCAGCTAGTTAGCTAAAGAGCCTCCTACGACTATGGATCGTTTCTTTTACAAAATGAATCAGAACTAAAGTGAGGAGGAGTGGAACAGACTAAGAAAAATAACAATGAAGGCCCATTGGCTAAGGATGTAGATCCCAGTAGCCGAAACAAGACTTCTGAATTCAGCTCATATGCTCTTTGGAAAGATTCAATTGACAACCTCTACTTGAAGACTCACGACTCGGAGTGGTACTGGAAACCAACCTCGAGAGAGTACACCAAGGTCTAAAGAAAATCAAGGGAATGTTGTATATTCCCAGATGATCACTGATCCTAACACGGGCGATTACAAACACCTCTGAGGTGTGATCGAAAAGATGACCTGGAAAGGAAAGCTTCAATAGTATGTACAAGTCCTGCAGAATGGAGGGCAGCGAATATCTGATGCCTATTAATAAAGGGCTATGATTATCAATTGGACGGTTGACGGCCGACATCCCTTTGAAAGGAGCCAAGGGCGGAGTCGAATAGCGAGCACACGATGCTGCTTCACATATCAATGAGATTTACCATAATCTTCTTTGAATTATTTCCATTTCCATCTCTATTTCAATTGTTCTATGAACTACGACTAGCTTGAACTAAACTACTTTCAAAACGATGCAGGTGACCAGGTACTCAGATTTGGTTGCCAACCAATCTACGCAGACCATGATCGGATGTGTGGAGTTACATCTGGACGAGCATAATTCTATCGCTCATCATCAACCATATGCCTTTGATTTGGGGCTATGGGTTAAATACAATGTACAACATCATGATGCACGGAGAGCTGAATTCCATCCTGCAAGTGGAATTTATTCAAGTAGAGAGCGGCTGCGATACGGCCGGCCACTCGCTAAGTGAAACTCGAGCTCGGGGGCAAGCCATCACATCAAGGCTAAAAATGGGTTGATACACGACGATCCTTCGCACAACTCCGTACTCCCAGAGTGCGAGACGGAGTATAAACATCTACTTAACTCCGTACTCCCAGAGTGCAAGACGGAGTATAAACATTAATCAACTCCGTACTCCCAGAGTGCGAGACGAAGTATAAACATTAATCAACTCTGTACTCCCAGAGTGCGAGACGGAGTATAAACATTAATCAACTCCGTACTCCCAGAGTGCGAGACGGAGTATAAACATTAATCAACTCCGTACTCCCAGAGTGCGAGACGGAGTATAAACATTAGCTTAACTCCGTACTCCCAAAGTGCGAGACGGAGTATAAACATTAATCAACTCCGTATTTCCAGAGTGCGAGACGGAGTATAAAAATATACTCAACTCCGTACTCCCAAAGTGCGAGACAGAGTATAAACATACATCAACTCCATAGTCATCCCCAAAACTTGGGGCAGAACCAAAGCAAAGCACGTTAGTTGAACATTTGTCTAAAAGAAGATTGCAACGAAACGATTAAAAGACGACTGTCAAGCAATCAACTGAACGAAAATATTCAGCATGAAAGACTGCAGTTTTTCAAAGCACGTCATGTTTACACAAGACGTCCTTTGGGGGGCAAATGTTATCCCGCCTTTTGACAAGGCCGTGACACCAAGAATTGATTAGAAACCAGTGACAGTTCGTCTTGGAGATCGGTTACACAAAGGCTCACTATGGATATCGATGGATTTTGTCCGAGTCTGGATCGAGCCACGATTAACAAGACATAACAATCAAAGCCAGGGAAGCCAACGTTCCAAGTTTCAAGACGATCCGAGTTCGTATGCTCAACTTATGATCGATTCGAACAACCGACCATCCATCCATCGACCTCCACGTTTGACTCGGAGACCTGAGCAAGGCTTGGAATGGGTATGGCCTGATCATCCACTCAAATCGAGTCATAGAACAAAGTTCGACAAAATAACAGATGCCCCTCCTGAAACTCAGTGGCGCCAGGATCTGTCTAGAGTGGACGTGATTTGATCATCTACACATCAAATCCTACCCTGAACACGAAAGGTTGTTCGAAAGCCCAACTTGAAGTAGCTATAGTAGACTGCCTACTCGCTAACCATCGCTCTCAATACATGGACGCGACTGCACCGTGAAACATATGCAACTTACTTTGTCTACCCAGTAATCCATCATCCTTGCTTTCTGGAAAGAGATACGAAGCAAATTGTGCGAGACTTGATTATCCAACCCCAGCATGGATGTAATCCAACCATCTGTCATATACCTCCTTCCTTGACTTGATTGGAAGAGCTATAATCACCAAGCGGACGAGAATCGATCATCCATTTTTCAAATTCCGTCCCTCATCCTGGGGGGTAGAATCCCATCCCGCGAGCAAACGTGGTTCGATTGTTCATTCGACGACATTAGCCTCGATACAGTAGATGAATACAAATTAAAGAGTGGAAATACGACTGCTCTCAACTAAAACCTCCAAGTCCCCAGAGTGCGGACTGGAGTACTCTAAGTCCCCAGAGCGCGGACTGGAGTATAAACGACTAAAACCTCCAAGTCCCCAGAGTGCGGACTGGAGTGCTCTAAGTCCCCAGAGCGCGGACTGGAGTATAAACGACTAAAACCTCCAAGTCTCCAGAGTGCGGACTGGAGTACTCTAAGTCCCCAGAGCGCGAACTAGAGTATAAACGACTAAAACCTCCAAGTCCCCAGAGTGCGGACTGGAGTACTCTAAGTCCCCAGAGTGCGGACTGGAGTACTCTAAGTCCCCAGAGCGCGGACTAGAGTATAAACGACTTAAACCTCCAAGTCCCCAGAGCGCGGACTGGAGTATAAACGACTAAAACCTCCAAGTCCCCAGAGTGCGGACTGGAGTACTCTAAGTCCCCAGAGCGCGGACTGGAGTATAAACGACTTAAACCTCCAAGTCCCCAGAGTGCGGACTGGAGCACTCTAAGTCCCCAGAGCGCGGACTAGAGTATAAACGACTTAAACCTCCAAGTCCCCAGAGCGTGGACTGGAGTACTCTAAGTCCCCAGAGCGCGGACTAGAGTATAAACGACTTAAACCTCCAAGTCCCCAGAGTGCGGACTGGAGTGCTCTAACTCCCCAGAGTGCGGACTCGAATATAAGCGAATCGGATCTCCAAGTTCCCTGAATATGAACTATGACACAAATGACTTGAATTTGTCAAATCCCTGACATACGGGCTAGAAAGTATTCTAAGTGCTCGAAGCACAAAATGGAAGTTCAACGACTCCCGAAGAGTTTCCGAGTTATGTGAAGATGGACTGAGAAGTCTATGTTACTCACAACTGCTTGGATTAAAATCACAATCACAAAGAAAACTGAACAATAAGAGTCTTTTGTAAGACAGAAAAAGGAACTAAACCTTATTCAGAAATGATTTTCTATTACAACCCCTCCAACGTTCAGAGTCGACATTCTATTTACAAGGACTAAGAAAATAGATGAAAATAATTACATGACTTAAACTAACTCTCGTTGAACGAGGATAGTAATCACTTCTTGTGCTTCTTCAACTTCTCCTCTCCAGAGCATTTACCCTTGGTACTCTTCTTTGATAGAGGGGTAGCAACTGAAGGAGCATAGGGGCCTTCCATGGGCTTGGACCTGCCAGGAAGGATGACCTTCAACGGCTTGTTCAAAGGATCGTCCAAGTCCACAACTCGGGGCTCTACTATGACCTTGACCATCTCCTCCTTCTCTTTCCCGAGCCGCTCCTCCATGCTCAATTCGGATGTGTGCTCAGAGGCGCCTGTAATTTCTACTTCATAACCCTCATCGGTAGGAGAGGAGGTTTCAGACTTGTCTTCATCAAGCGCTCTGATCACCTGAGCATCTGAACCAGGAGCCTCCCCTGCGTGAGTGGCTTCACTTGTTTTCTCCCCCACTTCCTTGGCGACATCGCTCCTCGGAGTGGGCTCGGGGTTAGAACGGCCTGCACAAAATCATGGAAAACAAGCATTAGAATGTAATAGTCCTGTATAAAGAATAACGACTTTCGAAATCTTAAAGAGAATCTTAAAGAGAAGGATTATCTACCAGGTTTAGGCAAACTCTCAGCCATCCGGGAGGTCTCACCCTCTGGAACGGGAGACAGAATGCGGACTAAAGTACTCTAAGTCCCTGAGTGCGGACTAGAGTATAAATGACTCAAAAACCTCTACGTCCCCAGAGTGCAGACTACAGTACTCTCAGTCCCCAGAGCTTGGACTAGATTATAGACGGCTTCAGAAAAATCTCTAAATCCCAGAAGCGGACCAGATTACTCTAAGTTCCCAGAGTGCGAACTAGAGTATAAACGAGTCGACAAAAATCTCTGCGTCTCGAACTGTGGACTAAAGCATAAACCGTTCGACAAGTCTCTAAGTCCCCGGGGCATAGACCGAAGCATGAACACAAATTGGGCGCGAGTCAACCAGGAGAAGTATGAAACTGGATGAGCAAAACCCGACTGCATTTGTAGCCAACTTTACCCCGAGATCTGATTACAGAGCATGAACCAAAGTGGACGTGGATGACCATCCACTGTCCAAATTACGCCCTGAAACTTACGTGGCATCGAAGTATTCCTCTTGGAATGAAAAACCATGATAAAATCCAAGATAGGCGAGACCTAGTCTCCCATCGACTGACATGATCCCACGATCCAACGGGAAAGAGAGTAAAGCTAAAGTGGGTGTGGCTGGCCTTCCTACTTATCGGTATATGCCCCAGACCTGGGGGCACGAGCGAGAAGCAAGATGAATGTGAACCGACTATTCACCAATCACCTCTATGTCTTTGGAGTTTAGGTGAAAACATAAACATAGCTAGGATGAGACTCAACCGTCCATGGAGTACATTTATCAACCCGAGACTGGGAGAAGACGCATGGTCATCCAAGAACTGGCTACAATAGCTCAGTATTAAAACTTATATATATTGCTTACAGCTACTCAAGGCAACGACCGAAAGGATGCCTAGAGATAGAATCATTAAATCGATGCCAAAGCTTGTGGGCAACTGACTGTCACTCCAACCCGAAGGTCGAGTGAAGGATCATGAATGAATTGAATAGAAAATGCGTTACTCGAATATACAAGCAAATTCAAACTCATAGCAAGATCCAGCTATGTAGTTGCATGCAACTCGAGGCTGGCCCCTACTCGACATTTCCTTCAACGAGCTTTTAAGCCTGATCTTTGGCCATTTGCAGATAATCAATTAGAGCCTTCAGAGCCCTTCATTATTTGACTTAACAACTCATGACAAGACTCTAGGATTCGACCAGAGTAACCATCAACATTGCCAGTCCCAACCATATTTCACATTGAATGTTATGCAAAATAGTTACATCTTTACTCAAAGAATCTGGGATGGCACCTGCTAAGCCGACGGTCGACATTACAACCAGCTATGGCGACCCTTTCCGGGTGCTGAATATCGGATCACAACTCAGTGCAATGATGATAGAAGAATTAGTTGGATTTTTCTGAATAAATGATGATATGTTCCCTTGGACCCATTCTGACATGCATATGTGATTTCATTAACTATCGCGAGCCATGCATTGGATATCAGCCCGAAGCTACAAAAGCTAGAACAATCTCTATTGATTTCTTCATGAAAGCTCCACTCTTACTTTTAGGCTCACCCCATCAACGCCTATGCCCACCAGCCGTTGCGACAGGGCATACGATGACCTGAGACGTCTGAAAGACTATTTAAATAGAATATCGAACTAAGCTAATTAGATATCACTTATTTCCCACGAAGGGCTATCCAAGGACGGAAATTAGCAGACCTCACACCCAAATTCACTACCTCAGATGACTATTCAAAGAGTAGCAGAGAACCAACCATAAGATGGAAAATGTACGCGGATGGAGCACCCAATGATCAGTGTTATGGCATAGGAATCATGATAATGACTCCTGAGGAACGATCAATCTGCTACGTCCTAAAACTTGATTTACCTGTAACAAACAACGATGCTTAGTATGAAGCCTTGACTGCCAGCCTCAAATCTGCTAGAGGATTTGAAGTGAAAACTTTACATATCTTTTGTGATTCTTGATTGGTAGTATACAAATTTAAGGAAGTTGATCTTGCTAGGGGGCATTGTCTTGCTCCTTATCTCGGCCAAGTCCAAGAGCTACTAACCGACTTCACGTATTACATCATTACACACGAACTCAGTGAACAAAATGAAAAGGTGTCATGGTTGACTCCTATCAAAGACTATCTACAATAAAGAATTCTTATTGAACGGAGGAATGGAAAACGACAGATCCTCCTCAAAGCTTCACGCCAAATCATCTAAGAATAAGTCGTGTGTCAAAAGGAGTTTATCCATCCCCACGCTTCGGCATATCGCCCATGATGATATCTTGAGCAAAGTCTATGAAGAAGAACGCGGTAATAACATCAGGGGGAAAACCATGATAAAGAAGATACTCTGCTACAGGTATTACTGGCCAACTATCAACCCAGAATCGGTTGATCATGCTAGACAATGTGACGAGTGCAAGATGTTTGCAAAAAATCCGGGAACCCCGCCGATGGAAATTAGTCAAATGGCTAGTTCATAGCCGTTTTCCACTTGGGGGCACTGAAATCATCTTCTTGTCAATCCTCAAGATGGTGCGAAATACACCACCATAGAAGTTGATTACGTCACCAAATGGGCAGATGAAGAACTCTAACCATGACCAAGATGAAGAAAATAATCAACTTCTTTATCCGTAACGTCATCTGTCCTTATGACCTTCCATGATCCATTATAACTGCAAATGGACAGGTTGAAGCTGTGAACCAAATCATAGAGTCTGTACTAAAGAGAGGTTTGGAAACTCCTCAAGTGGCTGATTGCAACCCTTATTTCACAGAAAATACAAACAAGGAATCGCGATTGAATTGCAATTAAACTAGACGGAGTTGGTGACGACTTATGAGCCTATAAAATGCATCCGAGAGCCAATGGCAAGAACATGTACCCGAACGTGCATGTGTACATCCTTAAAAGTTCGACTTCTTGAAATCAACAGAAATTGAATTCTCACTAAGGGTTATTAAGAAAAGACTAGATCAGATAGCCGAAGCTTATTAGCTCTGCAGAATCAGTCATGTATGGCCACTAATGAACCACAACCCTGGATTTATAATATTGGGAATCGACCAAGCATCACGATGACCAAAGAAGGATACAACACCTTGGGAGGATAAATTGGAGGATAATGACTATTCAAGAAACATGGTGGATTTCTGTCTGTAGACAAGGAATACTTGCTGATTCAAAGCGTGTTGTGTTGCTTCACACGACACACTTTGGGGGGCAAGTGTTTCCTGGAGATTTGACCAGGCAACTGAGTACTCGGCGTACAGGACGACTCGGTGTCAACTAGTGATCGGCATCTCATAGTACTCGGCGTAGTACTCAGCGTCTCATAGTACTCGGCGTAGTACACAGCATCCATTGTACTCGGCATCAGGTAGCACTCGGCATCTCATAGTACTCGGCGTAGTGCTCGGCATCCATGGTACTCGGCATCCATGGTACCCGTCATCAAGGAGTACTCGGCGTAGTACTCGGCATCCAATGGTACTCGACGTTAGAAGACGTTCGGAGTATATAACTACTCTACATGGCAACATCGTTCGGCCAAAGGATCGTTCGGCTAAGAAGCATCGTTCGGCCAAAGGATCGTTCGGCTAAGAAGCATCGTTCAGCCAGAAGGCATGTTCAGCTTCGACTAACAACTATTCTGCACTTCCCACCCATCAAACGTACCGTTCGGCATTGAGAAGGTGGTTCGGCGTCAACGTGTTCGGTCTACTTGGTTCGGCATACAGCGACCACTACACTTGGGCTAGAGTGTTCGGCCACCAAGCCCACCTGGGAAGTCCAGCCCATATTTGTCTATAAATAGAGGGGCAGGGTCACAGTGAAAAGGGACCTTTTTTGGGAGAACAATGGGGAGACTCTGCCATTTTTAATACTCTCCTCTTTTTAACTCAAACTTGTATTCAAGTCATTAATATATGGATTGTATCTGTATTCAACTACTTATGAAAGAAATAAAGATCAAAACTCAAAGTGGATGTAGGCAGTTACGCTGAACCAATATAAATCCGGTGTTCTTACTTTCTGCATTTAAATTAGCATATTCTTCCTTGTTTAATTTAACTTCATCACTTACATCTCTACACAATCTTTTTCAACGAGGTTAGTGACCAATTTTGGTGCTAAAAAAATCTATTATGTAATAGAATGAAGGCCTACATAAATAACCTAATATCAATGAATCAAATGGTTTTATCTCAGGTAGAGTAATAACTGAAAACTCATTAATAGCATATGAAATGGTTAGAGAGTTTAATAGAAAGAACTTAAGCAATTAATGCTTGAAAATAGATTTACACAAAGTCTATGATAAGATAAGTAGAGAATTTGTTCATCATATGTTGATATGTATGGGCTTTAAATTTAAATATGTGAATCTTGTCTATGAATGTATTTCTACCCCTTCATCTTCTATATTTATGTTTGTACCAAAAATGGGCACAACACTCTTCGGAAGTCTTTGAAGAGATAAACGCGCAGAATGAAAATTAAAACTGTGGATTATCTAACAAAAACTCCAAATAACAGAAAGTAAATTGCAAAGATAAGCGATTTAGAGTGGTTCGGCGTTTTGCCTACGTCCACTATGAAGTTTGATGATTTTATTGCTCGATTACTTGAAGATTACAGTAGTTAACAATGTAATACAACTGAATTTCAATGCTAAGTGTCAATCTAAAGCAGCGGCGGTGTTCTGGAGTAGATCTGGCAGAATCTGGGCGCTCTTCAGTACTTAGAATTCTCCGACCCCTTTTCTGAATGACCAGGGGGTCTATTTATAGGTGTAGGAGGCTGGTATTTCGCCTAAAATGTGGGGAGACCAGTTCCGGTACGTCAGGGGGCCCACATGGCCGAAACCTGGAGACCCGGGCCCACTTTGGGATCGATTCGACCCTTGGTTCGAATCGATCAAGAAATCGTCCTATTGAGCTGAAATTTGGTGTGCACATTCTTCATCATGTGTTTGAGCTTCTGTGAAAATTTCAGAGCATTTGGACTTGTAAATCTCGAGATATGATCGATTCAAGTTTGGGATTTTCGCCTCCTGGACCTGTTCGAATCGATCTGTCCTTATCGATTCGTTCGAATTAGTCTGTTCGCATCGATTTGTTCGAATCGATTTTCTTTGCATGCGTATGCTTCGAGTCGATCCTTATTTTCCTCCGGGTTTTAGCTAAGTTGCTTGGTGGATTCGAAGACTGGTTGATTCGAAGAGTAGTTCTTTCAAACCGATGGAATCAGCTCGTCGTTCGAATCGATCATTGCTTAGATGCTATGAATCGATTCGAAACTCTCTCAACCATCTGGACTCGAAGAACACTCCCTTTATGGATTCGAAGATGAGCAGGAGGTGGAGTTTGAGCTTCCTCATTCGATCGATTCGAAGGGTTCTCTTTTGATGGATTCGAAGTAAGAGGGGGTTTCATGGATTCGAACGAACAATCGATTCGAACTTAAGCTATGTGAGGATGGATTCGTGGTGAGGCTCTGGGCCGATGGATTCGAAGCAATCAACTTTTGATGGATTCGAATTATAGAAGGATTCGAACCAAAGCATATTGATGGAGTCGAACTATTGTACTTTGATGGGTTCGAACCATTGCATGTTGATAGACTCGAACTGAAGCATGTCTCCATTGTTTCTCCAACGGCGATAACTCGAGCATACGAACTCGGATTGCTTCGAAATTTGGAACGTTGGTTCCTACTGCTTTGCTTGACGTGTCTTATCTGTTATAGCCCGATCCGGACTCGGGCAAAATTCATCGATTTCCGTAGCGATCCTACGTGTAACCGACTTCCAAGACGATCTGTTAATGTTTTCTAGTTAAGTCCTTGGTATCACGGCCTTGCCAAAAGGCGGGATAACATTTGCCCCCCAAAGTACGTCTTGTGTAAACATGACGTGCTTTGAAAAGTTGTAGTCTCTCACTAGACAGCTATGACATGCTTTACCGAAAGTTGCATTCTGTATCGCTGTAATCGACCGTCGTACAATAGTGACTGGCTGTCAGTTTTTTGAGTCATGACGAGATGAACATGAATGTCCCTGTAAATGATAAAGATCAAACATTAGTCAGAAATACGTGCATACGTGTATTATCTTGACTTTGATTAACGTTGCGTGATCACAAGTCGTTGTCAGTTCGGTTTACTATCGAAACCTGCATCGGTCCTCTCCTGGACTGATTTGAGATTTGAGTTAAAACACCGCCTTTATGATTGCCTATGATTATCTTCTTGTATCGATCCTCTCCTGAATCGAGGTAAAAAGGTAATCCAGTAATCTTTTCATGTCGAAGCGATGTGTTCATTTTTATAGATGGTTTTGATGGATTCGAAGTGCCCATTCGAATCGATGACCTTCGAACCGCTGCGAGTCGAGGGATACGAGGTTGGCACTCCGAATCGATAGGTACATGACGGCTTCAATTCTGTTTTTGCTAACTCCTTCGTATCGATAGTAGTTCGAATCGGTGCAGCTTCGTATCGATGAGCCTCGTGGAAATGTCGTTTTGATGGATTCGAAGAGTCGATGGATTCGAACGTGGACGTTCGAATCGATCAGCAGTTGACCGGTAAGTATCGGTCAATGTTAACCGGGAGGCGAATCGTCCCATTTTCTTTGTGAAGTCCATATAAATACGCGAGGCCGGTGTCACTTTCCTTTTTTACTTTTTACTGTCCACTGTAGCTATCTCTTCGACTCGATCCTTCAGAGCAGGAAACCTTCGTGTCTTCGTACGAATCGATCAAATTTTCCCAAGCTTTTGACTATAGTCGAATACAATCAGGTAAACATGGAACCGATTCGAGTGTAGAACATTAAAACTTGGAATTCTTGGCAGCGATTCCATTTTTTCTTCTGAAAATCATGAAGGATCGGTAGATCTGGGATGGGTCGAATCGATGAATCTAGGGAAAGAAACCTGTTATGGATGGACATCGTTCCTCTTTACTGCTCTGCATCGATCCGGGAACGTGCAATTCGAATCAGTCTTAAGTGTCAGGCTTCGAATCGATGATCATGAAAGAAAAAAAATAGATCAAAACGATCGATTCGAAGCAATGTTGCCCTGATCGATTCGAAGACATAAAATTCTGATCGATTCGAAGCTGTGTCATGCTCATGGATTCGAAGCATTTTCCCTTCTCCAGTTTTCATTGAGTCGTACCATATGGATTCGAAGTATTTGGACTTGAGCTTTATCGAATCGATTCACATCGATTCGAGCCAATGGATTCGAACTTTATTGACTCGACTCATATCGATTCGAGTCAATCGATTCGAACGTCCTGACTTTTGAAACTTCTGCTCTTCTGATTTACTCCAACATCTGAACTACGACCAGTTTCACGTTGAATTTCGACGAACATAATGAACTTTAGCATACTTGACTCCGACGAGCTTCGGCCTTGCATAGTCGAACTTGACCGAAAGATTTGACCTCCTTTTTGAAGCTCGTCGATGGAACTGTGACTTAACCAACAACATAACTGACTTATATACGAGGTTGGTTCGTAGCGTTTGGATGTTGCGGAAGTGACGGTCAGCGATGACGGTCATTTTCATTCTCAAATTCCCAAGATATGTTGTACGAACATCTTGCTTTATTCTGTTAAATTTGCTTAAGTGATGCATATTACTTGTACTGCACGACACGTTCACACACACACTATACTGGGGCATGCACGGGCTGGTTATGAACTTAACGTTGCTTTCTGATGAGTTAGCTAATTATGGAATCTTCGAGCTCCCAACAACAAGAGGTGCAGAGCTCGACTCCTCCTGTGCTTGAGATTCCTGACATCCCTGCCGACGTAATCGATCCGGCTCCAGATGAATTGCCGGAGGCAATATTTATTGAGGACCCTGTCGACTCGGTTCAGTCCAACATTTCTGAATCCTTATTGGGACGAATATGCTTAAAGCATAACATATCTCTTGATGACGTTCTATTGCCCAGCACCACCGATAGACCGCACAATCCGCCTGAAGGATATACAGCATTCTACCGTCATGCTTGTGCGGCAGGAACTCTTCCTCCCTTCAATCAATATATCCGAAGGATGCTATCATATTTAGGGATCGCTCCTTTACAACTTCATCCCAACGGGCACGCGTTGCTGAATAGTGTCTTCGTAATATTTATGGACTGTCTTTTTCGCCCGCCGAGGCCCTCTGAAATCAGACACATATTTAACTTCAAGAGCAGGGGTGATAGCCCGCCGTTTACATTTTTGGAGGCAGTTAGAAATTGCCAAGTTGTAGTTGGAGCTTGGACGCGACTGAGCTACTTCAAGAACGAATGGTTCTACGTTCGATGCCCTCCGGGTTTTGCTAGGCGATGGTTGTCTAGACGTAAGCGCCTTAACCTGTTTCTTTGACCAATATCTCTTCGGTATTAAAATTGACATTTCATTCCTTTTACAGCTATTATCTCTAGGCCCGATGGAGGGCGTTTCAAGGGTACCGTCCGAAGTCTTCAAGAAGTTCCGAGCGAGCTGAGGCATATTGACTCGGTGCTGAACGACTACAACTTAAGAGCTCTGGGTTTGATCGACATTAATCAAAGCATAGTTGTTGAGGGATTTTCAAAGTCCGTCTCCAAGAAGGAAAATAAGAAGAAACCCGAGAAGAGAAAAGCGAAGAGGTCACTCGGGATCAGAATAATCGAGGCGAGTGACGAAGAAAGAACTCAGACGGATTCAGAGCCAATGGCTGACCTTTCGGGAAACTTGGAGGAATCGGGAGAAAAACGGAAAGGCAAGGCCGCCGTTTCCAAAAAACTTAAGTCAAAAGGGGGAAAATCTGTAGATGTGTTTCTTCCCGCTTCCGGAGTTATGATTTCTGAGGCCGCCCCTTCTCATTCGAGAGATTCTCTCAAAGGGCTTGACGATATTCCTATCCCAGATTATATATCAATCTCTCATAATCCTGGGTTGGAGGAATTACAAGATGTCTTAAATATGAACGAGCCCTTTCCTTTAAGTGCGGTCAACACTTCCGGTCGGTTTGGGGGTTTACACATTTACACACACTTCCACGGCACTTCATGACTTCTGCATAGTAAACATTGCTTTATGGGATTTTAATCCGTAATTCTTTCTTATCGCAGGTGAGATGTCAGGGCGTGGCTCCACTTTAGATAGGCTTCGGAACGTGCGTCAATCTTCTCCATTTTATGATTCCCGTAGGAGAGAGACAGATAGGGACCATGGGCGAGGCTACTCGAGTCAAGAACGTTATGATAGAGACAGAGATTACTCGCGTAACCGTTCTGGTTATGATTATTCTGATAGAGACCGGGGATACCAGCACCGACCCCGATCTCGTTCTCCTCCGCCTCCCAGGGCTCCAGTAGACCTCCCAGGACCATCTCATCAACAACAATTGCCTTCTCAATCTTCTCGGCCTGACGTTCAACGGCCAAGAGTGGAACCAACGGTAGCCGCTATAATTGAACAAGCTCCGGCTGAGTTGACAAGCGAGGGAGCTGCTAAACTCGCCCAAATGAAAAACGACTACCCGGAAATTTGCATGGATGGTTATATCTTCCCTCCTAACTTCAAAAGAATCCCTCCGGAAGCTGAGACCACTGCTCATAATTACATCCATGACTTCTATGCTCAGTACAAGGAGTGGTATAAGGCAGCCGTGAAGGCTTCTAGAGTGGCTTTCGACAGGGCGAAAGTCATTGCCGAACGTGACATTGACATTGCGAAGCAGAAACGCATCATTCAAGTTCTTCAATCCGAAGTGGAAACGTCCCGAAAGTCAGAGCTTGAAACACTTAAGAAACACGAGGGTGTCGTGGCCAAACTAGCGAGGATGCAGCAAGAACATTGCGCCACAGTGGAAGAGATGGGCCATCGTAATACCACCGTTGCAGCTGAGCGAGACTTAGCCGTTAAAGAGCTGAACGAGCTCAAGGCCAAATTCGCTGAAATGGTGAAGGAGAAGGACGATGCGAACGCTACTGCCCAAGAGGCTTGCGACCAAGCAGTATCCCTCAGGGCCGAACTTGCTGCGGCGGCGGTCAAGGCTAAGTCTGTGGAAGCGGAGATTCAGGGAAAAATCTTGGAGGAGAGGTCTAGGCTAGATGCAGAGTTTGACGATCTCTTAGTCACGTATAACGCTAATGTGCTGGAACACAGAAATCTGGCGTGGCTGGGAGATGACTCCATGATCTTGTATAATGCCTGGACCCGGCTGGTGAATGAGAAGAGAGCAGCGCATCCAGATGGATCACTTGACGACTTTGAACTGGAGATGCGCCTGCTTACTGAGGATGAGAGGAAGACCCTTCATGAGGTGGTAATCTCTATGGCGAAAGAAAAACTCGGCGTCCAATCATTAGAGACAGGCGAAGGTTCGGGGACCGTGCATCATGAGGCAAGTGTTGGAGCCGTAATCCCAACATTGCCCGAAACCACTGGTGCGGTAGACCCCCAATCTGTTCCTGCATATAACCCTGACCAACCGTTATTATCTTCTGCCGATGATTCTACCCATGTTTCGGTCCAGACTAAGGAAGGTATTTGAACGCTTCTCGTAGTTCAGTAGTGAAGGACCTTAAGCAACACACTTGGCTAACAATCTTCGTTTTGTCGTATTTCAGTGACCGAAGCTATTGTTTCTGCGCCCCTTGCTTTATCAGTTCCTCATCAAACACAAGGGGTTGTTTTTTCTGAAGCCATCACGACTTCTACTTTGATTGGCGAGGACGGAGATGCAAATATGTTTTCTTTCAGCGCTCAAATGATTGAGGAGCTTCTCAATGAACCCATCGACCCCTCTGCCAACCCGTCCGATATTGTGAGTGAGGCTGCTCCGGCTGTTAGTTCATCTATGCCAGCTATTGGCACATCTGATGCGGCCCAAGTATCTCGTGAGGACGATGTTATTGCTGAGATTGCTGCCGAGATGGCAGCAGGGAATGTTGGTGTGAATCCGCCCGGGCCTGCCCCGTTAATGGTGATTTCACCGGGCGGTACTGTAATGATTGAGACCGCTCCTGCCCCTCCTCCTGCTACTACTCCTATGCCTCCAGCTCGTCCTCCTAGAAGGACTTCCGTCGCCTCTAGCTCTAAGGAAGATGTCGACATTATATCGCTGCCGGAGGGCAAGCCTGAAAAGAGCAAGCGATTGAGGAAGAAATCGGGCAGCGGATCGGGTGGAGCTACCCCGAAGAAGAAGATAAGGAAGAAGAAAGATTGAACTCTTTCTTTAAATCTCTGTTGTGTAGGGTAGCATTTTGTTGATTCTTCTATAGCCGTGTATAGATGTGGATTCGGCTCCCACTAGTAGCAATTTCTTGAACCATTTTGTAATCATATTCTTTTTGTTGATAGTGGAAATGAGAATGTATTCCCTTTTGTCTCCAACTTGTTGTGTGTTATGGTTCTGCCCCCAGTATTGGGGATTAGTGTGGAGTTGACGTATGTTTATACCCCGTCTCGCGCTCCGGAGTACGGAGTAGAATGGATGTTTATACTCCGTCTCGCACTCTGGGAGTACGGAGTTAAGGAATGTTTATACTCCGCCTCGCACTCTGGGAGTACGGAGTTGGAAGAATGTTTATACTCCGCCTTGCACTCTGGGAGTATGGAGTTAAGTAAAAAACTTGTGCCCAGCTCGCGCTCTCGGAGTACTCTGGGGTTTAGGAAAAATGTTTATACTCCGCCTCGCACTCTGGGAGTACGGAGTTAGTTAATGTTTATACTCCAGTTCGCGCTCTCGGAAGCTGGAGTTTTGTAAAATGTTTATACTCCGCCTCGCACTCTGGGAGTACGGAGTTGATTAAAAAGTTTTGTACCCAGCTCGCGCTCTCGGAGTACTCTGGGATTTTGTAAATGTTTATACTCCGCCTCGCACTCTGGGAGTACGGAGTTAGGTAAAAAGTTTTGTACCCAGCTCGCGCTCTCGGAGTTCTCTGGGATTTAGGAGAAATGTTTATACTCCGCCTCGCACTCTGGGAGTACGGAGTTAGTTAATGTTTATACTCCAGTTCGCGCTCTCGGAAGCTGGAGTTAAGGAAAAGGCTGTCGTGTATCAACCCATTTCTGGCCTGATGTGATGGCTTGCCCCCGAGCTCGGGTTTCATTTGGTGAGTGGTTGATTGCTTCATAGCCACTCCCTATTTGAATAAATTCCATTGCGTGATGGAATTTAGCTCTTCGTGCATCGTGATGTTGTACATTGTATTTAATGAATCACAGCTCTGGCTCAAAGAGATGGCATTTTATTGCTGAAATAAGAAAACATGGCAAAGTCAGTTGCCTTATTACAAATTCTAATTTCGAAATGCAGAAACAAATTCTAAGACAGAATTGAAACTAAATAGGTAAACATAGCCTGTTATGTGCGATAGCGACGAAGTCTTTCGCTATCCAAGGCCTTTGGTGAAGCTAGACCATCAGCGGTCGTCATCTCATATACATCATCCCCGAGCTCTTGCTTAATCTCATGTGATCCCTTCCATGTTGGTTTCATGTGCAGTAGTGCTGGGTATTCTTTTTTAATGACAATCTCATTGCGTTCAAAAGTTTTAAGTCGGTCCTCGGCATCGCGTAATCGGGCGACTCGTTTTCGGTGTATGACTGTTCTCAAGTCAACCTGATCGCCCTGGACGACTCCAACTCCGTTGACGGTGGGAAACTTTAAGGTTAAGCACCATGGGGCAATTACGGCTCTGAATTCAGTAAGGGCAGGTCGTCCTAAGAAAGCATTGTATGGCGAGACTATGTTCAACACAGTGAACTGTAATGTTCGAACTCTCCTATGTTCCTTAGATCCCAACCTAACTGGTAACTTCACCACCCCAATAGGTACGGTAGAGCTACCGTTGAATCCATGGAGGTGAGTTTGGCAAGGTTCCAAATCCCTGGGATTCATCCTCATTTGATTATAAGCATGTATAAAAAGGATATTCACAGAGCTCCCGCAGTCAATTAGTATCCTCTTCATCCAAGCTGGACCTACTTGTGCCGATATCACGAGTGGGTCAGTAGTCGGGCTTCCGACATAATCAGTATCGTTGTCTCGGAAAGTGATGTCGTTAATTGCCATTCTTTTTCGTTTGGTCGAAGGTTTATTGTCCAAGTCATCATCGTACTCAAAGTCTGTTCGTCTAACCAAGTTGTTATATGATTTCATTTCTTCCCAGCTTCGCTTCGCTGTATGAGGACTATCACTTACAACATTAATTACCAGTCTTCCTCCGACACGACCTGGTTCCTCCTGTCTCTCTGGATTCTGTACATGATTTTGATTTGAGGGGCCCGCCCCTTCAGACTGCGGTGCCCGCACAAACTGGTCTAACTTCCTCTCTCTGATCAACTTCTCAATGAGGTCCTGCAAGTGCTGACATTCATTGGTGTTGTGGCCATAACTTTCGTGGAATCTACAGAACTTCCCTGTTTGAATCTGCCTCTCCGATGATTGCTTCGGAGCCGGCTTCTTGTATTGCATGGTATTGCAAGTCTGTAGGTATACATTTTCCAACGATGTATTCAATGGTGTGTAATTATCGAACATTGGAGCCTCACGTCGTGGACCCCGATTTGGATCCCTTTTCTTATTCTGACCATTGTTACCTCTTGGCTGCGTTTGCTTGTTCTGTATGTTCAACTGAACTTTTCCGGAATTGTCACCGGACCGTTTTACTGCTACATTGCTCTGTATTTCTTCACTCCTGGGTCCCTCATCGTCCTGCTTCCTAGACTATTTCGCGTCCTCTTGCCGTAAGAATTGCGTGGCTTTGGAGTAGAAACGGTCCAACGATGCGGGTGGTTTTCCGGCTAACCAGTTTCCAAATTCAGAATCAGGGTCAATCCCCTTTGTCAATGCCATTAAGATTGAGTTATCGTTGGGGTTACTAATCTCCACACATGCCGCGTGGAATCTCTCTAAGTAACGCCTTAGCGTTTCCCCACGAGCCTGGGTAACACTGGATAAGGTGTTGACATCTTTGGGTCTAGCGACATGCATGCGAAATTGTTCCACAAATTTCTTAGCTAGTTGATCAAATGAAGAGATAGACCTAGGTGGCAATCTCGTGGACCACATCGTTGCGATTCCACCTAGAGAGATGGGGAAACTTCGACATTTTACTGCGTCATCGGCCCTTGCGGCGCTCATTGACCACTCATATTTCAAGATGTGTTGATTGGGATCAAAATTTCCTTCGTACATAGGAAGGGTTGGCATTCTGAATCGCCGGGGAGGTTCAGCACTCAGTATCTCATCTGTGAAGGGAGTATGACTACGGGAAAGTCCCCAGTCATCGTTGATAAGGCCTTGGCTTTCGCGGATCATCTGACGTATCATAGTCAAGATATCTGGCATTGCTACATTTTGAGCTTGCCGAGCTAAGGTGTGGTCGGGTTCCACAGCGCGAGTTCGAACCGGGCGCTGTCGACGGTCCAAATTTTGCCTCCTTGGCTCAGCGTCTTCTAAGACGTACGATTCAGGAGTACGCCCACGTTGCCGATTATTTGGCTCTGAAAGATTTCGGGCATCAACCCTTGTTTCTGTTGTGGCAGTTGCGGCATGATTTTCCGCGGTATGTTGTGTAGTAGGGCCTCCTTGTGTGGAGGGCCCGGCCTGAAAGCTGGTTGACGGTCCTGCCCTCAACTGTCCAATAGTTAAAGCGGGTTGATATCCGGTCGTTTGTGCATGACTCCCGTCTAATCGAGGACGGGTAGATCTGTGATAGTAGTCTGATGAAGCAGAACTTTCAGTGGATGAGCGGGAAACATCATCCCTTCTGGACCTCCTACGGCCCTGGCGGTTCAGTTGGTTTGTCAATTCGATATTGGCACGCAACTGTTCGGCTAATTGCTGCCGACTCTGAGTCAGCTCTTGTAGCAATACTTGGAATTCTTGTCTAGTGACTGCCCCAGACGGATCTGAGTGGGCAGTGTTGTCTTGGTTGGATGGCTGCTGTTGAGCAGGATTCTGTCCATCCCTACCTTCTTGTCCTAGAGCTGCAGAAGTGGTTCTCGTGCTAACCATTTTGAGTGATGAATCCTTTTCCTAGATTTTATGCAAATCTGAGTAGAATGGAAGGACTGTGAATCGAAGATCTGGATCTTCCTCTTGGATTTGTGCAATCCGGTATCGATGGTAGATCCAAGGAGCAGGAGAAAAAAGCTGGTTTTTCTCTCAGTGAAAGCACCAAAGTGTTTGTACCAAAAATGGGCACAACACTCTTCGGAAGTCTTTGAAGAGATAAACGCGCAGAATGAAAATTAAAACTGTGGATTATCTAACAAAAACTCCAAATAACAGAAAGTAAATTGCAAAGATAAGCGATTTAGAGTGGTTCGGCGTTTTGCCTACGTCCACTATGAAGTTTGATGATTTTATTGCTCGATTACTTGAAGATTACAGTAGTTAACAATGTAATACAACTGAATTTCAATGCTAAGTGTCAATCTAAAGCAGCGGCGGTGTTCTGGAGTAGATCTGGCAGAATCTGGGCGCTCTTCAGTACTTAGAATTCTCCGACCCCTTTTCTGAATGACCAGGGGGTCTATTTATAGGTGTAGGAGGCTGGTATTTCGCCTAAAATGTGGGGAGACCAGTTCCGGTACGTCAGGGGGCCCACATGGCCGAAACCTGGAGACCCGGGCCCACTTTGGGATCGATTCGACCCTTGGTTCGAATCGATCAAGAAATCATCCTATTGAGCTGAAATTTGGTGTGCACATTCTTCATCATGTGTTTGAGCTTCTATGAAAATTTCAGAGCATTTGGACTTGTAAATCTCGAGATATGATCGATTCAAGTTTGGGATTTTCGCCTCCTGGACCTGTTCGAATCGATCTGTCCTTATCGATTCGTTCGAATTAGTCTGTTCGCATCGATTTGTTCGAATCGATTTTCTTTGCATGCGTGTGCTTCGAGTCGATCCTTATTTTCCTCCGGGTTTTAGCTAAGTTGCTTGGTGGATTCGAAGACTGGTTGATTCGAAGAGTAGTTCTTTCAAACCGATGGAATCGGCTCGTCGTTCGAATCGATCATTGCTTAGATGCTATGAATCGATTCGAAACTCTCTCAACCATCTGGACTCGAA
Organism: Allium fistulosum; assembly: GCA_030737815.1. Taxonomy (NCBI): domain Eukaryota; kingdom Viridiplantae; phylum Streptophyta; class Magnoliopsida; order Asparagales; family Amaryllidaceae; genus Allium; species Allium fistulosum. The sequence goes on from CM060905.1 coordinate 223,754,439, forward strand.
GAACACTCCCTTTATGGATTCGAAGATGAGCAGGAGGTGGAGTTTGAGCTTCCTTATTCGATCGATTCGAAGGGTTCTCTTTTGATGGATTCGAAGTAAGAAGGGGTTTCATGGATTCGAACGAACAATCGATTCGAACTTAAGCTATGTGAGGATGGATTCGTGGTGAGGCTCTGGGCCGATGGATTCGAAGCAATCAACTTTTGATGGATTCGAATTATAGAAGGATTCGAACCAAAGCATATTGATGGAGTCGAACTATTGTACTTTGATGGGTTCGAACCATTGCATGTTGATAGACTCGAACTGAAGCATGTCTCCATTGTTTCTCCAACGGCGATAACTCAAGCATACGAACTCGGATTGCTTCGAAATTTGGAACGTTGGTTCCTACTGCTTTGCTTGACGTGTCTTATCTGTTATAGCCCGATCCGGACTCGGGCAAAATTCATCGATTTCCGTAGCGATCCTACGTGTAACCGACTTCCAAGACGATCTGTTAATGTTTTCTAGTTAAGTCCTTGGTATCACGGCCTTGCCAAAAGGCGGGATAACAATTTATGAATGGTTTACCCTTTGGATTTTTGAAATTTGTAGGGGTTTAAGACAAGGGGACCCTCTCTCCCCTTATTTATTCTTAATAGCTATGGAATTTCTCACTATCAAGCTTGACATGGAAATTCTAAAAGGTAATCTTACCCTAATATACCAAGTGCAACCCACTGAGACCCACCTTTCATATGAAGCTGGCATTTTAATCATGTCAACAGCTATTGAAAATAATGCAAAAACCGGCTAAAAAGTTGTGCAAGAAATGCAAGGCATAACTGTTTTAGCTATGAATGAAAATAAATCAAATCTTTTCTTCAGTAAATGAGCTACAAACATGCACTTAATTTACGAAATAATAAAGGTAAACAATGGTAATTTTTCAATAATTTATCTAGGTATTCTTCTATCTCATAACAAGTTAAAGGCAATGGATTTTCGCCAATCAATTGATAAAATCAATAAAAAAATTTAACCACTGGAGCGGCAAACGATTAAATATTAGTCGTAGATTTGAGTTAATAAAAGCTGTCATCTATCCAATGGTCAGCTTTAAGATGCAATTAAGTCAAATCCAGCCAACATAATTAATTAACAAAATAAACTCTATTTGTGAAAAGAGGCATGTTCAAAGAAATTCCAATAATACCCTTTGATTTTATGATTATACAATTCATTAGTTCAAAAGATAAAATAGGCAAGTTCAACTAATAATAGGCAATATGCTCAAGTCCTGTCCTTATTGCCAATAGGCCTAAATAGGCAATATGCATAAGTCATGGTCTTTATTACATTGTGAGGCATATTACAAATCAAGTGAAATATGCAAATATCTAATTGTTCAAGCCCTTGCGTGTAAATATATCATCTTTTTCTTGATTATCTTTTATGCCATTAGTTTGTCCTCGAGCTCTCATGAAGATAACTTGGAGAAGAACTCAATTGGAAAAAGTGATTAGAGTGAGAAAGGGGTTAAGAGCCCCTTTTCATAAAGGGGTGCATCTCAATTTATAGTGATTGAAAGGAGGTAGACTTGCTTCCATAGGCGATGTGGGACTTTATGGTGTCATGGAGCGTGTTATGGAATGTGAAGGTTTTTGAAGCTTTATGAAGGAAAATGCACTAAATTCTCTTGAATTTGTTCTTGTAAATGATCTTATTCTTCTTTCTTTGCATGACCTTCGACATCCTACAACATGGATGTTGTGTGACATCGACGATCATGCCATATTCATGAAATACGACATCAATTAATAGCTTTCGGCATGCGACATTGATATTACTCTTGTTATCACATTGATGAAGCGCGATATGCTGAAGAAGGATATCGACTAAATGCGACGTGGATGATGTGTGGCATTAATAGAGTGCAGCATCAATGAAGGGCAGCATCGATGGAGTACGACATTGATTAGGTGCGGCATTGATAAGATGAGAAGCGACATCGATGAGAAGGAATGTGGCATGGAATCAAAACGGCATTGATTAAGTGGCATGAATGCCATGCGACATGGAATTAGCGCAGCGTCATTATCAGTTGTAGGCCTTAATATCAATTATTTCCCTACCTTAGCATTCGAAGCCTTGAACTTCGACATAATTCTTTATCTTTGGCATTGATTCCTTTACTTAACTCCTTTAGAAAATGTTATCCCGCCTTTTGGCAAGGCCGTGACACCAAAAAGTTGACTGGAAAACTAAAGACAGTTCGTCGTAAAAGTTCGTTATACACTGTTTCACCATGGATATCAATAAATTTTGTCCGAGCCCGGATCAGGCTACAATTGATAGGACACGACAAGCAGAGTCATGAAAGGCAGCACTCCAAATTTCAAGTCAATCCGAGTTCGTATGCTCAAGTTATGATCGATGCAAGTTGGAAGAGAACACCCTATTTTCGTATCCATCGCGGACCCACAGTTCGAATCGATTGAGTTTGCATCGATCAGAGTGGCCTTAAGTTCGTATCCATCGACAAGATACTGTTCGAATCCATCGGAGGCGCCCATGTTCGAATCCATCACGTTAGCACCACAACCATCTGGTTCGAATCCATCAACGATGATTCCTTCGTATCCATCAAGCTTGGAGGACCTTCGAATCCATGAAGATACCTCTCTTCGAATCCAACCAGTGCCGTCGTTTCGTATCGATCAGCTGAAGTGAGATATGATCGATACGAACGAGTCTCAGTTCGAATCCATGCATGAGTAAAGCCTTCGAATCGACTGAGTCAAAGCGGCGAAATTCAAGGGACGACTCTATCAACTCGGCGAAAAATGTGGATCGATGCGAAGAATGCGCGCCACGTCAACCTGCTAGCGCGTGCTTGGATCAATTCGAAGCGATGGATTCGAAGTCATCGATTCGAACAGAGCGTTGCAACCGGAAAAGCGAATTCGTATCGACCATATCTCATGATCCCCAAATCCAAATGATATGAAATTTTCACAGGAGCGTAGGCACATGTTGAAGAATGTCCACACCAAATTTTAGCTCGATTGGATGATTTGTTGATCGATTCGAATGGAGTTCGAATCGATCCCGAAGTGGGCCTAATTTTCTTGAGGCCGGGCGTGTGGGCCCCCTAACGTGCCAGAGCTAGTTTCCCGAAATTTAGGCGAAATATCAGCCTCCTACACCTATAAATAGAGCCCCAGGTCATTAAAAAAAGGGGATCGGGATTCAGAAGCACCCAGACGCCACCAGATTCAGTTCTACACTTCATCATTGTTGTTAAACTCAAATTTCTTCATTGTAATCGCTGTAATCAACTGTAATCAGCAAGAATAATCAATAAAAGATAAACCTTTGAAGTGGACGTAGGCCGGAGATAGCCGAACCACTATAAATCTCGTGTTTCTGTTTATTATTTCTGAATTGTGATATTCTGTTTGCTTAGATTGGAGTTTTGTGTTTAAATACTTGTTGATTTGTATTCATACACTGGTGCTTTCACGACATTCGGGGTTTGTGACCAATTTTGGTGCAAACACTTTGGTGCTTTCACTGAGAACGCTAATTCAGGAGTTCTATCATTTGAAAGTTGAATCAGAAGGCTAAGAGATTTAGATCCGAAGAATCTTGACAAGACAAACAAGTAGAAGGCAGAGACCAGAGCAAAGTCAGCATGAAGGGAGTCAAGAGGCTTCCTCAGGGGCAAACCAAGCATCAATCTTCATCACCAGGGATGAGATGGAGACAATGATGAAGAGACAGGAGGAAATGATCCAGAATTTGCTTCAACAGATTGGACAACTTGGAGCGCAAAATCAAGGAGCAACTAGAGTCCAGAACGGAGCAGGACCATCTGGCGCAGCACCGGAGCTGGGGGGCACGCATTTAGAGCATGTTGATCCAATCGCGGGAAGAGATTCAGGGACATCCGAGCAACCTGGTGGCGATAGAGGGATGAACGCTCAGCCAGGGGGCAGAACGAAGGTGACACTCAAAGATCACAGCCTGACGACAACGACAGGTTGGCAGAGATGGTCAGACGGGCCATGAGAGGCGGACTAGTCAATAGAGATCTGGAGGATGTACATAGGAGTCTCTTTACTCCTACGATCAGGCATGCGAGGAATCCACCAAACTTCAAGCTACCATCGGTGGAAATGTATGATGGGCGGACAGATCCAGCGGTCCATCTAACGAAGTATATAAGGCACATGGAAGTGCTGGGGGCATCACAGGAAGTCATGGCCCGGTGCTTTCCATTGTATTTGATGGACATTGCAGCGCTATGGTTTAGACAACTGGAGAGTGGCTCCATTGGGACTTGGACAGATTTGACAGAAAGGTTTATGAGATAATTCAGGGTTCATATTTCGAGACCTAAGAACGTGATGAGTTTGGCGACTCTAAAGCAAAAGGCTGGGGAATCTTTGAGGAGTTTTCTGACGCGATTTAATGCGGCAGCAGCATCAGTGGATCGACCAGATCCATCTATGGTCATGATGGCAGCTGTATCTGGAATATCTAATGGCACGGAGTTCAAGAATTCACTAACTAAGGATCCACCTACGGACCTGGGAGAGTTTTATCATGAAGCCGAAAAGTTTTTGCGATTAGAGGATGCTCGTACGGAAAGAGAAGAAGAAATTGATGTTTACGCAGTTAGAGGCGGTAATTCACCTGGAAAAGGTGCAGAGACTGGTAAAGGGAAGCGAAAGGCTGAAGAAAATGAGGACAGGTCAAAGCGGCAATGGAGGGAGCCGCGATTTACCACCTATTCAGAACTGAACGAGGGTATGGAGCGAATCTACCAAGACACCCGAGAGCAAGTTGCCTATCGTAGACCAATGCGACGGGATCCTACTACCGACGAGAGAAAATCAGACAAATATTGCTTATTCCACGAGCTGAATGAACATAACACAAACGACTGTAGACACCTGAAGGATGAGGTAGAAGGGCATATCAGGAACGGTAGGCTACTTCAGTATGTGAGAAGGCGAGCTCCAACGGTGGAACCAGAGCGGCCACCATCTACATCAGCTAGGGGTAACCCCGAGCCGGGGCACCATATGGTTATCAATTGATTTAAATAACGATGAATAAGTCGTAAACTTCTCATTAACACGGTTAAATCATTTACACATGTAGGAGATCGCGAACGATCCACAGACATGCTCTGAATGACCATTGACCATATCGTAATGAGGATTTACACTTTGACATCCTTGCTTTGCTATTGTTTTATTTTGATTCGAACGTTTGGACTTAGTTTGTTTGGATATTTCTATTATGAAATTCATGTGAACGTTAATTTGGTATTTGCAATTTTGAAGAAGAAGTTACTTGCGTATGCTTTTGATCACGAACGGTCCACAAGCACACCTTGTATGGCGACGAACCGCCACGATCGCTGATTCAGAAATTCACCCGAACGTGAACCTGACATCGACAATACTAAGTCCCCCCCGGGCACACTCATTTGCCTCGAGCGGCACCCGACCTCGAACGGTCACCATCAGCCTCGTACGGCACCCGACCTCGAACGGTCACCATCAGCCTCGAACGGCATCCGACCGCGAACGGTCACACTTCATCTAGTATAACATTCGATCGCGAACGATCACACTCTGCCTCATGCGGCACCCGACCACGAACGGTCACAATTCCCCCGATATGACATTCGATCGCGAACGATCACATTCTGCCTCGTGCGGCAACCGATCGCGAACGATCACATCTTATCTCATGCACCATGTTTGTACCAAAAATGGGCACAACACTCTTCGGAAGTCTTTGAAGAGATAAACGCGAAGAATGAAATTTAACACTATGGATTATCTAACAAAAACTCCAAATAACAGAAAGGTAAAGTGCAAAGACAAGCGATTTAGAGTGGTTCGGCGTTTTAGCCTACATCCACTATGAAGTTTGATGATTTTATTGCTCGACACTCGAAGATTACAATTTCTTATAACGCAGTACAACTGGTTTTGTGAGTTAAGTCTGAATTTAAGACAACCGTGGTGATTCTGAGTAAATCTGGCAGAGTCTGGGCGCTCTTTAGCTCATAGAATTATCCGACCCCTTTTCTGAATGACCAGGGGCTCTATTTATAGGTGTAGGAGGCTGATATTTCGCATAAATTGAGGGGAGGCCAGTTCTGGCACGTGAGGGGGTCCACATGCCCGCTCTTTGGAAATCCGGGCCCACTTTGGGATCGATTCGAAGCCTATTCGAATCGATCAAGAAATTGTCCAATCGAGCTGAAATTTGGTGTGGACATTTTTCAACATGTGCTCAAGCTTCTGTGAAAATTTCATAGCATTTGGACCTATAGATCTCAAGTTATGATCGATTCAAGATTGCATTTCTGGTTGACTAGCTTGGTTTGAATCGATCCCTTCGAATCGATAGGGTCGACTCGATGGTTTTGCGCGTGGCATTGTTGACGTGGCGTGTTTTCTCCGTATCGATCCTACTTTCACTCCGAGTTGACTGGGTCGAATCCATGGTTCTAGCCGTGTTTACTTGGTGGACTCGAGATGGTGGATTCGAAGGTTCGCCTCCTTCGAATCGATGGAACCGGTACTTGTTCGAATCGATCAGGATATGCTACTGCGGATCGATTCGAAGTTGTCTTAACATGGGGATTCGAAGGCAATGGAGTCGAAGCACATTTAACTGTATGGATTCAAAGGTCTTCTACTTCGTATGATTCGAAGTGAAGGCATGTTTGATGGAGTCGAAGGCTAAAGCACTTCTCATGGATTCGAAGCAATCAAGGGAATTTTGTTGGAGTCGAGCTTGATGGATTCGACCTTAGTGGATTCGAACCATATGGAGACGAATTCAAGGCTTTGTCCTTCACTTGCGTCGATGATATCTTGAGCGTACGACCTCGGATTGACTTGATATTTGTAACGTTGACCTTTACGGCCTTGCTCGATGTGTCTTATCAATTGCAGCCCGATCCGGACTCGGGCAAAATTCATCGATATCCGTAGTGAACCTTCGTGTAACCGATCTCCAAAACGAACTGTCGCTGAATTCTAATCAAGCTCTTGGTGTCACGGCCTTGCCAAAAGGCGGGATAACATTTGCCCCCCAAAGTACGTCTTGTGTAAACATGACGTGCTTTGTAAAACTGCAGTCTTTCATGCTGAACATATCCGTTCAATTGATTGCTTGACAGTCGTTGTCAGTTCGGTTTGATATCGAATTCTGCATCGATTCTCTCCTGAACCGATTTGAGATTCGAATTTAAACATTATTTTGACGATTGTCTATGATCATCCTCTTGTATTGATCCTCTCCTGAATCGGTATAAAGGGTAGACAAGCAATTTTTCATATCGAAGCAATGCGTTCGTTCTCATTGACGGTCTCCGATGGATCCGAAATTAGTCGTTCGACTCGATAGTCTTTGAACCGATAAGATTTTTCAACCCAGCTCTCGTTCAATTGCTTCGTATCGATGATGCTTCGCATCGATGTTTCCTTGATGGATTCAAAGGATGACGGATTCTAAGCTTTTAGGGATTCGATGCCGTGACTGGATTCGAACGTGATGGTTTTACGAACAGTAGTTCGAATCGATGGATATGGTAAATGATCGGTGGCAAACGGTTAGGATGACCGAGAGACGAAGTGCCTCGAACCGTCTCTGGAATCCATATAAATACGCGAGGCCAACTTCATTTCCACTTTTTACTTTTTACCATTGCTTTAGCTGTTTCTTCGAGTTGATCTCCCAGAGCCAAAACAAACGTGCTTTCCACGAATCGACTGAATTCGTTCACGCTTCCACTCGTAATTAAATCAGGTAACCAGAGGATCGACTCGAGATGAGAATGATAGAATAATCTTTTCTTCTGAAAATTTTGAGGTGTGGTGAGATCTGAACGAGATGGGTCGATTCGATGGGACTGATGAATGAAATTATTCGAGTCGTATCGTTTCAGAGTGTTGCTCTTTCATTGCTTCGCATCGATCCATGAATGAGTGTTTCGAATCGATTTTGGATGCGTAGCTTCGAATCGATGGTTACAAAAGAAAAAAGGCTCGTGCCTATCGATTCGAAGTAATGATACCTCGATCGATTCGAAGTAATGATACCTCGATCGATTCGAAGGAATTCAATATTGATCGATTCAAAGTCATGCAGAGCTCATTGATTCGAAGTGCTTCTCCATTCCAAGGTTGCGCCGAGTCGAACCACACGGATTCGAAGCACCTAGACTCGATTTTCATCGATCCGACTTGTATCGATTCGAATCGATGGATTCGAAGGTCTTTGTCTCTGAGACCATTACTCTACTGATTTGCTCCAACATCTGAACTACGACCAATTTCAAGTCAAACTTTGACGAACTTAATGAACTTTAGCATACTTGACTCCGACGACCTTCGGCCTTGCATAATTGAACTGGACTATAAGACTTGACCTCCTTTTTGAAGCTCGTCGATGGAACTGGGACGTAACCAACAATATGATCGGTTTAGACTTGAATTTGGCCAGTAGTATCTGGATGGCATGGAAGTGACGGTCAGCGATGATGGTCATTGTTCTCAAATTTCAAAGTGTTGTCGCTCAGACGTCTTGTTTCATTTTGTAAAATCTGCTTAAGTAACGTTTAGCACTTGCACTGCACAACATATTCATACACTTCACACTGGGAAATGCACGGGCTTTTTATGTACTTAACGTTGCTTTATGATGAGTTAGTTAGTTATGGAATCTTCGAGCTCTCAACAACAAGAGGTACAGGGTTCACCTCCTCCGGTCCTTGAGATTCCCAATATTCCTGCCGACGTAATCGAACCAGCTCCAGACGAATTGCCAGAGGCTATATTTATCGAGAATCCCGTGGATTCCGTCCAGTCTAATATCTCTGAATCCTTATTAGGCCGGATATGCTTGAAACACAACATATCTCTGAACGATGTATTACTACCCAGTGCTAATGACAGACCGCATAATCCGCCCGAAGGATATACTGCCTTATACCGCCATGCTTGCGCGGCTGGAACTCTTCCTCCTTTTAATCAATACATCAGGGAAATACTGTCATATCTAGGAATTGCTCCTTCGCAACTTTATCCTAACGGACATGCGTTGCTGAATAGTGCCTTCGTCATATTTATGGACTGTCTCTTTCGCCCGCCAAGGCCAACCGAGATTAGATACATATTTAATTTCAAGAGCAGGGGCGATAGCCCGTCCTTTACATTTTTGGAGGCAGTCAGAAATTGCCAAGTTATTATTGGAGCATGGACCAGACTAAGCTACTTCAAGAATAAATGGTTTTATGTCCGGTGTCCTCCTGGTTTCGCTAGGCGATGGTTGTCTAGACGTAAGTGTCCTCATATGTCGATGATCTTCCTTGATCAATAGCTTTTTGGCATTGGTATTAACATCTTGTTTTTCTTACAGCCATTATCTCCAGACCCGATGGCGGGTACTACAAGGGCATAGTCCAAAGTCTTCAAGAAGTTCCGAGCGAGCTGAGACACATCGACTCGGTGTTGAGTGACTACAACTTAAGAGCTCTCGGTTTGATTGAAATAAATCAAAGTATAGTCATCGAAGGGATGTCAAAGCCTGCCTCAAAGAAGAAAAACAAGAAGAAGAAGAAGGAAAAGACAATGGCGAAGAAAATGCCCGGGGTTACAATAACCGAAGTGAGCGATGAAGAAAGGACCCGTATAGATGTGGAGCCGATGGCTGATCTTTCAGGCAACTTCGAAGAGTTGGGAGAAAGACGGAAAAGCAAGACCGTCATTCCTAAAAAACTTAAATCTAAGGGGCGGAAGTCTGTAGATGTGTCTTCTCCCGCCTCCGAAGCTATAGTTTCAGAGGCCGCCCCTTCTCAGTCGAGAGATGCTTTCAAAGGACTTGATGATATTCCCATCCCGGATTTTATATTAATCCCTCACAATTCCGGGTTGGAAGAATTTCAAGATGATTTACATATGAGCGAGCCCTTTCCTTTGAGTGCGGTCAACACTTCCAGTTGGTCAGGGGGTTTACACATTTACACACACTTCCACGGCACTACACGATCCCTGCATATTTGAACGTTGCTTTTGTAGGATTCTAAACTGTGGTTTTCTTCTTATCGTAGGTGAGATGTCAGGTCGCGGATCCACTTTGGATAGGCTCCGTAATGTGCGCCGATCTTCCCCTTATTATGAGTCCCGTTGGAGGGAATCAGATAGGGACCACGGGCAAGGTTACACTAGCCAGGAGCGCCATGATCGGGATAGAGATTATTGGCATGGCCGTTCTGGCCATGATCGTACTGACAGAGATCGGGGCCATCAGTACCGATCACGATCTCGTTCTCCTCCGCCTCCTAGGGCCCCCATAGATATCCCTGGGCCTTCACAGCAGCAACAGCCTTCCCAATCTTCAAGGCCCAAGACTCAGCGGCCTAGAGTTGAACCACCGACAGCTGCCATCGTTGAGCAGGCTCCGGCTGAGTTGACAAGCGAAGGAGCCATCCAGCTTGCTCAAATGAAAAAGGACTTCCCAGAAATTTGTATGGACGCATATGTCTTTCCTCCTCATCTCAAGAGGATTCCTCAGGATGCTAAAAATATTGCGCACAGCTATATTCGTGACTTCTATGTCCAATACAAGGAGTGGTACAAAGCGGCCGTGAAAGCTTCAAAGGTAGCTTTTGACCGGGCAAAAGTTATTCAGGAACGAGATGCTGAGATTGTTAAGAAAGACCGTATCATCCAAGTTCTTCAATCTAAGATGGAGTCGTCTCGAAACTCTGAACTCCAGGCGCTTAAAAAGAATGATGATGCTGTGGCAAAGATAGCGAGGATGCAGCAGGCACACTGTGCCACGGTAGAAGAGATGGGCCACCGCTACACCAATGTCGTGGCTGAGCGAGACGCAGCCGTTAAGGAGCTGAATGAGCTCAAGGTCAGATTTGCTGAAGTGGTGAAAGAGAAAGACGCTGCTAATACCTCTGCTCAGGAGGCATGCGACCAGGCTGTGTTACTTCGAGTCGAACTTGCTGCGGCGGTGGCCAAGACCAAGTCTGTGGATGAGGAAATCCAGGAAAAGATTATGGCGGAGCAGTCCAGGATGGATGCTGATTTCGATGATCTCCTGGTTACATATAACGCCAACGTGCTGGAGCATAGAAATTTATCATGGCTGGGAGACGACTCTATGATTCTATATAACGCCTGGACTAGGTTGGTGGAGGAGAAGAAAGCGGCGCATCCGGATGAAACACTGGATGACTTCGAGCTTGAGATACGCTTGCTTACTGAGGAAGAGAGGAAAGTTCTTCATGAGTCAGTGGTTTCTGTGGCGAGAGAGAGGCTCGGGTTTTAACAGATAGAGACGAGCGAGGGCTCGGGGATTGAGCATCACGAAACGAGTGTTGGAGTTGTAATTCCGACATTGCCTGAAAACATCGGTGCGGTCAATCCTCAGTCCGTCCCTGCTTATAATCCCGACCAGCCGCATTTATCTTCTGATGATGTTCCTGCCTCTGTATCTGCCCATACTGTGAGCCAGGCTAAGGAAGGTAGTTGAATGCCTCTCGTATACATTTAGTGTGGCGAATCTGGATCAATACCCTTAGCTAACAGTCTTCGTTTTTTCACATTTCAGTGACTGAAGCCATTATCTCTGCGCCTCCTACATCTCAGGCTTCTCATCAAGCGCATGGGGCAATCGTCACCGAAGCTATTATGACATCTTCTGTGGTCGGTGAAGAAGGGGAAGCGAGTATGTTATCTTTTGACGCTCAGATGATTGAGGAACTCCTCGGTCAACCCAACGATCCCTTCATCGATCCATCCTTTTCTATGAGCGGGACCACTCCGGCTGTTAGTTCTTCCATGCCAGCCACTAGCATATCCAGCGTGGCCCAAGCACCTCGTGAAGATGAGATTTTGGCTGAGATTAGTGCTGAGATGGCCGCAGTGACCGCCGGTATGGACCCGTCAGGCCATGCCCCGCTAATGATGATATCGCATGGCGGTACTGTGGTAATTGCGAGTGCTCATGTCCCGCCTTCTGTTACTGCTTCTATTCCTCCGGCTCCACCCTCCAAAAGAATCTCTATTGCCTCAAGCTCCGAGGAAGAGGTGGACATCATGTCGCCATCTGAGGACAAACCGGAGAAGAGTAAGAGAGTGAGGAAGAAGTTGGGTAGCGGCTCCAGTGGGACTACCCCGAAGAAAAAGATAAGGAAGAAGAAAGATTGAACTCCTTCTTTAGTTTTCTGTAGTGTTTTGTTTGGTCTTTTGGTTTTCTCTATAGCCGTGTATAGATGTGGACTCGGCTCCCACTAGCAGGAATTTTTTGAATCATCTTGTAACTGAATTCTTTTTGTTAATAATGGAAATGAAAGTATATTCTCTTTCATCTTCAATTCGATATTTGTCTTGGTCTTGCCCCCAGTCTTGGGGACAAATACGGAGTTGATGTATGTTTATAATCCGTCTCACATTCTAGAAGTGTGGAGTTAAATAGGTGTTTACACTCCGTCTCGTACTCTGGGAGTACGGAGTTAAGGAATGTTTATACTCCGTCTCGCACTCTGGGAGTATGGAGTTAAGGAAATGTTTATACTTCGTCTCGCACTTTGGGAGTACGGAGTTAAGGAATGTTTATACTCTGCCTCGCACTCTAGGAGTACGGAGTTAAGGAAATGTTTATACTCCGTCTCGCACTCTGGGAGTACGAAGTTAAGGAAATGTTTATACTCCGTCTCGCACTCTGGGAGTACGGAGTTAAGGAATGTTTATACTCCGCCTCGCACTTTGGGAGTACGGAGTTAAGGAATGTTTATACTCCGCCTCGCACTCTGGGAGTACGGAGTTAGTGAATGTTTATACTCCGCCTCGCACTCTAGGAGTACGGAGTTAAGGAAATGTTTATACTCCGTCTCGCACTCAGGGAGTACGGAGTTAAGGAAATGTTTATACTCCGTCTCGCACTCTGGGAGTATGGAGTTAAGGAATTTTTATACTCCGCCTCGCACTCTGGGAGTACGGAGTTAAGGAATGTTTATACTCCGTCTCGCACTCTAGGAGTACGGAGTTAAGGAAATGTTTATACTCCGTCTCGCACTCTGGGAGTACGGAGTTAAGGAAATGTTTATACTCTGTCTCGCACTCTGGGAGTATGGAGTTAAGGAATGTTTATACTCCGCCTCGCACTCTGGGAGTACGGAGTTAGTGAATGTTTATACTCCGCCTCGCACTCTAGGAGTACGGAGTTAAGGAAATGTTTATACTCCGTCTCGCACTCTGGGAGTACGGAGTTAAGGAAATGTTTATACTCTGTCTCGCACTCTGGAAGTATGGAGTTAAGGAATGTTTATACTCCGCCTCGCACTCTGGGAGTACAGAGTTAAGGAATGTTTATACTCCGCCTCGCACTCTGGGAGTACGGAGTTAGTGAAGGATCGTCGTGTATCAACCCAATTTTAGCTTTGATGTGATGGCTTGCCCCCGAGCTCGGGCTTCACTTAGCGAGTGGCCGGTCGTATCACAGCCACTCCTTTCTTGAATAAACCCCATTGCGTGATGGAATTTTAGCTCTCCGTGCATCGTGATGTTGTACATTGTATTTAATGAATCACAGCTCTGACCCGAAGAAATGGCATTTTATTGCTGAAATCAGAAAACATGGCAAAGTTAGTTGCCTTATTATAAGTTCTAATTTCGAAATGCTGAAACAACTTTTAAAATGGAATTTAAACTAAATAGATAAACATAGCCTATTAATTGCAGTAGCGATGAAGGCTTTCACTATTCCAGGCCCTTGGTAAAGTTAAGCCATCAACGGGTGATAACTTGAATTCGCCATCCTTGAGCTTTCGCTTAATTTTGCGCGACCCTCTCCACGCTGATCTCATGGGCGGGAGTGCCGGGTACTCTTTTTTAGTGACTTGCTCACCAAGTTCAAAAGTTTTAAGTCGGTCCTTGGCATTGTGCAATCGGGCAATTCGATTTCGGTGTATGATTGTTCTCAAATCAACCTGGTCGCCCTGGACGACCCCAACTCCGTTGATGGTTGGGAATTTTAAAGTTAAACACCACGGGGCGATTATGGCCCTGAATTCAGCAAGGGCAAGTCGACCTAAGAAGGCATTATATGGCGAGTCTACATCCAACACAATGAACTGCAATATTCGAATCGACCTACATTCTCCGGTTCCCAATTCAACTGGTAACTCTACCATCCCAACTGGTATGGTAGCGCTGCCATTGAATCCATAGAGATGAGTTTGGCAGGGTTTCAGATCCCCAGCTTTCATCTTTATTTGATTATAAGCATGCACAAATATGATATTCACAGAGCTCCCACAGTCAATCAGGATCCTCTTCATCCACATCGGGCCTACCTGGGTCGATATCACAAGTGGGTCAGTAGTCGGACTTCCGACGTAGTCAACGTCATTGCTCCAGAAAGTGATGTCGTTAGTCATTGCTCTCTTTCGTTTGGTTGAAGGTTTACCGCCCATGTTATCATTATACTCGAAGTTCGAGCGTTTAGCCACGTTACTATATGATTCCATTTCCTCCCAGCTTCAGACTGCTGGATGAGGATTACTACTTACAGCATTAATTACCAATCTTCCTCCGTCATGACCCGGTTCTTCCTGTCTTGCTTGATTCTGTGTATGATTTTGCTTTGAGGGGCCCGCTCCACCAGACGGCGGTGCCCGTACAAACTGGTCTAACTTTCTCTCCCTGATCAATTTTTCGATGAGGTCTTGCAGATGTCGACACTCGTTGGTATTGTGGCCGTAACTTTCGTGAAACCTACAAAACTTCCCTGTTTGAATTTGCCTCTCCGATGATTGCTTCGGAGCAGGCTTCTTATACTGCTCAGCGTTGCAGGTTTGTAGATACACGTTTTCCAATGATGTATTCAATGGTGTGTAATTGTCAAACATTGGGGTCCTACGTTGCGGGCTTCGATTTTGGTCTCTTTTCTTATCCTGACCACTGTTGACTCTCGGCTGAGCTTGTTTATTCTGTATATTTAGCTGGACTTTTCCGGAACTCTCACCGGACTGCTTGACTGCCACATTACTCTGTATTCCTTCAGTTCTGGGTATCGCATCGCCCTGTTTCCTAGAATGTTTCGCGTCCTCTTGTCGCAAGAATTGAGCGGCTTTGGAGTAAAATGGTCCAATGAAGCGGGTGGTTTCCCAGCTAACCAATTTCCAAATTCTGAGTCGGGATCGATCCATTTGGTTAACGCCATCAGAATCGAGTTGTCATTGGGATTACTAATTTCCACGCATGTTGCATGGAATCTCTCCAGGTAACGCTTGAGCGTCTCTCCCTTAGCCTGGGTGACACTAGATAAGGTGTTAACGTCTTTAGGCCTAGTGACATGCATACGAAACTGTTCGACAAATTTCGTAGCCAATTGATCGAACGAAGAGATGGATCTTGGTGGCAACCTTGTAAACCACATTGTTGCAATTCCTCCCAAAGAGATGGGGAAGCTTCGACATTTTACTGCATCATCAGCCCTTGCGGCGCTCATTGACCATTCATATTTTAAAATATGTTGATTGGGATCGGAATTTCCTTCGTACAAAGGGAGAGTTGGCATTCTGAATCGCCGAGGAGGTTCAGCGTACAGTATTTCGTCAGTGAAAGGAGTTTGACTACGGGAGATTCCCCAATCGTCATTGATAAGTCCCTGGCTCTCGCGAATCATTTGACGTACCATGATTGAAATGTCGGGCATAGCCACATTCCGTGTAGGCTGAACTAAGGTGTGGTCGGGTTCCACAGTGCGAGAGTGGACCGGACGTTGTCGACGGCCTATATCTCGCCTCCTTGGCTCCACATCTTCTGGGACGTATGGTTCAGGAGTACGCCCACGTTGTTGATCATTTGGATCCAACAGGTTTCGGGTATCAACCCTTGTCTCTACCGCGGCCGTTGTAGCGCGATCGCCTGTGGTATGCTGTGGAACAACACCTATTCGTGATGAGGGCTCGGCCTGGGAGCTAGTTGATGGTCCGACCCTCAATTGTCCTACAGTCAAGGCGGGTTGATACTCAGTAACTAGTGTATGACCTGCGTCCAACCGGGGACGTGTAGTTCTGCCATGATAGTCAGACAAAGCAGAACTTTCAGTGGATGAGTGGGAAGTATCATCCCTCCTTGTCTTCCTGCGCCTTTGGCGGTTTAATTGATTGGTCAATTCAATGTTGGCACGCAACTGTTCAGCCAACTGTTGCCGGCTTTGGGTCAGTTCCTGGAGTAATGCCTGGAACTCTTGTCTGGTTACTGGCCCAGACGGATCTGAGTGAGTAGTGTTGCCTTGGTTGGATGGAGGCAACTGCGCAGGATTCTATCAATCTCGACCTTCTTGGTCAGCAGCTGTAGAAGTGGTTCTTGTACTAACCATTTTGAGTAGTGAATTCCTTTCCTAGATTTTATGCAAATCTGAATAGAATGGAAGGATTCCGGAGTAGAGATATGGATCTTCCTCTTGGATTTTACGCAATCCGGTATCGATGGTAGATCCGAAGAGCCGGAGAAAAACTGGTTTTCTCAGTGAAAGCACCAAAGTGTTTGTACCAAAAATGGGCACAACACACTTCGGAAGTCTTTGAAGAGATAAACGCGAAGAATGAAATTTAACACTATGGATTATCTAACAAAAACTCCAAATAACAGAAAGGTAAAGTGCAAAGACAAGCGATTTAGAGTGGTTCGGCGTTTTAGCCTACATCCACTATGAAGTTTGATGATTTTATTGCTCGACACTCGAAGATTACAATTTCTTATAACGCAGTACAACTGGTTTTGTGAGTTAAGTCTGAATTTAAGACAACCGTGGTGATTCTGAGTAAATTTGGCAAAGTCTGGGCGCTCTTTAGCTCTTAGAATTATCTGACCCCTTTTCTGAATGACCAGGGGCTCTATTTATAGGTGTAGGAGGCTGATATTCTGCCTAAATTGAGGGGAGGCCAGTTCTGGCACGTGAGGGGGCCCACATGCTCGCTCTTTGGAAATCCGGGCCCACTTTGGGATCGATTCGAAGCCTATTCGAATCGATCAAGAAATTGTCCAATCGAGCTGAAATTTGGTGTGGACATTCTTCAACATGTGCTCAAGCTTCTGTGAAAATTTCATAGCATTTGGACCTATAGATCTCAAGTTATGATCGATTCAAGATTGCATTTCGCGCATGGCATTGTTGACGTGGCGCGTTATCTCTGTATCGATCCTACTTTCACTCCGAGTTGACTGGGTTGAATCCATGGTTCTAGCCGCGTTTACTTGGTGGACTCGAGATGGTGGATTCGAGGGTTCGCCTCCTACGAATCGATGGAACCGGTACTTGTTCGAATCGATCGGGATATGCTACTGCGGATCGATTCGAAGTTGTCTTAACATGGGGATTCGAAGGCAATGGAGTCGAAGCACATTTAACCATATGGATTCGAAGGTCTTCTACTTCGTATGATTCGAAGTGAAGGCATGTTTGATGGAGTCGAAGGCTAAAGCACTTCTCATGGATTCGAAGCAATCAAGGGAATTTTGTTGGAGTCGAGCTTGATGGATTCGACCTTAGTGGATTCGAACCATATGGAGACGAATTCAAGGCTTTGTCCTTCACTTGCGTCGATGATATCTTGAGCGTACGACCTCGGATTGACTTGATATTTGGAACGTTGACCTTCACTGCCTTGCTCGACGTGTCTTATCAATTGCAGCCCGATCCGGACTCGGGCAAAATTCATCGATATCCATAGTGAACCTTCGTGTAACCGATCTCCAAGACAAACTGTCGCTGAATTCTAATCAAGCTCTTGGTGTCACGGCCTTGCCAAAAGGCGGGATAACACACCATACGACCACTAACGGTCACACTCCATCATAATTCGTCTAGAACGACACCCGATCGCGAACGGTCACAACTCGTCTAGAACGACATCCGACCGCGAACGGTCCCATTTCGTTATTTGCCACGAACGGCATCCGACCTCGAAAGGTCCCGTATTACTTCAAATGACATACGGTCGCGAACGATCGTCATTCGTGGTCAGGAAAGACTATCAAGTTCTTTACAGGTCGATGATAGGATATGAACATCCAGCCTATGGAACTACAAAACACACCTTCCTATCGCAAGGCATGTTTTGTGGGGCAAATGTTATCCCGCCTTTTGGCAAGGCCGTGACACCAAAAAGTTGACTAGAAAACTAAAGACAGTTCGTCGTAAAAGTTCGTTATACACTATTTCACCATGGATATCAATGAATTTTGTCCGAGCCCGGATCAGGCTACAATTGATAGGACACGACAAGTAGAGTCATGAAAGCCAGCACTCCAAATTTCAAGTCAATCCGAGTTCGTATGCTCAAGTTATGATCGATGCAAGTTGGAAGAGAACACCCTATTTTCGTATCCATCGCGGACCCACAGTTCGAATCGATTGAGTTTGCATCGATCAGAGTGGCCTTAAGTTCGTATCCATCAACAAGATGCTGTTCGAATCCATCGGAGGCGCCCATGTTTGAATCCATCACGTTAGCACCACAACCATCTGGTTCGAATCCATCAACGATGATTCCTTCGTATCCATCAAGCTTGGAGGACCTTCGAATCCATGAAGATACCTCTCTTCGAATCCAACCAGTGCCGTTGTTTCGTATCGATCAGCTGAAGTGGGATATGATCGATACGAACGAGTCTCAGTTAAAATCCATGCATGAGTAAAGCCTTCGAATCGACTGAGTCAAAGCGGCGAAATTCAAGGGACGACTCTATCAACTCGGCGAAAAATGTGGATCGATGCGAAGAATGCGCTCCACGTCAACCTGCTAGTGCGTGCTTGGATCAATTCGAAGCGATGGATTCGAAGTCGTCGATTCGAACAGAGCGTTGCAACCGGAAAAGCGAATTCGTATCGACCATATCTCATGATCCCCAAATCCAAATGATATGAAATTTTCACAGGAGCTTAAGCACATGTTGAAGAATGTCCACACCAAATTTTAGCTCGATTGGATGATTTTTTGATCGATTTGAATGGAGTTCGAATCGATCCCGAAGTGGGCCCAATTTTCTTAAGGCCGGGCATGTGGGCCCCCTCACGTGCCAGAGCTGGTTTCCCGAAATTTAGGCGAAATATCAGCCTCCTACACCTATAAATAGAGCCCCAGGTCATTCAAAAAAGGTGATCGGGATTCAAAAGCACCCAGACGCTACCAGATTCAGTTCTACACTTCATCATCGTTGTTAAACTCAAATTTCTTCATTGTAATCGCTGTAATCAACTATAATCAGCAAGGATAATCAATAAAAGATAAACCTTTGAAGTGGACATAGGCCGGAGATAGCCGAACCACTATAAATCTCATGTTTCTGTTCATTATTTCTGAATTGTGATATTCTGTTTGCTTAGATTGGAGATTTGTGTTTAAATACTTGTTGATTTGTATTCATACACTGGCGCTTTCATGATATTCGGGGTTTGTGACCAATTTTGGCGCAAACAGAAAATACGTGGATAATATTTGCCCCCCTCCTTGTATAGAAGAAGCTTTTTACACTTTAGTGTAAAACCAAAAATTTAGTCATCTTTTCTCATTCTTTGTATGGTTTTCGTTCTAACCTTGTTTTCCTGCAGAACATAAAAATAAGCCATGGTTTTCATTATTAACTTTTTAATTTAGTTTTTGGCAAACCTTTCAGATTTTGACAAGATCATAAAGAATCTTTTGTTTGTATTTCAACGTTACTTTTGGAATTTATAGATTTACTTGATGTGGCTAAAAATCTATTTGGCAGCAATTTTACTTGAATAGAAGGTCGTAAAACCAAAGAAGAAAACTATATGGAAATAATTATGTCATGAATAGGAAACTAGAAAGTTATTTATGCATTAAAATTTCCTAAGTAGAAGCGTACAAAACCATCTGGAAATATCATAGGAAGGAGGACCAAAAACTCTTCTGGCAATATCGTGAATAGAAGACCAGAAAATCCATCTAGCAATAACAATTTCTGAACAGAAGATCATGAAATCATCTAAAAATAATAGAACACCAGAAAACTATCTGACAATAATAGAAGACTAGAAAACTCTCTGGAAATAATAATAGAAGACCAGAAAACACATCTGGCAATAGCAATAGAAGACTAGCAAACCCATCTGGCAATAGTAATCGAAGACAAGAAAATCGATCTGATAAAAGACCAAAAACTCCATTTGGCAATAGTAATAGAAGACCAGAAATTCATCTGGTAATAATATGAATAAAAGACCAGAAAATCCATCTAGTAATTGATTGCTTTTTTCTTGAACCACGATTGCTTGATTTTGTTTTAGAGCACAAACGGCTCATTTTTGATAGATCTTCCTCTAGAAGCTTGTTTTTTTGCTTTGGAGCACCAATGACTCATTTTTGACAGATCTTTCCCTAAAAGATTGTTTTTGATCCATTCTTTTGGATATAGTGCGATCGAATTGACTGATTTCGTCTGGTGCGTTTGGTTAGCTATTTTAAGTAGAACCAAATATTTATCCAACCTTCCTCTAAGAGGCACTTCGGTCAGGCCTTATAGGCAGTACTAAAGGCTAATTCGATGTTATAGCTAGGTCATTTTCAGGCAGGACCAAAAGCTTACGCCACCCTTCCTCTAGGAGGTGCTTCAGTCAGGCCTCATAGGCAGTACTGAAGGCTGGTCGGTGCTTTGGCCAGGCCGTTTTCAGACGAAACCAAAGGCTTAATCCATCCTCCCTCAAGGAGACGCCTTAAACAGGCCATTTTCGGCGGGAATAAGGGCTTATTATTGATCTTCCCCTAAAAGATTGTGACAGATCTTTCTCTAGAAGATTATGAGCTCTAACGGCTAATTTTTGATAGATCTTCCTCTAGAGGATTGTAACGGATCTTCCTTTTGAAGATTGTAAATGCTAATGGCTAAACTTTGACAGATCTTCCTTTAGAAGATTGTAACAGATCTTTCTTTTGAAGACTGTAGTGCTAGTGGCAAATTTTTGACAGATCTTCCTTTAGTTGATTGTAACAGATTTCCTTTTGAAGATTGTAAACGCTAATGGCTAATTTTTGACAGATCTTCCTCTAAAAGATTGTTTTGGAGTGCTAATGCATCATTTTTGATAGATCTTCCTCTAGAAGATTGTAATGATCTCAGCTTGGATCAAACCTCTTATCACCGTCTTAGGTGATGATTTAGGTCATTCACTTTTTTGGATATTCTTACTCCTTTCTATGATTGATCCATTAAATATTCTTGTTTCAACTTCTTTATTCATCCACTATTGGGAAGTATGGTCTTAAATGTTCGATGTTCTATATTCTTTCTATTATGTTGCCATATGGTTGGCATAATCGATAAGTCCCTAGCTGGGTTATTTTATGAATGATAAGGAGTCCTTTCCAGTTAGGCATGAACGGTCCATCCGCTGGATTCTTAGTATTTTCCATAACCACTCGTAGTACTAAATCTCCTTTTTGAAATGATCTTTCTCTCACTTTGGAGTTGTAGTATTTCGATATCTTTCTTTGATATTTAGCCGTCTGTATGGCTGCTTCATTCTTAATTCATTGATCAAGTCTAAAGATTCTCTTTTCAATTCTTGATTGGGGTTAAATGCCTATGCAATCCTTTAATGAGAGAGTACTTTAACCTCGATTTGGAAGCAATGCTAATGTGGCTCAATAGTTTCAAAAACTTTCTTTGGAAAATATGTATAGGTTTCCCTTTTGCAATAATTTCTGAAAGCTTTGAGAATGTTCTTGTCAACATGTTTCATGTCAAAACCTTTTATAGGAAATTACCGATGTTAATCATCCTTGAAATAGATAGGGTGATCAGCAATAATGCTTTTTACTTTTGAAATATTTTTCCAAAAGATTTGTTTAAAAAACTTTTTGAATAAAACAGATTGTCGAAAATAATATTGGTGTATATTACTCCACCTTTGAATGATATGTATAATTGTACCACTTCAGGTTTTGCTTAGCGAAAATAAATATCTTATTTGTAAGTCTGAAGAGTCATGATTCTTGAACTAATAGAATTTACGAACAAGAACACACTTTTCTTTAAGAATCCCTTCCTCTTAAGAGGACTTTGAATACTTACCATTTTCAAAAAACCGTCCTGTGGCAGAGGATTGATGATCATTCAGAGCCCATAAAGAAACCTATTATATTATATAAATCCAAGCTTTGAGATAGAGAAGCATTTTATCTTGGATATTTTAGTTATTCTTTTCCAGAAAAAACAAGAAATTTGCTTAATAGAAAATCAGAAAACCGTCTGACATAGAAAACTAGAAAACCGTCTAGTAATAAAAAGACCAGAAATTCGTCCGATCATATGAAATCCCGAAATCCATATGTCAAAAGGGATTAGAGAATCGTCTGGTAACGAAGATTCCCATTACATTTTGGTAAGAAAACTCAGAGTTCTTCGGATGTATACTCATAGTAAATTAGTCTTTATTTCATCCTAATACGACATATGTTCTAAAATTTAATGACATAAATTTTTTTCGAGATCCTTAACTTCGTCATACTTTATCTTGTAAGTTTTCGAAATTCATTCTTTAAAATAACTGTTCTTTTTTAAAGTTAGACATGTTTGAAATATGTTCGTTATTTATTCCAAAATTATATATATCCACGAAACTGATTACATTCGAGATCAACATATATAAATTATACATTTACGAGAATAATGATTTTCGAAACCAGTATGCTCAAAGTTAAGGCTTTTCGAAATCAATGTATGTATGAAGCAATATATTTATGGAATTGGTTACATTTGAAATAAATATCTTCTAAATCATGAATAGCTGAAACTAATTCGAAACCAATATGCCAATAGGACTGTAACATTCCCCCTTTTGACCATCTCCAGTCGGTAATTAAACCAACTAGAAACGTTCAAAAAGACGAATTGTTATTTAGTTTATAAGGTTTAAACAGAATCAGCCACAGAAACACAGAATAATAACACTGAATTAAAACAAATGAGAATTTATTTCATTACTATAAATCTTTTTATATACATCAGAGTTTATACAATTTAATACAGATACAGCGGAATATCTTAAAATACAATTTTCTTCTGAAAACTAAAGTGATTCTTTACTCTCTCTCTAACTTCGCTACTCGAAAATCTTCAAGCTGTAGAAATACTCGGTCTGACCCGAGTATTATATTCAAAAGAAAATAATACACAGGTCAGTCTAATTCAAACCAGTTTATTAGTGCATATAGGCAGTAATAATTTAAATAGACGACAGTCATAATAATTCTCGTCTATCCAATCCTTTTAACAAAGAAATCGGATAACGAAAATTTTAACACTAAACAGGGTTAAACAATAAATCAGCAGGTTTAAATCATCAACAGAGATAAATAAACAATTTATCAATCGACTAAGTCAATTCAAAACAATTAAAATTGTCACTTTAAAACCATCAGAGTTCGATTGGCTGCCGTACACGCACGCGTGTATGGCCTCGCCAATACAGCATAAAAGATCAATGCATCAAAAGCAAAAGAGAAATCAATTCAAAACTGTCGATTCTGGGTGGCTGCAGTGCACGCACGTGTGCACCGCCTCGCCACTATCGTAAGAGATACGCAAAAGCTCAGTGAAAGTCACAAATGATCCCCAGGTCAAACCCCGAAATCGGTTCAACTTAAGAGAAATAAAATAATGTTGCAATGTCAAATACAGATCGGATTCACTGAGGAGTAATTCGAAAATCAAATTCGAATTCAATCAAGTGGTCGAAACAGTCTACTCAAATTCAAAGAGGCAGCCCACGAAATGAACTCATCTACAACGAACCAGACTAACAACTTCAAGTCAAGCATGCTACGGAACTGACCAACATAGCACAAGAATGAACAACATCAAGTGAGACCAGAACCAACAAAGCATCAAGAACCCAATATATCATATGAAGACACAAGAGAGTGCAGACATGACATGCACGGGGTTCAAGTGCAACAGATCCTCAAAGTGAAGTTTAAGTGCACAACAAATAGGAAGTGACAGTAAAGCTATGAAACTGGACTTCAACAAAATCAATTGCAAACAGGACTAAAATAGTGGTAGAATTTTCATGAAGTCGATGCGCAAACAGCATATGAACACAAGTGATCAAATGGTCGAGTGATATGAAAATGACCTGAATAGTGCATAAGGGCTACAACAGTGCACCAGAAATGTGAACAAGTCTCAAATAAATCAATACATACATATATATATATATATATATATATATATATAAATATATGCACAGTATGACACAAATGTATATTATATGAACCTGAAGCTGTAACTAATGTGCATGAATATGAAGGCCACAAATACAAGGCACCAGTAACCACTACATAAATCTGAGTATTGAAGACTCAATAGAAATTGCATATGAACAACAAATGCCACAATGAACTAATGCAGACTGGAGGGAATGAATATATAGTGAACTAAGTCATAGATCAGACCATGCAACCGGCTCGAAGTAGTGTACAGTTAAACTCATAGGTGTAAGGTCAGAACAATCTAACTCAAAGGTGCAAACTCCCAATGAATATCAAGACAGGATGTACAACATCAAATTTTTTTTTTCTTTTTTTTTGAAATGACCAAGCTTTGTATTTAAATTCAAGAATGTAGGCATACACACATCATATGTATATATGCACATATATAGTCTTGAATAAACAGGTCACAGTAAAAGCCAGGCTACAGAACTGCGACCCAACCAAACTCAAGCAAGTGCACAAAAAAAAAACTATAATGATTTCCCAGTATGAAACTGGAATCCGATACCACAGCACCAGTGGTGGCCGAAGATAGTACAAGGTCAGGGAATCACATATGCAAAGAGGAAAGAAAAAAAAAACAAGTGACCAAAGTAAATGCGAAGCAAGCCGTGGTGGTCACAGTGAAGAACAATATCCATATCAAGTATTCAAAGTTTTTTTTTATCAAAATTGAACAAGTCAACCGAGAAATACACGGAGACAGTCAAAATTCGAAACCGAGGATTTCAAAAACCAAGTCGTCCGAGATTTTTCAAATGCATACGCATTTTGATTAAGTCAGAGAAAAATCGCACCATCAAAACAAAATCGATTGGCCAAAGATAAATTCAAACATACAAAGACGAACGAGAATTAAGGGAAACAGGGATTCAAACCCAAATGATAACAACTCGAATATCTATCCAAATCAATGGCCGACAAACAAGGGACGAATCCAACAATCAAATACGAACGAAATTTGTAGAATTCGAACACTAATACACTTGAAGTAGGAATTAGATGTGAGCAATTTGAAATTACTCACCTAGGTTCGACGAGTCGCAGATTGGAGTTGATGCCGCGGCGGTGAAGAACGAGCGAAGAAAAATAGACGAGACTGCCTTTGATTTTGAAAAGCCCTAAAATTTACAGATCGAAGCCCTAGTTTTTTTCTCTCGTCGCCATTTTTTTTCCTTTTTTTTCCCTTTTGTTTTCTGATTGAAGAGAAGGGGGAGGGGGTGCGACGGGTTTAACAGGAGAAAGATCGTGGAGGGTATGGGTTTAAACGTGAATAAGGGTATGGGCTTAGGCATGGGCTGGTTATGGTGTTTTATTTTTTTGTTTTCTCTTTTTAAAACTGATTTGTTTTGTATTTAATTTGGTTTGTTTAATTTAGTTGTTAAAATTTTTCTATACATATTTATTCATCTCGTACAAATAAAAATTTAATAAGAGAATTCAAATCAATTTACAAATTCCAATAAAATTTAACAGAAATTAATATCGCCAATTTGACGAAGATTTTATCGCTATAAAATTCCCAACAACATCATCAATTTAGCTGCCAACACAAATCGTTTATTGATGATAAAAATTTGGGTAAAATCCCGGTTGTTACAGAAATTCAAATTGAATTCGATTTAATTTTCTACGCGTTTTTACGCCGTATGTTCACAAAACAATTCCGATAAATACGAAATTTGAAATCCAGTAATAATTCAATATTACGGACCCAATGAAACTGGTTTCGTCAAATTCCGAGACTGGGCCTCGGAAGACTATTTTTAAATTCAATTTAAACGATACAATTTCAAAACTGAACAAATCGCTTTCAAATTCAATTCTGAAACTTCTATTATCTTCAGTATTATCAATATGAATTTTCTAAGCCTTTAAATTATTTTTAACCGGCTTAAAATTGAAGATTCAAATTTTATTCAACTCTCAATAGATTAAATTCAAAAATTAAATCGCCAATTCATTCTGATAATTTGAAATTCAAGTCAAATCATCGTTCAAATATTTAAAATTAATTAAATATTCTCAAATTAAATTGTTCAAAATTCAGGGTCGTTACAAACTCCCCTCCTTAAAAACTTTTCGTCCACGAAAAGAAAAAGTTGTTAAAATTTCATCGATATTTTTACTCTACTCAATTTGTTTTCTAAGCTTGAAGCTTATTACAAATAAATGAATATAGGTAGAATTCATTCCATTTGTTTATCTTCTCTTTTGTTCATTGATTTCTACAATCATTGATTTCTAAAATCAAAACGCAAAAGTCTTTTACTAACATTTTTAATTTACCACACTCAGATTCAAACTTAAAATTCTTCACATTAGAGATTTATACAATATATCTCTTCCAAAGCTGTGGACTTTCAAAACATTTCAAAAATCCTCTTCCTTAATTCATTAAGTTGGAATTTTTGTAATTCTACTTCAGTTCATTGATTCACTATTTACTGTTTGAAAATACTTGCTAACTCGAAATTTAACAAGTCCATCTTCGTTCTCACAGACATTAGGCATACGCTGGCCAGGCGCAGGTCTAAAAATCTCCAAGTACTAAATATACTTGCTTCAATTCCCAGTGAAAATACTTTTAAAAATTCTTTTAAAAAAAATGGATATGGAAAGCACGTTCCCCCATGGATTACAGTTTACCCGGCGGTTACGCTACTATCTCAGTAGAATCGCTTGTGGCTGTAGATTTCTCATCTCTTAAATTTCGCCATGGTTGTCGCCATAGATTGCAGTACACACGGCGGTTACGCTACTATCCCAGTAGAATCGCTCGTGTCTGTAGGCATCACGCCCCTCAAATTTCGCCTGGCATTAGATTGCAGTTTACTCGGCGGTTACGCCACTATCCCAGTGGTATCGCTTGTAACTGTGGGCATCTCGCCCCTCAAATTACGCTAATCATCAATCAAATCTAATCTCATCGCGATGAACTATCGCGAAGGATTTCCGATTCAAATAGTTACTCTGACTAAAATTCTACGTAGCTACGAATTTCAAATGGACACTCATCGAGAGTTCCAATACCTTCTTCAATAATAAATGGAAGGTACTTTTCCACATCCTCAGTTTAGAAAACATAATATCATATATGTAGTACTTTCATTTCACATTTCGTACATATAACATCTATGTAAACATACATAAGATTTCCATAACAATGTCTTTCTAAACTAACGGTTTCAAATTCACCGCATTCATATATATATAAGTTCTAAAAACTTACATATCCATATTCATAACAAAATAGAGGATTTCAAAATTTTCCTCTAAGTCGATTTGGAAATTTAAGGTTATCTCAAACCTAATTCATATTCATAATTCCATTTCATTATCGACTTTCACATTCGATTTGAATTTCACGCTACATCGTCAATTCTCAACACAGAATTGATGTCTATCGATATATAACCTCTGAGCTCGTACGTCTCAGAGAAGGGTGTTAAGCTAAGAGAATAAATTCTCCGCCACCAACAGATATATATTTAATAGAGATCAATTGCTATGTCATCAATTCACCATGTTAGACATGCAATCCAAATCATCATTTGAAATTCAAAGCTCAACTTATATTGTCTTTGATGTCGAAGTTAAACTCAATTTTAACTTAACGATTCAATCTTTTTGAAAAATTTCAAATTGAACTAATTGTTCAAATTTCTCATTCAACTTTTCAACTTCGACTTCAAAAATGAATTTCAAATCATTTATTCCTTACGGAATATATTCACAACATTTCACATTTGGAAAAACATTTCCATACTTATTTAAAAATAAGTAATTCACAAATCCATTTTATTTTCAACATTTGAAAATATTCCATATACTTTAATCAAAATTAAGTATATATTTCATCTTTAAGGAAATCATTCTTCTTCACATATTCATTTGAGTCAAAACGAATGTTACGTAAAACATCGTTACGACAACTCAAAATTACTAGTATAGGGATTCGAAATTTATATAGATGTATAAACCCCAATACTACACAAAACATTTCCTTTCGGAAATCATTTACTATAACAACAGTGTTATAGTCCACCATTTCCTTATATTCGAAAACGTCTATTTCAAAAATGAATGTTGAAATCTATGGTTTCGATATTCAATGCCTTTGAAAACATCTTTTAAAACCATTAACTTCGTTTTAAAATATCACTTTCCCAAACATGTCCATTTTATTCAATAATATATTCACTGTCCAAAATCGTGAATATACTTTACTAACCAAATTTCAATATTTCCTGCACATTTTATTTCAAAGATTATCCACTGTCCAAAATTGTGGATATACTTTCTTTAACAAGCTATAAAGATTTACTTATCAAAATAAGTCAGTTTCGAATTTATAAACAACGTTTATAAATTCCATTGCTATTCATAAAGACTTCTAAATTGCTTTATTAACCATTCCTTTATAACTCAATTTTATATCAGAATTTTAATTTATAAGTGAATTACTTATAAATTCTTTTATTTCGCAACTCCGATTCATTTTATAACTTCACAATTCTAATTCTGTAATTTCCATTCACTTATGAAATCCATTAAATATTTCACTTTTAACACTTATACAATTCCAATATTATATTAACACTTTCAAATCTTCAATTTAAGCCGTTTATAATAATTCTAAATTTCCAATTTAAACTATTTTATAAATTTATCAGTTTTCCATTTCCAAGATAATCAACTAGTTCTTTAGTAAACCATTCATCGACTTGGTTTCCAATTTAAATCACATTCGATTCATTCACATTGGATTTTACTAACATTCATTCATATTCAATTAGTTTACTGTCACTAATTTATATTCAAGTTAGTTTGCTTTCAATTCAAATCAATTCTATTTTGATTTACTTATCTTTCAATTTGAATTCAATTACATAGCTTCCAATTTCCATTAATTCAATTTCATTAATACTTAATGACTTCTATACAATCAACTAGCAAAACCAAATTTATTCAATTTAACCAAATTTATTTACTTTGCTTACATTTAATTTGGTTCAACACACTTGATTTCAATTGGTTTATATTCTAATTCAGATTGAATTTTTTATACTCACCATATTCACTAATTCACTTTTACAATTAACGTTGAATTTTCCTTTATATACTCAAATTCATATTCATTACATCACTTTATCCATTCATTTTTATATCAAATTAAATTTGATTCACTATTACTTAAGCTATGTTTCATTTTATCTCCACTTGCATTAATTTTCACTATACAGCTTAAGTTCGCCTCAAATTTATTTGAAATTCTATTTTATTTAACTTAACTTAGATTTCATTTCAAAAATCATTTTATTTAACTTGTACTAAAGTCAAATTCATATCACATTCAAAATTCAGATTTTGTTTCACTTAACAAAACTGTCCAACCATTTTAACAACTAGTTTTACTTAAATTTCCTCATTTTATAAGTTATACAACTTATTTAAATTTAAACTTTCCAATTCATATCATATAATCACTTATCTTTCAAGTTTAACTTTTCATCTCAACAATTTACTTAATCAAGTTCATTTATTTAACTTTCCTTTAGTTAAATTTCAAATCCATTCATTTATTAATACTAATTCAATTCAATTTAACTTTTCTTAAGTTAAAAATCTTTATTTACAAAAACAATTTTTATACTTCTTTGGATTTGAAAAACATTCTCTTTTAAAGTGTTTCTAGTAACTATTCATATTAAACATCATAAACTAAGCTTTGTGTAAACCAAAGCTCTGATACCACCTTGTAACATTCCCCCTTTTGACCATCTCCAGTCGGTAATTAAACCAACTAGAAACGTTCAAAAAGACGAATTGTTATTTAGTTTATAAGGTTTAAACAGAATCAGCCACAGAAACACAGAATAATAACACTGAATTAAAACAAATGAGAATTTATTTCATTACTATAAATCTTTTTATATACATCAGAGTTTATACAATTTAATACAGATACAGCGGAATATCTTAAAATATAATTTTCTTCTGAAAACTAAAGTGATTCTTTACTCTCTCTCTAACTTCGCTGCTCGAAAATCTTCAAGCTGTAGAAATACTCGGTCTGACCCGAGTATTATATTCAAAAGAAAATAATACACAGGTCAGTCTAATTCAAACCAGTTATTAGTGCATATAGGCAGTAATAATTTAAATAGACGACAGTCACAATAATTCTCGTCTATCCAATCCTTTTAACAAAGAAATCGGATAACGAAAATTTTAACACTAAACAGGGTTAAACAATAAATCAGCAGATTTAAATCATCAACAGAGATAAATAAACAATTTATCAATCGACTAAGTCAATTCAAAACAATTAAAATTGTCACTTTAAAACCATCAGAGTTCGATTAGCTGCCGTACACGCACGCGTGTACGGCCTCGCCAATACAGCATAAAAGATCAATGCATCAAAAGCAAAAGAGAAATCAATTCAAAACTGTCGATTCTGGGTGGCTGCAGTGCACGCACGCGTGCACCGCCTCGCCACTATCGTAAGAGATACGCAAAAGCTCAGTGAAAGTCACAAATGATCCCCAGGTCAAACCCCGAAATCGGTTCAACTTAAGAGAAATAAAATAATGTTGCAATGTCAAATACAGATCGGATTCACTGAGGAGTAATTCGAAAATCAAATTCGAATTCAATCAAGTGGTCGAAACAGTCTACTCAAATTCAAAGAGGCAGCCCACGAAATGAACTCATCTACAACGAACCAGACTAACAACTTCAAGTCAAGCATGCTACGGAACTGACCAACATAGCACAAGAATGAACAACATCAAGTGAGACCAGAACCAACAAAGCATCAAGAACCCAATATATCATATGAAGACACAAGAGAGTGCAGACATGACATGCACGGGGTTCAAGTGCAACAGATCCTCAAAGTGAAGTTTAAGTGCACAACAAATAGGAAGTGACAGTAAAGCTATGAAACTGGACTTCAACAAAATCAATTGCAAACAGGACTAAAATAGTGGTAGAATTTTCATGAAGTCGATGCGCAAACAGCATATGAACACAAGTGATCAAATGGTCGAGTGATATGAAAATGACCTGAATAGTGCATAAGGGCTACAACAGTGCACCAGAAATGTGAACAAGTCTCAAATAAATCAATACATACATATATATATATATATATATATATATATAAATATATGCACAGTATGACACAAATGTATATTATATGAACCTGAAGCTGTAACTAATGTGCATGAATATGAAGGCCACAAATACAAGGCACCAGTAACCACTACATAAATCTGAGTATTGAAGACTCAATAGAAATTGCATATGAACAACAAATGCCACAATGAACTAATGCAGACTGGAGGGAATGAATATATAGTGAACTAAGTCATAGATCAGACCATGCAACCGGCTCGAAGTAGTGTACAGTTAAACTCACAGGTGTAAGGTCAAAACAATCTAACTCAAAGGTGCAAACTCCCAATGAATATCAAGACAGGATGTACAACATCAAATTTTTTTTTCTTTTTTTTTGAAATGACCAAGCTTTGTATTTAAATTCAAGAATGTAGGCATACACACATCATATGTATATATGCACATATATAGTCTTGAATAAACAGGTCACAGTAAAAGCCAGGCTACAGAACTGCGACCCAACCAAACTCAAGCAAGTGCACAAAAAAAAAACTGTAATGATTTCCCAGTATGAAACTGGAATCCGATACCACAGCACCAGTGGTGGCCGAAGATAGTACAAGGTCAGGGAATCACATATGCAAAGAGGAAAGAAAAAAAAAACAAGTGACCAAAGTAAATGCGAAGCAAGCCGTGGTGGTCACAGTGAAGAACAATATCCATATCAAGTATTCAAAGTTTTTTTTTTTATCAAAATTGAACAAGTCAACCGAGAAATACACGGAGACAGTCAAAATTCGAAACCGAGGATTTCAAAAACCAAGTCGTCCGAGATTTTTCAAATGCATACGCATTTTGATTAAGTCAGAGAAAAATCGCATCATCAAAACAAAATCGATTGGCCAAAGATAAATTCAAACATACAAAGACGAACGAGAATTAAGGGAAACAGGGATTCAAACCCAAATGATAACAACTCGAATATCTATCCAAATCAATGGCCGACAAACAAGGGACGAATCCAACAATCAAATACGAACGAAATTTGTAGAATTCGAACACTAATACACTTGAAGTAGGAATTAGATGTGAGCAATTTGAAATTACTCACCTAGGTTCGACGAGTCGCAGATTGGAGTTGATGCCGCGGCGGTGAAGAACGAGCGAAGAAAAATAGACGAGACTGCCTTTGATTTTGAAAAGCCCTAAAATTTACAGATCGAAGCCCTAGTTTTTTTTCTCTCGTCGCCATTTTTTTTTCCTTTTTTTTCCCTTTTGTTTTCTGATTGAAGAGAAGGGGGAGGGGGTGCGACGGGTTTAACAGGAGAAAGATCGTGGAGGGTATGGGTTTAAACGTGAATAAGGGTATGGGCTTAGGCATGGGCTGGTTATGGTGTTTTATTTTTTTGTTTTCTCTTTTTAAAACTGATTTGTTTTGTATTTAATTTGGTTTGTTTAATTTAGTTGTTAAAATTTTTCTATACATATTTATTCATCTCGTACAAATAAAAATTTAATAAGAGAATTCAAATCAATTTACAAATTCCAATAAAATTTAACAGAAATTAATATCGCCAATTTGACGAAGATTTTATCGCTATAAAATTCCCAACAACATCATCAATTTAGCTGCCAACACAAATCGTTTATTGATGATAAAAATTTGGGTAAAATCCCGGTTGTTACAGAAATTCAAATTGAATTCGATTTAATTTTCTACGCGTTTTTACGCCGTATGTTCACAAAACAATTCCGATAAATACGAAATTTGAAATCCAGTAATAATTCAATATTACGGACCCAATGAAACTGGTTTCGTCAAATTCCGAGACTGGGCCTCGGAAGACTATTTTTAAATTCAATTTAAACGATACAATTTCAAAACTGAACAAATCGCTTTCAAATTCAATTCTGAAACTTCTATTATCTTCAGTATTATCAATATGAATTTTCTAAGCCTTTAAATTATTTTTAACCGGCTTAAAATTGAAGATTCAAATTTTATTCAACTCTCAATAGATTAAATTCAAAAATTAAATCGCCAATTCATTTTGATAATTTGAAATTCAAGTCAAATCATCGTTCAAATATTTAAAATTAATTAAATATTCTCAAATTAAATTGTTCAAAATTCAGGGTCGTTACAAGGACAACATTTGAGATTATCATATACTAAAACAATAACGTTCAAAATATATATTCTTATATCCGAAATCATGTATGTATATGTATATCCGAAGTCTAATAATATATATTTTAAGACCTAAAGGTATGCATTAAAATCTTTATATCCTTGAAATCTCTAATTCATTTGAAATTTTAGGATTCAAAATTTACGTAAAAAAAACTTGAATGTCATATGTTTATAAACTCGTATATTAAACCATTATATTTGAAAAGTCGATATTTTAATCACATAAACTCGGAACTATAATTTTTGAGACCTGATATGCATTTGAAGCCAATATATTCAAAGTTTTGCTCTTTTAAACCCATACTTATACAAAACATATATACTTTGAAATTAAATACATATAAAACAGTTATATGTTCAACATTTTTTAGGTATGCAAAACTTATTAGATTTCAGAAACCATATATACTTATGGGCTCAATAACTCACGTATACAAAACTTGTGCTTTTCCAAACTAACATAGATTTTGTATATATATTCGAGATCATTGAAGCTTATATTTTCAAAAGCTTGAAACTATACATATTTGAATGCCTATGTACATGTATCTAAAGCTCACATTTACTCAAACCTGTTATATGTGGTATATTCAAAGCTTATACATTTTAGAAACTGTATAAAATTGGAACCACATACATGAGATGGCATCTGAAGCTTCCATATATTTACATTTGAAATTGATATTTGCAAAACCTGTGCGTATTTATATCTAGGGTTCTAAGTGCTTTTCTGTGAAACTTATATGTTTAAAATTCACATTTCAAAATCCATGTGTTCAAAAACAATACACATGAAACTAGTGTGCGTTCAAAATTTATATATGATGTTATACTCATTTGAAAACACACCCATAAGAGCATCTCCAACAGTTCGGAGTGCGGAAATTGGATTTTCCGGTTGGAGGCCTCATTTCTACAACAGAAATGAGGCCAGGCGCTTGTTGAACAGGCACCTAGGTTTCAGGCGCCTGTTCAACAAGCGCCCGTGTTTTTAAAACAAACAGAGCATAAATTTAAGAATTAAAGTACACACATTGGGCGCCTGTTATATAGGCGCTTGTTGAACAGGCGCCTCATTGTGAATGTCTATGCCCGTGCCCGAGCCCGATCCCGAACCGGTGTCTATGCCCGTGCCCTAACTGGTGTATATGCCCATGCCCGAGCCCGAGCCTAAACCGGTGTCTATGTGGCGCGGGCGAATGGGCGTTTGAGGCGTATTAGAGGCACCTAGCACTTTCCAGTTGGCTTGGCGTGGCTGTACAGATCGAACAGTTTTTATTTCTTTCCGTTCAAATTCAAATGGTCGCACCGCCTGGTAAAGGTCGCAACCTTTCCAACAGTCGCATCGTTTGAACAGGAACCTATTACCGAATAGGTGCATCTACCCACGCCTCTATATAGGCTGATAGAAAACAGTGAAACAAAGAATTTAGCTTTCTGCATTTTCTTTCTCTACCCAACACTCTGTTCTTAAAAATACTTTCTTGAGTTCGTCAGAGCTCTGCGATTGTTGGCAGCATCGCGGAGAAGTTCCGTTTCATCTTGAAAAACAATTGCTTGATATCCTTAAGCGCCGTAGAGGGAGAAATATTGCTTCAAGGAAACTGTTTTCAAACACTGGACTCGGACATTCTAGTCGATACGCTGTTTACTGCTTTATTTTTGACTGCACAAATCCACTAGTAGCAATTTTGCGACGTGCCTGTGACGGTTTGTTGTTGTTTCAATTTCCAACATAATTGTAACAGTTTCGTAACACTTTTGTGACGTTACTGTTAACAATTTGCGTATACAGTTTCGTAACGCTTTTCTGACATTACTGTCTAACAATTTAGTAACACTTTTCTAACGTTACTATATAAGAATTTCGTAACACTTTTCTGACGTTACGAATAAC
The DNA here is from genome assembly GCA_030737815.1 of Allium fistulosum. Classification (NCBI taxonomy): domain Eukaryota; kingdom Viridiplantae; phylum Streptophyta; class Magnoliopsida; order Asparagales; family Amaryllidaceae; genus Allium; species Allium fistulosum. Next base: position 223,790,004 of record CM060905.1, read on the forward strand.
AATCTTGAAACAATATTGATTTATTGTTGGCGGTTTTTTATAGACAAAATTGTCTCATGAAAGCAACAATTCTGCACCAACACAAACTGTGATTACTACTCATTCTACTAGTATGGTTCCAACAATGGCGTTGTCTCATGGAGAACGGCCGAAAAAGTTTACGTGGATGGACTTCAAACGCTGGCAGCAAAAGATGCTATTTTACTTAACGACTTTGGGCCTTGCAAAGTTTCTTACATAAGATGCTCCTATAGTTGAAGAATTGGAACCCGATGCTACAAAAGTTGAAGCATTGAATGCCTGGAGGAGTTCTGACTTTATGTGCAAGAACTAAATATTAAATGGGCTCGATAATTGCCTATACAATGTATATTGTACTACTCGAACTTCCAAAGAACTTTGGACGGCATTAGAGAAAAAGTGCAAAACTGAAGATGCGGGCATGAAGAAATTCATAGCAGGGAAATTCCTCGACTTCAAAATGATTGATGCAAAGACCGTTATCAACCAGATTCAAGAGTTACAAGTCATCATTTGCCAACTACACGATGAAGGAATGACTCTAAGCTAATCCTTTTAGGTTGCCGCTGCAATTGAAAAGTTTCCTCCATCATGGAAAGATTTCAAAAACAACCTTAACCACAAGCGTAAGGAGATGACAATGGAGGAACTTGTAATTCGATTGAGGATTGAGGAAGATAACCGAAAATCTGAGAAGAAGAATTTGCATACCATAATTGCCAAGGCAAATGTAGTCAAGTCAGAGAAACCAAACAAAAGGAAACGTGAGCATGCTCCTAAGAAATCAAAGAAATTTCAGAGTTCATGCCATAACTGTAGGAAGAAAGGACACAAAGCCGCCAAATGTCGCGCACTCAAGAAAAAGAAATTAGAAGCAAACATGGCTGACATCTCAGAAGGCATGTCTATGGACTTATGTGCAGTACTGTCCGAATGCAACCTTGTTGGTGACTCGAAGGAAAGGTTTGTAGAAATAGGAGCCAAACGACACATATGTTCAAATAAGTGGATTTTTACAACCTACAAAACTGCTACTGAGGACGAATGACTTTTTTGGGGTAATTCATCTGCATCAAAAGTCGAAGGCAAAGAAAAGATTGTACTGAAAATGACTTCTGGAAAAGAACTAACTTGGCAGATGTTCTTCATGTTCCAGAGATCCGCAAGAACCTGATTTCTGAATCGCTACTTAGCAATCATGGCTTCAAACTCACTTTTGTATCTGATAAGTTTGTGTTGTCAAAGAATGAAGTATATGTAGGAAGAGGATATGTTTGTGATGGTTTATTTAAGGCAAATGTAACCACTATTGTACCAAACAATCATATGAATAAAATTGAATCTTCTACTTATATTGTTGATTCCTCTAACATATGGCATTCTAGATTAGGCCATGCAAATTTCAATACATTACGAAAATTGATTAATCTAGAATTTATACCAAAATGCAACCTAGATTCCAACTATAAATGTCAAGTTTATGCAGAAGCAAAATTGACAAGAACCTCGTTTCATTATGTTGAACGAGAAACTGAACCTTTAGACTAATACACATAGATGTATGTGACTTAAAATTGTGTCAAACTATAGGTGGAAAAGGGTACTTCATTACCTTCATTGATGACTGTACAAGGTACTGTTACATGTATCTCCTTAGAAGTAAGGACAAAGCATTCGACATGTTTAAATCGTATAAAGTAGAAGTTGAAAATCAACTCAACAAGAAAATAAAAGCTTTAAGAAGTGATAGAGGAGGAGAATATGAATTTCCCTTTGAGGAATTCTACGCTGAACATGGTATTATACACCAAACTACGTCATGTATTCACCTCAATCCAACGGTATAGCTAGACGGAAAAATAGAACTCTTAAAGAAATGATGAATGCCTTACTAATTAGTTCTAGCTTGCTAGATAACTTCTAGGGAGAAACTATTCTTTCTACAAATCATATTTTGAATAAGATACCACGAAAGAAAACATCTAAATCTCACCACGAACTTTGGAAAAATAGACCGCCATCCTACAAATACTTAAAAGTGTGGGGGTGTCTTGCGAAAGTAGAGGTACCTAAACCAACAAAATTCAAAATTGGACCAAAAACAATTGATTGTGTATTCATTGGATATGCACAAAACATTGCCGCTTATCGGTTTTTGGTACACAAATACAAAATTGATGATATTCATGTAAACACCATCATTGAGTCGAGAAATGCAAGATTTTTAGAGCATGCATACCCTTTAAAACAGGGTACTGAAAATTATCCTCAAAAGAGACCAAGGGAAACTAAAATCTCCAATTCTCTTGAGAATACTAGACAAAATATTGATCAGCAAAATAGTGCTAATCAACAAGAGGAGGAACCGAGGAAAAGCAAAAGATCAAGGACATCAAAAATCTTTGGTCCAAACTTCTACACATTTATGTTAGAAGACGATCCATTAACATACAAACAAGCTATGTCCTCCACCGATGCCCCTTATTGGAAGGAGGCCATTAATAACGAAATCGAATCCATTATGGCAAACCATACATGGGAGTTAGTTGATTTACCTTACGGATGCAAGACCTTGGGTAATAAATGGATTTTTAAGAAGAAATTTAAACCTGATGGTTCAATAGACAAGTATAAAACTCAACTTGTGGTTCAAGGTTTCAAACAAAAGGAAGACCTAGACTATTTTGATACATTTTCTCCAGTAACTAGAATAACATCAATAAGAATGCTAATAGCAATCGCATCCACGCTCAATTTAGAAATACATCAAATGGATGTAAAGACGACATTTTTAAATGGAGAACTGGAAGAAGAATATACATGAAACAACCTGAAGGTTTTCGAAAAACTAGAAATGAAAGTAAGGTTTGTAGATTAAGAAAATCAATGTATGGGCTTAAGCAAGCACCTAAACAATGGCATGAAAAATTTGATGAAAATATGATATTAAATGGATTTCATATAAATGAATGTGACAAATGTGTCTATTCCAAACATACAAATATGGGATATGTCATGTTATGTTTATATGTAGATGATCAATAAATATTTAGAAGCAACAAGGAGATAAAAAAAATCTACAAAAGACATGCTCTCCGTCAGATTTGATATGGAAGATCTGGGAATCACTGATGTGATACTTGGTGTAAATATACATAAAACCAACCAAGGATATGTGTTGCCCCAATCACATTACATTAGAAAAATACTTGAAAAGTTCATACAACATAATATAATATCAGCAAAAACACCCGTAGATTTGAACCAAAACTAGGTTAAAAATAGCGGTGATAGTATTTATCAACTTGAGTACTCTCGTATACTAGGCAGCATTATGAACATAATGAACTGCACTAGGCCTAATATAGCGTATGCTGTAAAAACTCCACAGATATACTAGCAATCTAGGAAAGAATCACTGGAAAGCTATAATTCAAGTACTAGGATACCTAAGATATACACAAAGTCATGGACTACATTATGATAGGAGCCCATCCGTAATAAAAGGGCATTGTGATGTAAACTGGATAACTGGTTCATCAGATACAAAATCCACTAGTGGATATGTGTTTACCTTAGCTAGAGGGGCAATATCTTGGAGATCCTCTAAACAAACTTATATAGCAAGATCAACCATGGAATCAGAATTTATTGCCTTAGACAAATTCGCAAAAGAAGCGGATTGACTTCGAGGTTTCTTAGAAGGTATTCTGGATTGGGAAAAACATGTACCTCCAATAAGCATACATTGCGATAGCCAATCAGCTATTGGAAGGGCCAATAGTAAGCTTTATAATGGCATGTCTAGACATATTCGTCGTAGACATAAAACTGTTAGACAACTTCTCTCTAATGGTGTTATCACAATTGACTATGTAAGATCAAATGATAACATTGCGGATCCACTAACAAAAGGTTTACCTAGAGAGAAGGTTAATATCTTATCGATGGGAATGGGGTTAAGCCCATAAAGTAAAATTTTCTTTAAACCAAAACCCCACCTAGCTGACTGGAGATCCTAAGATCTAGGTTCAAAGGGACAACTAAGTTTAGATAAACCTGATAGCATTGTAAATATTCAAACCATTCCTATGATAAGTCAGTGCACTACTCGCCGGAGAATAGGATAAGTTTTGATCTTTTAATGATGTCTATACTTGGTAATATTATAGAATCAAGTAGAGCATTGAGAAAATACCCTTATAGAATCACCTACGTGAGTGCGAAGGTGCCATTTCAAGGAGAATTGTAAGGCCGAATTCTCCAAAGCACTCATGAGACCAAGCTGGTGCTCATGGTAAAAAACAAACACAAACAGAGAACCAAGGAGGATTAGAAACACTTATTGCATGTTGTCTATTTTAGATTTACACAAAAGGCTTACATTTCAAAAACAACCTAGTCCACTGATTCGCCAGTAAGTCAAAAATATAAACACTAGGGAAGTTCAAGGCCAATGTGCTACTTCAACCGATACGATAAACGTTTCGCATAATTTTAAGAACAAATTGAATAAATACTCATTCATGTGGGGAATTGTTAGAAATGAATGAGTTGTATTGAGGAATGTGAAGCCATTAATTGCCATGGAAGTTGAATAGTCCCACATCTTAGAATAAAATAAACTATTTGTGTTTATATACTAAGATGTGGACACTATGACAATTCATATAGACAATGAGAGACACAAGCAATGACGGGTGGTGCAACGCACCACCCCGCACGCGCGCGCCCACGCCGGTGTCTATGCCTGTGCCCGAGCCCGAACCCGTGTCTATGCCCGTGCCCGAGCCTGAACCCAAACCGGTGTCTATGCCCATGCCCGAACCGGTGTCTATGCGGCGCGGGCGAATGGGCGTTTGAGGCATATTAGAGGCACCAAGCACTTTCTAGTTGGCTTGGCGTGGCTGTTCAGATCGAACAGTTTTTATTTCTTTCTGTTCAAATTCAAATGGTCGCACCGCCTGGTAGAGGGTCGCAACCTTTCCAACAGTCGCATTTTTTGAACAGGCACCTATTACCGAATAGGTGCATCTACCCACGCCTCTATATAGGCTGATAGAAAATAGTGAAACAAAGAATTTAGTTTTCTGCATTTTCTTTCTCTACACAACACTCTGTTCTTAAAAATACTTTCTTGAGTTCGTCAGAGCTCTGCGATTGTTGCGCAGCATCGTGGAGAAGTTCCGTTTCATCTTGAAAAACAATTGCTCGATATCCTTAAGCGCCGTAGAGGGAGAAATATTGCTTCAAGGAAACTGTTTTCAAATACTGGACTCGGACAATCTAATCGGTACGTTGTTTACTGCTTTATTTTTAACTGCACAGTTCCACTAGTAGCAATTTTGCGACGGGCCTGTGATGGTTTGTTGTTGTTTCAATTTACAACATAATTGTAACAGTTTCGTAACACTTTTATGATGTTACTGTTAACAATTTGCGTATACAGTTTCGTAATGCTTTTCTGACATTACTGTCTAATAATTTAGTAACACTTTTCTAACGTTACTATATAACAATTTCGTAACACTTTTCTGACGTTACGAATAACAATTTTGAAACAATATTGATTTATTGTTGGCTGTTTTTGTAGACAAAAATGTCTCATGAAAGCAACAATTCTGCACCCAACACAGACTGTGATTACTACTCATTCTACTAGTATGGTTCCAACAATGGCGTTGTCTCAGGGAGAACGGCACGAAAAGTTTACAGGGAAGGACTTCAAACGCCGGCTGCAAAAGATGCTATTTTACTTAATGACTTTGGGCCTTGCAAAGTTTCTTACATAAGATGCTTCTGTAGTTGAAGAATTGGAAACTGATGCTACAAAATTTGAAGCATTGAATGCCTAGAGGAGTTCTGACTTTATGTGCAAGAACTAAATATTAAATGGGCTCGACAATTGCCTATACAATGTATATTGTACTACTCGAACTTCCACAGAACTTTGGACGGCATTAGAGAAAAGATACAAAACTGAAGATGCGAGCATGAAGAAACTCATAGCAGGGAAATTCCTCGACTTCAAAATGATTGATGCAAAGACCGTTATCAACCAGATTCAAGAGTTACAAGTCATCATTCGCCAACTGCACGATGAAGGAATGACTCTAAGCTAATCCTTTCAGGTTGCCGCTGCAATTGAAAAGTTTCCTCCATCATGGAAAGATTTCAAAAACAACCTTAACCACAAGCGTAAGGAGATGACAATGGAGGAACTTGTAATTCGATTGAGGATTAAGGAAGATAACCGAAAATTTGAGAAAAGAATTTGCATACCATGATTGCCAAGGCAAATGTAGTCAAGTCAGAGAAATCAAACAAAAGGAAACGTGAGCATGCTCCTAAGAAATCAAAGAAATTTTAGAGTTCATGCCATAACTGTAGGAAGAAAGGACACAAAGCCGCCAAATGTCGCACACTCAAGAAAAAGAAATTAGAAGCAAACATGGCTGACATCTCAGAAGGCATGTCTATGGACTTATGTATGGTACTGTCCGAATGCAACCTTGTTGGTGACTCGAAGGAATGGTTTGTAGAAATAGGATCCAAACGACACATATGTTCAAATAAGTGGATTTTTACAACCTACAAAACTGCTACTGAGGACGAATGACTTTTTTGGGTAATTCATCTGCATCAAAAGTCGAAGGCAAAGAAAAGATTGTACTGAAAATGACTTCTGGAAAAGAACTAACTTTGGCAGATGTTCTTCATGTTCCAGAGATCCGCAAGAACCTGAATTCTGAATTGCTGCTTAGCAAGCATGGCTTCAAACTCACTTTTGTATCTGATAAGTTCATGTTGTCAAAGAATGGAGTATATGTAGGAAGAGGATATGTTTGTGGTGGTTTATTTAAGGCAAATGTAACCACTACTGTACCAAACAATGATATGTATAAAATTGAATCTTCTACTTATATTGTTGATTCCTCTAACATATGGCATTCTAGATTAGGCCATGTAAATTTCAATACCTTACGAAAATTGATTAATCTAGAATTTATACCAAATTGCAACCTAGATTCCAACTATAAATGTCAAGTTTGTGCAGAAGCAAAATTGACAAAAACCTCGTTTCATTATGTTGAACGAGAAACCGAACCTCTAGACTAATACACATAGATGTATGTGACTTAAAAATGTGTCAAACTAGAGGTGGAAAAGGGTACTTCGTTACCTTCATTGATGATTGTACAAGGTACTGTTACGTGTATCTCCTTAGAAATAAGGACAAAGCATTCGACATGTTTAAACCATATAAAGTAGAAGTTGAAAATCAACTCAACAAGAAAATAAAAACTTTAAGAAGTGATAGAGGAGGAGAATATGAATTTCCCTTTGAGGAATTCTACGCCGAACATGGCATTATACACCAAACTACGGCCATGTATTAACCTCAATCCTACGGTATAGCCAGACGGAAAAATAGAACTCTTAAAGAAATGATGAATGCCTTACTAATTAGTTCTAGCTTGCCAGATAACTTCTGGGGAGAAGCTATTCTCTATGCAAATCATATTTTGAATAAGATACCACGAAAGAAAACATCTAAATCTCCCCACGAACTTTGGAAAAATAGACTGCCATCCTAAAAATACTTAAAAGTGTGGGTGTGTCTTGCGAAAGTAGAGGTACCGAAACCAAAGAAATTCAAAATTGGACCAAAAACAATTGATTGTGTATTCATTGGATATGCACAAAACAGTGCTGCTTATCGGTTTTTGGTACACAAATCCAAAATTGATGATATTCATGTAAACACCATCATTGAGTCGAGAAATGCAAGATTTTTAGAGCATGCATACCCTTTAAAACAGGGTACTGAAAATTATCCTCAAAAGAGACCAAGGGAAACTAAAATCTCCAATTCTCTTGAGAATACTAGACAAAATATTGATCAGCAAAATAGCGCTAATCCACAAGAGGAGGAACTGAGGAAAAGCAAAAGATCAAGGACATCAAAAATCTTTGGTCCAGACTTCTACACATTTATGTTAGGAGACGATCCATTAACATACAAACAAGCTATGTCCTCCACCGATGCCCCTTATTGGAAGGAGGCCATTAATAACGAAATCGAATTCATTATGGCAAACCATACATGGGAGTTAGTTGATTTACCTCAAGGATGCAAGACCTTGGGTAATAAATGGATTTTTAAGAAGAAATTGAAACCTGATGTTTCAATATACACGTATAAAGCTCGACTTGTTGTTCAAGGTTTCAGACAAAAGGAAGACCTTGACTATTTTGATACATTTTCTCCAGTAGCTAGAATAACATCAATAAGAATGCTAATAGCAATCGCATCCACGATCGATTTAGAAATACATCAAATGGATGTAAAGACAGCATTTTTAAATGGAGAACTGGAAGAAGAAATATACATGAAACAACTTGAAGGTTTCCTAAAACCTGGAAATGAAAGTAAGGTTTGTAGATTAAGAAAATCAGTGTATAGGCTTAAACAAGCGCCTAAACATTGACTTGAAAATTTTGATGAAAATATGATATTAAATGGATTTCATATAAATGAATGTGACAAATATGTCTATTCTAAACATACAAATATGAGATAAGTCATTGTATGTCTATATGTAGATGATCCACTAATATTTGGAAGCAACTAGGAGATAATAAAAACTACAAAAGATATGCTCTCCGCCAGATTTGATATGAAAGATCTGGAAATCGCTGATGTGATACTTGGTGTAAAAATACATAAAATCAACCAAGGATATGTGTTGTCCCAATCAGATTATATTAGGAAAATACTTGAAAAGTTTAAACATCAAAATATAATATCAGCAAAAACACCCGTAGATTTGAACCAAAACTTGGTTAAAATAGCGGTGATAGTATTTATCAACTTGAGTACTGTCGTATACTAGGCAACATTATGTACATAATGAACTGCATTAGGCCTGATATAGCATATGCTCTAAGTAAACTCAGCAGATATACTAGCAATCCAGGAAAGAATCACTGGAAAGCTATAATTCGAGTACTAGGATACCTAAGGTATACACAAAGTCGTGGACTACATTATGATAGTTACCCATCTGTAATAGTAGGGTATTGTGATGCAAACTGGATAACTGGTTCATCAGATACAAAATCCACTAGTGGATATGTGTTTACCTTAGTTAGTGGGGCAATATATTGGAGATCCTCTAAACAAACTTGTATAGCAAGATCAACCATGGAATCCGAATTTATTGCCTTAGACAAGGCCATAAAAGAAGCAGATTGGCTTCGAGGTTTCTTAAAAGGTATTCCGGATTGGAAAAAACATGTACCTCCAATAAGCGTACATTGCGACAGCCAATCAGCTATTGGAAGGGCTAATAGTAAGCTTTATTATTGCAAGTCTAGACATATTTGTCGTAGACATAAAACTGTTAGACAACTTCTCTCCAATGGGGTTATCACAATTGAGTATGTAAGATCAAATGATAGCGTTGCGGATCCACTAACAAAAGGTTTACCTAGAGAGAAGGTTAATATCTTATCGATGGGAATGGGGTTAAGGCCCATAAACTAAAAGTTTCTTTAAACGGAAACCCCACCTAGCTGACTGGAGATCCCAAGATCTAGGTTCAAAGGGACAACTGAGTTTAGATAAACCTGATAGCACTGGAAATATTCAAACCATTCCTATGATAAGTTGGTGCACTACTCACCGGAGAATATGATAAGTTTTAATACTTTTAATGATGTCTATACTTGGTAGTATTATAGAATCAAGTAAAGTATTAAGAAAATACATTATAGAATCACCTACGTGAGTGAAAAGGCGCCGCTTCAAGGAGAATTGTAAGGCCAAATTCTCCAAAGCACTCATGAGACCAAACTGGTGTTCATGGCAAAAACGAACACAAACAGAGAACAATGAAGGATTAGAAACACTTATTGCATGTTGTCTATTTTAGATTTACACAAAAGGTTTACAGTTCAAAGACAACCTAGTCCACTGATTCGCCAGTAAGTCAAAAGGATAAACACTAGGGAAGTTCAAGGCCAATGCATGACTTTAACCGATACGATAAATGTTTCGCATAATATTAAGAACAAACTGAAAAAATACTCATTCATGTGGGGGATTGTTAGAAATGAATGAGTTCTATTGGGGAATGTGAAGGCATTAATTGCCTTGGAAGTTGAATAGTCCCACATCTTAGAATAAAATAAGGGAATTTTACTATAAGGGCCTCTTAGCATCAACTAATTATTTTCTAAGACACGTGTTCAAAATAATTAGTTTCCAGGACACGGGTCGAAAATAAACCCGCTACTTCTTGCTAATCCATATCTGCCGCCAATTCGAAACAAAAATAGGGGTTAGAAACAAAATTGATTTCTTCTATATCAATTTCCATTCCATTTTCTCTTCCCAATATTTCTGCTTCAGCATCATCGATTTCTGCTTCATCGATTTCAGCTTAAACTAAAATACTTTCATCGAGCAATTTCTACAATCACCTTAAACTTAAATGCGAAACAAGTAAGCTATTTTTTATTTTAATGTAAATGTTTTAGTTAGATGATAAATCGTAGTTAAATATTCATTCTTAATGATGCTGATAATAGCCCTTATAATAGATTTTTAAGGTATTTTAGTTCTTGTTATAATTTAACATAATCGACATTTGTTTAATTAAGCATACCTTAATATTCAATGGCAGATGATACTAAACCCTAGGTGTTAAACTGAACAAGTTATTGTTTGCTGTTAAAAAAGATAAACGTATCTATCTATTAATGTAAAATATTTAGACTACATGCTAAACCCTAGTTGTGTCTGATATATACAATTACTTATTAGATAGGATTTTGTTTTTATCATGATTTAAAGTTATTAGAAAAAGTATAAAACTAATTTAAACCCTAGTTGGAAAAGATAAAAGCATTTATGTTTTTATGTCAAACATTAAAATACAGAATAAATCCTAGATAAATTTTTATATCAGCTACTACATATAACATAATAAATACTGAATTTAAGTCAATTGCAGTTGTCCTGAAGGATTTATGCGAAATAAACATACTTGATCAACTTTTAAGTACAAAAAAATTATTCTTCACTCATTCTAACATTTCATTATGTATGACAATTTTTATGCAGCGTAAAGATGCACACTAGGTCTTCTAAATCAAAGTTATTCATACGAAAAACAACTTGCATATTCATAAATGAAGGTGGAACACAATGCATAAATATAAGACCTATATCTAGTCCTTTCTGCAATGAACACAGCCAGAGATCATCATTATCTTCAGCTCCATTGGTAACTGTTTTCCTACTTATGTTTCCTATAATATTTAGTTGTACTCTTCAATTTGTATATACATATTAAATTGGAATGTAGATTCCATATTTTAAATATAAAAAATAGCTAAATTTTTTAGCTTGCATTGTTTACCTTGGTTAGTCTGTTATGCTGTCACTACATGTATGTATGTATGTGTATATACATATATGTGTGTGTGTGTGCACTGACTTAAGTTGTTGCTTTATATGCAGTCAGTGATCATGTAGCTTGTCTGCACTTGCATTCTCTTCTTGTCGACATGTTTGCGTTGGACTCTGGTTTCAATGTGTATGATGTTGCATATTCACTTGATGTTACACACATGTATATATGTAATTTCTGAACACTTCAGTCAGGTTTGGTAGCTTCATTTGCATTGATCTTCAGTTGTTTTCATGTTGCATTTTTTTATGTGTATGTTGTGCACTTGTTTGCACTGTCACTTTTGAATCTGACTATTCGTTAATGTTGTAGCTTGATTCTCTGCCCATATGAGTCTGCACTGTGCACTGCATTCATACATGTTGTACCTGTTATTACTTCAAGGCTATTGTGATGATGAAATTCTAATAACTGATCACTAATTTGTAACGGCTAATTTGTTTCTAATGCTCTGTTAAAAAAAGATAAAAGCATTTACCTTTTTTATACATAATAATCTGATGGCTATTTTGTGTTTCATTCTCTTTAAGTTTTCATATTTCTAATTAACCATTACTTAAACAACAAAAAAAGATAAAGCAGATTATCTTTCTATACTTTGAAACTTTTTAATTGTAAATTTTCATTTCATTAAATAATTCATGTTGATTTTCAGTTGTGAATCTCATTTATCTTTTATTGGTCTAAAATAAAATTTTGAAACTGTGAAAATTTAAATTGGTCTAAAAAAAATTTCAAACATTTGTTCTTTAGAAAAAAACCTGTTGGATTTAATTTGTTCCATTTTAAAAAAAAAATAGGTACTTTATATACTAAAATAGTGCTTTATCTTTTAATTTTTTAAATAGGGGTACTTTATACACTAAAAAATATCTTAATCCCAAAATAATACAAAGTAATTAAAAAGATAAACCATATTATCTTTTTATTAAAATTTTTGTGTAATAAGATATTTTATTCATAAACATATTGTTTTTACCTCCTAATTGATTTTTTGATTTTCATAAATGTAGAATCAGACTGGACCAACACAAGAACTACCTGATGCTGATGAAAAAGAAGACTTCACAGATAAGGACTTCAGACATAAACAATTAGAAAACTCTGATGATGAAAAAATGATTTCACAACAACTGGCTGAAGAAAGTACTGATTCAGATGATGTTGATCAGTATGAAATTAAAAAATAGCCAAGAAGCAAAAAAGGCAACAGTACACAGGTACATATAGGTGTAATTTGGATGCAATCTATAAAGAGATGTCAATTATAAAGGAGAAACACATTCTTTCAGCTGAGGCAAAAGCTTTTATAGAAAAAACACCATTCAAAAACTTCTTCAATGTTTTTCTTAGAGATTCAATAGCACGACAAGATTTAAGGAAAAGTGCTTCAAATTTAGATGACATCATTACTTCTTTTGATGAAAAAGAAAATGCCTTCAAAATTGGAAACAAATTACTCAAAATAAGTCCTGAAGAAGTCAGTCTAATATTTGGAATGCCATTAGCTGGAGAAGACTTATTTCCTATACCAGCTTCTAACAAAGCCTCAGCAAAGTTTCTCCAATTTTTTTTCCTATACCAGCTTCTAACAAAGCCTCAGCCATGGAAAGTTTCTCCAACTTTTTAACTGCCAATTTTCAAGAAGAAGACATAATCACCCAAAAAACAGTAACAAAAAGATTGAATACACTGTTAGAAGAGGAAAAAGGAAATGAAGATTTAGTGAAATTGTTATTATTGTTGCTGGTTATAACTTTCCTTTTTCCAAACAACCAAAGCTATATGCAATGGGGTTTCTTGCCGAAGTTGCTGAATTTAAAAAAATTAAATTCAATCTCTTGGCCACGGGCAATATGTGAAAATGTTTTGAAAAATGTTAAAAAGTATCATGCTGACCCTAGAAGTACACCAGGCTGTACTATGGTGTTACTAGTATGCTTTCATAACTTTAACTAAATATAAATATATTCAAATTTATATTTATTACAAAAATATTAATGTATTTATCTTTTTCTTGCAGTACTGGATTTGTGAACGAACACAAATAATTGATGAGAAGGAAAATCTGCAAACCAAAATCCCAAGAAAGAGAAAATGGGATTTATCAAAACTGAAAGATTTGGAACTCACTGAAGTTGACAATGACAAAGTATGCTAGTTTTTTTTTAACTGTACATTTTTTTTATTTCCTGGAATGCAATTTTTTAGAATGTTAGTAGCCTAAATAAAAGAAAACCAAATGAGTATAGAAAGTATATGTGCAAGATTAACTTGTCTAGTAATTCAACGACAGTATATGTGCAAGCTTAACTTTACCCTTTATCAAGTGTCTGAAATTTTCTTACCTGTATATTTTTAATAATTTCTGATTTCTAACTTCATAGTAATTCAATGATATTACATGTCCAAATTTAATTTCAAATACCTTCCATGAAGATTTTAAAGAAATTTGCAAATGTAACTAAAGAGGAAAAAGACTTTTTTAAATAAAAAATATATACTGGGTTGGAAGATGACAAATATGCTACGAACTGCTCTAGTAGCATAAAAGAGTTAGAGAGGAAAGTGGACTTTTTATCTGCTGAGATGAAAAGTATGGCAGAACAACTGAATGAGGAACAACATGCAAGACAACTGGCTGAACAAAGAATCCACAATCTTGAAATGAAACTTCAAAAGCTGGAAAATTTTGAAGAGCATAATGTGGAGAGAAAAAATGATTTCAAAGAAAAAAGTAAAGCTGAAAAAGGTACGAATAAAAGAAAGATAGTTGGTATGATGCACATAAATAGTTCTGCTAACTTTCCATGTTTTGATTTGATGGAAACTCAAGATTGCATTATAGAAACCGAAGACGGTTTAAAATCTGAAAATATCAAACAAGACAGTGAAGGAATTACTGCAGAAAAACCAATTGTTGTTGAAGATGTCATTCCTAAAGAACAAAAAAAGAAGAAGCAAAAGAATGTTGAAAGGGATGTTGAAAAGTGTCCACTCATGAAGCATCTAACTGAAGAACGGCAACAAAATGTAAAACTTTTTTTTCAAAGTTTTGGGAGGAAACAAGTAAGTAATTAAACTACTATTCACTCACTCAAACTATATATCAATAATCTGTTAAATTAATTATTAGTACTGTTTTGGTACTGTTTTAGTTTGGTCAACTATCAGCATATCTGTCAACTACTGTACACTCACACACTTGCTCAAAAATAAACAAAAACTAAACAAAAGTAAAAAAGATAAATTACTTTATCTTTAACTTTTAATACATACTTCCATAAAGGCTTCTATTTTGTTTTACTACCAAATGCAAACAACATAGTACGTACTAAACTTAATTTCTTTTATTAACAACCGTCCAATTTTCCAGCGACGAAGCATTTAGTTGTGATGATGAAAACTTCATCACCATAACAAAATCCATGATAGAAGACCTCCTCTATCAACAAAGTATTTGTGGTCAAGTAAGTACAACAAACTAAACTTTCCTTCATTATAATTTATATACTTTATCCATATTATTTTTCAACTATAGATAATTGATTGGTTTTGGTTTCGAAAAACAAAGCAACTAGAAAAAAGCAATAGCATTATCTACGTTAATACAATTATGACAGTAAGTGAACTATATTCTCAAATTAAATTTTTTTTATACAACATAAATTTTCTAAAGCAAATTTTTACAGAAAAGCGCAACGGATGGAAGCTTTGATAGTATCAAGAAAAAAATGTTCAATCCTTTTATGAAAAGAACACTTTTAGATCCATTATGTTGCAACATATTATTCCCAATACATGGCAATGAACATTGGAGCCTGCTAGAACTAGTTGTTGGAGAATGTACTTGGAACCACTACGACTCTCTGCACTTGACCACGAGATCAAAAACCTGCAGAAGTGGACATACAAAATTTGCCATTAATGTGGTAAGTAAAAATACACAAAAGGTAAAAATGATAAATGTGTTTATATTTATTCTAATTTTCCTTCAATGTTTGCAGAAATCAGTAGTAAACTACCTAAACAAAGAGCTACAAGAAGAAGGGCACAAAACAATTCTCAGGAAAAATTCAGTGCTTAAACATGTTGATTGTGCTCAACAAAGCAATAGGTAATTTTGAAGATAGTTCGGAATTTTATACAAAAATTCACGATACACAATAACTACCTACACACATATTACCAATTAGATAATATTATTCACTCACATACAATTACTTACATAAACATAATACTAATTACAATTCATTATCAAAATAAAGAAAAGATAATCTGTTTTATCATTATATTCAAAGTACTCAACTTCAGAAATACAGGTACGACTGTGGAATTTTTGTCATGATGTTCATGCAAAAAATAGCATAAGGAATGAAGACTACAGAAAAAATTAGACTTGAACAAGTTAATGCATTCAGAGCACAGATAGCTGCAGGAATACTTTCCGACGAACCATACTGCTGGCTTGACAAGTTTTGCAGCTCTTCTTCAGCCCATAAAAATGTAATGGCTGATGAATGAGATGATGAATTTGTAATGGGTGATGTTAAAAATTAGATAATGAATTTGGTGATGAATTTGTAATGGCTCATACTAAATTGATCATAGATTTTAGGGAGTATATTTGAATTTACTGATGAATTACATGATGAATTTGTAGTAACTGATATTGAAAATTTGATGATGAATTTGATAATGAGTTTGTAATGGCTTTGTTGATTTGATGATGTTATTCAAATAAATATGGATCATGAATTTGTAATCCAAAATATGATTCTACTTCTCTTTTAAGAAAGATAAATCCTTTTATCTTTTATTGATAATTTATAGTTTTATATTTATTATTATGATTTCTAATTCCGTTGTTCTACACAGCAAAAGGATGTAGTATGGGCTACTTTTCCTAGACAAGAAGAAGCTTTAAGATTTGTCCAAACACATGCAAACACTTACGTTTTTTGCTACCAAGATCATTTGACTGCACAAAGAAGGTTCCTTGTTTCTACATATGATGAGTTCTGGAGAAGGTACAAAACCATGAATCCTAAGTTATGCCACCATTATGAGGTTATTCAAGTCGGACTGCCTTGCCACTTGTATTATGATATGGAGTTCAATAAAAAGATTAACACTGGAAAAAATGCCGATGAAATGGTAGATATTCTGATATCTATCACCTTCAAAGTGCTAAATGACAAATACAAAATCCAGGGAAATCAAGATTGGGTTATAGAGCTTGATTCATCTACTGAAGAAAAGTTCTCTCGACATGTGATCATTCATATCCCAAATATTGCCTTCAAAGACAACTCGCATGTTGGAGCATTCATCTCTGAGGTATGCTCATGTATAATAAATTTAAGAGTAAGTGATCCACAGTTTGAAAAACTGTACATCAAGAAAGATTCAAGCTCATTAGACAATACGGAGCTTCTTTTTGTTTATACTGGAGTTTATACCCGTAATCGTTGTTTTCGTCTTCCTTTCTCATCAAAAGCAGGGAAGAATGCTTTACTCCTGCCAAGTGGACGCTTTGGATGTAAGAATCTGAATGAGGAACAAGTGTTTATCAAATCACTTATTTGCAGAATAGATGCTGATTTTGATAAGCTATTAGAGTGCAAAATGGATCTGGACTGTTGCAAAATTCTTCATTTTGAATCTGAGGTCAATGATAATAGCACCTACACCGAGGGAGATAAGTCGTTACATGATTATGGAAGCAATATACCTAAGTCCTATTGTTCAGGAAAATCTCCCTTTCCAGCTTTGGATGATAAAATTTCATCTTTTGCCTCTCATGGAAATGTTTCGGGTAAAATCAGAAGGTGGTACTGGTTTTCTACACATGGCTACATAATTTATAGCATGTCCAGAAGTCGATATTGTGAACGAATTAGAAGAGAACATAAAAGTAATCATGTTATGTACATTGTTGATTTCCAAAGGGGTGGCTACTATTAGAAATGCTATGACCCCGATTGTAGAGGCTATCGATCTCCGGTCCGCCAAGTACCATGGGATGTATTGTCAAACTATTATGATATTGTGAACCAAGAAGGCAAGGCTGTCTAGAACCAATGCATCTGTCAAATGAAATATTAAGTATATAATCACTTCAGTCTATGTTGCTTTTGTATATTGTTAACTAGCAAGTACTTACACAACTGATTTTAAATTTGATAATGAAATTATGGTAATTGATAGTGAATTTGTAATGGCTAATGCTTTTAATGCTCTGTTAAAAAGATAAACGCATTAATGTTTTATTGACAGTATGTTCTATCACTTTTATTGACAATTCTATGTATGCTCTTTCAAAAAGTCTATACATAAGAACATCACTTTTATTGATAGTATGTTTCGGGTAGCAATATACTAGTCATACTTATCTCCAGTTGTTCTGTTTGATTTAAATTCCTAATGCTGTGTGTGAAACTCGTGGATTTACAGATGATTTGGTTCAAATATCCGTTGGCATTGAGGATATAGAATATCTCATTGCAGATTTGGATTATGCTATTAAAATTGGTCCTATTTGAGGATATAGAATATCTCATTGCAGATCTGGGAATCGCTGATGTGATACTTGGTGTAAAAATACATAAAATCAACCATGGATATGTGTTGTCCCAATCAGATTATATTAGGAAAATACTTGAAAAGTTTAAACATCAAAATATAATATCAGCAAAAACACCCGTAGATTTGAACCAAAACTTGGTTAAAAATAGCGGTGATAGTATTTATCAACTTGAGTACTGTCGTATACTAGGCAACATTATGTACATAATGAACTGCATTAGGCCTGATATAGCATATGCTGTAAGTAAACTCAGCAGATATACTAGCAATCCAAGAAAGAATCACTGGAAAGCTATAATTCGAGTACTAGGATACCTAAGGTATACACAAAGTCGTGGACTACATTATGATAGTTACCCATCTGTAATAGTAGGGTATTGTGATGCAAACTGGATAACTGGTTCATCAGATACAAAATCCACTAGTGGATATGTGTTTACCTTAGTTAGTAGGTGTGGTGACACTCACTCTATAACACATTGATTTTTTTTTTTAAACTTTCAAGAGGAATTCACCACTAAACCCCAATTCTTTTTATATTTGAATATTTATATAATTTCCAAATATTTTTCCCAAGACCCTGGTTTTACCAATATAATCATATCAGTGTACAAACGAATTAAGTCAATTGTATATTTGATGATATACAATTGTTTCTTTATTATTATTTTTTTATCAGAGGGAATTTAAATCAAATAGAAATCAAAATACCATACAAGCTATTGACATAGTCACTTGTCTCTTTTCTAAGTCTTGTTCTACTACCAGAGGTATACTTTGGCAAATTATAACACTTATATATATATTTATCTGCCTAGATAATTCTATTATCAATAAAATAGCATTTACTTAATCTCATGATAGTTATCAAAGTCAATAATAATTAATAACAATAAGTCGGATCGACAAAAATCAATAAATCTTGAAAATTTACTCGAAAATAGGCAAACTAGGCAAAATCAGCAGTTCAGACGTCTAAGTTTTCATGACAGACGTCTAAATTTGATCTCAGACGTCTAAATTTTTATGACAGACGTCTCAGAGGTTTAAAATTGAAACAGAGAGTAAAAAACATTTTGAACTAAATTCAGACATCTCAATTTTTTGTAACAGACGTCTAAATTCGATCTCAGACGTCTAAATTTTTTATGACAGACGGCTCAGAGATCTAAAATTGAAACAGAGAGTAAAAAATCATTTTAAACTAAATTCAGACATCTCAAATTTTTGTAACAGACGTCTAAATTCGATCTCAGACGTCTAAATTTTTATGACAGACGTCTCAAAGGTTTAAAAATTGAAATTTAAATACTCAATTACATACAAACTTCCAGAATTCATGCACATGCCAGTATCATCTACCTGCCATGCACAAATTCATTTCACTTGAATATTCTACTAAAATCTTAAGAGTTTATTTCAAAAAAAATCAATCCCCTTAGCTGTTTAATTTCCATAAGGCAAAATATAGGCAATAAAAATCAGTGATCAAATATATATATGCACATATCATATGTATATGATATGTCTATCTCCTTATTTTCTCCAAACCAACATTTCATAAAATAAATTAGTAGTTAACCAAACATCATCAATGATCACTCACAACAGGTTTTGCTTAAGTACATATTTTCAACCCCAAATACTTAGAAAGTTTCCTACAAGTAACTTCAATTACAGAAAATAGAATTTGTCTAGTAATTTCATTACAATGCAACTGCAAATTTTAAAACAAGTCTCTCTTATTTATACTAGCAGCCAATGCCTTCTTTACTCATCAAGCCAACTTCAATTTCCTGCAAGCAAATCATTTAGCTGCCCCAAAGAATTTTTGAGACACCCAGATGATTGCAAGGGCAACCAAAAGGGTCAGTTTACACTGGTATGAGCATTTATCAATTTTGTATACATATTCATAATTTCAGTAATCTTGCAATGGCTTCTTAGTTTAACAGGTTTTATACTTAGCATGTTTTGGTTCATACAAAGAGATACAAAATCACTTTCAACAAATTAAACAATACACAGCAAACAGTTAAAATAATCATGTGTACAATTCTTAAATCATCCTCACCAAATCTTAGATAAGAAAATTCAGGTTTTATACTCCAGATTTCACCCAGCAATTAATCAATGAACCATGTTTATCTTGATTAAATCTAACACCATATCTGAATATTTATAACCCAGATTTTTAAACCCCTGTCCCCATTTATTTTATGGTCTTTAACTCCTTGTCAAATGAACACTATGTATGTATTGTGAAGGAAACTCCAAGGTTACTTAATTTATTCCAACACACAAAGGCCTCAGGGTGCAGTTGCACCATGCATATACTTGCTCCCACCTGAAGTAAGCAGATCATTGACTAACTCCCAAGTGACCAATTTAGTTTTTCTTTCATTCATATTTCAGAAAGATATAACTACTTGTATATTTTCTGGTTCAACCCCATGTTCCCCTATTTAATCTATATCCATGTTTAATGATGATAAGATAGAACAAGAATGCTCAAAACATGTTAACTCTAAAAGCCCACTTACAGATTAATGCTCCAATCAAAAATGCACAAACAAACATCCATATCACCCATAACAAATCATTTCAGAGATTTAAATGACTCATAATATTTTAGGCTGCCTGCAATAGGACTTAATGCCATTGCATACAAAGGATAAATACTCACATTATGTTTTTCCTTTCACTGCCTTAATTTCTTAGAACAGTAAATCCCATAAAGCCTCAAGCTAGTGTTTCTCCTTGCTTATTTTATTTTTGTTTTGATCTCGAGAGAGTGATGGTTTTGGCTATGTGCAGTTATTTATAATTCCATTCTAGGGTTTAAGAAAATGGGTAATTCCCCTGATACCCTTAGATGTTTATTTACACATCACATTCCTGTGTGGTCCTAAGTTGGAAATGCACACATTAGGTTGCTTTAATTAGTTATTTCGGGGATCATGCATTTTTAACACTGCATGCTATTTTCATGTCTCCATTTTATTCATGCCATATGCATGTGATCCTTTATTCATTTCTTTTTATAAGTTTAAGGAATCTGAAAATCTCCTTTGTATTTTCTACCTATCTATTA
The DNA here is from genome assembly GCA_030737815.1 of Allium fistulosum. Lineage (NCBI taxonomy): Eukaryota > Viridiplantae > Streptophyta > Magnoliopsida > Asparagales > Amaryllidaceae > Allium > Allium fistulosum. The sequence continues at coordinate 223,811,187 of CM060905.1, forward strand.
TCTCCATTCAATCATGCATACTATCATACTTTATTATGTAATGTAAAAATCATTCACCCATATTATTTTCTTAAAATAAATATAAGATAATCAAATTTTTATTTGATTCTGTATGTATATATATATTTCTGCCTTTTTGTAAAAATCGGTAACTCCTTCTATTTTAAATAAAAATCACACATATTATATTAATTATTTCCAGCATAATTATAAGACATTTACCACAATTTTTTATTAAACTTCATTTTATTCTATCTTTATATAAAACAGCAAATACCCCATATATATTAAATGTATATATATTTACATAATTCTTTGAACATAAAGCTATATTTATTTTGAGTTCCAATTTTTCTTCTAATCACCTTAATTCCTTGCATTTTATTAAACAGAAGCTCCCATGCAAATTTTATTTATTGCCAAATTCTTTTCTGTTTTAATGCAATATATATATTTATATATCTCAGAATTTCCTAATATAAATATATATTATTTTATTTTATTTTATTTTAGGGTCATTACATACCCTCCCCCTTAAAGGAATTATGTCCCCATAATTTCACCTAATTTCTCCAATTAAAGCACTAATCCATAGCCTGTTTTAACTCCATAACCCCATACCCATATTTTATGAAAACAAACAATATATAAATATATTTAGAAAAATCATTTTAGGCTGCTTAAACATACCTCTCCATCAGTAAACAAATTGGGGTATTTAGCCCTCATTTTATCTTCAACCTCCCATGTACAATCATTAGTGTCCAAGCTCCATTGGATTTTCACCAGTTTGATCACCTTGTTCCTCAACTTTTTCTCTTCCTTGGCAACTATCCCTACTGGTTCATTTGTATAAACCAAATTCTTCTGGACTTGAACTTGAGTAGGTGACTCCAGAATTGCTCCTTCATCATGCACCCATTTTCTCAATTGAGAAACATGAAATACAGGATGCACACCACTCAACTCCTCAGGTAACTTAAGTCTGTAGGCCATAGCACCAATTCTCTGCATAATTTCATATGGTCCTACAAATCTTGGTGATAGTTTACCAGATTTTCCAAACCTGAACACTTTCTTCATTGGTGATACTTTCAGAAAAACATGCTCTCCTACTTCAAACTCCATTGGCTTTCTCTTTCTATCTGCATAAGACTTTTGTCTTGATTGTGCTACCTTCATTCTGTGTCTAACCAATTCAATCATGTTGGTGGTTTCTTTAACATGATCTGGCCACAATAGTACACCTTCTCCTGCTTCCAACCAACAGGCAGGAGACATGCAGGGTCTCCCATACAAGGCTTCAAAGGGAGCCATTCCTATGGTTGATTGATAGCTATTGTTGTAAGTGAATTCTGCCAAATGAATATGATCCTCCCAATTACCCCCAAAATCAAGCACACATGCTCTAAGTAAATATTCCAATATTTTATTCACTATCTCTGTTTGCCCATCACTTTGAGGATGGTAGGCAGTGCTTAAACAAAGTTGTGTTCCCATTGCTTCTTGGAAGCTTTCCTAAAATCTTGAGGTGAACAAAGTGTCTCTATCACTTACAATGGTCTTGGGTATACCATGTAGCCTCACCACTTCCTTAATAATCAATTGTGCAAGCTTAAATGCATTCCTATCTGACCTGACAGGGACAAAGTGAGCTGATTTGGTTAGTCTATCAACAATTACCCATATACTATCATTGCCTTTTTTAGTTCTAGGCAAACCATCCACAAAATCCATGGAAATACTTTCCCATTTCCACTGAGGTACCTCCAAAGGTTGTAACATGCCAGAAGGCTTTTGGTAGTCTGCTTTAATTTGTTGACATGTGGAACACTTTTCCACATATCTTGCCACTGCTTGCTTCATTCCTGGCCACTAGTAGCTTCTTTTTAAATCATGATACATTTTAGTACCACCAGGGTGTATGGTGTACCTGGTCTTGTGATGCACATTCATGATTTCTTCCTTCAACTCTGCAATGTTTGGTACACAAAGCTTATCATTTTTCCTCAAATAACCTTGGGAATCTATTTTAAAATTCTCTGACTCAATGTTATTTAATAACATTTCTTTCTTCTCCTTTAAACTTTGATCTTGATCTTGCATGCTACCAACTTTCTCCACCAGATTAGACTTCACTGTGATTATTCCCAGTGTACCATACTCCACCATATCACCATGTTCTTTAAAATTCACTGCATCCTTGTTGTATATATCTGCCTCCCCAAGCACTGCAAGATTTTTAAACTCATCAATCATCAAACTGGCTAATCTAACATGATTTCTGCTCAAAGCATCTGCCACTCTATTAGCTTTTCCAGGAGTGTACAAAATATCTAAATCATATGCAGCTAGAAACTCCAACCACCTTGCTTGCCTCATATTTAAATCTTTTTGAGAAAATAAATATTTCAATGCTTGATGATCTGTGAATAATTCAAACTTTGCCCCAAGCAAATAATGCCTCCATAGTTTTAGTGCAAACACTATTGCAGCTAATTCTAGATCATGAGTTGCATATTTGGTTTCATTGGGTTTAAGCTGTCTTGATGCATATGCCACTACCTTGCCATGTTGCATGAGTACTGCACCTAACCCAGACCCACTAGCATCAGTGTATACAACCATTCCTTCATTTGCTTCTGGGATTTGTAGGACAGGAGCTTCCACCAATGCTTGCTTCAATTTCTCAAAAGCTTGTTCACACTGCTCGGTCCACACATATGGTTGGTTTTTCTTGGTTAGTTTGGTCATTGGTGCAGCTATTCTTGAAAAATCCTTGATGAACCTCCTATAATACCCTGCCAAACCTAAGAATGACCTCACCTCAGTCACTGTCTTGGGTCTACTCCATGTTCGAACTGCAATGACCTTGCTTGGATCTACACTTACTCCCTGCTGTGACACTATGTGTCCTAAGAATTTTACTTCATGTTGCCAAAATATACACTTTGAATACTTGGCTTTTAATTCATGTTCTCTAAGTCTGGATAATACTAAATGTAGGTGCATGGCATGATCATTTTCTGTCTTTGAATAAATTAATATGTCATCTATAAATACCAAGACAAACTTATCCAAAAAGTCTCTAAAAATTCTATTCATCAAGTCTACAAAATAGGAGGGAGCATTGGTCAAGCCAAATGGCATTACTAGAAATTCATAAAGGCCATACCTTGTATTGAAGGCTGTGTACTCAATGCTTTCCTCTGCAACTTTCATTTGGTGAAATCCAAAGGCTAAGTCTAGCCTTGAAAATATTTTAGCTCCATGCAATTGATCAAATAGATCATCTATTCTAGGCAGTGGGTACTTATTTTTGATAGTTACCTTGTTTAAATCCCTATAGTCTACACACAACCTCATTGTTCCATCATGTTTCTTAACAAAAAGCACTGGGGAACCCCAAATGGAACTACTTGATCTTATGAATCCTTTCTCTTCTAATTCTTCTAGTTGATGTTTTAATTCTACCAATTCTTTTGGACCCATTCTATAAGGCTTCTTAATGATTGGATTTGTTCCAGGAATTAATTTTATTTTAAATTCAACTGGTCTGTTTTGAGGAATTCCCTTCACTTCTCCAAACACATCGATATATCCATTGACTACTGGGATTTCCTCTATTTTTAATTCCTTTTGAACTTCATTAATACTCCAGATTTTATTAAAACATGTATTCTTTGCTATTTCACTTAAGATGGTGATTCTTTTGCCTTCATTTGTTTCCAAAGAAATAGTGAGGTTTTCTAAATTTAAAATTGCTTTATTTCTCATTAACCAATCTACCCCCAAAATAATCCCAATACCAGGATAATTTAAGGTATATAAGTCTGAATTAAATTCATAACCCCCTATAATTAATTTCAGACCCATACACTTCATCCCCAACATACAATGACTCCCTATGGGACTGTGTACAACCAAGGGCTGATCAATGGAAACACATGCAAGTGTTAACTTCTTTACAATTTCCAAAGATATTAGTGAATGTGAGGCACCAGTGTCATATATTACTGATATTGGTTGGGTATGAATAAAAATTATACCTTCAAGTTGCCCAACATTCCCAGTGTTACCTGCTGCCAAAGCTCCTACCCTTGTTGTTCCTCTATTGGTTTCTGGGCAATCCTTCTTGAGATGACCCATCTTTCCACAATTATAGCAGCCTCCTCTGGGTATCTTGGGCTCAGGGCATTGGTTACTATAATGTCCAGCTTTTCCACAATTAAAACAATGAGTGAATTTCTTATTTTCAAGTCCTGTTGCTCCTTCCCCTTTCTTAACTCCTTTACTTGCATTTCTCTTGTCATAAGGTTGCACTTTGTTCTGACCACCCTTCTTCTTATTGAGCTTCATATTCCTGAATTTCTCTCTTGCAGTGTCATGTTGCTCAAATGAGAGAGTTAGATCAATTACTTGATCAAAGGTTTTGTCCTTGTATGGCAACATCGCCCTTGACAAACTAGGGTTCAAGCCTTGAATGTACCTTGCATTCTTTGCTTCTGCATTCCCTATTAACACCAGTCCATACTTGGATAATGCTTCAAACTTCTGAGTGTATTCATTCACACTCATGCTTCCTTGCCTTAATCTGATAAAGTCTTCAAGCAGTGTGGCCTTGGCAGATGCTGGGACAAATCTGGCCTCAAGCATGTCCTTGAAATCATTCCAAGTGATAGTATCCTCTTGTCTTCCTGCTGTCACAACTTCCAACCAATCCAGTGCAACCCCCTTCAATTTCCTTGAAGCTATCTGTCTCTTCCTCTGGTCATTGATTTTCATATCTGTGAAGACCCTCTCCATAGTTCTTATCCAAGTTTGAACACCTATAGCTCCTTCAGTACCTTCAAAATCCTTTCCTCCCAAAGTGCTACATGTCTTTAGTAGTTTGGAGAGTTCTTCATGAGGATTGTCTTGCCTTGGTGCCATTCCATCCCTTAAAGCTCTCACAAAATCCTCCATGCTCATCACAGGTGGCTCTCGTGATGATCCTGCACCTGTATGGTGCCTTGGTCCTACCATAATGCTATAAATATGATTTTTACATTAGTTTATTTACCCCTATCATTTTTGGTGTCTTTACTTGGTTCATTTTTATTTCTGTGCACACTGTGCATGTATCACATGTACACATGTATATTTTTTTTATTCAGTTATAAAACAAAAGCATTCAACATCAATAATTCAAACAATGCATTCAAACATCCATATGCATACAATAATATTTACTATGTTGTTCAAAACATAGCTCTGATACCAACTGTGGTGACACTCACTCTATAACACATAGATTTTTTTTTTTAAACTTTCAAGAGGAATTCACCACTAAACCCCAATTCTTTTTATATTTGAATATTTATATAATTTCCAAATATTTTTCCCAAGACCCTGGTTTTACCAATATAATCATATCAGTGTACAAACGAATTAAGTCAATTGTATATTTGATGATATACAATTGTTTCTTTATTATTATTTTTTTTATCAGAGGGAATTTAAATCAAATAGAAATCAAAATACCATACAAGCTATTGACATAGTCACTTGTCTCTTTTCTAAGTCTTGTTCTACTACCAGAGGTATACTTTGGCAAATTATAACACTTATATATATATTTATCTGCCTAGATAATTCTATTATCAATAAAATAGCATTTACTTAATCTCATGATAGTTATCAAAGTCAATAATAATTAATAACAATAAGTCGGATCGACAAAAATCGATAAATCTTGGAAATTTACTCGAAAATAGGCAAACTAGGCAAAATCAGCAGTTCAGACGTCTAAGTTTTCATGACAGACGTCTAAATTTGATCTCAGACGTCAATATTTTTATGACAGACGTCTCAGAGGTTTAAAATTGAAACAGAGAGTAAAAAACATTTTGTACTAAATTCAGACATCTCAATTTTTTGTAACAGACGTCTAAATTCGATCTCAGACGTCTAAATTTTTATGACAAACGTCTAAATTTGATCTCAGACGTCTAAAATTTTTATGACAGACGGCTCAGAGATCTAAAATTGAAACAGAGAGTAAAAAAACATTTTAAACTAAATTCAGACATCTCAAATTTTTGTAACAGACGTCTAAATTCGATCTCAGACGTTTAAATTTTTATGACAGACGTCTCAAAGGTTTAAAAATTGAAATTTAAATACTCAATTACATACAAACTTCCAGAATTCATGCACATGCCAGTATCATCTACCTGCCATGCACAAATTCATTTCACTTGAATATTCTACTAAAATCTTAAGAGTTTATTTCAAAAAAAATCAATCCCCTTAGCTGTTTAATTTCCATAAGGCAAAATATAGGCAATAAAAATCAGTGATCAAATATATATATGCACATATCATATGTATATGATATGTCTATCTCCTTATTTTCTCCAAACCAACATTTCATAAAATAAATTAGTAGTTAACCAAACATCATCAATGATCACTCACAACAGGTTTTGCTTAAGTACATATTTTCAACCCCAAATACTTAGAAAGTTTCCTACAAGTAACTTCAATTACAGAAAATAGAATTTGTCTAGTAATTTCATTACAATGCAACTGCAAATTTTAAAACAAGTCTCTCTTATTTATACTAGCAGCCAATGCCTTCTTTACACATCAAGCCAACTTCAATTTCCTGCAAGCAAATCATTTAGCTGCCCCAAAGAATTTTTGAGACACCCAGATGATTGCAAGGGCAACCAAAAGGGTCAGTTTACACTGGTATAAGCATTTATCAATTTTGTATACATATTCATAATTTCAGTAATCTTGCAATGGCTTCTTAGTTTAACAGGTTTTATACTTAGCATGTTTTGGTTCATACAAAGAGATACAAAATCACTTTCAACAAATTAAACAATACACAGCAAACAGTTAAAATAATCATGTGTACAATTCTTAAATCATCCTCACCAAATCTTAGAAAAGAAAATTCAGGTTTTATACTCCAGATTTCACCTAGCAATTAATCAATGAACCATGTTTATCTTGATTAAATCTAACACCATATCTGAATATTTATAACCCAGATTTTTAAACCCCTGTCCCCATTTATTTTATGGTCTTTAACTCCTTCTCAAATGAACACTATGTATGCATTGTGAAGGAAACTCCCAGGTTACTTAATTTATTCCAACACACAAAGGCCTCAGGGTGCAGTTGCACCATGCATATACTTGCTCCCACCTGAAGTAAGCAGATCATTGACTAACTCCCAAGTGACCAATTTAGTTTTTTTTTCATTCATATTTCAGAAAGATATAACTACTTGTATATTTTCTGGTTCAACCCCATGTTCCCCTATTTAATCTATATCCATGTTTAATGATGATAAGATAGAACAAGAATGCTCAAAACATGTTAACTCTAAAAGCCCACTTACAGATTTAATGCTCCAATCAAAAATGCACAAACAAACATCCATATCACCCATAACAAATCATTTCAGAGATTTAAATGACTCATAATATTTTAGGCTGCCTGCAATAGGACTTAATGCCATTGCATACAAAGGATAAATACTCACATTATGTTTTTCCTTTCACTGCCTTAATTTCTTAGAACGGTAAATTCCCCAAAGCCTCAAGCTAGTGTTTCTCCTTGCTTATTTTATTTTTGTTTTGATCTCGAGAGAGTGATGGTTTTGGCTATGTGCAGTTATTTATAATTCCATTCTAGGGTTTAAGAAAATGGGTAATTCCCCTGATACCCTTAGATGTTTATTTACACATCACATTCCTGTGTGGTCCTAAGTTGGAAATGCACACATTAGGTTGCTTTAATTAGTTATTTCAGGGATCATGCATTTTTAACACTGCATGCTATTTTCATGTCTCCATTTTATTCATGCCATATGCATGTGATCCTTTATTCATTTCTTTTTATAAGTTTAAGGAATCTGAAAATCTCCTTTGTATTTTCTACCTATCTATTATCTCCATTCAATCATGCATACTATCATACTTTATTATGTAATGTAAAAATCATTCACCCATATTATTTTCTTGAAATAAATATAAGATAATCAAATTTTTATTTGATTCTGTATGTATATATATATATATTTCTGCCTTTTTGTAAAAATCAGTAACTCCTTCTATTTTAAATAAAAATCACACATATTATATTAATTATTTCCAGCATAATTATAAGACATTTACCACAATTTTTTATTAAACTTCATTTTATTCTATCTTTATATAAAACAGCAAATACCCCATATATATTAAATGTATATATATTTACATAATTCTTTGAACATAAAGCTATATTTATTTTGAGTTCCAATTTTTCTTCTAATCACCTTAATTCCTTGCATTTTATCAAACAGAAGCTCCCATGCAAATTTTATTTATTGCCAAATTCTTTTCTGTTTTAATGCAATATATATATTTATATATCTCAGAATTTCCTAATATAAATATATATTATTTTATTTTATTTTATTTTATTTTAGGGTCATTACAGTGGGGCAATATATTGGAGATCCTCTAAACAAACTTGTATAGCAAGATCAACCATGGAATCAGAATTTATTGCATTAGACAAGGCCGTAAAAGAAGCAGATTGGCTTCGAGGTTTCTTAAAAGGTATTCCGGATTGGAAAAAACATGTACCTCCAATAAGCGTACATTGCGACAGCCAATCAGCTATTGGAAGGGCCAATAGTAAGCTTTATAATTGCAAGTCTAGACATATTCGTCGTAGACATAAAACTGTTAGACAACTTCCCTCCAATGGGGTTATCACAATTGAATATGTAAGATCAAATGATAGCGTTGCGGATCCACTAACAAAAGGTTTACCTAGAGAGAAGGTTAATATCTTATCGATGGGAATGGGGTTAAGGCCCATAAACTAAAAGTTTCTTTAAACGGAAACCCCACCTAGCTGACTGGAGATCCCAAGATCTAGGTTCAAAGGGACAACTGAGTTTAGATAAACCTGATAGCACTGGAAATATTCAAACCATTCCTATGATAAGTTGGTGCACTACTCACCGGAGAATATGATAAGTTTTAATACTTTTAATGATGTCTATACTTGGTAGTATTATAGAATCAAGTAAAGTATTAAGAAAATACATTATAGAATCACCTACGTGAGTGAAAAGGCGCCGCTTCAAGGAGAATTGTAAGGCCAAATTCTCCAAAGCACTCATGAGACCAAACTGGTGTTCATGGCAAAAACGAACACAAACAGAGAACAATGAAGGATTAGAAACACTTATTGCATGTTATCTATTTTAGATTTACACAAAAGGTTTACAGTTCAAAGACAACCTAGTCCACTGATTCGCCAGTAAGTCAAAAGGATAAACACTAGGGAAGTTCAAGGCCAATGCATGACTTTAACCGATACGATAAATGTTTCGCATAATTTTAAGAACAAACTGAAAAAATACTCATTCATGTGGGGGATTGTTAGAAATGAATGAGTTCTATTGGGGAATGTGAAGGCATTATAATTGCCTTGGAAGTTGAATAGTCCCACATCTTAGAATAAAATAAGGGAATTTTACTATAAGGGCCTCTTAGCATCAACTAATTATTTTCTAAGACACGTGTTCAAAATAATTAGTTTCCAGGACACGGGTCGAAAATAAACCCGCTACTTCTCGCTAATTCATATCTGCCGCCAATTCGAAACAAAAATAGGGGTTAGAAACAAAATTGATTTCTTCTATATCAATTTCCATTCCATTTTCTCTTCCCAATATTTCTGCATCAGCATCATCGATTTCTGCTTCATCGATTTCAGCTTAAACTAAAATACTTTCATCGAGCAATTTCTACAATCACCTTAAACTTAAATGCGAAACAAGTAAGCTATTTTTTATTTTAATGTAAATGTTTTAGTTAGATGATAAATCGTAGTTAAATATTCATTCTTAACGATGCTGATAATAGCCCTTATAATAGATTTTTAAGGTATTTTAGTTCTTGTTATAATTTAACATAATCGACATTTGTTTAATTAAGCATACCTTAATATTCAATGGCAGATGATACTAAACCCTAGGTGTTAAACTGAACAAGTTATTGTTTAGCTGTTAAAAAAGATAAACGTATCTATCTATTAATGTAAAATATTTAGACTACATGCTAAACCCTAGTTGTGTCTGATATTTACAATTACTTATTAGATAGGATTTTGTTTTTATCATGATTTAAAGTTATTATAAAAATTATAAAACTAATTTAAACCCTAGTTGGAAAAGATAAAAGCATTTATGTTTTTATGTCAAACATTAAAATACAGAATAAATCCTAGATAAATTTTTATATCAGCTACTACATATAACATAATAAATACTGAATTTAAGTCAATTGCAGTTGTCCTGAAGGATTTATGCGAAATAAACATACTTAATCAACTTTTAAGTACAAAAAAATTATTCTTCACTCATTCTAACATTTCATTATGTATGACAATTTTTATGCAGCGTAAAGATGCACACTAGGTCTTCTAAATCAAAGTTATTCATACGAAAAACAACTTGCATATTCATAAATGAAGGTGGAACACAATGCATAAATATAAGACCTATATCTAGTCCTTTCTGCAATGAACACAGCCAGAGATCATCATTATCTTCAGCTCCATTGGTAACTGTTTCCTACTTATGTTTCCTATAATATTTAGTTGTACTCTTCAATTTGTATATACATATTAAATTGGAATGTAGATTCCATATTTTAAATATAAAAAATAGCTAAATTTTTTTAGCTTGCATTGTTTACCTTGGTTAGTCTGCTATGCTGTCACTACATGTATGTATGTATGTGTATATACATATGTGTGTGTGTGCACTGACTTGAGTTGTTGCTTTATATGCAGTCAGTGATCATGTAGTTTGTCTGCACTTGCATTCTCTTCTTGTCGACATGTTTGCGTTGGACTCTGTTTTCAATGTGTATGATGTTGCATATTCACTTGATGTTACACACATGTATATATGTAATGTCTGAACACTTCAGTCAGGTTTGGTAGCTTCATTTGCATTGATCTTCAGTTGTTTTCATGTTTCATTTGTTTATGTGTATGCTGTGCACTTGTTTGCACTGTCACTTTTGAATCTGACTATTCGTTAATTTTGTAGCTTGATTCTCTGCCCATATGAGTCTGCACTGCATTCATACATGTTGTACCTGTTATTACTTCGAGGCTATTGTGATGATGAAATTCTAATAACTGATCACTAATTTGTAATGGCTAATTTGTTTCTAATGCTCTGTTAAAAAAGATAAAAGCATTTACCTTTTTTATACATAATAATCTGATGGCTATTTTGTGTTTCATTCTCTTTAAGTTTTCATATTTCTAATTAACCATTACTTAAACAATAAAAAAAGATAAAGCAGATTATCTTTCTATACTTTGAAACTTTTTAATTGTAAATTTTCATTTCATTAAATAATTCATGTTGATTTTCAGTTGTGAATCTCATTTATCTTTTATTGGTCTAAAATAAAATTTTGAAACTGTGAAAATTTAAATTGGTCTAAAAAAAAATTTCAAACATTTGTTCTTTAGAAAAAAACCTGTTGGATTTAATTTGTTCCATTTTTTTAAAAAAATAGGTACTTTATATACTAAAATAGTGCTTTATCTTTTATTTTTTTAAATAGGGGTACTTTATACACTAAAAAATATCTTAATCCCAAAAAAATACAAAGTAATTAAAAAGATAAACCATATTATCTTTTTATTAAAATTTTTGTGTAATAAGATATTTTATTCATAAACATGTTGTTTTTACCTCCTAATTGATTTTTTTATTTTCATAAATGTAGAATCAGACTGGACCAACACAAGAACTACCTGATGCTGATGAAAAAGAAGACTTCACAGATAAGGACTTCAGACATAAACAATTAGAAAACTCTGATGATGAAAAAATGATTTCACAACAACTGGCTGAAGAAAGTACTGATTCAGATGATGTTGATCAGTATGAAATTAAAAAAATAGCCAAGAAGCAAAAAAGGCAACAGTACACAGGTACATATAGGTGTAATTTGGATGCAATCTATAAAGTGATGTCAATTATAAAGGAGAAACACATTCTTTCAGCTGAGGCAAAAGCTTTTATAGAAAAAACACCATTCAAAAACTTCTTCAATGTTTTTCTTAGAGATTCAATAGCACGACAAGATTTAAGGAAAAGTGCTTCAAATTTAGATGACATCATTACTTCTTTTGATGAAAAAGAAAATGCCTTCAAAATTGGAAACAAATTACTCAAAATAAGTCCTGAAGAAGTCAGTCTAATATTTGGAATGCCATTAGCTGGAGAAGACTTATTTCCTATACCAGCTTCTAACAAAGCCTCAGCCATGGAAAGTTTCTCCAATTTTTTTTCCTATACCAGCTTCTAACAAAGCCTCAGCCATGGAAAGTTTCTCCAACTTTTTAACTGCCAATTTTCAAGAAGAAGACATAATCACCCAAAAAACAGTAACAAAAAGATTGAATACACTGTTAGAAGAGGAAAAAGGAAATGAAGATTTAGTGAAATTGTTATTATTGTTGCTGGTTATAACTTTCCTTTTTCCAAACAACCAAAGCTATATGCAATGGGGTTTCTTACCGAAGTTGCTGAATTTAAAAAAATTAAATTCAATCTCTTGGCCACGGGCAATATGTGAAAATGTTTTGAAAAATGTTAAAAAGTATCATGCTGACCCTAGAAGTACACCAGGCTGTACTATGGTGTTACTGGTATGCTTTCATAACTTTAACTAAATATAAATATATTCAAATTTATATTTATTACAAAAATATTAATGTATTTATCTTTTTCTTGCTGTACTGGATTTGTGAACGAACACAAATAATTGATGAGAAGGAAAATCTGCAAACCAAAATCCCAAGAATGAGAAAATGGGATTTATCAAAACTGAAAGATTTGGAACTCACTGAAGTTGACAATGACAAAGTATGCTAGTTTTTTTTAACTGTACATTTTTTTTATTTCCTGGAATGCAATTTTTTAGAATGTTAGTAGCCTAAATAAAAGAAAACCAAATGAGTATAGAAAGTATATGTGCAAGATTAACTTGTCTAGTACTTCAACGACAGTATATGTGCAAGCTTAACTTTACCCTTTATCAAGTGTCTGAAATTTTCTTACCTGTATATTTTTAATAATTTCTGATTTCTAACTTCATAGTAATTCAATGATATTACATGTCCAAATTTAATTTCAAATACCTTCCATGCAGATTTTAAAGAAATTTGCAAATGTAACTAAAGAGGAAAAAGACGTTTTTAAATAAAAAATATATACTGGGTTGGAAGATGACAAATATGCTACGAACTGCTCTAGTAGCATAAAAGAGTTAGAGAGGAAAGTGGACTTTTTATCTGCTGAGATGAAAAGTATGGCAGAACAACTGAATGAGGAACAACATGCAAGACAACTGGCTGAACAAAGAATCCACAATCTTGAAATGAAACTTCAAAAGCTGGAAAATTTTGAAGAGCATAATGTGGAGAAAAAAAATGATTTCAAAGAAAAAAGTAAAGCTGAAAAAGGTACAAATAAAAGAAAGATAGTTGGTATGATGCACATAAATAGTTCTGCTAACTTTCCATGTTTTGATTTGATGGAAACTCAAGATTGCATTATAGAAACCGAAGACGGTTTAAAATCTGAAAATATCAAACAAGACAGTGAAGGAATTACTGCAGAAAAACCAATTGTTGTTGAAGATGTCATTCCTAAAGAACAAAAAAAGAAGAAGCAAAAGAATGTTGAAAGGGATGTTGAAAAGTGTCCACTCATGAAGCATCTAACTGAAGAACGGCAACAAAATGTAAAACTTTTTTTTCAAAGTTTTGGGAGGAAACAAGCAAGTAATTAAACTACTATTCACTCACTCAAACTATATATCAATAATCTGTTAAATTAATTATTAGTACTGTTTTGGTTCTGTTTTAGTTTGGTCAACTATCAGCATATCTGTCAACTACTGTACACTCACACACTTGCTCAAAAATAAACAAAAACTAAACAAAAGTAAAAAAGATAAATTACTTTATCTTTAACTTTTAATACATACTTCCATAAAGGCTTCTATTTTGTTTTACTACCAAATGCAAACAACATAGTACGTACTAAACTTAATTTCTTTTATTAACAACCGTCCAATTTTCCAGCGACGAAGCATTTAGTTGTGATGATGAAAACTTCATCACCATAACAAAATCCATGATAGAAGACCTCCTCTATCAACAAAGTATTTGTGGTCAAGTAAGTACAACAAACTAAACTTTCCTTCATTATAATTTATATACTTTATCCATATTATTTTTCAACTATAGATAATTGATTGGTTTTGGTTTCGAAAAACAAAGCAACTAGAAAAAAGCAATAGCATTATCTACGTTAATACAATTATGACAGTAAGTGAACTATATTCTCAAATTAACATTTTTTTATACAACATAAATTTTCTAAAGCAAATTTTTTATAGAAAAGCGCAACGGATGGAAGCTTTGATAGTATCAAGAAAAAATGTTCAATCCTTTTATGAAAAGAACACTTTTAGATCCATTATGTTGCAACATATTATTCCCAATACATGGCAATGAACATTGGAGCCTGCTAGAACTAGTTGTTGGAGAATGTACTTGGAACCACTACGACTCTCTGCACTTGACCACGAGATCAAAAACCTGCAGAAGTGGACATACAAAATTTGCCATTAATGTGGTAAGTAAAAATACACAAAAGGTAAAAATGATAAATGTGTTTATATTTATTCTAATTTTCCTTCAATGTTTGCAGAAATCAGTAGTAAACTACCTAAACAAAGAGCTACAAGAAAAGGGCACAAAACAATTCTCAGGAAAAATTCAGTGCTTAAACATGTTGATTGTGCTCAACAAAGCAATAGGTAATTTTGAAGATAGTTCAGAATTTTATACAAAAATTCACGATACACAATAACTACCTACACACATATTACCAATTAGATAATATTATTCACTCACATACAATTACTTACATAAACATAATACTAATTACAATTCATTATCAAAATAAAGAAAAGATAATCTGTTTTATCATTATATTCAAAGTACTCAACTTCAGAAATACAGGTATGACTGTGGAATTTTTGTCATGATGTTCATGCAAAAAATAGCATAAGGAATGTAGACTACAGAAAAAATTAGACTTGAACAAGTTAATGCATTCAAAGCACAGATAGCTGCAGGAATACTCTCCGACGAACCATACTGCTGGCTTGACAAGTTTTGCAGCTCTTCTTCAGCCCATAAAAATGTAATGGCTGATGAATGAGATGATGAATTTGTAGTGGGTGATGTTAAAAATTAGATAACGAATTTGGTGATGAATTTGTAATGGCTCATACTAAATTGATCATAGATTTTAGGGAGTATATTTGAATTTACTGATGAATTACATGATGAATTTGTAGTAACTGATATTGAAAATTTGATGATGAATTTGATAATGAATTTGTAATGGCTTTGTTGATTTGATGATGTTATTCAGATAAATATGGATCATGAAATTGTAATCCAAAATATGATTCTACTTCTCTTTTAAGAAAGATAAATCCTTTTATCTTTTATTGATAATTTATAGTTTTATATTTATTATTATGATTTCTAATTCCGTTGTTCTACACAGCAAAAGGATGTAGTATGGGCTGCTTTTGCTAGACAAGAAGAAGCTTTAAGATTTGTCCAAACACATGCAAACACTTACGTTTTTTGCTACCAAGATCATTTGACTGCACAAAGAAGGTTCCTTGTTTCTACATATGATGAGTTCTGGAGAAGGTTCAAAACCATGAATCCTAAGTTATGCCACCATTATGAGGTTATTCAAGTCGGACTGCCTTGCCACTTGTATTATGATCTGGAATTCAATAAAAAGATTAACACTGGAAAAAATGCCGATGAAATGGTAGATATTCTGATATCTATCACCTTCAAAGTGCTAAATGACAAATACAAAATCCAAGGAAATCAAGATTGAGTTATAGAGCTTGATTCATCTACTGAAGAAAAGTTCTCTCGACATGTGATCATTCATATCCCAAATATTGCCTTCAAAGACAACTCGCATGTTGGAGCATTCATCTCTGAGGTATGCTTATGTATAATAAATTTAAGAGTAAGTGATCCACAGTTTGAAAAACTGTACATCAAGAAAGATTCAAGCTCATTAGACAATACGGAGCTTCTTTTTGTTGATACTAGAGTTTATACCCGTAATCGTTGTTTTTGTCTTCCTTTCTCATCAAAAGCAGGGAAGAATGCTTTACTCCTGCCAAGTGGACGCTTTGGATGTAAGAATCTGAATGAGGAACAAGTGTTTATCAAATCACTTATTTGCAGAATAGATGCTGATTTTGATAAGCTATTAGAGTGCAAAATGGATCTGGACTGTTGCAAAATTCTTCATTTTGAATCTGAGGTCAATGATAATAGCACCTACACCGAGGGAGATAAGTCGTTACATGATTATGGAAGCAATATACCTAAGTCCTATTGTTCAGGAAAATCTCCCTTTCCAGCTTTGGATGATAAAATTTCATCTTTTGCCTCTCATGGAAATGTTTCGGGTAAAATCAGAAGGTGGTACTGGTTTTCTGCACATGGCTACATAATTTATAGCATGTCCAGAAGTCGATATTGTGAACGAATTAGAAGAGAACATAAAAGTAATCATGTTATGTACATTGTTGATTTCCAAAGGGGTGGCTACTATTAGAAATGCTACGACCCCGATTGTAGAGGCTATCGATCTCCGGTCCGCCAAGTACCATGGGATGTATTGTCAAACTATTATGATATTGTGAACCAAGAAGGCAAGGCTGCCTAGAACCAATGCATCTATCAAATGAAATATTAAGTATATAATCACTTCAGTCTATGTTGCTTTTGTATATTGTTAACTAGCAAGTACTTACACAACTGATTTTAAATTTGATAATGAAATTATGGTAATTGATAGTGAATTTGTAATGGCTAATGTTTTTAATGCTCTGTTAAAAAGATAAACGCATTAATGTTTTATTGACAGTATGTTCTATCACTTTTATTGACAATTCTATGTATGCTCTTTTAAAAAGTCTATACATAAGAACATCACTTTTATTGATAGTATGTTTCGGGTAGCAATATACTAGTCATACTTATCTCCAGTTGTTCTGTTTGATTTAAATTCCTAATGCTGTGTGTGAAACTCGTGGATTTACAGATGATTTGGTTCAAATATCCGTTGGCATTGAGGATATAGAATATCTCATTGCAGATTTGGATTATGCTATTAAAACTGGTCTTATTTGATACCACTTTGATTTTCTTGTAGTGACCAGCGTCAGGGCTGGAGTTCATGAATAGAAAAGACTATATTTTAAGAATAGACATAATAACTACAGTCACATATATAATAACAAAAAACAGACTATACATAAGAATTAAAAACAAATATCAATTTATCTTTTTTAACAGAACAAACAACATTGTATTCCAAATAACAGTTAAACATAAATAATTGCGTACAACCAAAAATAATCAAAATCAGATCATAACCAATTCAACATATGCAATTATTCAAATATTCAACTCAAAGTATTCATACAACAACCAAGTATTCATACAACAACCAAGTATTCATAGAACAACCAATCAAATACTTTGGACTAAAACAATCAACTCAATTATTCAACTCAAAGTATTCATAGAACAACTAATCAAATACATTGAACTAAAACAATCAACTCAATTATTCAAAAGAACACCCCCTTCTATTATGTCCTAGTTTTTTACACTTTCCACATCTGTTTTTCTTAGCATGAAAATCAGCCCCTTCAATCCTATTCATCCTGGGCCTACCAGCTCCACGAACAGGCTTAGGTGGAAGAACAATAGATGATTCTTCAGCTTCAATTGCTTCCTTATCAAAAGTTGGAATAGGATTGATCAAATGTGAATACGAAGCTCGATAATACTCAATAGTAAAGTAATTCTCAATATATTCATAAACAGAATTTCTGGTTAAAGAAATATACTTCAAAGCATGCACATAAGGAAAACTTGTCACTTTCCATTGATTGCAACTGCAAATGCGATTTTTAAGATCAACCTTTTGAGATGTTGGAGAATGAACTTCAAAAATATACCTACAGAATGTAAAATTAAAAACTGGTAAAATATATAAACAAATTGCATTTCCAAAAAAGGATTATTAGCACTATATATATTCTCTCTAATCTATCTAATAAATAAGACCCAATTCATATGCAGTTAACTAATAGTGAAAAATAAAACTCATAAACCAAAAAAATTAACAATAGTCATACTGTTCATATTCTTAAAGATCACACAAGCTAAGCTATAAGGGAAGAAAAAAAAGATAACGTATGTTTGCTCATGAATTCTATGCAGACAAAGATAAAATATGTAGCAAGCGACACCAACAAAATGAAATCAGAACACAGGCTACATAGCAGGTTGAAAAAAGATAAATGCATTTATCATTTTTCAGAAACTGTGAACATCGTGTAAAAAAATATAAATACATACCTAGATGATTTAGAAACACTCCACCCAAATCCTTCCTCCTTCAATTTTAACAAACGAGCTTCCATTTTCGGACATATCACACTAGTCCACTTTAATGCCTCTTCTCTACGATTAGACATTTGCATCATAAGTTTTAATCTAATTCCATCAAGACAAGCAGTAATAGGCAAACTTCTTTCATCCAAAATCAAAGAATTAAAACTCTTAGCTACATTTGACTTATTTTCACCATATCGCTTCCCCAGAAAAAACAAATCGGCCCAATGATCATATGGTTTATCAATCAAGTACTCTATAGCTTTGGCACCTCCAATTTCTTTGTACTTGGACATGGCTTTTTCAAACTCATGATGATTAGAAGCTATAACGCAATGCTCAAGTAAATGAGCTACCCAAACACCCCTTCCACTTTTCACAATGCTAGCAATATTATTTTGCATATGATGCAAACAATAAGAATGATGACTATTTGGAAAAAAATTTGGAATACTTAACAATAAACCCCAGTGTCTATCACTTAAAAAAGTTAATATTCTATCACAACTAAGAGCATTCTTTAGATGTTTCAAAAACCAACTCCAACCCTCTTCATTTTCTTTGGGAACAAGAGCCATTGCTAATGGGAAATAACCTGGAAAAAAAACATAAAATAATAATTCACTATTTATTAATTTACAATTGAAACAACAAAATGCACTATGTTTGAAACAGTATTATCTAATAGTAGACAATCACATGAACACCCTTGGCCCAAATAAAAAAGAAAAAATAAATTTTCTAGAGGCAATTCATCCTTTTTTTCTTTTGTTTTTTAAATTGTGCTACTTGAATGTGTAGTCTATGCAGGAAAGGTAGAAATTGCAAAGATATGATACATAATTCATGCATACAATACAAAGACTTATATTCGAACTTCTAAAAGATATATGCTTTTATCTTTTCTATATGTTGTTTAAATCATTTGTATACGTTATGTAAGAACTTCAAATAATGAGAAAAATGATAAATATGTTTAACATGTAGTAGTAACTATGATATATAAGTACGGCTTAATATGTTATTTAATTCTTTATCTTAAAAGATAAATGCATTTATCTTTTTTAACTCCTGTATACAGTAACATTTTGTACATCAAATTAAACAACATTAAATCTTTTACAGTGTTTGCTTTGGATCTAATTTACATAAATTCATTTCTGCAATAATTTCACATGCTAATCCCTAACGCAAAAGAAATTATAATGAATTAAACTGGATATTACTACATTTGAAACAACCAAATGCACTATATTTGAATTAGTACTATATAAAAGTAGACTAATCACTTAACCAAAATGCAGTATGTACATAACAAAATTCACTAGGACAATCACTTAAAGAAACAGTACTATGTTACATAAATTTATAACGAGGAACTAATGCACACAGTACAAAGTAAATACAACAGCAAAAAAAAAGGATCAAAATCAGTACCTTGATTCCCATTTTTTGCAGTGGCAGCCATCAAAATACCACTTCGCCCTTTCAAAAAGGTAGCATCTAAAAACACCATAGGACGACAATAGCTGAATCCAAATATACATGCCTCATAACATACAAAAACTCTCTCAAATTGATTAGTGTCAAAATCCACATCCATACTAGAATAACTATTCGGGTTATTTCTTTCCAATGCCTTCAAATACCAAACTAATTCGTTGTAAGATTTCTTTTCATCACCGTAAATATCATTCATAGCCAATTTCTTACCCTTATAAGCAAAATAATAGCTCAGCTCCACATCATAATCTCTTCTAAAACTTTTAATGATATCCTTGGTTTTTCTTTTTGGCTCATCACGAATTTGATTAAAGATTAGACTTTTCACAAGATCATTATTAATAGTTGGACTACCAAGTGAACGAAATCCACCACCACAAGTATGAATCAGCTGAATGTTTTTAACAAACAGTTGGTCCAATTGCTTTAGTTTGCAAGAAGCATGAATCCTAAAAGGACAACTATCTATAGCACATCGAACTGTCAATCGTTCTTTAGAATTCTTAATATATTGTACTTTAAACCCATTCTTCAAACAATAAGCACTAACCGTTCTGCGTAATCCAATAGCAGAATCAAACTGTTGACCAACCCCAGTAAAAAATTCCATATTTGAATTCTTTTTCAACAACTCATGTAAATCCTTTTGTTGAGTAAAACTAGAATCTAAATCATCATCATAACCTAACATATTATTACTTGACTCACCACCAACTACTGAACCAGACTTGCTACTTTCAACAACAAAATTATCCGTTGAATCAATCTTCAACCGTAGAAAAAATACCAAAAATTCTTCCTTTTTAAACCAAGACAAACACAATACAGCTTGAAGATCACTATCCGTTTCAACAAAGGTAATCTTTGATTCTCTAATATAAAAAATATCAAAGCATAATGGACTAAAATTAATCCACTCCTTGCAAATCCTATTCCTAACAGAAGAAATAGAAGCATCCAATCCAAAACGAGCACTAAAACAATTGTTATTGAAATCAAACACAACTATAACAGATGAATCACACCTGCAAAAAATGTAAACAAAAAATAAGTATGTGAAATTGATCTGAATTAGAAACTAATACCAAAAAATACTACATAACAAATCATTTTATATCCCACTTTTCGAAAAACGATAAAACAGTTTATCTTTTAAAGATCACAAATCAACAAGAACTAAAGAATAAACAACTTCAACTAATAATATTTCAAATCCAATTTCATACCCAAAATGAGTACAAACAGAATGGACTGACAAAAATAAATACTTTGATTGCTCAAACCAAATCTGAAGTGATACTCTAAATACTTAAATCATAATCTAAATTGAATGATGCAACCAGGCTAAATACACAATTCTTGTGTTATCAGAATAAAAGAATACCATTCAAAGGCCATTATTCCAACTACATCAAACAAAACCTTCCTCCAATAGATCAAAACTACCTCCCCTTTTAAGAAAAATAGAAAAACATCATGAGCATTAGAAAACATCGAATTGACAATGAAAACCACCAAATAAAATCGAGACTCACCAAAGAACAAGCAATCCAATAGAGAAAATCGATTAGCCTATCCAAATGAAGAAAATCGCCTCACGATTTCCCACAATTAAAGTCGAATTTGATTCAGAAGAAACTAACGCCTAATATTTTTCAAAAAATGGAACGAGCGCTTTGATTGCACAAGAAAAGACGACCTAATTTTGCCTAATTTCCCTGAGCAGTAGATTTCAGAAGATACGATTGGTTTGAGAAGATGAAGACGCATGCGCCTAGATATTTGTCCTGGAAAAAATTAATTTCAAACCCGTGTCCTAGAAAAAAAATGGGCCGTATAATTAGGCCATTCACACCAATTTCCACATAAAATAAACTATTTGTGTTTATATACTAAGATGTGGACACTATGACAATTCATATAGACAAAGAGAGACAGAACCCATGATGGATGGTGCAACGCACCACTTCGCACGTACGCGCCCGCGCCTGTGTCAGTGCCCGATCCCGAACCCGTACCCGCATCCGCGGCGTGGGAGAATGGGCATTTGAGGCATATTAGAGGCACTTAGCACTTAGCAGTTGGCAGTTGGCTTCGTTGTTCAGACCGAACAGTTTTTATTTCTTTCCATTCAAATTCAAATGGTTGCACCGTTTGGTAAAGGGTTGCAACCTTTCCAACAGTCGCACCCATTTGAACAAGCACCTATTACCGAATAGATGCATCTCCCCGCGCCTATATATAGGCTGATAGAAAATAGTGAAACACAGAATTTAGTTTTCTGCATTTTCTTTCTCCACACAGCACTCTGTTCTTAAAAATACTTTCTTGAGTTTGTCAGAGCTCTGCGATTGTTACGCAGCATCACGGAGAAGGTCTGTTTCATCTTTGGAAATAATTACTCGATATCCTTAAGCGCCGTAGAGGGAGCAATATTGTTTCAAGGAAACAGATTTCAAACACTGGACTCAGACAATCTAATCGGTACGTTGTTTACTGCTTTATTTGTTAACTGCACAGTTCTACTCGTAGCAATTTTGCGACGTACCTATGACGGTTTGTTGTTGTTTCAATTTGCAACATAATTGTAACAGTTTCATAACACTTTTGTAACGTTACTGTTAACAATTTGTGTATACAGTTTCGTAACGCTTTTCTGACGTTACTGTCTAACAATTTAGTAACACTTTTCTAACGTAACTATATAACGGTTTCGTAATACTTTTCTGACATTACGAATAATATCTATACATGACTAATTCAAACAAACCAATACTTAACACAAATACAACCCATATTTTTTATACAAGACTCATACAACATTCTACACCAACTCACTGCAACAGAAAACGTGAATTTTGTTAATACCAGTTGTGCACGTGCACACATGCACCGACATGCACACACTGATGCACCCAAATATATCACTCCTCAGGCCTTGATTTCAGCAACTTCCTTCTCTGACATGCTCCAGGTACCTTCCATCAGCTTCTCCGATGAAACAGTGGCCAACTGTGGTGAACTTGGCCTAAACTTCTCAATACTTTCATTTTCTGAATGCTGACAACAATTCCCCTTCTTTTCTGCCATTAAACAACAACTCTTTTTAACAAGCATGTCAACCGAAGCTTGGTTGTTACATCTCCCTTCCCCTTGAAAATGACCTTGTCCTCAAGGTCGATTGATAGCAAAGGAGGTGGCCATGGTGGTTTATATGAGCTCTCATTGAAAATGGCATCTTCACTAACTAAAGAATTGCATCTATTAAATGATTTTCTAAGAGTAGGCTGGAGAGCAGCTTTTAGTGTATCAACTGTTAAATTTGATGTTTGTGAATCAGAAACCTTATTAGTAGCTACATTCCAGCGGGACTGACGTTTTGGTTCATTGTTACTTTTGGGCTCAGCTTGTTCATCGACTTTTCTTTTTTCTGTCATACTAGTGGGTTTGGATTCTTCTTCGAAATTCAAATCTGAATTTTGTTCGATGCTAGTCTCTGCATTTTGTTCAATGCCAACTTGACTTTCAGGTGTATCTTCATTCCTTTTATCTTCAATATAAGGTTTTGAATCCTCAATCCTTACATCAGTGGCATCTTCATCAAGATTAAGTTTAATATTAGTGCCACTGTCATTCGTTGTATCAAAACTAGTTCCCTGTCTTTCTTTCTCCTCCTGATCAATATTATCAACCATGATAACATCATTTTGATCAGTTTTATCTTTAACATGATTCACTACTCTATCAGCTTTGTCAGTCTCAACGCTATTTTCAAATACAGTTTGTGGAGATTGCTCAACATCAACTTGAACGGGTTTGTCGCTATTTTCTACTTGTTTCGGTGCATGGTGCTCTACATATACTTTGTCAGGTTTTGTAGGTTCAACAACTTCAACTGATTCATCTTCATCAATCTTGTCCGCTTCAGAATCGTTACAAGGATCTACTCCAACATCAGTAGCTTCTTGGAATTTCTCAAATTTGCTAAGATACGCCTTTTAAGTGGAATTTTTCTTCAGACCTGCTAATGTTTCACACGACCTGTCCATCTCTTCGAGATTAAACTACACCATAATCTCCTCTCTAAATACTGCCAGGCTCTATAATTGGGAACATTGTTAGTATACCAATGGTACCATTGCAGTGCCTCCTTCTTGAGGTATAGAGAACTAATGTGAACCCAATATTTCTCTTCTATATGGTGGAATCTAAAGTACTATTCCACTTATCTCAACCAATCAGACACCCTTTCTCCATTATAAAAAGTAGGAAAGTTGAGTTTTTGGGACGATGGGGGTGAATATCTTAGGAAGCTGTTTGGGTAGTAATTATAAGGGTATGGATTTTGGTAAAGTGAATCTTGATATGGCACAGACAATGGTGGTTCTTGAGGGTAGTATGGGGAGCTTTGATGATTTCTTGGTGGGTTTGCAGGCATTCTTAGAGGATGTGGCTGTGATACTAGCTGAGGGTACATGGAGACTTGCACAGGGTAAGGGTTTGGTAATTTGAGGGATGTGGTGGTGGTGTAGGCTGTTGTGGAAAAGGATGGAAGTGATGGTTCTTGATTCGCTAGACATCATAAACTAAAGTGATGAGTGTATTGCATATACCATCATAATTTGTATTCAAATCTTGATTTAACTGCTCCAAATTTTTGATAGATTGCTCGCCTGGATTTTTTGGAAGATAAGGGTTAGAAATATACTCATCTTGAGGCTTTGATACCAAATTATGAGGCGCAGGTTGCTTTGATGGGTCAGATGCCATGGATGTGGAGTAGTAGCAATTTTCAGTGATGATGTATGATGTTTTGATGGTAAGGAAGAAGATATGGTGGCAAATATATGTGAACAGTCAACAGGAGTGCACAAAAAGTAGTGATGCAGTGGTTTTGTGAAGTGCGGGCTAAGGAAACATAAGCAAGAATTAAAGAAGCAAAGGAAGATGAACTAGATGTTTCAAGAATTGGAGAGCTTTAAGTGCACAGTAATAAGGAAAAGGATCAAGAAATGTATTACTGAAAGAAAGTGATGTACAAAGTTTTGTGCTGATTTGTCAATGAAATGTAAATTTGCTAGAAACATGGATTATGTACAAACTTGCAAGGATGAACATGCACAGAATATTTTCAAATATCAAGAAGTTGTTCAAATCAAAATTACAAGAAATAACAAAAGATAAGTGACAGAATTATAGGATAGAAATTGCAAAGAATCGAATTAACAACCAATGAAGAATTTGTAAGCTATAGGAAATGATAACAAGAACTGGAATAGAGATAATGCAAGATTTTAATAGTAAAATTGTAAAATATAATAAGGAAATGGAAAACTATAGGCAAATGACGACAAAACTGGAATTTAAGGGCAAGAATTAACTAGTAACTAAAACTAATTACACAAATTAAAGAACTAAAATTATAGAGCTGTTAGAAATGAACAAGACCTGCAAATGTGCATAAGGCATAAAGGAAATACAGGAGATGATAATTTCATATAAATGAACAGAAAGAACAGTAATCTATCCAACTCTAAATCTAATAAAGAACTTAATAAGAACAAGGGTGGAAGAAAAGAAAAAGAACGGATATAATTGGCAACTGAAACTGAAATGAAAATGAACTGAATTGCATCAGATTTTCTTCACCACAATAACCAGTGCTTGTTTACATATTTATATACATACATGCATTCATCTCTTCTCTCCACTAACCCAAGGTACTCTCAATCCAACATAAATCAAACTCACCCAGTCAGTTACAACTCCATGCATCTATACATGACTTATTCAAACAAACCCATACTTAAAACAAATACAACCCGTATTTTTTATACAAGACTCATACAACATTCTACACCAACTCACTACAACAGAAAACGTGAATTTTGTAAATATCAGTTGTGCACATGCACACGTGCACCGACATGCACACACTGATACACCCAAATATATCACTCCTCAGGCCCTGGTTTCAGCAACTTCCTCCTCTGACATGCTCCTGGTACCTTCCATTAGCTTGTCCGATGAAACAGTGGCCAACTGTGGAGAACTTGGCCTAAACTTCTCAAAACATCCATTTTCTGAATGTTGACAGCAATTCCCCTTCTTTTCTGCCATTGAACAACAACTCTATTTAACAAGCATGTCAATTAGAGCTTGGTTGTTGCATGAAGTTGTGAACTCAAATCGTAAACTTTGACATAAAGTTTGAATCATTTGCAGCCATCATTTTCGAGATGGAATCTCCAGATCTCTGACATCATTTCCCCCGACATCAATTTTTGAACCCTGCTGCTGATCTAAATTTTGATATAGATCTGAACTTCAATTTTTGCCTGGGCTTTAGATTGTGGAATCGATTGCGCAAGGTGACATACAACATTGATTATTGATCAATATCGCCTACCTGTGACATTGTTTTACCCATCGATACCGCCTATTTACGACATTAATTACCCATCAATATTGCCTACTTGTGGCATCAATAAACCTACGGCATTAAATAGCGTGCGCCATTGAATACCATGTGCAATTGAATACCTAGCTTGCGGAATCATCTGACCCACGACATTAATAAGCCTAGTGGCATTATTAACTTTGCAATTATAAAATGCCGCGACATCACTTTCCTCCAATATCATATACCGAGGCATTGTTTGAAGAAGATTGATATTAGATTGTTACAGAGATGTATTTAAATCATAAACTTGATAAACTGAATATATTGTAATACAAACTAATTGTACAGTACAGTATTTATACACAAAATAAACTAAATGGGCTAGGCCCAGACATGTTGGCAATCTGCATCAGAATATTGAGAGAATGTAAGCCAAGGGGTCTTCAAAGATCTGATGGCTCATAATCAACCAGTGTTACTATCGGTACAAAACCTATTTACTTCTGATTGCCGCCCTTAATTCGACCTAGGGTTTCATTCTCTTCCACTTTTATCCCAAATCTGCTCTCGACATCTTCAATCATCAAATTAACTTTGAATCTTTCAAAGTTATGCTTCGAGAGGGCTTTTGTCATGATATCAGCAATCTGATGGTTTACTGGAATATGATTAATGGCAAGTTCCCTTTTGATAACTTGTTCTCGAACGAAATACAAATTGATTTCTATGTGTTTCGTTCGAGAATGAAGAACTGGATTTGCAGAGATAGAAACGGCTCCAGAATTATCACACCATATCACTGGTTGATTCAAGGAATTGACTTTGATTTCCTTGAGAAGAGATCTGAGCCAAATGATTTCAGCTGTCGTGCTTGCCACGCTTCGATATTCTGCTTCAGTGCTGGAGCGAGACACAGTGGGCTGCTTCTTTGAACACCACGACACTGGGTTGCTTCCTAAATAGATGCAGTAACTTGTCGTTGATCTTCTGTCGTCAGAGTCTGATGCCCAGTCAGCGTCAGCGAACCCTTTGATAGATAAGTCTTTACATGCTTTTAGCTTTAGACCTTGATTGATAAATCCTTTTAAATATCTTAGAATATGCTTAACTGCTTTCCAGTGAAGATCTAAAGGTTTCTGCATAAATTGGCAAACTTTATTCACAGCAAATGATAAGTCAGGTCTAGTAATTGTGATATACTGCAAAGCCCCTACAATACTTTTGTAAAGTTTTTCATTATCAAAGATTTCCCCTTTGTCTTTAGATAAGTGTAAATTACTTGACATTGGGGTAGGCATGGGCTTTGCAGCACTCATTTTAGCTCTATTTAGAACTTCAGATATGTATTTCCTTTGACAAAGAACAAGTTCATGTTCAGATTTCCTTATGACTTCAATGCCTAGGAAATATTTTAAATTCCCTAAGTCTTTTAAGGAAAATTTGTTGTTTAAGTGATCGGTGACATACCTGATTTCCTTCATGCAGTTTCCTGTGATTATGATGTCATCCACATAAACAAGTATGAACACAGTAATATTGTTATAATTTTTAACATACAAAGAATTATCAGACTTAGTGGGATGATAATTGAGATTAACAAGAGTAGATTTAGGCTTTTCATACCAAACACATGGAGCTTGTTTAAGCCCATATATAGCTTTGTTAAGTTTGCATACCCAGTCCTTCTTGTCACTCTGAATGTATCATGATGGTTGTTGCATATAAACTTCCTCATGAAGTTCACCATTTAAAAAAGCATTATTGACATCTAGTTGTTTTATCTGCCACTTATTGTGAAGAGTAATAGTGAGAATAACTCTTATAGTTGTGGGTTTAACAACTGGTGAAAAAGTTTCACTGAAGTCTATCCCATATTGTTAAGAGTAGCCCTTGGCCACAAGTCTGGCTTTATATTTGTCAATATTGCCTTCAGAATTTCTCTTGACTTTATATGTCCATTTACATCCAATGATATTTTTATTCTTTGGTGCAGAAACAAGAGTCCATGTTTCATTTTTGATGAGAGCATTGTACTCATCATCCATTGCATCTTTCCATTTTTCATCCTGTAAGGCTTCATTGAAGCAAACAGGTTCAGATGAGTTGTTGATGACATGATATGCTTTGGGTTTGAATATACCATGTTTAGATCTGGTCATCATGTGATGACCTGTTCCCTCCTCATTAAGATTGTCTTGATGAGGAGTGGTATTGCTTTGATTTTCTTGAGAAGAGATAGCATCTGTGCTAGACTCATTATTGTTGTTGCAGTCATTATTGGAGTTACTTGAATCTTGACCTGATTCTTCACCTGATACTGTGAGTTGAGGTTCAAGTTGACTCTGATGTGTAGCTTCAACTATTTTATTGTGAGAAAGGATGGGTATTTCAGGTATAACATTTTTTGTGTTATAAATCTTTTCAGTTGTCTTGATTTCTGTACTAGCAAATGGAAATATAGATTCATTAAATCCAACATGTCGAGATATTATAATTTTTCCATCACTAGTCAAGCATTTGTAACCTTTCTGATTAGAAGTGTAACCAATAAAGGTACAAGATGTTGATCTATTACTTAACTTATGAGAATTATATGGTCTCATATAGGGAAAACATAGACAACCATATGTTTTGAGACTATTGTAATCTGGTACAGTATTAAATAGTAATTCTAAAGGAGTTTTATTATGCAGTACCTTTGTTGGCATTCTGTTGATGAGATGAACAGCTGAATTGAATGCATCAGGCCAGAACTTGAGTGGCATTGAAGCATGTACCAAAAGAGTGATACCAGTGTCAACAATATGCCTATGCTTCCTCTCAACTAACCCATTTTGCTCAGAAGTATAGGGGCAGGTAGTTCTATGTATTATTCCTTTTTCTAAGAAATAATTCTTTAATGGTTTGAATTATGCTCCTCCATCAGTTTGAATTATTTTTAGTTGATGATTTAGTTGCCTTTCTACTTGAGTAATAAATTGAATAACTGCCCTATGTGTTTCTGCTTTAGTTTTTCGGAAATATATCCAAGTATATCTTGAAAAAGAATCAACAAAAGAGATGTAGTATTTGAATCCAAAATCAGAATTTATTGGGGCTGGTCCCCATAAATCTATAGCTACCATTTCTAATGGTTTGGTATGTTTAGTTGATGAACCAAGAAAGGGTAATTTGTGATTCTTTCCTATTTGACATGCAGAGCATATATAGGGTAGAGATATATCATTAATATTGATTTTATTATTCTTCAACACAGATTTTATAGTATTAATACCGGGATGACCCAATTTACAATGCCAAAGATCAAAAATTTTGTTATTTTTGATATCATTTTCAACAATGTTGCACCATTTTCCAGAATTGGCTACCCTATTATGCTGCCTCAGATTGAATGAGTATAGACCATTTTGCACATTACCCTACAGTAAAATTTCTCTAGTTGATACATCTCTAACTAAACAAAGTTTGGGATAAAATTCAAAGTATACTTGATTATCTTTAGCAAATTGAGAAACACTTATGAGGTTTTTCTTTATTTGAGGAACTCTAAGTAAGTTATTTAAGTGTAATTCTCTTTTGCCAAAAAATTTAGCATTCCCAGTGTGTGTGATTCCTATAGATCTACCATTTCCTAAAAGAATTGATTGTGTACCTTTCTATTCCTTGTTTCCTAGATTCAGATTTTCAAAATTGTTGGTAATGTGATTTGTGGCTCCTGAGTCTGGGTACCATTCTTCATATGCTGCATCCTCATTCTTTGAGTGTTATGCAGTGTTTTGATTGCTGGTATCCACTCCTGTGTGTGCCATGTTAACATTTGGATTGGTTGGTCTCTGACTGTTGTTGTTATTATTGTTGAGGGAGTAGTTCTGATCAAATCTGAAATAGCATTTTGATGCTGTATGCCCTATTCTTTCACAAATCTAACACTTTGGTCTATTAAAGTTGTTCCATCTGCCTCTTCCTCTACCTCTGCTATTTTGATTTCCTCCTCTAGAGCCTCCAGTCTGATTTCTGTTTGAGTTTTGAGGAGTATCTTGACTTTTCTTTTTATTGACAGAAGTATAGTTGATAGAGTAGTCAGAATTTTGTGCTTTCTTTTGATCAATTCTCCCTTCATGTGCAAGAAGGGTTGCATGCACATATTGAATGTTTGGTAAATTCTTTTTAGCTGAGATAACAACCACTATGGATTCATAATCTTCATCCAATCCACTTAGGATTGTGAGAATCTGCTCAGTTTCAGATACTTTGTATCCTGCTGTGCTGAGGAGATCACAGTAATTCTTGGCCTTTGTTAAGTATTCCCTCATTGACATATCATTCTTTCTTAAGTTCTGCAGTTGTCTTTTGTAGTGTATAATTCTTGCAGAAGATTGAGAATTGAAGAATTGTTCAATGGCTTCCCAGATTTCCTGTGAAGTTTTGCATCCAACAATATGAGATAAGATGCTTGTGCTAATAGAGGACATTAGCCATGTTGCAAGAAGATTATCTTGTCTCTCATAGAATATGAATTCTTGATTAGGGATTACTTTTTCTTGATTATCAGTCATCATCTTGGGTGGAATAGTCAGAGTACCATTAATATATTCTTCTAACCCATGGCCTTTTATGGCTGTTTCAGTTTGATATTTCCACATGATATAGTTGCTTTCATCTAGTTGTACTACTGTCTGACCTTTTAACTTTATTATTCCAGAGAAAATAGCAGCATTGTTGGCTCTGAATCCTGATGTAGCGACGGTTGCACTTTCTTCAGTCATGATGAGATGAACAAAAAACTGACGAGGCAGATGTTTATTTTGCAGCCAGATATAGATCCAAGAAAGTGAATATTGAAAAGAAAATAAGAACAGATATGAGAGAGGGAGAAGGGAAGCTGAAATCAAATGATGAGATTCTCTGTGAAAACTGAGAGCAACCGAAGGTTGGATTATAAATCTTTCTTTCTGGATGGCTCGATGATGATCATGGAGCTAATTCTGATGATCAGTCGTTTGACAATACTGCTCTGATACCATGAAGAAGATTGATATTAAATTGTTACAGAGATGTATTTAAATCATAAACTTGATAAACTGAATATATTGTAATACAAACTAATTGTACAGTACAATATTTATACACATAATAAACTAAATGGGCTAGGCCCAGACATGTTGGCAATCTGCATCAGAATATTGAGAGAATGTAAGCCAAGGGATCTTCAAAGATCTGATGGCTCATAATCAACCAGTGTTACTATCGGTACAAAACCTATTTACTTCTGATTTTGTTCATCTCCGACATTGGTCTTTTTCGACATTAGTCATGAAGTTTTAAGCTCCGACATAGATCCGAAATTCCTAAATCTCATCATCTGATGCCAATTATAAATACGAGGCCCTCCGAATCTACAATCTTGAAACCGTTTGGATCTATGAATTTGATTTTCATCTAGATCTGAGACTCAACCTAAGTTTAGCATCGATTGATGAAATAATAATGATGCTCAACATTCGATTCTTAGAAGAGGAATCGATGATGGGTATTGAACACTGAACGGATGAGAATGATGATAGTGAATGGATCGAATGAAAAATTGAGGTCGAGTAACTTTTGTGCTGGTGCCATTCGATCTATATTGTTTGCTGTTTTTTTTATTAAGGTAGGAGTAGGAGGAGAACTGAGAAATGGGAGAGATAATTAATTATATCCTAAAGTAGGCTGGGTATTAATACGTGGATTTGATATTGGGTAGTTGATAGGCGAAGTGGATAAGGTATATACTGTTTGTACAGGGAGGTAACATGACTAAACAATATAATATTTAATGTCATGATTAGTTAATGTGGTAAACAAAGGATGGTATAGATGGTGGATAAACAAAATGGAATAATGTCGTAAACAAGGAGGTGCTATAAATAGAATAATCTCGCAAAGGAGTGAACTGATACCGCAAGTAAGCGAAATCAACAATTTTTGGTTGCCATAAGATTATCAAATGCTTTAGCTGAATATGAATCCACTTTGTTTGTTGATCGCACCTGCAAATGTTTAAAACATTTATAACCTTAGTTTCCAAATTTTGAATTCTATAAAAATCAGATTTGAAATTATTCCAAAATACGAATTCAAATCTTCGTAGGGTATTTTGGTCATTTTTCGAACATTCGAGGTTTAAGACCTTCCTCTAGCGCCAAAATGTTAAACCAAAATTTGGTTCAACATTCAAAGTATGTGTACAAGAAGATATGTTCGAAGAAATTCCAATATACCTCTTAGTTTTATGATTATACAATTCATAAGTTCAAAGGATAAAATAGGCAAGTCTGAATAATAATAGGCAATATGCTCAAGTCATGTCATTTATTGCCAATAGGCCAAAATAGACAATATGCATAAGTCATAGTCTTTGTACATTGTGAGGCATGTTGCAAATCAAGTCAAATATGAAAATATCTAATTGTTCAAGCCCTTGCTCAAAAATATATTGTCTTCTCCTTGATTATTAGTTTTTCCTCGAGCTTTCAATAAAGTGAACTTGGAGAATATTTTACTTGGAAAAAATGATAAGAGTGAGAAAGGGGTTAAGGGCCCCTTTCAATGAAGGGGCGCATCTCTATTTATAGTGGTTGGAAGGAGGTAGGTTTGCTTCATTGATGATGTGGGACTCTATGGGTGTCATGGAGCATGTTATGAAATGTGAAAGCTTTTGAAGTTTTATGAAGGAAAATGCACTAAATCCTCTTGAATTTACTCTATATATGATCTTATTCTTCTTTTTTTGCATGATCTTCGACATCCTATAGCATGGATGTTGTGCGACATGGACAATCATGCCATATTCATGACATACGACATCGATTAATAACTTTCGGCATGCGGCATTAATATTACTCTTGTTATCACATTGATGAAGCACGATATGGCCGAAGAACAATATCGACTAAACGTGATGTGGATGAAGTGCGACATTAACGGAATGCGGCATCAATGAAGGGCGGCATCGATGAAGTACGATATTGATTAGATGGGGCATTGAATCTATGAGGCATTGGTTAAAGGCGGCATCGACAAGTGGCTGCATTGATAAGTTGAGAAGAGGCATCGATGAGAATGAATGTGACATGGAATCAATGCGGCATTGATTGAGTGTGGCATGGAATTAGCGCAGCTTCATTATCAGTTGTAGGACTTCGATATCAATTATTCCACTGTCTAAGCATCTGAAGCCTTGAACTTTGACATGAGTCTTTATCTTCGACATTGATTTCTTTACTTGTCTCATTTAGAAAATATGTGGATGTCCAATATTTCGTACAGATGGTTTTGAGTAATCCACAATTTTTACAACCCCTCCATCTATTTGATAAGCTGAACCCATTGAAACCCTTTATAATGTTAATATATTGAAATAATATGCATTCTTTTTCTTTACAGGACACCTACTTAGGTTAGGAGGTTGTAAGGTTTTGATGAGACGTATTATAAAAGTATATGAATTTATTTTGCTACCAATAAAGTACCCTTTCCAAAACAAATTTATTCACACTTTATTCAACAAAATTTTCAACTAAAATAATTAGATTACTCAGTTACTATCCAAGCATATCCAATGCGCTTAACTACTAATTATTTAATTTGTGTGAATATTATCAATTACTATAAAGTGTATTTCGACACTTATGCAATTAATTAATTTCTCCTTTAATTTAATACTCCTACAAAATAAATATTAATATTAATTATTCCAGTATGGTAACACTTGTTAATTATTTTCAATTAATTTAACACCTATGAGAAGTTAACGGAACCATAATAGTTATCACATTTGTAAATGACCATTGCACTAATAAATGATAATGCAGACATGAGCACAAGCTATCACAAGTACTGGCTAGTGGCTAACGGAGAGTGATTTTGTTCACACTTTTTTTAATGGTGTGAACAAAACATTGGTCCCATATTGGAGGAATTCAGGGGGTCCCATATATGACCCACCAAATTCCTCAAATTAGAGGAAAGTGTTTTGTTCACACTTCAAAAAAAGTGAGAACAAAATTGTATTCGTGGCTACCGAAGTTAACAGGTTCTAGATGCCATGTGTTATAAATTACATTAGCCACCACATCTATAACTACCGCATTCTATTAGGTCACCATAAGTAATAACCTGTTGCAGGTTGACACTTCGCAATAAATGAGATACTGCAAATTTTAACATACATACAATATCGTATACAATAAGTTATCGCATGTAGTAATTATATATCACATCCTATAAATACCTGTTTGCCACATCCTAAGATTATTCCTAATTATAGTTGTCGCCAATAGTTAAATACCTACTAAGTTATATATCTCAATGATGCCAATAGTTATAAAATAGAAGTTTTGGAACTAATCGCTATCACAACTTGTAGCTATTGCAATTTATAGGAATCGTGGCTTATAACAATTGTCGGTTTTGAGTATTTACTTGCATAAATCTTATATATTCGAAACGGCTGTACACTTATAAAATAATTAATATATTTTTATGTATCCATTAAATCTTTAAAATGTGTCCTCTACACTTAGGGTTATTGTGGTAATGATATATTTATCGTTATCGTACCAATACCAAACAATTGGTAACCAATATTGAATTACATTCGTCTATCAATGTTATCGGTATGATAGAGGTAAAATTTACCATTATTAATGGTAAATATAACGATGAAAAATAAAATCGATGGTAATTGTAATTTTATCGGTTACATTAATTTTGCTTTTTCACTATTTTAATTAATGCTAATCATGAACGTTTTTGAAGATATGTCAGATTTCAAAAAGATGTTTCTAATAAATTTTATGATGAAATATCTCTTCTAGTTTTCTAACCTTTAAATTTGGGATTAGAAAAATTGTCGTTTTATATCGTGGCAAATAATTTGTGAAAAATTAAGAAGTTTTTCCATATTTTCTTAAATCAAAATATAGATATAAGCGTTAAAATGGGTAACAAAATATTTATTATTTTCTATCAAAATTTTAGTGCAAAAAAAATTTAATGCATTTATAGATGGGTAAATTTACTATTACTAATCAATGATATAACAATCCATTGGTGTACCAATGATCATTTTACAAACAATAACGGTATACTATCAATAGTCAATTTTGACTTTTCAATAGTATCGGTATGATAACAGTTTTCTCATATCGGTAATGGTTATCATTACCATAGCAACTACATCTACACTTAACTGGTAATTATTTACTTAGTTGGCATAAAAATTATTTTGAACACATAATCATTTATTTGCCTTTTTTCCCTGTTTTTATGATTTATTATGAATTTATGTGGCTAGAGAAGCTTAATAATTATATTAAAATATTAATACAAATTAATGGGTTTGTAAATGTTTTGGAAATATTAAATATGCTATAGCATTTTTCTAAAAAAGATTTGATAAAGAAAGTTGGTATCCAATGGGATTTTGACAAATAAAAGGAGGCGGTGAAAAGAATTTACTTTTAATAGCAAATTAGCAGTTTTAACGATAATTACAAGCGTGCCACGCCAAAGTTAATGTTGTCGCCTTCCATCTTACCACGTCTATGGTCTCCGACATCAACCATGGGTGATGCATAGATATCAACTCTGGTTGGTATGAAACGGATTAGCCCTGGTTGAAGTAAGAGACATAGCATTGACGTCGACATTAGGAACTTCGATGTAAGCATTGCCGCATGTCATCATTGACAACGCGGACGCCATAAGACAAAGATGCTGCGTATTTTCACATCAGCCATAACCTTGCTGCGTTTTATCAAGTTTGACCCTATAGATGCCACGTTTTCTCTAAGGCATTGTTGTTGCCAGTGTTTTATATCGACTATACTAAGGCCGTATTCCCATATTTTCGATGTTAACCCCTTAAGGGATTAACTCCAAAAGCCATCAATTTCGTTATTCCTATATTTTAAGCCTTTTAACTTTATACTACGTAAACTCATGGAACTCGATGCTATGCTACGCGACATAGATTTATACCGGCTTTATGGCCTTATGTTTTATTAAATCAAGTTCTTTAACATATTTTGGTATTAAAGAGGGATGATGACCCTAGTGGCAATATTGACGCCTAGTTTCTTCAATAAGATAGTTTTATTAAGCTTTGGCTTTATAGCCAATGATTTTGAGGTGCTTCAACTTCTAAGTGATTTTGAACTTCATCAGTATTGTTTTATAAGAGCATATATCTTGGCATAAGTATTTTGAATAAAGTAAAGATATGTATTTTCCTTGTTTTAAAATATGATTCAAGGGTTAAATCATTTATAAAGGTTTTGTTTTCAAGAAAATAGAAAAGGGTATTTATCCTAGGATTTTACTAGAGATTTATTATTCTTATCACCTTTAGATAGATTGGGCTTGGAAACCAGATGGTACTGATGTAGGGTCTGGCCCTATACTTTAGCTGTTAGCTCCTAGTTGATATAAGTCCAAAATTCTAGTGCGTAGGGCTTTGTCATGGGTAAAATTAAAAGTAGATTTACACATAGAAAGGAATACACAAAGTTGATTTAGGTTATTGGTTTGCCCGCAAAATCATTAAGATCAGTTTGACCCTAGAGAGAGTAAGTTCCGGACAGACCGTCCAGTTTCCCTCAAACAGTAAGTTAAAACTTTGATATATCTGGTAGGCCCGAGTAAGCTATATAGGTTGGTAGTCACCCTTTGAAAACTAAATTTTGGGATAGATAGTCCATTGATTAGACAGATTTGTCATAATTACCCAAATAGCATCATGCATATAATTATTGTGTTATCGTTTAACTACTATGATTGCAGAAGCATGATTATGATTAATATATATAAAGATGATAATAGTGAGGGGAAAACCCATTCCGCTCAGTGGCGTGGTCTCACTAGATATCTATTTATCTAGATGGCATATTATTATTCACACCAGTCTTTTTGTCTGACCCTTTCCCCCCTTTAACTCTGCTCACTTGAGTAGTTTGAGAGTAAGGTTTTCAGGATAATTAGGTTTTAGCGAATAAAGCTTCCGAAGACATGAAGGATGCAAGGCTAGCTATCGAGGAGTTTATATATATATATATATATATAAAGACACACACACACTATCCACAGTGTTAAAGTTTTATTCTGTTGAAATATATGTAATGAAAAATGTTATAACTGTCTAGTAGTAAACTCTGATCAACCAAGTGGGCATCTTCATATGTCGCTCTTGAAGTATTTTGTAATAATTATATTTAATATGAACCGGGGCAATGTTTGAGATTATGTAATAAATAGGAAATATTATTTTTAAAATGAAATGTGAAAGTTTGTTTTAAAATTGTGTTAAGAAAATTTCATATTTGTCCTTCAGATGTTATTGATACAATTAACATTACCGTATTTTATCACCGAAAATTAATACTATAGATGGCTGCAGCATCTGTAGCGGTTAGTTTAAAGCCTCAAAATGGGGGATGTTGCAACTTGGTATCAGAGCGTAAATTTATGTAAAACTAAAAGAATTTTGACCTTAAAAGTGTTTTGAAAACATAATCCAAATGAATTAGAGAATAAAATTGGGGTATGTGATAACGTTATTTTTAAGCGAAAATATGATCTAACACCCTAGATGCTATCTGTAATAAGTTAACCCTTAATTGATTTGATAATGTATGAAGGGCCAATTTATCTTTGGGATCCAATATGTGATTGAATTGTTAAAGATTGGATTCATGGCGTCATAGACTCGTTTATAGATCAACCTCCTTAAATTCATAAAACTTAAGTGCGCTTTGTCCCTATAACTACATGAGATGAAGGCCGAAGGGCGTTCATGTGGGTATAGATCTCCTTAAGGCTCCAACATCTAAATGGATTTTATGACACAATATACATTCATAGAGAGTAAAGGAGATAAGCATAAGTCTTGTGCAATGGTCATTAGGCATGCTAATGGCCATGTAGATCATTCTTATGCTCGAAGTCAATATTCATATATATATATATATATATGTGTGTGTGTGTGTGTGTTCATCCATTCCCACAACATTCGAAGAAGCATAAATGAGGAGATCATAAATGATCAAGCTCGTATCCTTGATTTTATTAAGTGCAAAATAGTTACAAATTGGTAGGATTTCTCACCAAATTAATTTAGGATTACAAGAGTATGAGATTAGAAAAGAAGAATGGAATGAAAAACTCTCCCAAAACATGACCCCTAGGATCCTATTTATAGATGCGGGTCCATGTCCTTCCACCTCCATCCTTCCATCATCGTCGGAAGGAATGCCTTTATTGCCTTTCACCGTTCTTATAGCTCCACATCCATCACTGTCGGCGGCAATCCTTTTATTCCGTTGATGTTGGTGCTGAAGCATCTTTATTCTTCTTGTACAATGCTTCCGCCACACTTAAATGGATGCTTTCGTCACTGTCGGAAGCAATGTCTTTAAGGGTATTGGCTAAGAATTCCTTCAATGCCGCTTTTATATGTGAAATGGGCACTTCCAACACCACTGGAAGGAACTCTTTTGAGAAGCGGAGGGGAACTGATGCGGCACTATGCTGCTGAAGGCATATCGAATCCCTTCACTGTTGTTAAGCCATGGCGGTACCACAGGTGGAGTATTCTTTGAAGAATTGTGGGGGGCTTGTAAGGAGTGTGACAAAAGGACGATACTTGCTTGTGGAAGGATGACTGTTTCGAAGGTTTAATGACTGGGGTAAGGAAGACTTTGGCAACACTCGCGAAAGGGAATCTTTCAACACTGGTAGAAGAGATGGCTTCGATAGTAGAATTGACTCTTGCGGAAGCTGATGTGCACGTAAATGTGCATATTTTTACATCCATATTTAATCTAATTTAATTAAATAAATGAGCATATAGGGTATTTTAACATGTTTAAACCAATATTTAAATTATTTTCCAATCATAATTTCTTTCTTCTTTTTTGTTCTTTGTTTATGCATAATTTTATTCATCTTCATATAGGGGCAAAATGGTCATTTTTGTGCATATATTAATTTGAGAAAATTTACTTGGAAATTTTTATGTTATTTTATAGGAATTTGAATTCAAATGGAAGAGGGCTTCATGGAAATATGCATGCACAAGGGAAGACAAGCAAATGAAGATGGAAATAAATCATTTCATGACAACATGGAGGACCCCACCTACCCACTTACCATGATCCCCTATTAAGAGCTAATGCACATGTTAATGGAAATTAAAACTACATGCATAGTTAAGCGGAGGATTAATTCATGCTAATGATAACTTGGTAGCCACACTTCCTTAAGGGCAATTTGGTTAGTTCCCAAAAATATGCATTAGGTTTTTGGCTTGTATAAATACCTCATATGTTCATGTAATTAAGCTCTTAGCCTTCTCTTTAGTTAGTTTAGTTTGAGGCTCAAAAATAAACAAAAACTCTCTTCTTCTATTTCATGGCTACTTAGCCATTTTCTTCTTTTATGTTATTTATTTTTATGCAATGTTAATTCATGCTCTTATTATTTACATGCTCATTTCCTTTCATGTTAGTAGTTAGTTTTATTTTATGCAAGTGGCTTAGATTTTATTTTAGTTGGCTCTCTTTTTCTTCTTGTTTCTGTTTCATGTTGAACTCTATATTTGTTGAAATGATAACAAATATGAGAGGCTAAACCCCTTCAATTTAGAGGTAATGAAGCTGATTCAACGTTTTGCTAATTTTTGATCTCCTTTTTTTGCTTAATTACAATGTTTGAATTGGTAATTTTTTTTTATTGTTTTAGCATTGAATTTGATAGCCTATGTTGTTGACACCCAATAGGCTATGCTTAAACAAACACAAACACAAATTATCTCTTCATCTACATATGATTATGGTAATGAAGTGAATATTAAAATCAAATTTTGATGGTCTATTCTAATCAATAGTTAATAGATCATGCTTAGAATAAATTTTATTTTCAAGTTCATTGTCATTTTCATGAAAGTTAAAAAGTGGTTTGGTGGGTATGTTAATGTTTGATGGTTTATGTTGGGCTAATAATAGCACGGATAGGCCATACTTATGATAAACATATCAACTAAATTCACTAATGACCAAAAGAGAGATCATAATTTCATTTTGTTGATTTATGTGATCATGAGAAGGAAATTACCTTTAAATTGCCTTCTACTCTCATATTTTTATCCACTTTCTTTTGTTAGTTTTCTACATTTTTAGCTTAAAACAATTTCAAACTCTTTGGTTAATTTGATTGAATAGAAATTTTAAAATCAATACAAATTCCTGCGGATCGACCTGTACTCGCCACATACTAGAATTGTACGCCATGCACTTGCAGAAATTTTTAATTTAAATTTTTTCGTCTATTTTCCTAATCCGATGGAGGTTTAGCCATCAAACAAGTTTTGGCGTCGTTGCCTGGGAATTTGATTTTATTTTATTTCTATTCTTCGAATTTTTTTTTGATTTTAGTGTGTTTTATTTTGTGTGTTGAGTGTATTTAAAAGGAAAAAAATGTTGTGTTGTGTGTTTGTTGTTTGATTTTTGTTTTCATTTTGTTGTGTGCTTGTTGTTTTTCCATTTGCATTTCCATATTTTTTAAAAAAATATACACAATTTCATTTGAAAAAGAAAAAAATATATTTCATTTTCAATTACAATTTCAAAATCTGCTCTCTGATTCAAACTGTTGCTCTGTGTACCAACTGTGCACCTGTATGCAGTCACTTCTCCACCGCAGTTCACTTCAACATTCAACATTCGACAAACCTGCCTACTGTTCCACATTCATACAACCTTACTTCTCTGTTTCACAACCAACCAAACAGCCTTCATCGAACCATCACCGTTGCATACATAAATCATAAACATGGTTACATCCCCTTTCTGTCAACACTAGTGCTAACATACCAACAAACTACCTCCTACCTTCAAATTGCCACTGTCATTCATCACTTAACAGCCCCTCAACTCCATATACATACCATTATCCAACTGCATACTGTCAACTTAACCTTTGTTACTTCACTTAACAAACTGTGCACACAACACAAACTGTGTACACACAAACCACATCCTTATCACAAAACCACCACCAACCCTCTCTGCACAGATCAAACTTCCAATCATCATTCACCACACTCACCAAATTTAAAGCCATCATTCTCCAGACATC
Organism: Allium fistulosum; assembly: GCA_030737815.1. Taxonomy (NCBI): domain Eukaryota; kingdom Viridiplantae; phylum Streptophyta; class Magnoliopsida; order Asparagales; family Amaryllidaceae; genus Allium; species Allium fistulosum. The sequence goes on from CM060905.1 coordinate 223,852,888, forward strand.
ACAACCCCTGCCACCTGCTTCAGGTAATCCCTGTCTACATATTGTCAAACTGTGCAACTTCTCCTCTACAATATTCAACAACCCCAGAACTACCATCATGTTGCTTCACTGTCAAACACGCCATACTTTCTGCCTAACACGCCGATGTACATCAGTGAATGCTTCAAATAAATCAATGCACAGTACATCGCTGCCTGTGTGCACAAACATTTGTGCATCAACTCACATCACCTAACTGCTACAGGTTACAGGTTCACCAAACTGCTACAGGATCACCAAACAACCAAACTGTCACTACAACATACAACAATAGACCTTCCTTCATCAGCCATACTTTTGTCAACTACCACCATACCCTCTTCACAACATCTCAGTTAACATCCCCTTGCCACTGTTCATAAACACCAATGCACTGTCTTACTAGCCTGAACTTACATCAGACCACTGCAACGTCTCACCGCAACATCTCAACAAGTTCATTCATTTCCACCACTACAACGTACGTCTTCCCCAGTCACTTCACCAACCCACTTCCCCTCTGCCTTGCTTGCACTTCTGATTATCCACCGCTTGCTCTTCACAAAACTGCACAAACATTTCACACCACATCCACTGCTAACATATACTGGCTGCTACCCATTCATAATCATAACCATAACCACCTTAATAGTTCATACCCTGCTAACTATGCTACCACCTCTGACACTATCATCAAACCATACTATCACACTACTAAGAGTTCATCTCCCTCCGCTCACTGAAACAACCACCTACCCTTCAGACCACCCACCACTTCCTTTACTCCAACTTCACTGCCTAATTACACTTCAACCAACAGCAACACCCTCCCTCCTACAGCCACTGCACGCCTTCACTTCATCTGCCAGATCCCCCCTCTGCCATATCCAGTTCACCACACAAAACAAACAACCACTACCAGTTTTAACCATACCTACACTGCTTCATTCATCCCCCTGCATCTTCTTACTTACCACAAACCACCCACCGTGAACCACTTTCGCAACCGCCTCACCCAAAGTCCAACTGTCACGAACCAGATTTTCGACCTTCGAAAATCGACATCAGTAAGTCCACTGTATAACATGTCGAGCGATCGAGTGCTGGAAATACCAGATCGTTACGGAAAAAGAAGAAAGAGGTAGAAGAAGAACAGAAAACAACAACACAAAATCTCACAATCGCAGCGGAACAATATATAATAGATAATAACATGTCTTTATACAAAAAGAACTACAACTGTTATTTACACATTACATTATCAGAGTACAACACATCAATAACTCAATACTAGACAGTTATAATAACTCGTCCTCACAAATGCTGAATATATAGCCTACAATACACATCGGAATATAATCAGATACGTGTGATATGTCTTCGTCATCCAGCTCGTCTCCTGAGCTCTATAGCATCATATCCTGTATCTGTAATACTCGGTCTGACCCGAGCATTATAATAAAATAACACGCGAGTCAATCTGGAAAACCAGCATGAGAAAACACACTCAATTGGGATTTTAAAGTTATCAAAACTCTTTGAAAAACAAAGGTATCTCGTAAAGACCACGCCACAAATAAACACGACGGGTTTTTATCTTACGATAACCAAAACATTTTATATCAAAATCATCTGATATTATAATAGTGTCTAAATAAAGTAAATAGAAAATAGCTGAAATGCTTGCATCTCACGTTTCGTCATAGTTGGGCACAATCAAAACCGTACGGCGTTTATTGGAGAATGGATTCCATACGAATGACTAGGCACAGGGTTACCACCTATCACAATACACATCTAGAAAAATGTATCGAGGACCACGCCGGGATCCCCTACAACACAAGACCGGACTACCCCTAACCTGGATAGACCGAATATGCTATCACCCCAGGTGTTCTCACCCTTTTCGAGTTCTTCCGCACTGTAGTAATAATATCCAAGGGTATCTAGAAAGGTGATAAACATACCCTAATTGGGTGCGACCCACTTAGCCTTGCTGTATCTCCCCTGATTTTCAGTTATTCCCGGTTGATGAGGCTAGAGGCTACGATTACCTTTAAAGAACACTTAGAATGCTCATTGTCCTCCAATGACAACGTACTGATAGCATTCATCCATACAAGTCTGTTCTGGGTTTGAACGGAACCGAAGGCACTATTCTTACCACATCCATTTTGGAATCATCCTCGGGATTTGTAGCGTTTAGCCCTTGCACTTCACTGCTCTATCTTCAATTCCAGGCTCTTGTCTTCATTTCAAAAACGTATTCGTTGGATCAAAGTGGTTTTCGGATAACTTATCCGATCCCGGTCTCTTCGAAAGAACGTTCGATATTTCTGGCAAAATTCAACCCCAGTTCTTTAGGAAATAAACAGATGAAAATAAGATCGGAGACCACCTCCTAACCGTTTGTTATCCCGCCTTTTGGCAAGGCCGTGACACCAAGAACTTGACTAGAAACCAATGACAGTTCGTCTAGGAGATCGGTTATACGCAGGCTCACTATGGATATCGACGAATTTTGTCCGAGTCCGGATCGAGTTAAAATTGATATGACACGACAAGCGAAGCTTTGAGAGCCAACGTTCAAAATTTCAAGTCATTCGGAGTTCGTATGCTCAAGATATTGATCGATCACGGTTGAGAAATCCAAACTTGCATCGATCATAACTCGAGATCTACAAGTCCAAATGCCACCAAATTTTCACAGAAGCTTACGTATGACCTAAGGAATGTTCATGCCAAATTTCGACTCGATTGGAGCAAGTCTTGATCGATACGAAATTCGTCTGTATCGATCACGGACAGAAAAACTCCAATTGCATCGATCATATCTCATGATCTACAAGTCCAAATGCTATGAAATTTTCACAGGAGCTTACGTACAACATAAAGAATGTTCCGGCCAAATTTCGCATCGATTGGAGCAAGTCTTGATCGATACGAAATTCGTTCGTATCGATCACAGACAAAAAAACTCCAATTTGCATCGATCATACCTCATGATCTACAAGTCCAAATGCTATGAAATTTTCACAGGAGCTTATGTACAACATAAAGAATGTTCCTATCAAATTTCGACTCGATTGGAAAAAGTCTTGATCGATACGAAATTCGTTCGTATCGATCACGGATCGACTCGAAATCGTCTGGGATCGATCGCGTGGGCCCACCCACGTGCCAGAAGAAGTCTCCCGAGATCCGAGCGAGATATTTGCCTCCTACGCCTATAAATTGAGCCCCAGGGCCTACAGAAGAAGGACTTTTGGCCTCTCTACGTCGATATTATGCCGAAATGATTATCAAACTTCAGTTATACTGTTGTAATCTTTTGTAAACAGCGAGTGAAATTCAATAAACATCAATCATTTCATAGTGGATGTAGGCAATTCGCCGAACCACTCTAAATCCGTGTGTTTCTATGCATTTTCGTATCTGTTTATTGGTGTGTTTGTTAGAGCTGCTTCGTTTTACATTTGTTTTCTTCATTTTATCTCTTCAAACACATCTGAAGAGTGTTGTGCCCGATTTTGGTACAAACACCGTTAGTGGACGGATTTCCTTATCATCGTCCTAGAAGAATGAAACAAGTTTATACGTAAAGTATAGCACCTTCCGATAGTAACTGTACCATATAATTCCCGTGTTTCTCCTAGATATTTCCAAAGTTATGTTTTCGGGTCCAGATTTGATAGTCGGTTGTTTAACTATCAAATAACAATCATTGAACCAAATATTTCATTTTCCACTGAAAACACCAAGCCTCATTTTATTTAATTTTAAATAAATTAAATTTCTTTACCAAAAGGTATGTACTTATCTCATCGGAGTAAGTACGTTCACTAACCATTCTTTTCAAAAATATTTGAGAAACTTTTTAAAATAAATACGGAAAGCACTACTGCGGTATCAACCATGGATTTATAGCTCAATGGTTACGTCTTTATCCCAGAGAAACCCAAAACTTAACTGCAGGCAATCTCTGCCACCGATTTCGCTATGAAAGTATACCATTACTTTCTAAAAACTTTATTTAATAATTTTTCTCAAAATAATACTTATAAATTTCTATAATAATTTTCCAAGTTAAATTTTAGGCAAATACTCTTTTATAAAAGTTATTATATAAAAATATTAATATTGAATAATTTATCTTTTAAAATAATCATACTAATTAATTCTTAATTAATAATTAACTTAATATCAACTCATTATAAACTAACTTAATTAATAATTAAATAACTTTAATAATTTGAAATAATTACATAACTTGAAACAAAAATTAATTTGATTTAGTGATAAAATTCTAATCGATTTACAAGGCTTATTTATAACTTATATTTTATTTTGACAATTTAAAAATATTTAAATAACTAATTTTATGAAATATTTTTATGCTAAAAACATTTTTAAATTACCTAGTTTAATAATTAAAAATCCCCTTTTTAAAACAACTCTTCTTCTCGATAAAACATTTTTTTTCAATTCCAATATAACACATCTAATATTTGTAAATCTCTCTCGATTTATCATCAATTGATTTAAATCCCAATTTCATAAATCCCCTTTTTCACATTACTAGAAATAAATCTATCATTTACTTTTAAGCCGATTTACCCCTCTCATTATAAATCCTCACCATGAATTTATAATTATAATTTATCCACCGATAATCACTTCACTTTATTTATAAAACCATTGTTTATAAATCTCACAGTTTTCAATTCCAGTTTATAACGGTTTCACAATACTTAATCGATTATAAATCGATTTCTAAATTGAATTCTATTTTTAAATCAATTGCTTAAATAACCCAATTATATTCCAAAACCCAACTAAATTCCAATTCCACTTCCATTTCATAATTTAAAATCTTATTTAAGATCTAGTATAACAATTTCATATTTTATTTTCAAGTTTCCTTTTTATTTTCCCAACTATTTTAAATCTCAATTTTAAAATCTTTTTACACTTAAACAAATATCGCTTAAGTCTTATTATTTAAAATCCTTTTATTTACATTATTCCAAAATCTCTATTTTCTATATTTCGAAATTATCAAGTACAATTTTAAAATCAAACTATTTATTTTACCCAAATTCATTTCTTTTAATTAATCCAAATTTCACTATAAATATTTTACTTCCAATTTCTTTTTATTTTATTTTTTCCAAAATTCAAACATATATTATTGGTATTTAAAAATACCGAAAATCTAGGCCAAAACTACCATAGCACCCAATAAATTCAAATCACACTATAATCTACCACAAATTATTCAAAAAGATCATATATCAATATATATGAAATTAAATTCAACATTTTTGAGGAATCCAGTTGGATCCCTCTAACTTGTTTCCCTGCAACCACAGATGTTAGCATAATATAAAAATACCAATCCCACTTCGATGGGGATATCGCGGTATATAGGGTCATCCGCTATTATGCGGGGCGCATAGGGTCTCATCCGCTAAATATATGCGGGAATATCAATCCAACTACCAATATATATACTACTATATATAACATCACATTCAACTGATAAAAATTTATCAATTCAACAAATCAATCAATAATTAATTTTAACTATTTAAAATTAATTGCAGTAATCCAAAATTGAGTGAGATTAACTCACCTTGATTTTTATTTGCAATCCATTCCAATTTTAAATTAAATCGAACAACGTTCGATTTAAATTTAAAATTTCTGCCGACTTCGAAAATTCCCAAACCAATTTGTATGCTTAGGCTTCGATGCCACGAGTACAATGCGACTGTTTTCGTTTAATTTGGACCTCGAATGAGTGGAATATAGCATTTATAAGTTTGCAAATAAATCAAACCATTAATTTACTAATTAATTAACTAAATTACTAATTTAAATGCTAATTACCCAAAATGATTCCTCCTCAAATCGCAACATTCCAGGCCGCATACAATCTTCCCCACGCAACTTCATCTTCCCCAATTCAAAATCACGTACATGTTCCAAACATATACGAACCCCATCATCACCGATTATCGATCACCTGCAAGCCCTCTACCCTCGACGCCCTCACCAGAAACCACCGTACTCGACGACGCCAACTCCGACCTCATTTTCCTCTTCCAATTGTGACAAAACAAACCCCAGCATCAACACGTCGCGCCGCCTCCCTGCCGAGTTGAATGACATCGACCACACCTCCTATCGACTCTCCACCACCGCAACTAACCTCACGCGACTGTACCCCTTTCCTCTCGTGCACCGTGAAGCCGCGCCCAACCTCCATGTCCCAATTCCATTTCGTGCGTATCCCCTTGACGTCGATTGAAAACGAGCAACAGCTCGTCGCGATTCCCCTCTCATTTTTATTTCATTTTTTTTATTTTGATTTGTTCGGTCATTTTTTTTTGGTTTTCTGGCTTCCTGAAAGTGAATATGTTTTGAGGATTTTGAAAACGACAAATGATATTGTACAGGTAGATTTCAAACGAGGCTCTTCTTTTCTTCATTCCATATTTAAGGCCGACATCTTTTTTTCCCCTTTTTTTCCTATTTTTGAGCTTTGCATGCTGTTTTTAAAAGAGTGGGAACATGATTTAAAAGAAAGTAAGGTAGCTGATGGTAAGTTGAGGTGAAGGGAATTTGGGCTGATGTGGATATGGTCAAGAATATATATATATATATATATATATATATATATATTTAATTTTCAAATTATCCCGATTACGTAACTCAAAATCTCAAACTCCTATCGAGGCGTGCCGCTAGGCATTTATAATGTTATATCCCTATTCTAAATGCAATGGAAAAGGTTTTGAGTCGTAATTCGATCATATGGAGAAGATATCTTTTTGGACCCAATTATTATATTGAATTTTCGATATAAATTTTAGCGCGTTTATATCCCGTACGACCAAACGATAATTCCAAAAGCTATGAAATTTGAAATCCGATAATAATATACTATTACAGAACTAATGGAACTAGTTTCGTCAAAATTCAAGACTGTGCCCCGAAAGGCTATTTATATACGTTAATTCAAACGATATATTTTTAAAACCGAACAAATCACTTTAAAATTCAATTTAAAATGTTTTATCATCTTCATTATTATTAATATAAATTTTATAAGCCTTTAAATTATTTTTATCAAGCCTAAAACTCAAGATTCAAAATGTAACCAATATTCAATTATAAAATTCAATAATTAAATTATCTAATAAATCTTTATATTTGAAATTTAAGTTAAAATTAACTTTTAAATATTTAAAATCAATTAAATATTCCAATTTCAAATAACCAAAATTCTGGGTCGTTACACCAGCACCCTCCTTTGTAACTTAATCGCCTCATCTCCAAAATCACCGACCCCCTACAAACCCGCAAACCACAACACATCACCTGCAAATAACCGCAACCAATCTCTTCACCGAACTCAGCAACTATCGCCTCTCGAAAATCCCCAAATCGTCTCACCTCAAAAGCAAAACAATTTAGCAGCGAACAATCGAACAATCTAGCAGCGACCAACTGAAATCCGAATTTTGCATGGAAATCTATTTTGTTTTGACTTGTTTGAGACGGTTTTGCTGGAGAGCAGATGTTGTAAGTGGTTTTTTGTTTGATTTGGCAATTGATTTTTTTTTGGGTCGGGCCCGTGTGTAGTGAAAAAAAAAAAGAAAAAAAAAATTGGTTAAGTTATTTCTTTGTTTGTAAGTTCTTTCAAAATTTTAAAAAAATTCCAATATAAAAAAATAGTAACAAGTTTCAATTTATTTTGTGTTTCGTTTTGATTTGTTTTGTTTTTTTAGTTCCATCCTTATTTAAATAAAAAAAGAAGATGAAGGATTTGCTTTGTTTCCAATTTTCTTTTGTTGTTTTCAATTTTCTTGTTGTTCGAATTTTCAGGTTGCAAATTACAGGTTTCAAAAGGAACTGCTGCTAAATAACTACTCCGCTTGTTTTTTTAAAAACAAAATTGCCGCTTTTAAAATAAATTGCTAATAAATTCTACATGCTCTGGTATCGTGCCCTCATCACTTGTTTTTATTTGCTTTGCATTGTTGGTTGCTTGCATTTTTTAAAAAAAAATTCAAAAACAAAAGCAAAAATCCATTCGTATTGCATTGTTAAATCACGTTTATTTTCAGTTTGCATTCATATCATTTTATTTTCTTTTCTAAGGGCAACACCCAAATCCATATAAGGTGGGGGATTTCATCACCCCTTCCTTGGCCCACAAATTGCATATCATCCTAGAATTTGCTAATAATAACAGTTAGAGTCTAGGCTACGGCAAAGTAATAATTGGTTATAAATATTACGGTGATTCGTAAATATTATACTGATTGTTTCTCTGAAGGCACTTAAACCTTCAATTGCATTGCTATGGTGATTCGTGGTGCACCGATTAATCTTATATGTTACCTGGCTGAGAACTATTTTATTGGATTAAGACAAAGTATGATTATACAATTTTGGTTTAGGAGCTACTTAGGATAGAAAATTTGTATTTAAGTCCTTGCATTCATTTAGTTGCATTAGTTCATGCATATATAAAAAAACAAAAACAAAAAAATTTCAAAAGCCAAAACAAACAGAAAATTTTGTTAATATTTCTTAACTTAGTTTTTAAATCCTTTGAAATTTTCCAATCAAAATCAAAATCCAAAAAAAAATTAAGTTAGTTTTTTTTAGAAAAAAAAATATTAAATCTTTTCAAAAACTAAAAAAAACATATAAAAAAAGAAAAAACTATCAAATTTCCCTTTTGAAAAATAAATTCCTTTTGGTAAATAGTTTCCCTTTATAAAAATAAAATCCAAAAAAAAATTATCCAAAAAAGAAAAAAAAACTTTTGAAAATGTCTGAATTTCCCTACTCACATGAATTTTACAATAGTTGTGAAAATTAATATAATCCATATAATTTCACACCAAAATCTTATGGATATTTTAATAACAACTATTATGTAAACAATTCGAATTTTGAACCACAAAGTTTTCAAAATGATGACCAACCCTCAAATCTTGAAAAGAGTATTGAAACTATTTCGTCTTTGCTTGAATTCTCTACACAAGAAAATCAAAGGATAAATGATTTGTGTAATTCATATTTGTGCAATAACTCAAATCATAGTTTTCAAAATAATTAAAGTTTGAATTCACTTCAAAATTCAAATGATTTCGATTATAACCCTTGCCAATTCAATTTTGAACTCCAAAATGAATTTCAAAATCAAAACGAAAATGGAAACAGCTGTTTAAATGATTTTGGCAATGGGTGTTATTTCAATGATGGTGAAAATTTTTACTCTCAACAATTTCAAATCGAAAGTCCTCATGTTAATAATTATAAATTTGATTTTGTTGAGCAAATGGACGAGATACACAAAGATCACACAGATTTGTTGTTTGAAACATACATGAAACAACGTGAGAAACAAAATCAACTCCCAACGTGTGATGAGTCGAATAATAATCCATCTTTCACCAAAATTGACGATTTTCAAATAACGACTTTTGAAATTGAAAACGACAATCTAAATGAAGTTGTTGAAAATATGGTAATTGAGTTGGATTTCAATTCTTTTGAGGGTGAGAAACTCGATTTAAAATTCGATCTTCCTTTTTCCGATTTTAAAAAATTGAATACAACAACTTTGGATTTTGAACATGATATATGCAATGAAGTTGCGAATAATTCAACAAAGGAAGATGAATTTAGTGAACACAAATTTTTTGGACGTTTAGAAGATGAGTTGTTGAATTCTGAAGGGTAAGATTTAAATCACCATTTTGAGTTTGAAATAAATAATTCTGAAGAAGTTTTCAATGACAAGTTTGAATTTCAATTTGGTGAAAATAAACTTGAATTTCAACCAATTGTTCTATCTACCCCAAAAATCATCGAAAATAAAACAAGTCGTACAATTTTTAATAAAACGACATTCGTTTTTCCAAATAAACATTCAACTTTGAAATCTTTTATGGTTTGGTTTTCTGTGCTTAAGCTGTGTCTCTCATACTTGACGAGACAAATGAATTGGTCTTTGGAAGACCGTTTCATTTACTCTTTGACGATATACTTTTTGATGTTGTGTAAATAATAATCTTTTCATTTTCATGTAAATATAGGTCTTATTTTTATTTTATTTTTTCTCCTTTCACTTGGGTTGATTTTGGGGGCACAATCAAAATCAAGTGTGGAGAGAGTCTCATCTTCATTTTTTAATTTTCATGGCATTTTAAATTTTCATTTTCTTTCCAAAACTCAAATTTTTTTAAAAAAATCTCAATTTTTTTTTCTTTTGAGCATTTTGATTTATTTTTGAAGAGACACTATAGGATGAGTATAAGTTTTGATTATTAAATCAAAAATTTTGAAAATTTGTTTGTCTTAACAAAAATAAAAATAAAGTTTGAACACAAGTAACGATGGTTTAACTAGTATATGGGAAGATTCATGGGTGATAATTATGAAGTATATCCTAATTGAAAATATTTATTTAAAAGAGTGGTTGATTTAAAGTAAAGGCGATAATATTTTTAATCTTTTAAGTTAAGTGGTACTAAGATGATACTGTAAAACTCTCTCTTTCTAAAATATATATATATATATATATATGAAAATTCTTGTTTTATATATGTATATATTTTATTAACACATAGAGTCATGTGTTCACACGCAAGTGTGTACACTCGCCATGCTCCGTACCATTCTCACGTAAACCCGAAAGGCAGTGCATGATCGGTATATTTGGCCTCAGTTTATCTGAGTTAGGTGTATGTATATAAAAGTTCCTCCATTAATAATGCCTATAGTCGATAGATGTACACACTTGTGTGTTCACTTGTCAAGCTCTATACTCCCCTCATATAAGTACGAAAGGCAATGCATGGGTGATATATCTGGCCTCAGTTTATCTGAGTTAGGCATATGTAAATATTGTCGATAAAATTTTGAAATAAGAGAGAGTAAGAAATTGACATCCAATCACTATTTTTACTTATTTTCTTTGACTTGTTATTTAAAAGAAATGAAAATACCACTTTGAAAAACTTTGATAATCAACTAAGGATCCATTTCATAGTTACACTATGTTATCAACCGAAACAACTGGCCAAACTAGAGTCCATTTGTTATGATAACTTAGTTTTTATTGGAAATTTTGACAAGTAAAATGACTAAAATTTCATGATAATGACCAGAACTTATAATTAACTTATTCGTGTCAATTTAAAAGTAAATTCTTCATTTGTAAATATCTTTAAAAACTTGCATCTTTGTAAATAAATCTTGCATTTAGAAAATTTTCACTTTGCATTAGGATTTTGTGGGTAGTATCCGCTGAAAACCCTCACGAGACAACACTCGTCCTACTAGGGACACCTAGAGATTTAACGGCTCATTGCATACGCTCAATGCAATCGTGCTCCCTACGAAAACAGATTTATCTTAGTTTTAGTTTATTCGAGGACGAATAAAAAAATTAGTGTGGGGGTATTTAATGTGCACGTAAATGTGCATATTTTTACTTTCATATTTAATCTAATTTAATTAAATAAATGAGAATATAGGGTATTTTAACATGTTTATACCAATATTTAAATTATTTTCAAACCATCATGTATTCATCTTCATATGGGGGCAAAGTCATTTTTGTGCATATATTAATTTGAGAAAATTTACTTGGAAAATTTTATGTTATTTTATTAGAATTTGAATTCAAATAGAAGAGGGCTTCATGGAAATATGCATGCACAAGGGAAGAAAAGCAAATGAAGATGGAAATAAATCATTTCATGACAACATGGAGGACCCCACCTACCCATTACCATGATCCCCTATTAAGAGCTAATTCACATGTTAATGTAAATTAAAGCTACATGCACATTTAAGTGGAGGATTAATTCATGGTAATGATAACTTGGTGGCCACATTTCCTCAAGGGCAATTTTGGTAGTCCCCAAAAATATGCATTAGGGTTTTAAGCTTGTATAAATACCCCATATGTTCATGTAATTAAGCCCTTAGCCTCCACTTTAGTTAGTTTAGTTTGAGGCTAAAAAATAAACAAAAACTCTCTTCTTCTATTTCATGGCTACTTAGCCATTTTCTTTTTTTATGTAATTTATTTTTATGCAATGTTAATTCATGCTCTTTTTATTTACATGCTCATTTCCTTTCATGTTAGTAGTTAGTTTTATTTTATGCAAGTAGCTTAGCTTTTATTTTATTTAGCTCTCCTTTTTCTTCTTGTTTTTGTTTCATGTTGAACTCTACATTTGTTGAAATGGTAACAAATATGAGAGGCTAAACCCCTTCAATTTAGAGGTAATGAAGCTCTCTTAATCATGTAGATTCAACATTTTGCTAATTTTTGATCTCCTTTTTTGCTTAATGACAATGTTTGAATGGGTAAAATTTTTGTTGTTTAGATTTGAATTTGATAGCCTATGTTGTTGACACTAAATAGGCTATGCTTAAACAAACACAAACACAAACACAATTTATCTCTTTATCTACATATGATTATGGTAATCAAGTGAATATTAAAATCAAAATTTGATGATCTATATTTCTAATCAATAGTTAATAGATCATGCTTAGAATAGATTTTATTTTCAAGTTCATTGTCATTTTTATGAGAGTTAAAAGTGGTTTGGTAGGTATGTTAAGGTTGGATGGTTTATGTTGGGCTAATTAATTAGCACAAATATGCCATACTTATGATAAACATATCAACTAAATTCACTAATGACCAAAAGAGAGATCATTATTTCACTTTGTTAATTTATGTGATCATAAGAAGGAAATTACCTCTAAATTGCCCTCTACCCTCATATTTTTATCCACTTTCTTTTGTTAGTTTTCTACATTTTTAGCTTAAAACAATTTCAAACTCTTTGGTTAATTTGATTAAATAGAAATTTTAAAAATAATACAATTCCCCACGGATCAACCCGTACTCGCCACATACTAGAATTGTATGCCGTGCGCTGGCGGTAATTTTTAATTTAAAATTTTTCGGCTATTTTTCTAATCCGATAGAGATTTACCCATCAAATAGAAACATCTCCTTTGACCTTGATGGAAGCATCTCCTTTGACCTTGATGGAAGCATCTCCTTCAATGCTTGCGGAAGCACCTCTTCAACTCTAACGGAGGTATCTCCTTCGACACCTACGGAAGGAACCAACTCTCGTACTATAGCTTCTTCATTCATACTTTAACTCTTAAGAGGATTTTGTGGATAACATTTAGCCCCCCTGTATGAAAGAAGCTTTTGTTCTTTAGGACAAAAATTCAAGAATTTCTTTGCTATTTTGTTGCAAAACACAATGTGAATAATATTTCTAGTTATTAGTTTTGGAATCTATATAAAAATGTGTTCAGTAATATTATTAGAAGTTATTGATAATTGAAGTCCGAGAACCCAAAGCCGAAAATAATATAAGCCCAGAAATCCAGATCCAAGAATAATAGATGTTTGGAGATCATAATCCTGAAATAATAGTAGATAACCAGTAATATGGAACTGGAAGTAATAATGGAAGGCTCGAAATCCATATATGGTGATGGAAGCTCAGAAATCATCATATAAATATGATAATAGAAAACCAAAGATTTGGATCAGAAGATAATAATAGAAGTCCAAAAACCCCTTTACGGAGGTAATAATAGAAGACCGGAAATTGCAAATAATAGAACACCGGAAATCCACATCTGGTACATGAAATCCATATCTGGCAATGATAATTGAAGACTAAAAAACATATCTAAATAATAGAAGAGCAGAAATCCATATCTGGCAGTAATATAAGAAGTCCGGAAAACCATATCTAAATAATAGAAGACCGGAAATCTATATCTAGCAATAACATCTGACAATAATAGAATATGTCCATAAAACCATATATGAATAATGGAAGACCAGAAATCCATATCTGGGAATAATAGAAGAACTCCAGAAATCATCATTCGGAAATAATATAAGTCCAGAAGTTCTAATCTGGAATTAATAGAAGAACACCAGAAATCCTTATCCATTAATAATATAGGTCTGTAAATCTTTTATCTGGATATAATAATAGAAGACCAAAAATTCCCCTCTGGCAATAATAAGAGAAGTCCAGAAATCATTATCCGGAAATAATAAGAGAAGTCCAGGAAACATCATTTGGAAATAATAAGAGAAGTCCAGAAATCATCATCTGGAAATAATAAGATATCTTTTATCTTGTGCTACCCTTCAAGCCTTTGAATGTTTGAATCCTCGATTTTGCGGCACTCTCCGGACTTTAAATGTCTGGTGTCTTAATTTTCTGATTTGCACCACCATCCAGGCATTAGATATCTTAATCCTTTATTTTGTGCCACTCTTTGGGCTTTAGATGTCTTAATCCTTTATTTTGTGCCACTCTTTGGGCTTTGGATGTCTTAATCCTTTGATTTGACCACTTACCACCATCTGAGGTGATACATCAGGTCGTCCAATGCGTTTGGTTAGCTTTCTTTAAGCAGGACCAAAGACTTGCCCAACCTCCCTCTAGGAGGTGCTTCAAATAGGCCTCATAGGCGGGAATGAAGGCTGGTTTGATGCTTTGACCCGGTCGTCTTAGGTGGGGACCAAAGGCTTACTCCATCATTCCTCTAAGATGTCCTTCAGACAGGACTTATAGGCGGGAATAAAGGCTGGTTGGTGCTTTGACTCGACCGTCTTAGGCAGGGACCAAAGGCTTACTCCATCATCCTTCTAGGAGATGCCTTAACCTGGCCACGTAGGCACGATCAAGGGCTCGCAATTGCTTTAGCCTGGCCATTTCTAGCGTGACTAAAGGCTTACTCTGATCTTCCTCTAAAAGGCGCTTGGACCTGGCCATCTTGGCGCAGACAAAGGCTTTCTACCATCTTAGGTAGTTTCCAAATTTGTAGAGAATATTACTTCCAACCATGTAGATACACTTAAAGATTGTCCCTTTATTCATCCACTGTTGGGAAATACGGTCGCAAATGCTCTGCATTCCACGTTCTAGGGACCATGTTGCCATTAGGTCGACATAGACGATAAGCTCCTGAAGGAATCACTTTGTGTATAATTAGGGCACTTTCCCAATTTGGTCCAAGTGGTCCATCTTCTGGATTCTTAGTATTTGCCATTACTCTTCGGAGGACTAGGTCTTCTGAAATGACCTTGTTTTTACTTTTGAGTTATAATACTTTGATATTCTCTGTTGATATTCAACAATTCGGATTGCTGCTTCGTCTCTTAGTTCGTGTGTATTAAATCCAAAGATTCTTTCCTCAATTCTTGACTCAGATCGAATGCATATGCAGTTCTCCGATGTGAAGATATCTCAACTTCATTGGCAGCATTGCCTCACATCCATATGTTAAGGAATACGGAGTATGACCCATTGCAGTTTTGGTGGACGATCTATATGCCCATAGCACAAGTGGTAACTCTTCCACCCAGTTTCCTTTGGCTTTGTTTAAGCGCTTTTTGAGAATAGTTTTGATAGTCTTATTTACTGCTTTAACGGCTCCGTTAGCCCTTGGATGTGTTACAGAAGGGAAACTCTTAATAATTCCATTCTTGATACAGAGTTGGGCAAACTCTTCAGTCTCGAATTGCGTTCCATTGTCGGATATGATTTTATATGGAATTCCAAATCTTGTGACAATGTTCTTGATCACATATTTAAGTACCTTCCCTGAAGTGATATTCGAAAGTAGATCTGCTTCCGCCCACTTAGTAAAGTAGTCAATGGAAATCACTACATATTTGGCCCCTCCCTTGGATATTAGCAAAGGTCATATCAAATCAATTCCCCATACGTCAAAGGACCATGGACTTGAAATTGTAGTTAATTGGCTTGATGGTAAACGAGGAATTTTGGCATACTCTTGGCATCTTCCACATCTCTTTACAATCCGTAGCTTGATTGGTCATTTGGAGCCAATATAAACATTGTCTCATGACCTTCTTAGCCAATTTTATACCATTGGAGTGGTCTCCGCACAACCCCTCATGCGCTTCCTTTAATATTCTCAATCCATTTTCTAGATTCACACATCTTAAGTAAGGAAAGGCATATTCTTTCTTATAAAGTATTTCGTCCATTATAGTGAAGGTTGGGGCTTGATGTCTGAATTTTCTAGCCTCTGTCTTATTAGTTGGTAGTGTTTTGTTAACAAGATATTCCACTATTGGTTCATCCAATTATTTTTGTAGCGGTCATTTGCTTCTGAAACAGTGAGTTCTTCCTAAAGATTTTCATTCTCATTTTCTTTCTCTTCTCCCTCATGCATTAGAGGTTGAGATCTAGTTAACACTAGTAACTCTCTTTCTAGCTCAGACGCCTTGTCTTCAATACTGGGATTTGCTTGATAACCCACTGATACAATCCGGGTTTCTGGTGCTCCCTTTGAACTGGCCAGTTTTGCCAATGAATCTGCTTGTGAATCCTTTCCTCTTGGGACTTGATGTATTGAAAAATCTTCAAATTGAGTCAATGTTTTTAGTACCTTCTTCACATACTGAACTAATTTGGCATCTTTAGTCTGATATGTCTGCTTTTGGTTTACCATCAATTGAGAGTCATTAAAGATTTCAATCCTTGGAATTTTAAGCTGCAAAGCCAAAGTGAGCCATGCTACCATTGATTCATAATCTGCCACATTATTTGTAGCCGAAAAACCTAGTTTCATGGCATAGTGCAAGCGGTGTCCATGTGGTGTGATTATTACATACCAAGCTCCAACACCTTATTCATTTGAAGCCCCGTCCATGAATAATTGCCATTTGGGCTTTTGATCCTTTTCTTTCTCTAACTGCTCTTTGATAAATCATGTGCATTCATTGACGAAACTGGCTAAGGCTTGTCCTTTAATTGCCGCCCACGATTGGAATTCAATGTCGTATTGGCTGAGTTCTACACCCAATTTCATTAACCTTCCTGAACTTTCCGGCTTACTGAAGACTTGCTTAAGTGGAAAGTTGGTTAATACCTTGATCGAATGTGCCTAAAAGTAGGCTCTTAGTTTTAGCACTGTAAGTATCAAGCAATAAGCCAAATTTTTTATGACCGGATATTTGACTTTAACATCCTTCAATCTTCTACTTACATAATAAGTGGGAAATTGAATTCCATTTTCCTCTCTGATTAGTACTGAGCTCACTGCATGCTCGAAAACTGCCATATATAGGTAAAAGTTTTCCCCTCCCACGAGACTGGATAATATCGGTGGCTTTTTGAGATGGTCTTTCAGTTCTTTGAAGGCTTTTTGATAATTGTCCTCCCATTCTAAATTCTTTTTCTTCTTGATTACGTCAAAGAATGGAATGTGCCTATTAGTAGCTTTGGAGATAAACCTACTCAAGGTTGATGCCCTTTCATTTAAACTCATTACATCTTTGCTAGTTTTAGGCTCGGCCATGTCCTTTAAAGCTTGAATTTGTTCGGGGTTGGCTTTAATTCCTCCAGCACTAACAATACACCCCAAAAATTTCCCCGATTGAACTCCAAAAATGCATTTTTGTGGATTAAGTTTCATTTGATGTCTCTGCACTCTTCAAACATTTCTTCACGATCCTTCAAATGACTGCCTTCCTATTGAGACTTTGCTCACATGTCCACATAAACTTCCATGTTCTGGCCGATCTACTCTTTAAACGTTCTATTTACTAGTCTTTGATAAGTGGCGACCGCGTTCCTTCAACCCAAAGGGCGTCATCTTTTAGCAATAGGTTCCCCAATCAGTGATAAAGCTTGTATTCTCTTCATCTGGGTTGAATATGGGAATTTGATTATATCCTGAATAAGCATCCATGAAAGACATAAGTTTGTGTCCGCTGATTGCATCAACTAACTGATCTATTTTGGGCAATGGGTAATAATCTTTTGGACATGCTTTGTTTAAGTCGGTGTAATCGACACAAGTCCTCCATTTACCATTCGACTTCTTAACCAATACTAGATTAGCTAGCCATCTCGGATAGAATACTTCTCTAATGAATCCATTTTCAAGCAACTTCTTAACCTTTTCTTTCAAGGCATTAGATCGTATTTTGTCAAACTATCTTTTCTTTTATCGTACAGAGGTTATACTCGAATCAATGTTCAAAGAGTAGCACATAACTGCTGGGTCGATTCTGATAGTGTATGAATGAGTCCATGCAAATACATCCTTGTTGGGTTGAAGGAATTGAATTAAGTCTGGTTTAATGTTGCCTTCTAATTCTTTCCCAATTTTGACCTTCTTTATCGGATCAGCTAGATCCACACATATTTCCTCAAGATCTTCAATAAGCTTTATCCTCTCCATTTCTCCACGATAGTCTAAAGCAGTGACAATTTCTTCATTATCCACTTCCTACTCTACCAAGTTAGTATCTCTTCCTTTTCTTTTCAGATGAATTGTGCTTCTTAAGCTTATGTTTAGTTGTATTGCTAGGTCTTGCTTTCGCTTTGGACAGTAGATGTAAAAATCCCACATCCAAAGGATGAAAAATAGTAGACGAATCATACTAAGAAGCACGTTCCCTTTTGTATTGTTTCATGATAGCAAAGTACATTTCACGAGAGCTGAATTACTCCTTCTTAATAGTTCCCCAACCCCTCTTGGTCAAGAACTTCACCATTAAGTATTTGGGCAAGACAAAAGCATCCACTTCATCCAGACCAGGACGACCAAAGAAAGCATTGTAATATAAAGGCTGATTGATGACCATGAATAGTTTCTTGAAAGTCCTACGACATGGTGATAAGCCCATCTATACTAGTAACTTCAATTTTCCCACTGGAGTTGACCCTTTGTTATTTAACCCAAAGATAGGTTCAAGACTTGGCTCAAGCTTTTCTTTATGGATCCCCATTTAATCAAAAGCATGTTTAAAGATGACGTTGATAGCGCTTCAAGTGTCTACGAGGATCTTGGTAACTATGGAGAGGCTGATTTGAGCAGTGATCATAAGCGAGTCATTATAAGGGTGTCTAATTCCCTTCAACTCTTGGAAGGTGATGGTAAGATTAGGCATTTGGATGTTATATCGAGGGTTTTGAGTGGCGAATCCTCTTGAATAGAAAACACTCCCTCTTTAGCTTCTCCGATATACCTATTTCTAACTCCTTTACTACTTCCGGCCAGATCCGGTCCTCCATGGATTGCATCAATTCTGTTAAGAGCCGAGCTTAGATTTAACCAATCTTCCTCTTCTAGGATGTCCACAGTGTTGTTAGAAAGTTTTTATGTCTCATTGTCAATTCATGGAACCTTATATCCATCCTTAATGAATTCTTCCAAATGTCCTTCATGAATCAACTTTTGAATTATACCGGCCAATACACGACACTCGTCCGTCTTGTGGTCATTCGTCTTATGATAGGTGCAATAGTCACCTCCTTTCTTTTGCTCGGGAAAGGTTTTGGATTTGAATGAGGTTGGGAAACTAACCTTCTCCTTAGTCATAGCATAGATGTAGGATAAAGGCTTATTCAGGGCAACAAAGTTGGTATTTGAGTTATCTTCCCATCTTGACCTCTTATGACCGCGATCGAAGCTAGCTCTCCCCACCTCTCTCTTAGGCTAGGTCATTCTCCTAGCGTGGTACATTTCATCCATTCAAATGAATTTGTCAGCCTAAAAGTGAAAGTCTTAAAGGTCCTTACATCCATGGACGTAAAGCTCTTTCCAGAATGGTGTGTGCTCTATCAATCCAGAATGCACCGCAATTAGCTTATCCCTGTCATCCTTTTCCTTGGCCTTTAGTGCTTCCACATTAAATCTTTTGAGGTAGTCTCATAGTAGCTCCCCTGGTTTTTGTCTTATATTTTCCAGCATGGTACAGTCGATGGTCAAATCCTTACAGATATAAAATTGGGTAGAGAAATCATAAGAGAACTGCTTCCAAGAGTAGATAGTTTGCTCATGGTACTGGCAATACCATTTAGCAGCTGCTCCTTGGAGCATCACAGGAAAGGGTCGGCATCGAACCATACTGGATGCATTATATAGGTCCCTCTCTCAAATGCCATTAGGTGATCATCAAGGTCTATGGTTCCGTTATATCTTAAGGATGGAACCTTGACATGCATTGGGATTCTTGTGGACATAATCTCATCGGTGAATGGAGCTTCTTGTTGATTATTGTTAGCTCTTTCATCCAAGGTTCTCTATCCCTTATCATTAAACATATCTTTGGCTATTTTCTCTACCATGTCCTTTAAGCAAGCTTATTCAATATGATAATTATATCTAGCAAGTTGGTGCCCATTGGAGGTTGAGCTTCCAAACTGTTCCTTAGACTCATCATCGGCTCATCCATGGTAATTCAGCTTAGAAGATTAATTATCTTTCATCTTTTATAGGGGTGAGTTGAGCTTACTTTTACTTTTTAGTAGAGAAGTGTTTAAATTTCTTCTTGGTGAGTTCACTTCTTCAACAATAGTAGGTCCGATAGTTTTAGACGACTTCCAAGTGAGCACCACTTCTAATAGCCCCTTCACTTCCATTAACTACTGTTCTAAGCTCTTTATTTTAGCCTCATTGCCGGTGAGCTGTGCCGGTTGCGATGGTTGATCAGGCTTCGAGCTTGTAATATTGAAATTAGGAGTTACCTTTTCCTCCAGCTTTGTTGTATGCATGACTACTTCTTCGTTTGGAGCACTGTATTTCTTAAGTCTTACCATTTTCCTATTACAAAACTTTACATAATTAGTTTCTAAATAAGGAAATAATGAGTCGGAGGTTCGGGCCCTCCTTCTAGCACCAAAAATGTTAACCAAAATGAAAGAACTTGGTCAGCCCGTAGCGGAAGAAATGAGTGAATTTCAAAATTTTTAACCATTTTGGATCTTTAATGGGCCTATGAAGTCTAAATTCATTTGGAACTTTTCTATGTTTTTTTATAAATAAAATCAATTTTTTATTTAACTTCATAAATAAAGTTTCACTTTAATTTAATGTATATGTAAGTCAGAGTATATCAAATATACTCTTATATACAAATTTGTGTGTAATGTTTAATTTTCAAATTTATTTAGAGAAGAAAATATTTTATTTTCTTTCTCTTAACTTATTCAATTAATGAGGGGGCATAAATTTATTTAAAGAAGGAAACTTTTCATTTCCTTTCTCTTAACTTGTTCAATTAATGATGGGGCATAAATTTAGTTAGAGAAGGAATTTTTTCATTTCCTTCTCTTAGTTAAATTAAATAATTGATTAATAAAATAACACTAACGACTAATCTAAATATGACATGAATTGTAAATATATTCAAAGTAAATATTGTGCAAGTGCAACATATAGGAAGTGTGCATAGTCGGTGGTAATTGATATGTATACATAAAATAAACAAGAACAATTTGAATGGTTATTACATAGAAATTGAAATGGAAATGAATAAGGGATGACAAGGGTGATTGATACAGTTTCTCTTTTAGTAAACTTAATTAATACAAAATATTAATGACAATTAATAGGTACCATAATGTAAGAATATGGAAGGTAAACAATGAATTGTATGTATACATTATTTTCTTAATTAAAAAAGAGAAATGATTTCATACGATGACAATATATGTAAAGAAAAATAAATTTTATATGAACACATACAAATAGATCCAAATATGTATATATGCAATTCAATCAAAGCTTTCTAATAATATAAATTAAATAGTTATTACAGTCAGTTTCAAAATTTGATTTTTTTTGTTAAAATTCCCTTTATTCATATGTAAATATCTAATGCAATAAAAAGTGCAAGTAATGCATGTAAAGATACATACATGTATTAATATTCAAAACTAAAATTACACTTTGTTATGAATGATTAAAACATAGATCTACAATTGAAACATTGTATTGATTCTATATAAATTTTATTTTTAACTTTAAATATAATTCAATCAATTAACATGAAAATGTAAATTTCCAGATTTAAAGAAATGGAATTTAAATTAAATGTTAAAACATAGAAATAAATAAAACATTGCATTTTAAAATATATAGATTTAGTTTCAATTTAACAAAGTAAAGAAAAGAAGCTAATCAATTCGAACATGTAAACATTCATATCTGAAGAATTACAATTTAATTAGAATGTTTAAAAACATAGGTATACACTTAAATGTTGTTTTAAAACATGAACACATTTAATTTTGATCTATCAAATGAAAACTCAATCATATCATTCAACAAATAATTCAATCTTCATAAACAATTTTTTAATTAAGCAAGACAGTAATACATCCTTCAAATTATGAAAGTCAAAACAAATTTCCATCAAACATTGCAAATCACTATCTATATATAGAAAATGACATACCTTGCTACCCAATCTTTAAAACACACCTTGTTGATGTTGCCTTTGATTTGCATCTTGAATGAAGAATGCTTCTAGATCCGATTGAATCACCTTAGGATGTTGCCTAGAAATCACACCTTGAATGATGATATCTCCTCAGATCTTCAAGATCCACATCCTATCCTTATAAGAGATGGATGAACCACTTTAGTTTTAATTTATTTGATCTTTTATTTGGAGTTGAAAGATTTTGGAAGTTTTTTTTTCCATGAAAAGTTAGGAGGAGAGAAAGAGAAAGAATGAATGAGAAGGAAAATGAATAATTGTACGTATAGAATGAATTAAAGAATATGTTTTATTTGAAAGAATGAAACTTTTCTCATTCTTTAATTAAAACTTCCCTAATTAATTCCCTTAATTGTTTCTCTCTCTTTAATCCTTTCTTTACACGTATATCATCAAATGACATAAAATTTCCACAAACCATGTCATCAAATAACATAAAATTTCCATAAATCATGTCATTAAATGACATAAAATTTTCATAAAACATTTCATGCAATTTCCTTTAAATTACATCGATATTATATATCAAAACACGCAAATAAAACTTTTATAAATGCGTTAAAATAATTACAAAAAATTTCCAAACATCAAATAAATAATAATTAATAATTCCCAAATATCAATTAGTTTAATCAATTTACAACATTTTATAAATTAATTAAATCGTGTGGTTTTTCAGAGAATTCATCATTACCGTTGTGCGACTCATAGGTGTAAATTTAGTCAGCGATTAATATCGAACTATTCAAATATTAGTGTTCACACGTCACTTAACAGGTGGTGTGACATTTTGGCTGAATTTATCGCTTACACATCATTTGGTAAAATCCAATTTTACTTATTATAAGCGATACCTAATAGTGACAATTATTTACACCGATTCTCTTCGTCAAAACTATATCACTTTGGATTTATGGAATTTGGTAATGGTCAAAATTCCGATATCATCCACATTCAACTTTATAGTCCAAACACAAAGTCTTTGGTTCAATAATAACAATTATTATTAACCGAAATGCTCTGGCCAGAGACTTTGACTTTGAGTTCACTTCGGTTGACCGTGATATTACCTTATATAACCGAGGAGACGAATCCTCTCTTGAATATTGTTTCATTTCCAAAGCTTCCACTCGACCCAACTATAGTCATTCGATGGACACCATGCAACGATTTAACTATAATTAAAGCGGAGCTTCCACATTGAAGATCAACGGTATTCTCAAGTCGAGAGAACTGTGTAAATTAGTCACATCGATATTCTCTGCTCGACCTTAGTTATATTAACCAACAGAAAACTATCGAGTGAGTCATTCCATAGTTATCCAATAACTATCAGTACGTAACCCCTTGGTGCCCCCCAACAGTCGTGAGTAATACACTACCCAACATTTGGAGTGCATTATGTACTCTAGTCTCAACGGATACATCGATATCCAGTCTCGATGCATCTTGACTAGGAACATTTAAAATGGTATATTTGTTTCATTGTGATAAATTACTCACAGTTACAACACATTGTAACTACTATCACAACACATACCATTTATGGATTTTCTATTAAATATACTTTAACTAAATTAATTAATTAATATAACCGTGTTATATCAAGTATATAATAGAAAGAAAATACCTTTATTTCGAACAAGATTGGTCAACGAGTTAGATATATGTAACAAATTACATAATTGCCCCTAGGCCATACCCCTAACTTTATCAATCTCCCACTTGCACTTGGGGTCAATTATGGAATCTTATTCCAACTTCTCCAATCGGTTTTCTCAAAACCAGTTGGGTCAGTCCCTTTGTGAACGGGTATGCTATTATGTTTCAATTATCTACTCTATCAATCAACTCTCTCCGACGGTGATAAACTGCTTTATCACAAGGAACAATTTGAGTATGTTTCCCAACCTCTAGTGAGCTCTAAGTTCTATTACGAACCATATCACGACGTTGTTATCATATAAAAATATTATGAGATTCTCAACATTTGGAATCAGCTCAGTTATAAATTTGTGCACTTATAATTTTATATATATTATTTTTATTACGGCAATATTCAAGGCGATGTACGTAGCCTTTTTTCATTGGATAAGCCAGTCTTTTATTTGAAACAATTCCAACTTAAAGATTCTTAACTTGACTTTATTATTGACATACTACACTCAATATGACTTATGAAGTTTGAGTTCGAACACTCCTTCATAAGCAGTTTTTGTTTCTGTAAACAAGTCTCTAGTATTCCATAAATACACGAGAACACTTCAAACAACCATTTAGTGATATCAATTTGGATTTAATATTTGCTTCATGTATCAAATACATAAACAAACCATGATATCATAGAAAACATAACATGTATGATAATTTCTTTTGCCAATGCAAAGGAATCAATCTTACATGTTCCGTATTAAACATTTTAATAAGGTGTCCTTGCATATCATTTGGGACATTCTCGACATCTTTTATACTTACTATAAAAGACATAATTTATTAATCCAATGTTAAGTATTAAAACAACTAAGGCTGATTCAAACACAAGTACATCGTTAAAATCAACAACGTGTTGTTTACTTATAGTTTAGAAATATTAATGCACCTTTTAACGTTCTTTCTTATGAACACACACTTCCTCTGCACTTTGATTGAAAATCAAACTATTTGATATTTCTATCAAAATACTTATTCAATCTTGATGCTTGTAAAATGATACTTTCGTATCATTTCTTGGATTATATCCAAAGACACACAAACTCAATATCGCTCCCACTGACTTTGAAACATTTTTGGTTAATATGTGTAAATAGCTTACTCTAAATCGTTATTTAGAATTTTCTACTTCAATGCATATGTACCAAAACACTAGGACTTATCAAGCAATAAATTTGTGAGTAAATCCAAATTGACTTGAAAATGTTGAATATCAAATCTACTACGCTAATTTCAACAATTGAAATTTATGATATTATTCTTATCAACATTGCTCATTTAATTCCAACTGCATTAGTCTTACTCATAAAGACACAGTCGTGGTCGATGGATCATATCCCTTCAGTTACGACCACCAAAATCTATATTTAATAGCGTACTTGGAATTCTTTTGGATTTGCGCATCATTCCAGATAGAGTCAACACTCTCAATGGTTTAATTAAATAATCTAGGATTATATATTTTCGAAATTAATAAGAAACTCATAGTTTCTCTTTGATGTGCGTGAATACTTATTAGACATTATAATGCTATGTGTTCGTATAGGTTAGTTAATTTCATTTCATCTCATATAATCAGTTCTATCTGTGGATGGTATCCAATTTCATTTTACGACCAATAATTCCTCAAAGAAATTTCTTCACAATGAAGTTGGTATATCTTGAAACAACAATTGTTTCTCAGTGTAATAGAATAGGTATTCATAAACGTTTTATAAATTTCTTTATTTATAAAACTGATTTGGTTTTAGTTTACAAAAATTATGTTCAAAACATAAATATGTCATCCAATGACAGTCTTTTCAAAATCCTTTTGAGGAGATTCATACAAGATCCCTCATGAACAATTATTACGTGCAATCTTTCGACTTGCACAACCTGCCAACTCCTTGGCCTATGATATGTTGGAGTTTCTTATAAACCCTTATCTTGTAAAATTTTGTAAACTGTTATTCAGATGAAATAATATTAACCTTGTGTACTACCCTTAAGTACAATACTTTATAGAAAGAAACTAACTCAACTTCACTCACAATTAATCGTACATTTTCCAACAAAGTTCGATTACTCCATATCGATGCATTATTATGTATCACATGGATGAGTAATTTTGAGATTGAATCTTTATTCATTTTAGGTACGTTCGGAACATTTTCCAATATACTCACCCATTCGATTAAATCAAATAATTTCCATCGCATGTTATTTTATTTACTTCTGTTTTATATTCTATAAGTTTACCATAGACATACTACATGTATATCAAATACACATGTCCATGTCGACGATAATTCATTGATGAATATGATGAAGTACGTGGAACCGTTTTGGTATTTATAGAATTATGATTGCATACATCTATATGTATCAATACAAAGAGTTCATCAACTCTTATGATACTCCAACTAAATGGGTGCATAGCCCATTATTTTTTGAGATATAATTAACAAGTATCATATGATTCAAAATCATATAATAAAATTATTTCTCAAAACTACGGCTTAGTCTATAATTCAAAAAAACTGCAAATAATATTAAATACTTTTGTATTTTCCAATCCATCGCTTTTGTTATAAAAAAATTACCACATTATAGTTTTATTTCAGAAAGAATATTCATTATATTCATATTAAAATATAGCTACGTCTATTTATTTTTTTCAGTCGATACCGAAAAATAATCATTATTTCATAAATAATGTATGGTAAGTTTTACGAAAACAATTTTCGTACTATGATGCAATTAATAAGTGCTTTATGGCATGCTCCCACTATTTCCACCATTACTATAATAGTGTACTAAATTCGGAGGTCCATCATTCACTTAATACAATTTGTTTATTTCATACACTGCAACTATTTACAGTGGAGAGTTCGTTGATCAAATATTTTGAGCTCAAAGAAATAAATCTCATAGAAAATAATTTTCTATATGAAAATACATTTCGGAATAGAAATCATATTTCTTATTCCAATATTAAGCATTAACTATTATTACAATTCCTATTTCCAATGTTTCTCTATGAACCAGGAGTGACTATTCATTCTCTTCATCCTAACTATACCTTAAATTACATCTATTCTTATACAATCGTTTTCCTTTCAAATGGTCAAACTATTCAAAAGAAAACTTTACTACAGTATCATAACAAACTCTTTACAAAAGTGCATTCGATTATCCTTAACATTTAAGGACATCAAATATGTTGCACTTTACATAAACCGATCAAAATGACATTTCAGCGATCGAGTTCTTAGATCTATCTTGTAGTTCTTGGTCTTGTGCTACATTAACACAATATGATCCCTTTTGTAATCAATCAGATTGAATACTCGATCTCGCACTAAGGTTTATTGGGTTTTTCGGATGAACTAATTTCATCAAAATATTGTACATTACAAACTTTGACCATTCACCATATAACATTTATATGCAATTGTATATGGATCAAATATCCATAGTCTTGTATTGCTTTTAGAGTTCGAAACTCATAGAATGCAATACATGTTCTTGAAAAAATAAATGCGTAAGTGACCAAACCATGAATGTATTCAGTAGTTATAAAATTAGGCACTTGCATGGGTGTTGAAACGTTAACATGCAATAGGAATTTAATAGTGGGTATTATATTTCCATTTGTCAACTTTCAATTTAGTTCATTTGTATATGTTAATTGATAAACATTTTATCAATCATATTAAATGCACAAATTTATCATTGTAGATAATTATAACATTATTTAGCATATGTTCTTACAATATTAGAAAGGTTAAATGTTACAATTTCATTTTTCTAATAAGGCTCTCACTAGTCTTTTATGTTTCTCCAAACCCTAAGATGAAACATAGAAGTCTTTCGACTTCACTAGTGGATGTTAGGACTCATCTGTCTTGGTATTCTGACCTTGAGTTTGCTCAACAAATCAAAGCCCCACAAACAATGGATAAGTCCTCATCGGTTGTATCACATACAACTCCTAACCCATTTTCCTTATCCTAATCTCATTTCGACCTTAAGTTTGCTCAACAAATTGAAAGAGATTATTCACTCATACCTACCATATCGTGATGGCCTAAGTATAGTATATGTACCTTGAGTTTTCTCAATAAACACATATAGTTATCTTACCTAATCTATTCAATATATTAATAATACTACACATAACATCGCTAGCTTGAGTTTGCTCAACAACTAAGGAGTATGCAAGTAATTTATTAATATATATGGTAGAGGACAACATTATATTGAAGATTCATAATCTTTAGTATATTATATTAAGTGATATCAACTTATGTAATAATGTATTTCTTATGAAATACTCTCGTGATTCAAGTGTTAGACACATCAGAAATCACAGTATATGTACATTTACGTATTTATTTATTCCTTAGGTCTATTTGGGTTTCTTTAAAGTTCCACCTTTAGTTTATACAATCATTTTATATAAGTTTCATTATTATATAACTTTTATATTTTAATTAACTTGTATAATAATCTTATGTATAACATTTTATTAATTAAATCTTATTTAATTACTTAACTCTTTAATTAGTTTTAAATTAGTATTCCAATACAACTTTTATATTGGACATATCTACTATAACCTTTATAGTAAGACACATATATCTTATATGTGCATCTTTTTTTAGTTAATTAACTAACCTTTAATTACTTTATTAATTAAACAATTTTAATTAAATTATATTAATTTCAAAAATTTATCTTATATACATACATGTATGCTTATGTTATCTTAAACACTTTAAAATAACATAACATATATCAATATATATAATACATGCATATAAGTATTAATTAATTAACTCATTTAATTAATTTATATTATTAATATTATTAATAATTTTAAATTTCGAAATTAATATTTACATAGTTTCAAACATTTTGAACTTTTCATTACATTTTCAAACATTTTGAAAATTTATGTTATATTATAACCTTTTATAATAAACATGTTGTTATTTTAAATTTAACTTTTAAATTTAAAATCATGTCTTAGTTTTCAAAACTAATTTGAAAATTAGCCCAAGGCCAATTAAAATCGGGCCTTTTCTATTAGGGGCAACCGTTGGGCACACATCACCTTTCAAGCCAGGTAGGTGACCAGGTAGGACATGGTACTTAATTTCCCAATTCCAATCCTAGACATCACCTTTCTAGACACCGTACTGAGTGCACAAGCTTAATTAGTTAGCCCTAACATGACTAATTTAGACTGCATAGGCTATTGGGCTCTAATACCATTGAAGGAACTCGGTTAGCCGGCAACGGAAGAAATAGGTGAATTTAATTTTTTTAAACCATTTTGGATCTTTAATGGGCATATGAAGTCTAAATTCATTTGGAATTTTTCTAAGTTTCTTTTAAATAAAATCAATATTTTATTTAACTTCATAAATAAAGTTTAACTTTAATTTAATGTGTATTTAAGTGAAAGTACATCAAATATACTCTTATATACAAATTTGTGTGCAACGTTTACTTTTCAAATTTATTCAGAGAATGAAATATTTCATTTCATTTCTCTTAACTTATTCAATTAACGAGGGGGCATAAATTTATTTGGAGAAAGAAAATTTTCATTTCCTTTCTCTTAACTTATTCAATTAATGGTGGGGAATAAATTTAGTTTGAGAAGGAAGTTTTTCATTTCCTTCTCTTATTTAAATTAAATAATCGATTAATAAAATAACATTAATGGCTAATCTAAATATGACAAGAATTGTAAATATATTCACAGTAAATATTGTGCAAGTGCAACATACAGGGAGTGTGCATAGTCAGTGGTAATTGATATGTATACATAAAATAAACAAGAACAATTTGAATGGTTATTACATAGGAATTGAAATGAAAATAAATAAGAGATGACAAGGATGATTGATACAGTTTCCCTTTTAGTAAACTTAATTAATGCAACACATTAATGACAATCAATAGGTACCATAATGTAAGAATATGGAAGAAAAACAATGAATTGTATGTGTACATTATTGTCTTAATTAAAAAAGAGAAATGATTTCATACTATGACAATATATGTAAAGAAAAATAAATTTTATATGAACACATACAAGTAGATCGAAATATGTATGTTTGTACCAAAATTGGGCACAACACTCTTCGGAAGTTTTTGAAGAGATAAAGTGAAGAAATTAAATGGAAAAAGAGGATTATCTAACAAAAACTCCAAATTAAAGATTTGAAAGCAATTAAAATGCACAAAGACACAAGAATTTAGAGTGGTTCGGCCTATCGCCTACGTCCACTATGAAGTTGTTTGCTTTATTGATCTTTCTTTGAAGATTACAAATGAATTCAGCGGGTTACAGTAGATAATTATGATTTACAGCAGTGAAATTCACTAGTAGCAGCAGCAAGGGAGTTTAGATCTGGATCCGGTAGAGTCTGGGCGTTGGAGCATTCAATGAGGAAGAAGCCCCTTTTCTGTATGCCCTAGGGCTCTATTTGTAGGTGTAGGAGGCTGGTATTTCGCTCAGATCTCCGGAGACCCTCTCTGGCACGTGACCAGGTCCGCGCGCCCAAGCCCGTGAAGTTTTGGTCCGATCCGTGATCGATACGAACAGATTTCGTATCGATCAAGATTTCATCCAATGGAGTCGAAATTTGGAGTGGACATTCTTTAGCATGTACGCAAGCTTCATCATTTGGACTTGTAGATTAGGAGATATGATCGATACGAATTATGATCTTTGGTTGGCTGTTTCGTTTGACTCCCTTATTTCGATTCGGTCTTGTTCGAGTCTCTGTTCGACTCGGTCTTGTTCGAATCGCTGTTCGACTCGGTCTTGTTCGAATCGATAAAAGTGATGGTCCAATTCGCATTGGCTGAATTAGCCCAGTTCGTATCGATGAGATTCCCTCTGTTCGTATCGATGGCCATGCTTTGTTCGCATCGATTTCCATGCCTTGTTATGTGGATACGAAGTGGACATTGGATGATCGAGTCGAAACGTGGTTCTTTGATGGATGCGAAGCGGAGCGAGTCGAACAGAGGCTCTCTGATGGATACGAAGCGGAGCGAGTCGAAAAGAGGCTCTTTGATGGATGCGAAGCGGAGCGAGTCGAACAGAGGCTCTCTGATGGATACGAAGCGAAGCGAGTCGAAAAGAGGCTCTCCAATGGATTCGAACGCGAGGTTGTTTTCATTCAATTTTTGATCGATCGTAACTTAAGCATACGAACTCGGATTGACTTGAAATTTGGAACGCTGGCTCTCATAGCTTCGCTTGTCGTGTCATATCAATATTAGCTCGATCCGGACTCGGACAAAATTTGTCGGTATCCATAGTGAGCCTATGTACAACTAACTGGTCTCCAGGACGGACCGTCATTGGTTACTAGTCAATTCCTTGGTGCTACGGCCTTGCCAAAAGGCGGGATAACATTTGCCCTCCAAAGTACGTCTTGTGGGAACATGATGTGCTTTGAAATGCCATGATCTTCATTCTGAATAGTTATCGTCTTTTCGATGAAAGCTGTAATCTTCGACTGTTTTTCTTGATAATGTAAACTGTTGACTGTCAACTACTGTACCCTGTATTGTTGTAACTGATTGCTGTACGCTAGTGATTAGCCGTTTGTTGTTGTAATTGTTATCAAACAAGTTTCCAATTCCTGTAAATCTGGAATATTGAATATTAGTCCGTCATATATGCATATATGTTAATCTGATTCTCGCTGACGTTCATGAGTCATTGTTAGTTTATCTTATATTGAATTCTGTATCGATCCTCTCCTGAATCGACGTGAAATTCGTTGTAACAACGCTCGATGGTTGTTTTTGACTGTTCCTTCATATCGATCCTCTCCTAGATCGGTGTAGAAGGTTAAAACATTGCTTTTGCATCGGTATTCATTGCATTGATGGATACGAAATGAGCATTTCGAATCGATGGATATGGGGTTTGACGGATACGAAGCGGTCATTCGTATCGATAGGCATTGGCTTCTGGGAGCTGCGATCTGATGGATTCGAATTGTTCATTCGTATCGATGCTCTGGGAATGGAGTCGAAGAGGATCGATACAAAGAAGGGCTTCGCGTCGATGCAGACTCGAGTCCATGGAGTCGAACAGCTTGTTCGAATCGATCTCGTGGTGGCGCTTTGTAACCGGTCGAATCCATTGGGGGGCGAATCATTTTTTGCCCCTGCTTTCGAGTCCATATAAATAGTGTGGACTTAGTCGTTTTGCACTTTTTACTTTTCACCTTTGTGCTTTGTTTTCGTATCGCTCCAGAGACCAAGAGAGGAAACCGTTTCTCACCTTCGAATCGAATCACATCCTTCAATTCCTTAAACCAGTTATCATAATCAGGTAATTGGACGTCCAACTCACGTCATAGCGATGGAATTCGAAATCGATCGCCAATCACATAATCGATCTCCAGGGATGCTAAGGCCATAATCGGTTCAGAGTGAATTGTTGTGGATGAGTTATCAGTTTTCGCATCGATCAGTTAAGGAAAAAGTTCTCTTCGTATCGGTCTGGGGATGATGGAACTTTGCATCGATCTATAGTTGAGTGAATGTCATGTGGAGGGCTGACACGACTTCTTATCGATGGGGAGTGGCTAGAGTTTGTGTCGATCGATACGTAATCGTCTTCGACGATCGATTCGAAGTCGATTACATGCAATCGATACGAAGTGGGCTAAGTTGGTTTGAAGTTGCCAACGCCGATCGATACAAAATCGAAGCATGTGATCGATGCAAAATGCGTTCCCCTGATCGATACGAAACGTATCGACTTGAAGGTGATCGATACGAAGCATATTGAGTCGAACACGATCGATACGAAATGTATCGATTCGAACCTGATCGATGCGAAAATGGGCCCTCTTGATCGATACGAACAGCTGTGTTCCAGATTGTCACGACTTGCATCTCTGGTGATTGACCTATATCTGAACCCTGATGGATTCGAAATCTTACACCACCAAATACTTGACTCCGACGAGCTTCAGCTTTGCATAACCGGACTTGACTGTAGAACTGTATACTTGACTGCCTTTCGAAGCTCGTCGATGGAACTACAATTTAACAAAATTTTAACACACTTTAACTTGGATCAATTCCTAACATCTG
Organism: Allium fistulosum; assembly: GCA_030737815.1. NCBI lineage: Eukaryota > Viridiplantae > Streptophyta > Magnoliopsida > Asparagales > Amaryllidaceae > Allium > Allium fistulosum. The sequence continues at coordinate 223,886,105 of CM060905.1, forward strand.
GATGGCACGGTAGTGATGGTCAACGATGATGGTCATTCCGACCGAATTTCGAAGTCTCATCGTTTACATGCTTTCTCCAAATCTATAGAACTTCTTAAGTGATATATAGTACTGCACTGCACAACACACTCACACACTTTACACTGGGGGATGCACGAGCGTTATTGTCTGTTTAACAATGATTTTTCATAAGCTAGTTAGTCATGGAACCCTTAAGTTCACAGCAACAGGAACTCTCGAGTTCAATTCCTTCAACCATCGAGATACCGGTTATTGAAGCCGAAGTTATAGACCCAGCTCCGGACGAGCGTCCAGGTGCCCGGTTCATTTGTCGTCCTCAAGATTCTGTGCCGTCTGGTATCTCCAAGGATATGTTAGGACGGATTTGTTTAAGGCACGGCTTATCGCTTGACGACATGTTACCGCCTAGGCCGAATGACAGGCCACATGATCCCCCGGAGGGGTTTACTGCTTTCAACCGTCACACTTGTATAGCGGGGACACTCCCTCCTTTCAATCAATATAAGGGAGATGTTTTCATTTCTTGGAATAGCTCCATCCCAGCTACACCCCAACGGGTACGCTTTGTTGAATAGCACCTTCATTCTGTTTATGGAGAATCTCTTTCGACCACCAAAGCCGATCGAGATTAGATATCTATTTAATGTTAAGAGTCGTGGAGACAGCCCTTCTTTCACTTTCTTGGAAGTGGTCAGGAACTGCCACATTGTAATGTGCTCCTGGGGAAGGCTAAGTTACTTCAAGACTGAATGGTTCTACGTTCGGTGCCCCCCTGGATTTGCTAGGCGGTGGTTGGATAGACGTAAGCGTTGCAGTCTCTCCCTTGAATTATCGAGATAATTATGACCGACCTCAAAACTGACAAATTTCTCTTCTTTTATAGCTGCAATCTCTCGACCTGACGGTGCATACTTCAGAGAGCTAGTTCGGATTCTCCAAGTGGTTCCGGGCGAAGAGAGGCATATCGACTTGGTTCTAACCGACAGAAACTTGAGGACTGTTGGGCTGATTGAACGGAGGCAGAGCATACGGCTGGAGGGGACACTTAGAGTGGTCTCGAAGAAACGGGTGAAGCGCAAGGCGCCCGAAGTCGTAATAGCCGAAGAAGTTGATCTGGAGAGAACGCCCACCGATAATGAGCTCCATGTTGGGCCTTCTTCCGATGTCCAGGATTCAGGAGGAAGGAGAAAAGGCAAGGCTGTTGCTCACAAGCGTTCTAAATTCGAGAGATTAAAATCCATAGTTATGTCCTTGCCCGTCCCAGGGATTAGGATTTCGGAGGCTCCTCCCCCGCAAGTAGAGAATCCTTTTGAAGGGCTTGCTGGTATTCCGATTCCGGATTATGTGTCGTCTCAACACGACGTCGGGATGGAGGAGCTTGATAATGCTCTTGAACTGAGCGGGTTGCTTGCTACGAGTGCGGCCGACATTTCCGGTTGGTCAGGGGGTTGCACATGCATACACTTCACTGCACTACATGATTCATAACTGTAAATCGTCCAACTTAAGAAATCACTAACACTTCCTTCGTTTCTCATTTTCAGGTACTATGTCTGGAAGAGGATCAATGCTCGGGAATCTTCGCTCGGCCCAAAAGTCTTCTACCTATTATGATTCCCACAGGAGGGACTCAGATAGAGACCGCGATCGCGAGTACTCTTTCCAAGATAGGTACGGGCGTGACAAGGACAGAGAATACAGAAATCGGTCTAGATCGTGCTCTCCTCCTCTTAGACTCCCATCTCCACCTCCCGTTCTTGTTCCACATCCACCAGAGCCTCCTCGTCATAGGCCATCTTCTCATACTTCTAGATCTGAGACTCATCTTCAGAGAATCGAGACCACGACCTCTATATTTGCAGAGCAGGTCCCCACCGAGTCCACCGGAGAAGGGGCCATTAAACTGGCTTAGATGAGGAAGGATTTTCCGAATATTTGCTTCGATGGCTATGTCTTCCTACCACACTTAAAAATAATTCCATCTGGAGTGGAAAACATGATGCATGATTACGTTCATGACATCTACACCCAGTATAAAGAGTGGGTAAAGGCTGTAGAGAAGGCTTTTAGGGTGGCCTTTGAGCGAGCAAAAGCGCTTGAGAAAATAGAGACCGAACTCTCTCAAAGGGACCGGATCATTCAAGTGCTCACTGCTGAGGCCGAGTCTTCTCGGAAATCTGAAATTGAGGCCACCAAAAAAGCCGATGAAGCGAACGTGGCAATGGAGAGGTTGAGGCAAACGCATGTTGCCTTGGTGGAGGAGATGGGCCATCGGGATACTACAGTTACCACCGAGCGGGATGTGGCGGTCAAGGAACTTAACGAGCTCAAGGCTAAATTTTCCGACATGGCCATGGAAAGGGATGACGCAAACAACGTAGCCTAGGAGGCGTGCGAACAAACTGTGCTGCTTAGGGGTGAACGGGATGCAGCTGTGGCTAAAGTCCATAAGGTGGAGACTGAGGTCGAGGAGAAAGTGAAGTCGGCCGAGTCCAGGCTAGAGGCTGACATTGAAGACCTTCTCATTGTTTACAATGCTAACGTGCTGAGGCATAGGGGTCTAGCCTGGCTCGATGATTATCCAGCGCATCTCTACAACGCTTGGGGCCGATTGGTTGAGGAAGAGAAGGAGGCGCATCTGGGTGAGTCTGTGGATGAATTTGAACTCGAGAATCGCATTCTGAATGAAGATGAAAGGTAGATTCTTCACGAGTTAATGATTCTACATGAGAAGGAAAGACTTGGCGCCCAGCACTTTGAAATAGGAGAGGGTTCAAGGGTTGACCATCATGAGGCGAGTCTTGAAGTTCCAGCGTCAACCCAGCCCGATCCCTCGTCTGCGGTCGATCCCCAAGCTGTTCCTGCCTACAATCCGGATCAGCCGCAGATGTCTTCGGCCATGGCGCAAGTTACTGAAGCCATTCCGCCGCCGACAAGTCAAACCGAGGAAGGTATTCTGAACATTCCACATATCTGCCTTAGGTTGGAATCTTTATTTGCATTAAATTCTGACAGTTCTCTTATTCTTTGTCCAGTGATCGATGCTGCATATGTCGGGCCTCCTGTTACTCAAGAACCACATCAGACACAGGAGGCTATCATTACCGAAGCGATCACCACAGCCACTACTGCCGCACTTGACGATATGCAAGGAAGCACGATTGTGTTTGATGAGCAATTGATGGAAGAACTCTTTCGCCATCATGGCGATCCTTTAGCTGACTTGCCCTTTGTCATGGGCGGAGGTGCTCCTGCTACAAGTTCTTCAATGCCGACTACTGGGCCTCCAGTGGGGCTCGAGCAATTACTGAAGAGGAGATGTTCGCCCAAATCGATGCTGAAATGGCAGCAGCGGCTCATGGTGGTAGTTCTGGAGGTGGGATGGCAGCACCGAGACCAGCTCCGCTTAGAATGATATCTCCCGGTGGCACCGTTTTCATCACTAGCATGCCCATTCCACCTTCTGTACTTGATTTTGTTCCTCCGACTCCGCCCATAGGAAGCATCCCTATTCACTCGAGCTCGGAGGAGGATGTCGATATTATGCTCCCACTTGGAGACCAGCCACCGAAAGGCAAAGGCTCGAAGAGGAAGGATAGTGGCGGCTCCAGTGGGCCTGCACCGGAAAGGAAGCCGCGGAAGAAGAAAGATTAGACATGCTTCCTTGGTGTAATTCTGACTTTCATTTTGTTGGTCGTGTATAGATGCGGGTTCGACCCCTGCTAGTAGGAATTTTTGGGACAAACTTGTATACGAACTCCTTTTACAAACAATAGAAATGAAACTTCTCTTTTTTGGCTTCTTTTCTGTCATTGTGTATTCGCCTAAGTATTTCAATGTCTGAAGTGTACTTGTGAAGTTTCAGCTTCTGAATCAAGTTTGTTTTTGTTCGCCAAGTTCAGAAACTATAGACATGGCTTGTGATCGGGAAGCGAGTTGAATTTTGACGTCGCATCGCTTCAGTCAATGGTTAATGCTTAAGTCCTGCCCCCTAGTCTCGGGGATGAGTGGTGGAACATCAGTCAGTGATTGATTCTCGCTTATAACATGTTGAGTCTAGTGCCACTGAATGAACGTTTGAGACAAGCGGAGGTTGAGCGGTTTATTCACGCGTGTCCGATTGTCGATGGTCATCTCTGCACTCCAGGGATCCTCATTTGTTTACTGGCGGTTGGTCACACCGATTTGAGTTTAAATCATACGTCCGCGCTCTAGGGACGTGGAATCGACCTTTGTACCCCGACTCGCACTCTGGGAATCTGGGGTTGACGTTCATGCTCCGACTCGCACTTTGGGAGTTTGGAGTTGTTGTTTATACTCCGTTTCGCACTCTGGGAATTCAGAGTTGATGTTTATACTCTGACTTGCACTCTGGGAGTTCGGAGTTGTTGTTTATACTCCGTTTCGCACTCTAGGAATTCAGAGTTGATGTTTATACTCCGACTCGCACTCTGGGAGTTCGGAGTTGTTGTTTATACTCTGTTTCGCAATCTGGGAATTCGGAGTTGATGTTTATACTCCGACTTGCACTCTGGGAGTTCGGAGTTGTTGTTTATACTCCATTTCGCACTCTAGGAATTCAGAGTTGATGTTTATACTCCGACTCGCACTCTGGGTGTTCGGAGTTGTTGTTTATACTCCGTTTCGCACTTTGGGAATTCAGAGTTGATGTTTATACTCCGACTCGCACTCTGGGAGTTCGAAGTTGTTGTTTATACTCCGTTTCGCACTCTGGGAATTCGGAGTTGATGTTTATACCCCCGTTTCGCACTCTAGGAATTCAGAGTTGTATCAGGATCATGGATGGTGGGATCACATCCATCCTGAGTTAACAAGTGAGGTCGTTGGATGGACGGGTCCACCCTCCTCAAACTTGGTTCAGATATGGACGAAGTCGTTAGGTGGACGGATCCACCCTCTTCATAGACGTATTTTTTTATATACTCCAGTTCGCACTCTGGGAACCGGGAGTTAAGTGAGGGATTGTCGTGTATCAATCCGTTTTTGACTTTGATGTGATGGCTTATCCCCGAGCTTGGGTTTCGCTTAGCGAGTGACCGGTTGCATCACAGTCACTCTCTATTTGAATAAATTCCACCGTATGGTTAAACTTAGCTCTCCGTGCATAGTGATGATCATATGAAGCATTTCAAGTAAATCACAGCTCTGGCTCGAAGAGATTGCATTTTATTGCTGAAATAAGAAAGTATGGCAAAGTCAGTTGCCTTATTACAAATTTTAATTTCAAAATGCAGAAACAAATTGCGAAATGGAAAATAAACTAATTGGATAAACATAGCCGGTTATGTGTAGTAGCGGCGAAGACTCTCGCTATTCCAGGCTCTTGGCAAAGTAAGACCGTCAACGGTCGATAATTTGAATGTGCCATCTCCGAGCCTTCGTTCAATAACATACAGTCCTTCAGATGTCGGCTTCATATGCGAAGGAACTAGATAAATTCTTTTTAGGATGAGATCGCCTAGTTCAAAGGTTCGCGGGCGGACCTTGGTGTTATACAATCGGGCGACTCGACTTCGATGCGCGGATGCCCTCAAATCAGCCTCTTCACGCTTCTCATCTAGTAGATCGAGAGATTCAGCAAGTAGTATAGCATTTGTCTTTGAATCATAGTATGTCACACGATGAGAAGGTACTTCTAGTTCAACTGGAATAATGGCTTCTGAACCATTAGAGAGAGATAATGGAGTGTGGCCGGTCGCGGTTTTGTGGGTTGTTCGGTAAGCCCATAAAGCCATAGGAAGTTCATCGACCCACTTACCCCCGACCTTTTCCAGTCATTTTTTCAGAATTGACTTTATAACTTTATTAACCGCTTCGACTTGTCCGTTCGCCTGAGGGTGTGCAACTGTGGAGAATTTCTTTTGTATGTGAAATCGTTTGCAGAAATCTTTAAATTCAGCACTGTCGAATTGGGTTCCGTTGTCCGTAATAATGGTGCGTGGGAGACTGAATCGACAGATAATGTTTCGAACTACAAAGTTGATTACTTTCTTCGTTGTTATGGTAGCAAGAGCTTCGGCTTCAGCCCACTTTGTAAAGTAATCAACTGCGACGAGGGCGTATTTCGCACCACCTTTTGCCAGAGGTAGAGCACCAATGATGTTGATGCCCCACATTGCAAACGGCCATGGGCCGACCATTTGCATTATCTCAGTAGGAGGAGCTCTAGGAATTCGGTCATATTTCTGGCACCTACACATTTCTTTGCATAATCCGACGCATCGCGATTCATGGTCGGCCAGTAATATCCGTATCGAAGTATTTTCTTGGCAAGTGCTTGTCCCCCGGTGTGATCGCCACATTCTCCCTCGTGCACATCATGCAATACTCGTTTAATTTCATCGTGAGCGATACACTGGAGTAGAGGGACTGAGTACCCTCTTGTGTACATGATTCCATTCTGGATGGTAAATTGTGAGGCCTTCCGAAGGAATTGTCTTTTTTCACTCCTACACTCTGGCAGGGTTCCATGCTCAATGTAATTTCTGAGTGGAGTCATCCATGAATCCTTTTCGAGGATGGTTTCGCATACCCAGTCTATTTCAGCACGGTCAATGCTTGGGGAAGATAACGTCTCTACAGGAACGAGTCCCATTTGTTGAGCTTCACCTATGCTGGCTAACTTCGCCAATGAATCGGCCTTTTGGTTGCGTTCTCGAGGTATACAATAAATGGCATAATAATCAAATTGATTCAGTACTTCCTGAACTCGAGCTAAGTAAGTAGTCATCCTTCGATATCTTGCTTGATACTCTCCCCGTACTTGACCCACAACTAATTGTGAATCATAATAAATTTTCACAGCGATAATTTTCAAATCTCTAGCAAGTTTTAAACCAGCTAAGAGGGCTTCATTATTTGTCGCATGAAAATCGAACTTCAAAGCATAACAGATAGAACGAACTTCGGGAGTTTCAAGTACAACACCAGCGCCCGAACACCGGTCGTCTGATGCACCGTCGGTATAAAGCTTCCAGACGTGTTCGGGAGATTCACTGGTTTCGGGCAAGTCCTCTGGAATGGTAAATTCAGCTATGAAATCGGCTAGGACTTGTCCTTGAATGGCTCCTCTTGGAGTGTAAGTAATGTCAAACTGGCTCAGATCAATGTCCCACTTGAGTAACCTACCAGACGTTTCAGGCCGCGAAAGGACTTGTCGTAACGGCTGGTCGATGTAAACAATAATGGGATGTGCCTGGAAATACGGTCGGAGTTTTCTTGATGCAATAACAAGGCAATAAGCCAACTTCTCTAATTTCGGATAATTCCTTTCAGCCCCAGTCAGTCGCTTGCTGACGTAGTATACTGGCTTCTGTATCCTATCTTCTTCTCGAACTAAGGCAGCGCTGATAGCGTTTTCTGATATCGCCAAGTATATGTACAACTTCTCATGATCAATGGGCTTTGATAGGATAAGTGGTGTCGATAGATGCTGAACTAGTGCTTGGAAAGCGCCCTCACACTCCGTGGTCCATTCAAAGTTCCGTTTTCCTTTTCGGATCAGATCGAAGAAGGGAATGCATTTGTCTGTGGACTTTGAAATGAACTTGCTCAGTGCCGCTACTTTCCCATTGAGACTTTGGACTTGATTTATAGTCTTCGAGGTTTCAAGATTTCTGATTGCCCAAATCTTTTCAGGATTAGCTTCGATTCCCCGAGTGTTGACGATAAACCCAAGGAATTTTCCGAATGCAACTCCGAAATGACATTTCAATGGATTGAGCTTCATTTTGTATTCTCGAAGTATGTTAAACATAGTTTCTAGGTCTTTGACATGGTCGGTGGAGAGTCGTGACTTCACAAGCATGTCGTCTACATATACTTCCATTGTTTTCCCGATTTGATTGGCAAACATCCGATTGACCAATCGTTGATAAGTAGCCCCGGCATTCTTGTGTCCGAATGGCATAACCTTGTAACAGTAAAGTCCTAGATTGGTTACGAAGCTGGTATGTTCTTGATCGGGTAAATGCATCGGTATCTGATTGTAGCAAGAATACGTGTCCATGAAGGATAAGAGTTCATGCCCAGCTGTCGAATCTACTAGCTGATCAATTCTGGGAAGCGGGAAACTGTCTTTGGGACATGCTTTATTCAGATCCGAATAATCGACACATGTTCTCCACTTTCCGTTTGGCTTTCGGACGAGCACGAGATTCGACACCCATTTAGGATATAGTGCATCTCGAATGAATCCGTTCGCCTTAATCTTTTCTACTTCTTCTTTAAGGGCGGCAGATCTCTCTGGATCCATACCACGGCTTTTCTGTTTGACCGGGACATGCCGCGGGTCAATATTCAGAGTGTGGCTCACGATGTCTAGCGAGATTCCACACATGTCAGAATGCGCCCAAGCGAATGCGTCAAGATTCGCCCGTAGAAATTCAACCAATTCCTCTTGAGTTTGCTGGCTTAGCTGAGACCCAATCTTTATCATCTTCGAGTCATCATCATTGTCAATTGGGACATCGATTGTCAGTTCGGCCGGGGATGCTTGACTTTCTTTAGATTCTCCTTCGTCTTCAGTTTCTCTTGGGTCAAGATCCTTAAGGAATTGGCTGGGGTGCCCGGGCCTAGGCCCGGGCGTTAATTGTCAATTATCGGGAAAACCGGACGCAGAGAGATTCCTCCACGCCCTTTCCTTTCTCCTTTCGTTGCGCCTCCCGCAACTCAGCAACATAACAGGCTCTGGCAGCAGCCTGATCTCCCTGAATGATTCCCACTCCATGATCAGTAGGAAACTTTAAAGTCAAACACCACGGGGCGATGGCTGCCCTGAATTCAGCGAGGGACGGTCGGCCCAAGAAAGCATTGTAAGGGGAGTCTATGTTCAAAACAATGAACTGTAACATTCGTACTCTCCGACGTTCTCTAACTCCCAACTCTACTGGCAGTTCTACCATTCAAGTGGGTATAGTAGCACTTCCGTTGAAACCATGGATTCGGGATTGACAAGGTTTCAAGTCCATGGCTTCCATTCTCATTTGATCATAGGCTCGCTTAAACAAAATATTCATAGAGCTTCCACTGTCAATTAGGATCCTCTTCATCCAAGTGGGACCTACTTGAGCTGAGATGACCAGTGGGTCGATAGTAGGGGCTTCGACTTTACCAACGTCCCTGTTCCTGAACACGATGTCATCTGTCATCGTCTTCTGTTGCTTGGCCGGAGCCCCTTCGTCAAAACTACTATAACATTCGAAGTCCGCATGCCTAATAGACCTGGCATATGACTCCATTTCCTTCCAGCTTCGGTCTGCTGGATGAGGACCACCACTTATTGCATTAATAAACAACCTCCCGCCAGTTCGAGCGGGTTCCTCTTGCCTTTCTTGATTCGGTGCATGATTCTGATTTGATGGGCCCACGCCACCTGACTGCGGCGCCCGCACATACTGATCCAACTTCCGCTCACGTATCAGTTTCTCAATGAGATCTTGTAAATGACGACACTCATTTGTATTATGGCCATAACTCTCATGGAATCTACAAAACTTCCCTGTTTGGATTTGCCTTTCAGTTGGTGGTTTCGGGGCAGGTTTCTTGTATTGCATGGTATTGCAGGTCTGCAAATACACATTTTCCAACGACGTGTTCAATGGAGTATAGTTATCGTACATGGGAGCTCTACGTCGCGGACCACGATTCTGATTTTGCTTCTTGCCCTGATTTCCATTATCCCTCTGCTGATTCTGTTTATTTTGTACGTTCAACTGAACTTTTCCCGAACTTTCTCCGGACTGTTTAACTACGATGTTACTCTGGATTCCTTCAATGGTGGGCCCTGCATCATCCTACTTCCTAGACTGTTTTGCATCCTCCCTTCTCAAGAATTGGGCTGCCTTGGAATAGAAACGGTCTAATGACGCAGGCGGCTTCCCAGCTAACCAATTTCCGAACTCGGAATCAGCATCAATTCCCTTAGTCAATTCCATCAGGATAGAGTTATCATTGGGATTGCTTATCTCTGCACATGTAGCATGGAATCGCTCCAAGTAACGTCTAAGTGTTTCTCCGGGAGCTTGTGTAACACTAGACAGAGTGTTAACGTCTTTAGGCCTCGCCACGTGCATACGGAATTGTTCAACAAACTTGGTGGCCATCTGGTCAAAGTTAGAGATGGATCGTGGTGGCAAACGAGTAAACCACATGGTGGCAATTCCCCATAGGGAAATAGGGAAACTACGGCACTTTACTGCATCATCAGCTCTTGCAGCATTCATTAGCCATTCATACTTCAGGATGTGTTGGTTGGGATCAGAACTTCCTTCATAGACTGGTAAAGTTGGCATCCTGAAGCGCTGAGGTGGTTCAGCATACAATATTTCATCGGTGAAAGGGGTATGACTCCGGGAGATTCCCCAGTCGTCATTAATGAGACCCTGACTTTCACGGATCATTTGGCGGATCATCGTTGGTATATCCGGCAATCGGATATTAGGAGAATGCCGTGCCAAGGTGTGGTCAGGTTCCACAGCGTGAGTCTGGACTGGACATGGTCGACGGTCCATGCCTCGCCTCCTTGGTTCAACATTATCAGGGACATAAGGCTCAGGAATATGCTCTCGTTGGCTACGATGAGGATCGGCTTGGTTTCTAGCATCAACCCCTTGTTCGGTGGTGGTGGTAGCAATGTTGCCTGTGACATGATAGGGAGCAGCACCTCCTTGGGACGAAGGTCCGGTATGATGACTAGTGGATGGTCCAGTTCTGGGTTGTCCAAGATTCGAAGCAGGTTGGTGCCCTATGGCTTGGGTGTAGCTTACATCCAACCGTGGGCGCGTGGATCAGTGATGACCATCAGACGAGGCTGAACTCTCTGTGGAAGAATAAGAACCTTGGTCTCTTCTGGATCTTCTACGCCTTTGGCGATTTAACTAGTTGGTCAACTCTTTGTTGGTTCGCAGTTGTTCAGTTAGATGTTGTCGACTCTGGGTCAATTCTTGGAGCAACATCTGGAATTCTTGTCTAGTGACCGGGCCTGATGGATCTGAAGGTCCGGCAGCATCTTGGTTTGATGGAGGCAATTACGTGGGATTCTGCCTGTCCCGTCCTCCCTGATCAACAGCTGTAGAGGTAGTTCGTGTACTTACCATGGTGAATTAATGAAATTCCTTTCCTAGTTTTGATGCAGATCTGAATAGAATGGAAGGGCTTCAAAGTTCTAGATCTGGATCTTCTTCTTGGATTTATGCAATCCGATATAGATAAGAGATCCAAAAAGCAAGAGAAAAATTGGGTTTTCTCAATGAAAGCACCAAAGTGTTTGTACTAAAATTAGGGACAACACTCTTTGGAAGTTTTAAAGAGATAAAGTGAAGAAATTAAATGGAAAAAGAGGATTATCTAACAAAAACTCCAAATTAAAGATTTGAAAGCAATTAAAATGCACAAAGACACAAGAATTTAGAGTGGTTCGGCGTATCGCCTACGTCCACTATGAAGTTGTTTGCTTTATTGATCTTTCTTTGAAGATTACAAATGAATTCAGTGGGTTACAGCAGATAATTATGATTTACAGCAGTGAAATTCGCTGGTAGCAGTAGCAAGGGAGTTTAGATCTGGATCCGGTAGAGTCTGGGCGTTGGAGCATTCAAAGAGGAAGAAGCCCCTTTTCTGTATGCCCTGGGGCTCTATTTATAGGTGTAGGAGGCTGGTATTTCGCTCAGATCTTGGGAGACCCTCTTTGGCACGTGACCAGGTCCGCGCGCCCAAGCCCGTGAAGTTTCGATCCGATCCGTGATCGATACGAATAGATTTCGTATTGATCAAGATTTCATCCAATGGAGTCGAAATTTGGCGTGGACATTCTTTAGCATGTACGTAAGCTTCTGTGATAATTTCATATCATTTGGACTTGTAGATTAGGAGATATGATCGATACGAATTATGATCTTCGGTTGGCTGTTTCGTTTGACTCCCTTATTTCGACTCGGTCTTGTTCAAGTCGCTGTTCGACTCGGTCTTGTTCGAATCGCTGTTCGACTCGGTCTTGTTCGAATCGATAAAAGTGATGGTCCAATTCGCATTGGCTGAATTAGCCCAGTTCGTATCGATGAGAGTCCCTCTGTTCGTATCGATGGCCATGCTTTGTTCGCATCGATTTCCATGCCCTGTTATGTGGATACGAAGTGGACATTGGATGATCGAGTCGAAACGTGGCTCTCTGATGGATGCGAAGCGGAGCGAGTCGAACAGAGGCTCTCTGATGGATACGAAGCGGAACGAGTCGAATAGAGGCTCACTGATGGATGCGAAGCGAAGCGAGTCGAACAGAGGCTCTCTGATGGATACGAAGCGGAGCGAGTCGAACAGAGGCTCTCTGATGGATTCGAACGCAAGGTTGTTTTCATTCATTTTGCATCGATCGTAACTTGAGCATACAAACTCGGATTGACTTGAAATTTGGAACTCTGGCTCTCATAGCTTTGCTTGTCGTGTCATATTAATTTTAGCTCGATCCGGACTCGGACAAAATTTGTCGATATCCATAGTGAGCCTGTATACAACCGGTCTCTAGGACGGACCGTCATTGGTTACTAGTCAATTCCTTGGTGCCACAGCCTTGCCAAAAGGCGGGATAACAATGTATATATGGAATTCAATCAAAGCTTTCTAATAATATAAATTAGATAGTTATTACAGTCAATTTCAAAACTTTGATTTGTTGTTAAAATTCCTTTTATTCATATGTAAATACCTAATGCAATAAAAAGTGCAAGTAATATATGTAAACATACATACATACATGTATTAAAATTCAAAACTAAATTACACTTTGTTATGAAAGATTAAAACATAGATCTACAATTGAAACATTATATTGATTCTATATAAAAAAAAAATTTAACTTTAAATATAATTCAATCAATCAACATGAAATTGTAAATTTCCAGATCTAAAGAAATGGAATTTAAATTAAATGTTAAAACATAGAACTAAAATAAAACATTGTATTTTAATAGATTTAGTTTCAGTTTAACAACGTAAAGAAAAGCAGCTAATCAATTCGAACATGTAAACATTCGGATCTGAAGGATTACAATTTAATTAGAATGTTTAAAAACGTAGGTCTACACTTAAATGTTGTTTTAAAACATGAACAAATTTAATTTTGATCTATCTAATGAAAACTCAATCATATCATTCAACAAATAATTCAATCTTCATAAACAATTTTTTTAATTAAGCAAGACAGTAATACATCATACAAATTATGAAAGTCAAATTAAATTTCCATCAAACATTGAAAAATCTCTATTTATATATAGAAAAGGACATACCTTGCTACCTAATCCTTAAAACACACCTTGTTGTTGTTGCCTTTGATTTGCACCTTGAATGAATAATGCTTCTAGATCCGATTAAATCACCTTAGGATGTTGCCTAGAAATCACACCTTGAATGATGATATCTCCTTAGATCTTCAAGATCCACATCCTATCCTTTTAAGAGATGGATGAACCACTTTTGTTTTATTTTATTTGATCATTTTATTTGGAGTTGAAAGATTTTAGAAATTCGTTTTTTTTCCATGAAAAGTTAGGAGGAGAGAAATAGAAAGAATGAATGAGAAGGAAAATGAATTGTACGTATAGAATGAATTAGACAATATGTTTTGTTTCAAAGAATGAAACTTTTCTCATTCTTTGATTAAAACTTCCCTAATTAATTCACTTAATTGTTTCTCTCTCTCTCTAATCCTTTCAATACACGTATGTCATCAAATGACAAAAAATTTCCACAAACCATGTCATCAAATGACATAAAATTCCAATAAATCATGTCATTAAATGACATAAAATTTTCATAAATCATTTCGTGCAATTATCTTTAAATTACATCGATATTGTATATCAATGCGTGCAAATATAACTTTTATAAATGCATTAAATTAATTACAAAAAATTTCCAAACATCAAATAAATAATAATTAATATTTCTTAAATATCAATTAATTTAATCAATTTACAACATTTTATAAATTAATTAAATCATGTGGTTTTTTAGAGAATTCATCATTACCGTTGTGCAACTCATAGGTGTAAATTCAGTCACTGATTAATATCGAACTATTCAAATATTAACGTTCACACATCACTTAGTAGGTGGTGTGACATTTTGGCCAAATTTATCACTTACACATCCTTTGGTAAAATCCAATTTTACTTATTATAAACGGTACCTAATAGTGACAATTATTTACACCGATTCTCTTCGTCAAAACTATATCACTTTGGATTTATAGAATTTGGTAATGGTCAAAATTCCAATATTATCCACATTCAACTTTATAGTCCAAACACAAAGTCTTTGGTTCAATAATAACAATTATTATTAACCAAAATGCTCTGACCAGAGACTTTGACTTTGAGTTGACTTCAGTTGACCGTGATACTAACCTCATATAACCGAGGAGACGAATCCTCTCTTGAATAGTGTTTCACTTCCAAAGCTTCCACTCAACCCAACTATAGTCGTTCGATGGACGCCATGCCATGATTTAACTATAATCAAAGTGGAGCTTCCACATTGAAGATCAATGGTATTCTCAAGTCGAGAGAACTGTGTAAATTAGTCACATCAATATTCTCTGCTTGACCTTAGTTATATTAACCAACAGAAAACTATCGAGTGAGTCATTCCATAGTTATCTAATAATTATCAGTACGCAGCCTCTTGGCTCCCCCAACAGTCATGAGTAATACACTGCCCAACATTTGGAGAGCGTTACGTACTCTAGTCTCAACGGATACATCGATATCCAGTCTCGATACGGATACATCGATATCCAGTCTCGATACCTCTTGACTAGGAGCATTTAAAATGGTATATTTGTTTCATTGTGATAAATTACTCACGGTTACAACACTTTGTAACTATTATCACAAAACATACCATTTATGGGTTTTTTTATTAAATATATTTTAATTAATTTGATTAATTAATATAACCACATTATATCAAATATATAATAAAAAAGAAAATACCTTTATTTCGAATAAGATTGGTCAACGAGTCTAATATATGTAACAGATTGCATAATTGCCCTTAGGGCATACCCCTAACTCTATCATAAAATATGATCTAACACCTCAGATGCTATTTGTGATAAGTTAACCGTTAATTGATTTGATCATGTATGAAGGGCCAAATTATCGTTTGGGATCCAATGTGTAATTGAATTGTTAAAGAGTGGATTCATTGCGTCATAGACTCATTTATAGATCAGCCTCCTTAAATTCATAGGACTTAAGGGCGCTTTGTCCCTATACCCACATAAGATGAAGGCCGAAGCGACATTCATGTTTGTATAGATGACCTTAAGGCTCCAACATTTAAATGGATTCTATGACACAATATATGTTCATAGAGAGTTAAGGAGATAAGCATAAGTCTTGTGCAATGGTTATTAGGCATGCTAATTGATGTATAGATCATTCTTATTCTCTAAGTCGGTATTCATATATATATATATATATATATGAATATGTTCGTCCATTCCCACAACATTCGAAGAAGCATAAGTGACGAGATCATTAACGACTAAGCTCATATCCTTGATTTTATTAAGTGCAAAATGGTTACAAATTGGTTGATCTACCCCCAAATCGATTTAGGGTTACAAGAGTATGAGATTAGAAAAGAAGAATGAAATGGAAAAAATCTCCCAAAACGTGACCCCTTGGGTCCCATTTTTAGATACGGGTACAGGTCCTTCCACGTCCATCCTTCCGTCATCGTCGGAAGAAATGCTTTCATTGCCTTTCACCATTTTTCTAGCTTTGCTTCCATCACTATCGGCAGAAATCCTTTCATTCCATTGATGTTGGTGCTAAAACGTCTATATTCTTCCGGTATAATGCTTCCGCCACACTTAAATGGATGCTTTCATCACTGTCGAAAGTAATGTCCTTAAGGATATTGGCTAAGCATTCCTTTAATGCCGCTTTTATATGCGAACTGTGGGCTTTTGACACCATCGGAAGGAACTCTTTAGAAAAGTGGAAGGGAACTGATGCAGCACTATGCTGCTGAAGGCACATTAAATCCCTTTGTTGTTGTTGAGCCATAACAGCGC
Organism: Allium fistulosum; assembly: GCA_030737815.1. Lineage (NCBI taxonomy): Eukaryota > Viridiplantae > Streptophyta > Magnoliopsida > Asparagales > Amaryllidaceae > Allium > Allium fistulosum. The sequence continues at coordinate 223,902,228 of CM060905.1, forward strand.
CACAGGTGGAGTATTTTTTGAAAAATTGCAAAGGGCTTGTAAGGAGTGTGATGGAAGGACGATACTTGCTTGTGGAAGGATGACTGTTTCGAAGGTTTAATGATTGCAGTAGTGAAGACTTTGGCAACATTCGTGGAAGGGAATCTTTCAACACTTGCGGAAGGGACAGCTTCGGTTGAAGAATTGACTCTTGTGGAAGCATCTCCTTTGACCTTGACTGAAGCATCTCCTTCGATCCTTGCGGAAGCTCCTCTTTAACTCTAACAAAAGTATCTCCTTCGACGCATGCAGAAGGAACCAACTCTCGTATTGTAGCTTCTTCTTTCATACTTTTACTCTTTAGAGGATTTTGTGGATAACAGTTATAGTAACGTACTTGTATTTTCTATACATATAAGTATATATCCTATTCTATTTCTCCCATCTCTCTTAGACCGTTCTTCCATATCTTAATAAGATTTGAATGCATATTTAAGGAAGTAAGATATGGGGGCATGAAACAGAAGAGTAAATCTCAAAGGAGGAAGCACCACAACCATGGAAACGTCAAGCCCTATACTAGGAGGACTTTGGGTTGACAAACAGCTACTAATGTGGGTATTGGAACACTATAGATATATATGGGACCTATGTATCAGTTCTTCGTCAATATGATGCAGGTAGGAGTTGCAACAGGATTAGTTGGTGTAAATGCTGGAGGAGAAAATCCTGAATTTCCAGTTGTCAACAATTATGTTATTTTGAGTAGAGACTATGCAAGACTTGGAGGGAATCCATTCACTGGAACTGTGGATGCTATCGAAGTGGATAATTAGCTGCTATATTATGAAATGATTTTTGCTAATTTAGGTTTGAATGATGAGCAAAAGAGGGGATTGGCATCCAGGAAATTATAAGGAGCTGCATTGTACTTGTGGAACAGTGTAACTGTAGGGGTGCCAGAGGAGAACTTAACTTGGGCAGAGTTTAGGAGGAGGTTCGAGGAGGGGTTTATGTTTGAAATTGCAAAATCAACTTTGCTAAGGAAGTTTGCTGAGTTAGTTTAAGGAAACATGACTATATTGGAGTATGCAACAAGATTTGAGGAGTTATCCAGATATGGATATGCTACAGTGGATACTGTGATTAAGCGAAATGAAAAGTTTATTGGTGGATTAAGACCAGAGCTTGCTAGGGTAACCTTGTCGCATCTTTGGGATCCAAGTGATGTGGTGGTGGAGATGGCTTTGAGGGATAAAGAGATGCTTGCTTTTTTTAGCGGTAAAAAAGCAATGGAGACACAGAGTGAGCAGAGTCAGAAGAGAGTTCTTTCAGAAAAAGGGAGCTCAGAAGGGTGGGCCTGCCAAGGAAGGAAAAGCTAATGTTATTTGCTACAAGTGCGACAAGAAAGGGCATTTTGCGAACGAATGTCGTTCAGGGGGTGGAAAAACAATTGTTGGGAGGAAGAACAATTAGTGCTTCAACTATGACCAAATTCGACATTATAAGAATTAGTGCAAGGAACCAACCAAGGGTGAGGAAGGGAATGTGTTTGCATTGGAAACGTCTACCTCGAGACCTGTAGTAGAGGAGAAAGGAAAAGCTTTGATGGGAGGTATGCTTTTGATTCATGGTATGCCTATTAGATTACTGTTCGATATTGGTGTATTACATTCTCTTATTTCCCATTGCTTAGTAGATAAGATAAGTTTAGAACCATCATACCTAGTTACTTCCTTAAGGTTTGCAAATTCAATAGGACGGTATGCAACTTTAGGGATGAGATGTGACTGGTTAGAGTTTTAATTATTTGGTCATATATTTGCCTGTAGTTTGCATGCGTTTGATTTTATAGGCTTTGGGACTATTTTGGGAATGGATTGGTTAAGTAAATACGATGCTAGTATATTTTGCCAAGATAGGAAAATATCGCTAAGACACCCTAATAATAGTGATCGGATTATATACTCTGTAGAGAACTTGAATTTTGATGTTTGTGCTTTGTTGAGTGTGATAGAAGAGGAAGATGAGTTGGATTGAGTCTTTTTCATTAGAGAGTTTGTAGACGTCTTTGACATAGTGATGAGACTACTACCGAAACGAGCTATTGAGTTTCGAATAGATCTTGTACTTGGAGCAGAACCCATAAGTAGACTGCCTAGTTGTATGACACCTACCGAGATGGAGTTAAAAGGTGCAGCTGGTGGACTTAGAAGGAAAAATTATTATTAGACCAAGTTGTTTGCCAGGGTGATTGGCCACAGTATTCATGAAGAAATCAGACGGGTCGTTAAGATTGTCCATCGATTGTCGTAAGTTGAATGAAAAGACGATAAAGAACTGATATCCCCTATTGAGAATTGATGACTTATTTGACCAGTTGAGTGGAGCCAAAATGTTTTCCCAATTGGATTTAGCGACAGGTTCCATCAATTGAAGGTGGCGGAAGACGGTATTCCTTTGATAACATTCCAAAATGATATGGTTCATACGAGTAGTTAGTAATGCCATTTGGACTGACTAATGCGCTTGCTTTTTTCGTGGATTTGATGAACTGGATCTTTTGAGAGCATTTAGTATTTTGAAAGATTCATGTTAGTTTATATAGACATAATCTAGGTATATTCTAGGAATGAGCAAGGTCATGTGACTCACCTTAGAATAGTTCTGGAGACGTTGAGACAACATCAACTAAAAGCAAAATTTTCGATGTGTCATTTTTGGAAAGAAGAAGTAAACTTCCTTGGTTATGTAGTCACAGAAAAAGGGTTGTTTGTGGATCCAACTAAGATAGAAGTTGTCAATAGTTGGAATTGACCCAAGATGGTGACCGAGATAAAGAGTTGTTTTCTTGGGTTAGCTGTCTACTATCGGAGATTTATCGAGGATTTCTCCCATGTAGTAGTACTAATGACTAAGTGGACAAGGAATGACATGAAGTATGTTTGGATCGATAAATGTGAGGAGGCATTCCAGAAGCTGAAACATTTATTAACAAATGCATCCATGTTAGTTGTCCCGGATGGAAATCAAGATTTGGTGGTGTACACCGATGCGTGAGGAACATGATTAGGAGTTGTGTTAACGCAAAGGGGTAAAGTGATTGCTACGCTTCTCAATAGCTCAGACCGCATAAAGTTAGATATCCGACTCATGACTTAGAGTTGGTTGCTGTAATTTTTGCACTAAAAGTGTGGGGACATTATCTTTTGGGAGAACGATTTGAGTTGTATATGGATCACAAGTTTTTAAAATATTTATTCTCTAAGAAGGAGTTAAACATGAGACAGTAGAGGTGGCTAGAGTTTATAATTGCTTATGATTTTGAAATTGAGTACACACTAGGAAAAGGACATAAAGTTGTAGATGTGCTTAGTAGGAAACATCATAATGCAGTATTAGTAATGATATCGAAATGGAAAGCTCTATAAGTGTTGACTACTTGCATTGTGCAGTTTAGATCGACTGCTAGTTCCTATCAGAGAACCGTAATGTAATTTTTCTTGGAGTTTGACCAGTATTGATTGAAAGGATTGCTTCTGAGCAAAGAAATGATCCATTGTTAGCCGAACGAATTAGAAAACTGAAAGGTGGAAATGAGATTGATGATTTGAAGGATTTTTATCTTGATTATAACGAATGGTTAAGGAAGAAAGGACGGATATGTGTTCCAGATGTTGGTAACCTAAGGAAATAAGTTCTTAGGGATTGTAATGGATCAAAGTTTACCATTCATCTTGGAGGGACTAAGATGTACCAGAATGTGAAATGGAGTTTCTTCTGGAAAGGTATAAAAAGGGATGTAAGCTTATGGGAAAAGCAATGCTTGAATTGTCAGCAAGTGAAAGCCAAGCATTAAAAGCCTAATGGATTGCATCAGCCTTTGGAGATACGAGTATGGAAATAGGATTCTATATCTATGGATATTATCGACATATTGCTAAGGTTGAGTAGGGAAATGAAAGTATTTGGGTTATAGTAGATATATTGACGAAAATTGCACATTTCATTCTTGTTAAGTCGACAAGGACGACACCTGTTTTGGCTAAGTTATTTATGAGGAATATTCTTAGACTGCATTGAATTCCTAGTAATATAGTCAGTGATAGAGATTCATTATTCACTAGCGAATTCTGGAAGAGTCTATAAGGGGTTTTGGGTACCAAGCTCAAGATGAGTACCGCTTACCATCCACAGACGGATAGGCAAATGGAAAGAGTTAACAAAGTTTTGCAAGATTTGTTAAGAGCTTGTGTGTTAAATTTTGGTGGTTCATGGAAAGACCATCTACACCTAGTCATTTTCCTATAACAATAGTTATCAGACCAGTACGGGGATGGCACCTTTTGAAGTTTTGTATGGAAGGTTGTGCAAATCACTCGTATGTTGGTTAAAGACCGAAGATGGATTAATTCTTGGTCCAGATTTAAGGAGAGATGCCACAGAAAAGATTGAGTTGATTTGAGCTAGAATGAAGGAAGCTTAGTCTAGGCAGAAAATTTATGCAGATAAGAGATGGAAAGACTTAGAGTTCTTAGTTGGAGATCGGGTTTTCGTCAAAGTATCACCAATGAAGGGGGTAGTAAAATTTGGAAAGTCAAGGAAATTGGCACCTAGGTTTGTTGGACCATTTTGTATTATAGAAAGTATCGAGAAACTCACTTACATGATAGAATTACCGAGCAGTTTGACAGGAGTCCACAATGTCTTTCATATTTCTCATCCTGAAAAGTGTGTTCGATACCCAGAAATTACTATCACTCCTAATGCATGGAAGACTTAGTAATGGAACCAGACATGACTATAGTTTGACATCCAGTTTGTATTGTAGCGAAGGATGAGAAGAAGCTCAATAATAAGACAATCAGATTAGTAAAAGTCAAGTGGAGTGATGACGAGAGAGACTGTACTTGAAAGACAGAGGACAAGATTAGAGACACTTATCCTGATTTTTTTGGACGGTATGTTTTATGTTTATAGTTATGATTGTTGTTATATGCCCTATCAAAATTTCAAGGACGAAATTATTTAAGGAGGGGAGTTTGTAACACCCCTAATTTTGAATAACATTATTTAGGGTATTTAATTAAATAAATTAAATAAAATAATGTGAAAGGATAAGGAGGTTGAAATTTGATAAGTAATATGGGTTGAGCCTTAATTTAAAAACTAATAATGTCGATTATAACATTAAATAGAATGAGGATGTATGGGAAGGGAAAAATAGGAATAAGCTTTATTTTCTAAACGCAAACCCTTATTCTCTCATTAACTTCATTTCATTTCCACTCCACTTAAACTAAAGAAAGCTTAGGCTGGCCATTGCTAGGGGAAACCAAGAAATGAAAGCTAAAGAAACTAATTCTAAAGCTTTGGGGAATCAAATTAACATTCAAATCTCAAGTTCTTGTAACCAATCAAGGTGAATAATGATAATCATCTCATCTTTGTTTGCTTATTCTCGGTTTTATCCTTAAACCTAAGTTGTATGATTGATATTATGTCATGTTTGAATATTTGGATGAGTATGTGTTTATTAATGAATTATTGGAATTAATTTCATGAAATTAGTAGTAGGTTTAAGTGAGAAAACCCATCATATGACACCTGAAATGACTTGAAATTCTGATATGAGGTTAGAAACAATTCTAGAAGTATGTTTTTAATTTCATAATTTTCTAATTAAGTATGAATATTTTATGATTTTCTTAAGTAAAGAAAAGGGTTTATTATGGGTTTTAATTATAAAAAATAATTAAATGTTATTTTTGGTCTCGAAATTTTTATATGTCAAAGAAAATGTAAAATCTGTTTTACTGTGGTTTTTGAGGATCTTCTCCTGTTTTTATGATTTATTATGAATTTATTAGGCTAGAGAAGCTTAATAATTATATTAAAATATTAATATAAATTAATGGGTTTGTAAATGTTTTGGGAATAATAAATCAACTCTGTAATAGTTTTCTGAAAAAGATTTTGATAGATAATATAGTTATCCAATGAGATTTTGACAAATAAAAGGAGTTGGTGAAAAGAATTTACTTTTAATAGAAAATTAGCAGTTTTAATGATAATTACATTGTGCCACGCCGAAGTTAATGTTGTCGCCTTCCATCTCGCTACATCAATGGTCTCCAACGTCAATCATGGATGATGCATAGGATATCAACTCCGGTTGGTATGAAATGGATTGGCCTTGGTTGAAGTAAGAGGCGTAGCATCCAAGTCGACATCAGGAACTTCAACATTGCATTGCCGCATGTCATTATTGACGATGCCGACTCTATAAGACAAGGATGCCGCATATTTTCACATTGTCCAAAATCATGCCGCGTTTTATGAAGTTCGGCCCTATTGATGCCAGGTTTTCACTGAGGCATTGTTGCTGCCAGTCTTCTATATCGGTTATACTGGGACTATATTCCCATATTTTCGATGTTAACCCCTTAAGGAATTGACGTTGTTATCTGGACTTTTAACCCGGCCATACCGAACTAATTGCACGAGTTAGATTCGACTGCTATCAAGGCCGATGATTCCAAAGTGATTATTGTGGGGCCCAAAAGTCAAGTACATATGATAACATGAAGCCAAGGTTGAACAGAATTGATAGATATGCAAGGCAGAATGTTCGAAGTATGAAATATGGTTCAACACATAGGAGGGATCGACATAAATTGACTTCCAACATAGGGATCGGTATGTTTCAGGAAATAAGTGCATTTCAATAGAAAACAGTTGATATTTCAAGATCCACAAGTCCAACGTATATGAAATTTTATGAGCGAGATATGAGGACCCAGGGAGCCTACCCTAGGGATCGCACCTCAAGAAGGTGAAGTTAGAGGGATCGACATTCTTCCCTTGGCAGAGATCGGCAAGAATCAGCAATCAACCCATATTGAAGCCAAGATTAAGTAATAACTCGAGTTCTACCGATCCAATTGGCATGAAATTTGGAGGCTAAGCATATTTTAGCATGAGGGAGCTACCATTGGGATCGCACCCTAAAATTCCACCAAAGTAGGGATCAATACCGATCCCTCTTCTTTGAGAATTGGACCATGCGATCCCTCTTATGGGTCCGTATTGTTCTGAAGGTCCTGCCGAATTTTCAAGGAGATATTTGGTCATCTACGTCTATAAATACAGGCTTGGTTATTCATTTTGGGTACTTTTACGCTGCTAGTTGCTCTATATTCTTTTGTAACTAAGGATTTTCATCTGATCCCTATTGTACCTCAGTTATGTGATTAATAAAGCAATCTATTCAAAGTGGACGTAGACAAGCAATGCCAAACCACTATAAATCGTTGTGTGCGTGTTATTCTCTCAATTTACTGCTATTTCTTTGTTATTATCCTCTATTTTACTTTTATATTCTTCATTTATTTCTCTCTAAAACTTCTATTGGGTGTTTATGCCAATTTTTGTTGCAAACATTTTGGTGCTTTAACTGAGAACCTTGATTCTCAACTGATTAAGATCCTTTTGTTGCTACTGGATCGCATAAATCCCTAAAGGAGATCCACGGTTATTTTCAAGAAGTTTGCTCGTTCTATTTAGATTTGAGAAAATCTATGCAAAGCTATCAACAATGTTGAGGAACACTAGATCTACTTCTCATAACGCAGAAGGAAACGAGAATGCTAGCATCCAGCAAGGAGGCCCGGGCAGTCAACCAATGGATGTGAATGCTAATCCAGTTGAAGTATAAAATCCTGTTGATTCCATTACAAGAGCTAAATTCCAGAATCTGATGAGAGAGCTAGTGGACAACCGTCGATAACTAAATCAGCAGATTCAAGCCAATATCAACCTAATGAACCAACTCAGTCAGCAACAGGGAGGGAAAGCTAGGAGGGACCCTACCCCTTACTCAGCATTGGAAAGTTCTAGTTCATCAGACAAGTATCACAAGCACAGGGATCACAGAATAGATGGATATTGTGTAGAAACTTCGGGGTGTCAACAGGCAGACCATCCTGGTCTGCCAGGACCGATCGGTGCCGATCACTCCATAGGGATCGGTACCGATCCCTCCTTCAGAGGAGGAAACTTACCCATTCATGTTGGGATTCAAGCTGGAGCTGCTACGATTGATTTGGATGATGGAGTTCAGTTGAATGTTGACAGTTGCATCCCTGGAATGATGATGAAGTGAATTTACAAGAAATACATTAGGAAGATGTTGAATCAAGAAGGCGTGGAATGGCCCGTGGACATCGACCGGACCATTCACATTAGGTGGAACATGACCATCGCTTGGCACCAATCATCCAAATACCGGACTGGGGAATCTCGAGAAGCCATACCCCATTAACTGACAATCTCCTACATGCAGAGTATCCAAGGAGGTTCAACATGTCGTCGATGCTTGCCTACGAATGAAAAACCGGCCCTAGGCAGCACATCATGAGATATGAATGGCTGATGAATTCTGCACGAGCAGATGATGCAACCAAGTGTAGATGTTTTCCTATAACCCTCTCTGGAATAACAACAATGTGTTTTGCGAGGTTACCCCTACGGTCAATCTCTAAATTTGATGATTTAACAACATTTCTGGAGCAGTTCCGTATGCATGCAACTCGCCTCAAGATGTAATGTCCCTATCCAGCGTCATCCAAGCTCCAGGAGAATCGTTGAAAGAATACTTGGAGAGATTCCGTACAGCTGTAAAAGAAATCAGTAATCCGAATGACCATGCAATATTGATGGCCATGACATGAGGGATTGATCTAGAGTCTGATTTTGGCGATTGGTTAGCTGGCAAGCCGCCCACAACGTTGGAGCGCTTTTATGCAAAGGCCGCTCAGTATTTGAGGAAGGAAGAAGCCAGATGCTCTAGGAAGAAGAATGTTGCAGGATCAAGTGGAGAGGGAGTACATAGTAGTATTGCAGTAAAGCAGTCTGATGATAGCTCTGGAGAAGTTCAAGTGAATGTCCAGAAAAAACCAAATCAACAAAAGAAAGACGGAGATAGGAGCCAAGAATGAAAGAGGGATTCTAGAAGAGTGAAGCCTAGGATTCCAATGTACGTTACTACATGCTACTGAATACATCACTAGAGAATATATATTTGTCTACCTGCAACACCATGCAGTACATGAAGCCGTCACCGAAAGAATCAACGCAGAAGCAGAAACAGACCGGAAAGTATTGTCGATTTCATGAATGTAATAGTCATAACCCAAATGAATGCAGGCATCTCCAAGATATTATCGAAAATCTGATTCAAAAATGAAAGTTACAATAGTTTGTAAAGACCTTGTAGGATGGTGGGTAGGGGACATCCAACCCTAACCGAGGACAAGCATCGCCTAGAGCTAAGGAGCCTGCTCGGGCTGGTGGAAGATTGGTAATCAATACAATAGTCGAAGGACCACATCTGGCTGATAAGAGTTGGCATGAGATGGAGCGCTACGCTAGCGCGATTAAGCATGTGAATTTTGAATGTTGTTTGAGTACGGAAGATGGAGCTTCGACAAAACAGCAACGTACAATAGTAGATGATATTGTGAAACAGAGATGCAGACAAGGTGGAGGCTCCGGCAATCGACCCAATGGTCATTTTAGCCATGATTGGCCCTGCTTTGGTGAGAAGGATATTGGTTAATTGTGGAAGTTCTGTAAATATAATTTTCAAAAAAGCTTATGATCGGATGAGGATGGAAAACAAGGACTTGAGACCATCTAAAGCCTGCATTCATGGCTTTAACGGTGCTGCAATCGAAGCTGTTGGTTATGTTGAATTGCCCGTAGAATTGGGAGAAGGTGACCATAGGAAAGTGCGGATCCTACCTATTGTTATTTTGGATGTTGATTCTCCGTACAACGGCTTTTTGGGCCAACTGGCCCCAGTTGAGTTCCGAGTAGCTCTTGCCCCATGGTGTTTGACTTTGAAGTTCCCAACTGATAATGGTGTTGGAGTTGTTTTTGGTGATCAGGCGACTGGACGTGCCTGTTATGTAGCTGAATTGAGGGATGCTCAATGAAAGGAAAAAAGGTAAAGGTGTGGATAAGTCTATCCGCATCCAAGCCACTGAAGATTGACAACCAGTGCCTGAGCCTTGGCTCGGGCACCACAGTCGGTTTTATAGGGACATAGATCTGAGTGATGACGAGGAGGAGCCCAAAGAGACCAAGGCTGCACCGGCTAAACTAACGATTGACATCACAATCAGCCACGATGACCTATCATGGGCCCTAAAGATTGGATCATAGATCAACCCCCCAATGATGAAAGAGCTTGCTGGATTTCTCCGAGCGAATCTCGACTGTTCACTTGGACTCACACTGACATGTGCGGGATCTCACCTGCCATCGCGAGCCATGCATTGAATATCGACCCGAGGCATGTCCCGGTGAAACAAAAAAGGCATGGCATGGATTCAGAGAGATCTCCCGCTCTTAAAGAGGAGCTGGATAGGCTCAAAGATGCTCTCTACTCGATGTGGGTATCAAATCCTGTACTTGTGAGAAAGGCAAATGGGAAACGACAGACATGCGTTGATTACTCGAACTTGAACAAGGCATGCCCAAAAGACAGCTTCCCTTTCCAAGGATCGACCAACTGGTAGACTCAACCGTAGGACACGAATTTCTATCTTTTATGAATGCATACTCAGGGTATAAACAGATTCTGATGCATATTCCCGATTAAGAGCACACCAGTTTCATTACCGATGTTGGATTATATTGCTATGTGGTAATGCCACTTGGACTAAAAAATGTAAGAGCAAGTCAATAGAATGTTTAAAAATCAGATTGGAAGAATAATGGAGGTATATGTGGATGATATGTTGGTGAAGTCACGACGGTCTAGCAACCACATTAGAGACCTGGCAGAAATGTTCGATATTCTCCGATACTACAAAATGAAAATTAACCCTTTGAACTGTTCTTTTGGCGTAACATCAAGAAGTTCTTGGGTTTCATCGTTAATGCCTGTGGAATCAAAGCCAATCTCGAGAACATCTAAGCTTTTCGCAATATCTAAGTGCCAAAGACTATCAAACAAGTGCAGAGACTGAATGGGAAGGTTGTCGCCTTAAGCTGATTTATTTCCAGAGCTAAGGATAAATGCATTCCTTACTTTGACTTGATTAGAAGAGGAAAAAGGAATTTTGAATGGAAATAGGATTGTAAAGATGCCTTCCAAGCTTTGGTGAATCACTTAGAGAGACCTCCCATCTTGTCAAAGTCGGTAGATCTTGAAGATTTGTATATCTACTTGGTCGTGTCGGTGCATGCTATAAGTGATGCTCAACTTCGCGAAGAGAATAGGATTCGGAGACCAGTCTATTATGTTAGCAAGCGATTAACAGGAGCCGAAAAGAACTATTCGAAGATAGAGAAACTGGCATACTGCTTGTTGATTGCATCGAGAAAGCTCCGCCCTTACTTTTAGGCACATCCTATCAACGTTTACACCGACCGGCCAATACGACAGGTCCTACAGCAACCTGAGACGTCTGGAAGGTTACTCAAGTGGAATATCAAACTTAGCCAATTCGACATCACTTATCTTCCGCGAAGGGCTATCCAGGGTCAGGCACTGGTGGATGTTATAGCAGAATTTACTACGCATGATAATTTCCCAGAGAACGGTGAAACCCCTACCATACGGTGGAGGTTATATATAGATGGTGCATCTAATGATCGTTGTTCTGGAGCTAGGATTGTGCCTGTAGCTTCCAAAGATTAGTCAATTTGCTATGCTTTAAAGCTTGATTTCCCTTCAATAAACAATGAAGCTGAGTATGAGGTTCTGATTGCTGGACTTTAACTCGCCAAAGAACTGGGAATAAAGTTGCTTTAAATCTTTTGTGACTCACAATTGGTAATATACCAAGTCAGGGGAGATTACCAACCTAAAGGACAATGACTTGCTCCGTGCCTTACCAAAGTTCAAGAATTGTTAACTGACTTTAAGTACTATGATATTACGCACATTCCTCGGGATCAAATCAAAGAGGCTGATTCATTAGCAAAGTTGGTTAGCGCCGGGGATGTGCAACATATGGGCTTGGTCCAATCGAAGTATTGAACGCTCAGAGCATATGCCCAATGGAGGTCGTCCAGGTATTGGAGACGTAGCCTGAAAAGGAGTCGTGGGTGACTCCAATTAAAGACTATTTGCTACAAGGAATCCTTCCCGAACGAAGGAATGAAAAACGACAAGTCCTCATAAAGCTTCACGATATATCATACAGGAAGGAGTTATGTACAAAAAGGGTTTTTCCGTTCCCCTTCTATGGTGTATCGCTCGTGATGAAATAAAACGAGTCCTAAAGGAAGTTCATGAAGGAGAATGTGGCGATCACATTGGGACCAAACTCTAGCAAGGAAAATATTTCATTACGTGTATTATTGGCTGACCGTCAATCAAGATGCTGCTGATTATGTAAGGTGATGCGACAAGTGCCACATATATGAAAAAGTTCCAAGAGCTCTACCGATAGAAATTACATAAATGGTCAGTCCATGGTCGTTTGTCATATGGGGGATAGATATTATCGGTTCCTTACCGATCTCTAAAAGTGGTGCAAAGTACGCCATCGTCGCAGTTGATTACTTCACCAAATGGGCCGAAGCGGAACCATTAACTACGATCACAACAAAAAAAGTAATCAACTTCATTGTTTGGAATATTATATGTCGTTTCGGTCTTCCACGAACTATTGTAATAGATAATGGGACTCAATTCGACAGTGCTGAATTCAAAGACTTCTACCGTCAATATCATATTGAAAAGAGATTTGCAGTAGTCACTCACCCTAAAGCCAATGGACAAGTTGAAGCCGTGAACAAAATCATAAAGTTGATTCTAAAGAAGCGTTTGGAGAAAGCCAGAGGCAAGTGGATAGATGAACTCCTAATAGCGCTATGGGCTTAAAGGATCACCCACAAGTCCACTACTAGCCATACTTCATTCGCTCTTGCTTACGATTCTGAAGCCGTTATTCCTGTTGAGCTCGAAGTCCATTCTCAACGAGTGACCTTCTACGATCCCAGAATGAAGGAAGATCTCCTCTTGGAATCTCTGGACTTTGTAGATGAGAAGCGCAAAGAAGCCAATTTGAGGGCAGTTGCGCAGTGACACCGAGTCGCTTGATACTACAACATTAAAGCCCGACCTAGAACCTTTGAAATTGGTGATCTCATCTTGAAACAGGTTTTTCTTGCCCTGTCACATATGAATCCTACTTGGGAAGGACCGTACGTCATTGAACAGAGGCTTGGAGAGGGAACTTTCAAGCTAGCGACTGTTGATGGCATCACAATCCCAAGGGCATGGAATAGCGAGCATTTACGATGCTATTTCACTTAGTTTATTTCTTTTTCATTCAGTTGTATTAAATTTTAGGATTTGATTTTCAAAGATATGCAATAAGACAAATTATGTCATTTCTTTACGTTTGGCAAATAAAGTTTTGTATTTCCTTCATGTCTGTGTTTTCTGTAGTAATACATATTAATTATGATACTGGACTAACTAGTATTGACATGTTCAAGCAGGTTCCGAGAGTTCGTAGCTAATAGAGTACATAAGTTCACGATTGAACTAAACAAAATGAGAATGGTCCGACCGTTCATTTGACGATTCACGCTCACAACCCGATGGAAGGAATGCCCAACGAGGGATGGATGTGATTCGACCATCCAGTGACCAACTTAATCCTATCAAATGATAGGACAAATATGAACCAAAAGCGATCGTGACACGACCGATCGCTCGCTAAGTTAGCCCCCGAACTTGGGGGAAAATCAATCAATTAAGGGAAGTATGATCCGACTATTTTCTGAAATAACTCTAAGTCCCCAAAGTGTGAACTAGAGTAAAAACACAAGCCAGGTGCGATTCGACCACCTGCTAACTAACTCTTACCCCCAAAGTGCGGATTGGAGTATAAACAAAAGCTACGTGCGGTTCGACCACCCGCTAACTAACTCTTATCCCCAGAGTGCAGATATGAGTATTAACAAATAGACTAGTGTGGTTTGACCACTCACTATTCCGTGAACTCCGACCTGAAACCGACAAGAGGAGTATAAACTTGCAAAGGATGGAGTTCGACCATCCATTGTTTAAATCTACTAAACCAAGACTGGGGCAGGAGTATAATCATTCAAACCATTAAGTTCGATAGCATAACATTAGGGCTTGAGCCCCGTGTTTGGTGTGACTCAAGACCATGACTACATGAAGGCCTTGGGATAGAATCAACGGATTATCATCCAAAGCCATGAGCAATGAATTACAAGTACATTGAATGGAAAGTAAAAGCTCGGCCACTTAAATAAAAATTCACATAAGAGTTCAACAGAAAACAAAGAACTTTTATTTACATAATAAACTTCAAAATGGCGATCCAAGTTTATTCAAGAACGGGGCCGCATCCGCACAGTCACGACTGACAAAAGAGAAAAACAGTCGTGCAAACTATATATAGAATAAGTCGGAGTGATGACTATTTCTTCTGCTTTTTATCCTTTCTGGATCTCTTAGGAGCACCACCACCTAAACTTCCGCATGTTCTTTTCCTTGATCCTTTTCCACCCTTGGTAGGAGAACTTTCGAAAGATGGAGAGAGTTCTTAGGGAACCGATGCACCAGGTGGGATGACTTGTAATGGGACGAGATTTGGATCGTCAATGTCCATGTCGGCAGGTTCAGCCTTAGCTTTTTTCTTCAACAATTCCTCCCTCTCGATGCGCTCTTTTAAGCTAAGTTCATCGGAATGTTCACTGGTGCCAGTAGTTACAACGTCATTCGGCTCATCAGCCAACGGCCGGTCTTCAGCTTTACCATCATCAAGCGCTCCATAACTTGGGCGTCGGTGGCCCTCGAAATCTCAGTTGATGTTGATTGTTGCTCCACGGCGGCACCACGTTTTTGAGTTTGACTGGGACCCGAAATATCTGTAGATTTGCATAAACAAGAAGATAAGCCTATAACTATTGGACATGAAGAAAAAAATCTCTCGAAAAGTGGAGAATAGAGTGAAATACCTACGTCCAGTTGACTTTCAGTTGTCGCCGGAGTCCCCCTTCTAGAATAGGGGTTAGCACCTTATATTGATAACCGGGTTTGTCCTGATCGTAGCTTAGATCCTGTCCCAGACCGAGAGAGACTGACGCTCTGACTACTTGAAAAGAAGAGGGGCCTTTGGGATCAAACTTCGAAGAATCGGTAGTGTTTTTCCCTATGCTGGAGGGTGCTAGAATGTCAAAATAACGAAATCTTGCAGCAGCAAGGTCTAGAGGCTCATCCCCGCGGAGAATCTCTCGTATTAGTTTTTCTTCATCTAAATCAGCTTCACCGAGGGTTCTCCTTTTCATTTCAACAATGTACTCCCAGGCCTCGACAAGCGACTTAAGATAACACTCACCAAGAAAGCACAGATCGCGTTGGATAAGGACTTTAGCATTGTATTCACTAATCAGGGGATCGAATAAGTCTTTAATTTCATTTCGATCGGCTTCTTGGCATCCTCTACCTAAGCCTCGAGCATTTCTCTCATCTCATTGCGGCTTGCTTTCCTCGCTTCTTCTTTGAGGACTTCAATTTGAGCAAGTTGCTCATCGAGCTTAATCTTCAAAGTCCGAGCCTCAACAGCCTCTTCGCAATATCTTTGCGATTCTTCTTGAGCTTCGATTTTCTCTTTACTCTCCTTCTTAAGAAGTTTTTCAAGCTCCTCAACGCGGTGGGCCAAAATATTTTTCTCCTTTTGCAAGGTATCTTTTTCCAAGGAAAGTGCACCGCTGCGGTTGAGAGCTGCCTCAAGTTCCTTTTTATGGGCAGCCTCTAGACGACTCACCGCTTCAGTTGTTTTCTTAGCACATTTTTCTACCTCGTTTAGCTTCACCGTTAAATCCAGGATCTCAGTATCTTGGTGTTCAATTATATCTTTATCATGGATTGCCTTTAGGTTGAGACGATCAATTTCATGCCGTCTCTCGATAAACACCTTGGAGATCTTCTCTGCTAAGTGCTGGAATGATTCATGTTGAACAAAAACGTAGTTGACGCATGCGATAGAACTTGCCTTAACATTCCTTGGGATTGTATGAATGGAGGGGAGGAACTTAAGCCTGTCAAAACAAATCATTGGGAAAATAACCTTAGGTTCGGCCAATTTTTCTACTGTAGAAGCTTCAGGAGCCGTAGTCAGCAAATATGGATCAGAAGCGATGATTGGACATTTGCTTCACCTACGGTCATGGGGTTGCTTGGAGCTAGAGGAACCGAAGTACTGCTCAGGTGGTATGGAAACTTGGGGACCGTGGAAAGAGGTCTGATTGCCAATGTACACAGGAAGATTAGGTTGAGCTTCCTAATGGGACGACCGAGACTAGGACTTATGCTTGAAAGAGGAAGATTCCCTCGAGCGATGACTTCTTTCTCGGTCATCATCCCTCTCTCTATGCCTACCCGATTCTGAATCACGTTTGGATCCATATTGCATCGAAGAGCCCCTCAAGTGATCAAAATCTCAAGATTGAGGCATCGCACCTGTAAAAATCAAACAAAAATGTATAAGTGACCATTATACAAAAGGTAGATGGATATTGTGTGGTGAAGTGCAAGTGATTGTAAGTCTCCCTCCGATGGACCAATAGCTATAGCCTTGCTCATAAGAGTTTTCTCTCCTTTGCCAGTAGGAAGAATGTCGTCACCACTTCTGGTGCAAGAATTTAGCCGCTCAATAATTATGTTATGGAAGTCATAAGTCATGATGTCATCAGGAATTTGGAGATTTGAAACCCTTTCATCGAGCTTTCTAAACATTGGTAAGATGACTCTTTGTCGACGGAAGTGATAGCAAATTCAGGCTCCTTAGCAGTTTTCCTCCTACGGAGCTTATATGCAAGCTTCTTTCTTTTCTTAGCTGGCATGTGAGGTTGCGCGCCTTGTGATGGTTCGACCACAGGCGCTTTTCCAGGACCCGCATCAGCATCACTAGGCTCGTTGGTCTCAGCACCCCTAATTTCACCTCCTTCGGCGTCATCCTGAGCTCCCTCGATTGGGGTCACGACATGATTTTTAATGTCACCTTCTTATTCTGCAACATATCCTGGTAGCGCAGCGCTTCCTGGAAGCCCAATACTGCAAACTATCTCCAGCAATCCGAAAAGAGATAACCATTCGTCGGTTATAAGAAATCTTATATCCCTGTCTTCGACTAGAGTGGCACAAATTGCAGAGGTTTCCCATGAAAAACTATTGCCCTCTGGATGTAGATAGACACCTATAGATTTTCAAAATGTTAGTTGATTCAGGATATGACCTAGGTTAAAGAATTTGATAATAGAGCGAAGACGACACTTATGTCCTTCTAACCATCGCCTTGCAAAGCCAGGCAGACATCAGATATAAAACCATTCATGTATGAAAAGACTGAGTTTGTTCCTAGCACCAGTTAAGACTTGGGCTCGAGGAAAATGTAGGAAAGGCTCCTTATCCATCGTTTGAAGTTATAAATAAACCTTATGTCTTCAGGAGTTGGCGGGTGGAACAGAACGCTCATGAATAATAAGAAAGTGCCATGGAGAAGGGCATAGTTTTTCAAGTGTATTTGAGTAGGAGCTATCTCGAGGTATTTTAGCATCTCTCGGATAAAAGAATTGAAGGGCGGCATGCATCCGGCCCAGCACATTAACTTATTACGTGTGGTATAACCTTCCGAGAGCAAGTGAGCCCTGTCGTTTATCGAAGGAACCAAAACATCTTTAAATGGAATTCCATGTCTGGAACATAATCTGCAAAGAGAAACCTCACCAATTCTGGAGGCTTGAGAATCTGTCTGGTTATCTAAAAATATAGCGTCTTCTATAATGTCGGGGGCAGGACCTACATCTTCTACTGGAAGGACGGGAACGTCAGAGAAAAGGTCGACTGACGGGCCAAAAATTTCCCGTTGTTCAGTTTGACGACCAGGGGAAAGCCTGCAATATATAGTTGCGGAACTTGACTTAGCTTCGGGATTGCTATGTTGCGAGATTGGTCCAGAAGATATTGCAGCTAGACGCTTTGAACATTTGCAGTCCATGTCAACTATACTCAGCAGTTAATCGAGATTAGAAAAGTTTACCTGTCCCACCATGTTAAGTGTAATCTAGCGTGGTGCAGTTTCATGTAGTGCAGAGATAAGCAGCTTAAAATAAAACAAAACAAAGTAAATGATGAAATTTTGGATTCCAACCAGAGTGACCATCATCGCTGACCGTCCTAATTGGCGAATAGATTGATCAGTTGCGTAAGCTTTGGGATCGTCCATCGACATATCAAAGTGTGAAATCCATTATTCAAGTTCATGTGTTAAGTTTTAGTTCATGTTCTAAGTCCCACGGATTTGATCATTCAATTTTGAGTTCAATAGTGAATATGCAAGTCCTGATGTTCATCATCGTCATATGTTCAAGTTCATTGAGATGGGATTGGTTATAATTGCTCAAATGAGTGATTATGGATTGGTTTTGAAGTTCAATTCAAAGCCTTAGAATTAGCCAAGTATATATATGCCGATCCCTATATAGCTGACCCTTATCCCAAAGCAAAACAACTGATCCCTCTCTCCAGATGACCAATGTCTATTCCTTTCCTTTAACAAAAACTACCGAACCATTTCCCCACATGACCCTTGCCGATCCCTTTTCAAATCCAAAGTTACCGATCCATAGTTTTCTAACTTCCAATACCAATCCTTCCACGCTAGCCCACTCTATTAATCCCTTCCTCCCATCAAGCTTCCACACTGGTCCCTCTCCCACTTAACCAAGCGAGGGATCAGTATACCCATGCATTACAACAAATTCCAACCGATCCCTCCTCCACCCAACCTACTATCCTCCTTTCCTACTCGACTGAACCCTTTGTAGTGCACTCCCTCCTTCTTCCTCCTTTTTTTGCACTGTCGAATCCTTCTATATCCCATATCTCATCTCCTCCAAGCAACTTCGACCATCAATTCATCACCGCGTCAAGCACCATCTTAGTCGCCAATGACATGGAATCCACCCTCTCGTCATAAAATCAAAAGTTATAAACTAAAAAAAAACCTACCTACGTGTTCATATATGTTAGAGGTGTGGGCAGATGGCTTGGAGATGTTCGAAATGGAAGGTAAGAGGAAGCAGGGTTCGTGATGCAAAGTGAATTGTAGAAAATTTCGTTTCGAAGTTAAGGGAAGATGAAAGAAGGGTGGGATAGGTTTTGATGGAAGGTAAAAGGAAGGTTCGGTATTTTGATGGATGGTGGGGAAATGAAATAAGTAAGGGGGAGAAGAATGTTAGTTTATATATGGGGGAGAGGGGATCAGTTCACGGTTTTGACTTGAAGTGAATGGGAAAGGGATCAGCTAAAAAGTTACCGATCCCTATGAGCTTGCGTATATAAAAAGAAAGGAAAGAGAAATGGATCGGCAAGAAATATGTCAATCCCTATAAACATAAGAAAGGGAGAGGAGGGATCGGCTAAACATATGCTGATCCCTACAAACACTCAAAAAAACAAAACAAAAAAATAAAAAGAGTAAGAAAGGAGAAAAGAAGAGGGATCGGCTATGAGCATGTATGCAACCAAACATAGGCGTAGAAATTACTCAAAGCACGTATGTACAAAATACAATGAAAATTGGCGACGACTCATGAACATGCAAACGCGTCCGGGAGCGAATGAAAAGGACATGTATCTAAACGTGCACATGTATGGTCTAAAAGTTCAATTTTTGAAATCGATATAAATTGAAATCAAACCTGAAGCCTTCAAGTCCGAGGCTAGACCTGATAACCAAAGCATATTAGTCTCGTGGAACCGGACTTATATACCAACCGATAGAATAGAACTCTGGATTTATGTTATCAGGAATCGACCAAGCATTATGACGATCAAGGAGAGATACAACACTTTGGGAAAATAATTTGATAGATGGATAGCCACTATTTGGAAAACTGGACGGATTTATTTTTGATGGCTCTAACTGGCTTCGATTCAAGACACGTCATGTTCATCACAAGACATACTTTGGGGGTCAAGTGTTATTCGGCATTTTAACCTAGCCATATTGAACTGATTGCATAAGTTAGATTCGACCGCTATCAAGGCTGGTGATTCCAAAGTGATGATTGTAGGTCCCAGAAGTCAAGTATAGATAATAACATGACGTCAAGGTTGAATGGAATTGATAGATATGCAAGGCAGAATGTTCGAAGTATGAAATATGGTTCAACACATAGGAAGGATAGACATAAATTGACTTTCAACATAGGGATCGGTATGTTTCAGGAAACAAGTGCATTTCAATAAAAAAACAGTTGATATCTCAAGACCCACAAGTCCAATGCATATGAAATTTTATAAGCGAGATATGGGGACCCTAGGGTGCTTACATTAGGGACCGCACCTCAAGAAGTGAAGTTAGAGGGATGGACATTCTTCCCTTGTTAAGGATCGGCATGAATCACCAATCAACCCATATTGAAGCAAAGATCAAGCAATAACTCGAGTCCTACTGATCCAATCGTCATGAAATTTGGAAGCTAAGCTATTTCAATATGAGGGAGCTACCACAGTGATTGCATCCCAAAATTTCACCGAAGTAGGGATCGGTACGATCCCTCTTCTTTGGGAATTAGGCTATGCGATCCCTCTTGTGGGTCCATATAGTTCTGAAGGATCTTCTGTCGAATTTTCAATAAGATATTTGGTCATCTACGTCTATAAATACAGGCTTGGTTGTTCATTTTGGGGACTTTTATGTTGCTAGTTGCTCTATATTCTTTTATAACTAAGGATTATCATCCGATCCTTATTATACTTAGTTTATTAAGTGATTAATAAAGCAATCTATTCAAAGTGGACGTAGGCAAACAACGTCGAACCACTATAAATCGTTGTGTGCGTGTTATTTTCTCAATTTACTGCTATTTCTTTATTATTATCCTATGTTTTCATTTTATATTCTTCATTTACTTCTCTTCAAAACTTCTATTGGGTGCTTGTACTAATTTTTGGTGCAAACAGACGTCGAAAGCCATCAATGTCAACATTCCTATATTTTAAGCCTTATAACTTTATAATATGTAAACTCATGGAACTCGATGCTATGCCGGAACATAGATTTATATTGGCCATTTGGCCTTATGTTTTATTAAATCAAGGTCTTTAACATATTTTGGTATTGAAGAGGGATAATGAACCTAGTGGCAAAATTGACGTCGAGTTTCATCAATAAGATAGTTTTATTAAGCTTTGGCTTTATAGTCTATGATTTTGTGGTGGTTCAACCTCTAAGTGTTTTCGAACTTCATCAATATTGTTTTGTAAGAGCATATATCTTGGTATAAGATTTTGAATAAAGTAAAGAGCTATGTATTTTCCTTGTTTTAAAATATGATTTCAAGGGTTAAATCATTTTCAAAGTTTTGTTTTCAA
This sequence comes from Allium fistulosum, assembly GCA_030737815.1. Lineage (NCBI taxonomy): Eukaryota > Viridiplantae > Streptophyta > Magnoliopsida > Asparagales > Amaryllidaceae > Allium > Allium fistulosum. The sequence goes on from CM060905.1 coordinate 223,923,649, forward strand.
GGAAATAGAAAAGGGTATTTAGCCTAGGATTTTACTAGAGATTCATTATTCTTATCACCTTTAAATAAACTAAGATATGATGAATTGACTCAGGGATTAGAAAACTAGATGTGACTAATGTAGGGTCATGCCCTATACTTCAACTGTTAACCTCTAGCTAATATAAGTCCAAAATTCCAACGCGTAGGGCTTTATCATGGGTAAGACTAAAAGTAGATTTACGCACAGAAAGGAATACACAAAGTTGAGTTGGGTTATTGGTTAGTCGGTAAAACTATTGGGATCAGTTTGACCCTAGAGGTAGTAAGTTCTGGATAGACCGTCCAGTTTTCCTCGAACAGTAAGTTAGAACGTTTGATATATCTGGTAGGTCCGAGTCAGCCATATAGGTTGGCAATCACCCTGTGAAAACTAAATTTTGGGACGGATAGTCCATTGATTTGACCAATTTGTCATAATTACTTTAGTAGCATGCATACATATAATTATTGTGTTATCGTTTAACTACTGTGATTCCAGGAGCATGATTATGATTGATATATATATAAAGATGATACTAGTGAGGGAAAAACCCATTTCGCTCAGAGGCGTGGTCTCACTAGATATCTGTTTATCAAGATGACATATTATTATTCACACCAGACCTTTTGTCCGACTCGAAGTTTTTGTTTTTCCCCTTTAACTTTTGGTGCTCACTTGAATAAATCGAGAGTACGGTTTTCAGGCTTAGTAGGATTTGATGAATAAAACTTCCAAAGATATGAAGGAGGCAAGGCTAGCTATCTAGGAGTTTATCTCTATATACTATCCGCTGTGTTGAAGTTTTATTATGTTGGAATATATGTAATGACAGATGTTATAACTTTCTAGCAGTAAACTCTGATCAACTAAGGGGCATCTTCATATGTCGCACTTGGAGTATTTTGTAATAATTATATTGTATCTGAACCTGGGCAACGTTTAGTGTTACCCGGTACATTGGCCCCGCTACATAAGGTTGTTCATGAAGTCCAAACTCGACTGTTGATGGGAAGGATGATCACGAGACAATATCCGCATGATCAGAGTATAATGCTTGAGCAGTTATATCCATTCCAGACAAATGAGGTCGACAAATGGATAATATCAGATGTCGAAGTCTTAGAATTTGGTTTGGTTGAATTAGGGACCAGATTAGATGTTAGGCGAATTGAGTGAAACCCAAACGGGTCGGCATGGTAAGGGTTGGATCGGCAAAGTGTGTGATATGGTGGGCTAGGCATAGTATATGGAATGGTCGGGTCGACATAGTATGTGAAATTGCTCGGGTCGGCATAGTATGTGGAATGGCTCAGGTGGCATAGTATGTGGAATGGCTCAGGTCGGCATAGTATGTGGAATGGCTCGGGTCGGCATGTCGAGTAAAACTCAATGGTGTTGGCATGTTCATGCTTCTGGGAGAGGGTTCGGCACAATGATGAGATTGGATTGGCATAATATGGATTGGCATAGAGTGTGTAGATGATAGGGTCGGCATACTGGAAGGATCGGCATGGCAGGGGTCAGGTCGGCACAATATGGATTGAGTCGGCATACTAAGATGGATCGGATCGACATGATGATATAGATCGGCATAATAAGTTGGGTTGAGCCTTCCTTATGGTGGGCCCAAGTGGTCAGGGGGGTCCAGGTCTTGAGATGTCCGTCAGTTTGAAGGCCGCCTTCGTCTATAAATACAGGGGCAGGGCGCCATTTTTGGGGACTTCTCTTTTTGGCTAGCAAGTGAAACTATGTCATTTTTGTAATCAGTTTCCTTTTGTTCTAACTTGTTCTCAAGCTATTTCTTATTGATTGTAACTGTAATCAATTAAGTGTTAAAGCAATAAAGAAAGAATTCAGAGTGGACGTTGGCAATCATCGCCGACCACTATAAATCTTATTGTTTTTGCTCTCTGCTATATTTCCCTGAATATCTAATGTTATTCCTTAGTTTTCATTTAATTTCTTCATTTATTTCACTACCTAAACCTATTCTTGGGTTTTTGTGACCAATTTGGTTGCAAACATTTTGGTGCTTTCATTGAGAGACTTGATTCTCAAGCTATAGGATCACCTTTGTTGCTACTGGATTGCAGAAATCCCCCAAAGGAGATCCAGGTTCACTTTCATAAGCTTGCAGATACTATTCAGATTTTTCCAGGTGTAAGCAAAGGAATTCAAGATAGTAAGGCACACCAGATCTACTTCCCACAATGTTGATGCCAACGAAACTTCTAGTGTCCACCAAGGGGGCCCAAGCAACCAGCCTGCTAATGTGAATGTGGAGCTTGCTGTAGTCCAAAACCCCATAGATTCCGTTACTAGAGCTGAATTTAATGACTTGATGAGGGAGATGATGGAGAGCCATAGGCAGCTAAACGGGAAAATCCAGGCTAATGCCAACTTGATGAACCAGATTTCTCAACAGCAGCGCCAAAGCACCGGAGGAGGTCTCACTTCGTACTCGGCGTCAGATAGCTCAACCTCATCGAACGAGCACCACAAGCGTAGGCGCCGTAGGATTGAAACCACACGAGCTGGGGCAATAGAGCAACCTTTAACAGACTATCATGGTCTGCCAAACCGAGTCGGTGTCGATCCCTCCCTAGGGGTCGGTACCGATCCCTCGGCCGGGGGCACGGCTCCTCAACTACAATTGGAGGGTCGTACTTAGCTTGGAATCGAGAACTTTGACACTGGAGCATGCATGGATGCTAGTCAACAACCTCTCCAAAATGACAATGAGGCGAATGCTCAGGATAAGAATCTGGAGGACAACAGGCCAAGGAGGCGTGAAATTCCACGGAGACACCAGCCTGAACATTCATGCAGGGCAGAGCACGTCCACCACCTGGCGCCACCCATCCAAACACCAGGTTTATCCGCAATGCTCAAAAAGCTGATGAGGGAAAACCAAGGCTTGACAAATGTTGATTGGGGAGTCTCTAGGAGTAATACTCCATTTACCGATAGCATTTTACAGGTGGAGTATCCTAGGAGGTTTAACATGCCTACGATGCGTGCTTATGAAGGGAAGACTGACCCCCGGCAGCACATCATGAGGTACGAATGGTTGATAGACTCGGCAAGAGCGAATGATGCAACCAAATGTAGATGCTTCCCTATAACTCTATCCGGGATTGCTACAATATGCTTCACGAGGTTACCCCTACAATCGATCTCAAGATTTGACGAGCTGGCAACGAGATTCATGGAGCAGTTCCGGATTCACGCCACACGCCCCAAAGATGTCATGTCGCTATTTAGTGTAATCCAGGCTCCGGGGGAATCACTAAAGGATTACTTGTTGAGATTTCATGTTTCCGCCACTAAAGTTAGTAATCCGATTGACCACGCCATACTTATGGCTATGACTAGGGGGTTTATTCAGAACCCGAGTTTAGTGATTGGCTAGCTGGAAAACCGTTGGCCACGCTAAAGCGTTTCTACACGAAGGAAAATCAGTTCATGAGAAAGGATGATGCCAGATTGTCCAGAAGAAGCAATGCCGCAGGCCCAAGCGGAGAAGCGGTATAAAGCAACATCGCAGTGAAGGAATCTGGTGAAAGCTCTGGAAAGGTTTAGGTTAATGTTCAAAACAAGCCGGGTCAACAGAGAAGGAGCGGAGAGGGAAATCCCAATCGGAAAAGGGAGCCTGGAAAGTGGAAGTCAAGGATTCCTACGTATAACAACTATACACCTCTGAATAAATCTCTGGAGAACATCTATCTGTCGACCTGAAACACTTTTAACTATAGGAAGCCACGTCCGAAAGAATTGACTGAGGATAAAAGCAAATCGGGAAGTACTGTCGGTTTCATGAATGCTAATGGCAAAATACCGATGAATATAGGCATCTTCACGATGCTATTGAGAAATTGATCCGCTAGAAAAAGTTGCAGCAGTTTGTCAAGAATCTACAGGATGGCGGACAGGGAACGTTTGATCCCAATTGAGGACAAGTTCCACGCCGGCCTGAATAACCTGCTCAGACCAGTGGGAGGTTGGTAATAAACATGATATTTGGTGGACCGCATCCTGCGGACAGGAGTTGGCAGGAAATAGAGAGTTATGCTAGTTCAATGAAACAAGTGGGCTTTGAATGTTGTTCGAATACGGAGGATGGAACTCCAGCTAAGCAACAGCGTACAATGACGGATGATATAGTGTTCCGAAGTAGAGATGCCGATAGAGTGGAGTCCCCTACTATTGATCCAATGGTTATCTCTACCATGATTGGCCTTATTCCGGTGAGAAGAATTTTGATTGATTGTGGAAGTTTTGTGAACATCATCTTTAAGAAAGCTTATGATCAAATGAGGATGGAAGCTAAGGATTTGAAACAATCTAAAGCTTGTATACATGGTTTCAATGGTGTGTCCACTGACGCGGTAGGTTATGTCGAGTTACCGGTTGAGTTGGGAGAAGGTGAACGTAGGAGGGTGCGGATCCTACCATTCATTGTCTGGATGTTGATTCACCGTACAATGTTTTTCTGGACCGTCCGGCCCTGGCTGAGTTTCGAGCAGCTCTTTCCCCATGGTGCTTGACTTTGAAATTTCCGACAGATAATGGAGTAAGTGTTGTGCATGGCGATCAGGCAACTGGCCGTGCTTGTTATGTGGTTGAGTTAAGAGAGGCTCAACAAAAAGAGAAGGGTAAGGGTATGGACAAATCTGTCCGCGTCCTGGTTACTGAAGTTTGACAAGTAGCGCCTAAGCCTTAGCTTGGGCACCACAGTCGGTTCTATAGAGATATAGATCCGAGGGATGATGAGGAGGAACCCAAGAATGCCAAGGCAGCTCCGACTGAACTGATAATTGATATCTCAGTCAGCCACGATGACCCATCGTGGGTGTTGAAGATTGGATCGCAACTCAGCCCTTCGATGATGAGAAAACTTATCGATTTCCTCTGAACTATTCTGGATGTATTTGCTTGTACTCATTCTGACATGTGTGGGATCTCGCCTACCATCACGAGCCATGCATTGAATATTGATCCAAAATACGTCCCTGTGAAGCAGAAGATACGAGGTATGAATCCGGAGAGATCCATGGCTCTTAAAGAGGAGGTGGATAAACTTAAAGCCAACATGTTTATTCGCGACGTCCTCTATCCCGAATCGATATCTAACCCCATCCTGGTGAAGAAGGCAAATGGGAAAAGGAGAAGATGTATTGACTATTCAGACCTAAACAAGCATGCCCTAAGGATAGTTTTCCCCTACCTAGAATTGATCAGCTAGTCGATTCAACTACAAGGAACGAATTGTTGTCATTTATGGATGCGTACTCGGGGTACAACCAAATCCCGATGCACGTCCTAGTTCAGGAGCATACCAGTTTTGTCACGAACATTAGGTTATATTGTTATGTAGTAATGCCATTCGGATTAAAGAATGCAGGAGCTACCTATTAGTGTTTGGTTAACCAAATGTTTAAAGATCAGATCGGGAGGACGATGGAATTCTATGTGGATGATATGCTTGTGAAGTCACGGCAAATGGATGACCACATTCAAGACTTATCAGAGATGTTCAATATCCTACGGTTTTATAGCATGAAAATCAACCCTTTGAAGTGTTCATTCGGTGTTACATCAGGAAAGTTCTTGGGCTTTATTGTCAATGCGCGAGGAATCGAAGTGAATCCAAAGAAGATTCTAGCCATTTGGGATATACAAGCACCCAGAACTATTAAGCAAGTGTAGAGCCTAAACGGGAAGGTCGCTGCCCTGAGTCGTTTCATCTCCAGGGCGACCGATAAATGCATTCCTTTCTTCCATTTGATAAGGAAGGGGAAGAGAAATTTCGAATGGACGCAAGACTATGAAGGTGCATTCCAAGCTTTGGTGAGTCATTTGGAGAGACCCCATGTTTTGTCAAAGCCAGTAAATCTTGAGGAGTTGTACATTTACTTGGCAGTATCGCCATATGCCATAAGTGCTGCATTGATTCGTGAGGATAACCGGATCCAGAGACCGGTGTACTATGTTAGTAAACGATTAACGGGGGAAGAGAAAAACTACCCAAGGATAGAGAAATTGGCGTACTGCTTGATGATCGCATCATGCAAACTTCGCCCATACTTCCAAGCACATCCAGTAAACGTCTACACCGATCAGCCTTTACGACAGGTCCTATAACAACCGGAGATGTCCGGGAGGCTACTTAAGTGGAACATTGAGCTCAATTAGTTCGACATCACTTATCTGCCTCGAAGAGCTATCCAGGGTCAAGCACTGGCCGACTTCATAGCAGAGTTTACCATGCAGGACGAGCCCTTGGAGAGCAGTGTAATCCCAACTGTACGATGGAAGCTATATACCGATGGAGCATCCAATGATCATTGTTTCAGCGTAGGTGTCGTTCTTGTAACCCTTGAGAACTGGTCAATATGCTATGCTCTGAAGCTCGATTTCCCTGCTACGAACAACGAAGCCAAGTATGAGGCTTTAATTGCTGAACTTAAGCTTGCTAGAGAGCTCGGGGTAAAATCTGTCGAAATTTTTTATGACTTTCAGTTGGTGGTGTACCAAGTTAGAGGGGACTACCAGGCAAAGGGACAATGGCTTGCCCCATATTTTACCCGAGTTCAGGAGTTGTTGGCGGATATCGAGTACTATGACATTTCACATATCCCGTGTGAACAGAACAGAGAAGTCGACTCGTTGGCAAAGTTCGCTAGCACTGGTGACGCACAACAGATGGGTTTGGTTCCAGTCGAGATACTACATACCCTAAGTATAAATGTGATGGAAGTTGATCAAGTACCAGAAACAGAGCCTGAAAGGGAGTCATGGATGACCCATTTAAAGAATACCTATTGTATGGAATCTTGCCTGAGAAGAGGAACGAAAAGTGACAAGTCTTTCATAAAGCTTCACGGTATATTATGCAAGGAGGAATTATGTATCGAAAGGGATTCTCTGTTCCCTTACTCAGGTGTATCGCCCATTACGAAGTAAAGCATGTCTTAAAAGAAGTCCATGAGGGAGAATGTGGCGATCACACTAGGGGGCAAATGCTAGCAAAAAAGATACTCCGTTATGGATACTACTAGCCGACCGTGAACCGGGACGGCACAGATAATGTGAGACGATGCGACAAATGCCAGATATATGCAAAAGTCCCAAGAGCATCGCCAATGGAGATCACGAAAATGGTTAGTACATGGCCATTCGCTATATGGGGAAATCTTTGCCAATTTCCAATGGTGGCGCGAAATAAGCAATTGTCGCGGTTGAATACTTCACCAAGTGGGCCAAAGCGGAGCTGTTAGCTACGATCACAACTAAAAAAGTCATCAACTTCGTTGTTCGGAACATTGTGTGTTGCTTCAGTCTTCCGCGTACTATTGTGACTGATAATGGGACTCAATTTGACAGTGCCGAGTTTAAAGAATTTTTCCAAAGATATCACATTGAAAAGAGATTTGCGGCGGTCGCCCATCCTCAGGCGAATGGACAAGTTGAAGCTGTAAACAAGATTATGAAATCTATCTTGAAGAAGCATTTGGAAAAGGTTAAAGGTAGGTGGGTTGATGAACTTCCCACAACACTCTAGGCCTACAGGACCACTCATAAGTCTGCTACCGACCACACTCCATTCGCTCTTGCTTACGGAGCTGAAGCGATCATTCCTGTAAAACTCGAAGTCCCTTCTCATTGGGTAACATACTACGATCCCAGAACAAACCAAAATCTCTTATTGGAGTCATTGGACTTTATTGATGAGAAGCGTGAGGAGGACGATTTGAGAGCGGCTGCACATCGATATAGAGTCTCCCGGTACTATAACACTAAAGTTCGACCAAGAACTTTCGAAGTGGGCGACCTTGTCCTGAAACGAATCTTTCCAGTCCCATCACACATGAACCCGACATGGGAAGTGTAACAACCTGAAATTTAACCCATAATAATTAATTAATTAAATAATAAAATAACTTTTGAAATTATCGGAATTGAGCCACGGTAGTTGCACCATTGTGTTCGTGGTAATTTTCTGGTCAATTTCCATATATAAAACGTCAGAATCCGAGTTAGTATGAGCGAGATACAAAGCAAACAAGAATCAACGGAAGAAAAAAAATGTAGGTATGTCAACCTAGAGGTCGACCAACCTAAGGCCTAGGTCGACCGGCCAGTCGACCTGGCTTCAAGGGCGGTCGACCTGTAGGTTGACCTGCCTATGTATTGGAAGCAAAGAAACAGTTCTTTGTTCCAGTTGTTCCAGTAAGCCTTGTACGCGTTGTTTCGCATTCTTTTGCTCCATCAGGTCCTTCCGTGATTCCATCCGATGGCTCCTATTTAGCCTATGACGTGGTTGCATCCTATTTAATCCCTAAATCTATCAGTCTGAGATCCACTTCTACCGCTATAAATAAGACCCTAGGCCTAACACTTTTTCTCATTCTAAGATTTTCTCCAATTGGGTTCACCTTTTTAGGAAAGATCCTAAGCGGAATAATTTTCCAAGGAGAAAATCGTTTTAAATTAAAATATTTAACAACCCCAAGTAGATCCGGTAAGGCCTAAAGGGAAGAGCTTAGGATCACTGGTGAGTGATTGTAATTATTTTAGATTTCTTTAAGTAATTTAAAATAATATGGTTTCCAATAGTTGTAGTTTTACTACGATTTTTGGAATAACCTTTTTAGTAGTTTATTTATAGTTTTTAGAATTATTTTCAGTCTATTTCATTTAGCTATTCTTTTCAGTTAATTTTAGTTTATTTCTGTTAATTATAGCTTTTCCATTTATTTACAGTTTATTTACAGTATTTTAATTTATTTACTGTTATTTATGCGATATTTGCATCTTTTTCCTACGCTTTGGATTTTCTTCTATTTTCAATTTTCTTTTATTTCTCCTTCTTCTTCGCGTATGGATTAGAATAGATTAAATACGAATATGGATTAAAATTATAAGAATACTGAAATAATGAAAGATAAGATGTAAATTGTAAAGACTGTAATAAAAATGGAATTAAGACTGAGGTAATAAGAAGACCCAATAGGTTGAACAACAGGTAACATGAGCATGGTGGCGGTTACGCGTGTGACTTACATTCGGGTGCTCAGTAATCGTTATGAGTTCCAAGCGCTTAGTGTGTGCCTTTCGTAGGCACCAATGTCTACTGCGCAGGGAGCTTTAGCGTCCGGTCCATAGTAGATTCTATAGAGTAGCAGGCCGATCAAGGGGTAGTATTAAGAATTCATCCTAATCTAAGCAGCTATCAAAAACAAGTGCAAACAATCAAAGTTAATCAATTATGGTAATCTAGTTAATTCGTATTTATTTCCAGCTTATTCCTTCTCTCTATTTCCTTTGTTTCCTTCTATATACTAGAACTGTTGTAAAGTCTATTACTTTTACTTTGCTTAAAGATTCTAGTAATTACTATCATTCACCAAACTTTTAGTCTAACCTACTCTTCCATTTTCCCCTTTTCCTCCATAGGCAATCAAGGAAGAGGACAGTAGGTTGCAGTTGCTTGGAGGTTTCTTTGAAGGAGATTCCACTATGTACTTCCACTTCTTTTATCTCAGTGTTTTGTTCTTGATTTGTACTGGCACATGTTGGGGAATAGTTGTACTCTGGTTTTTGAGACTATGGATTTCTTTGATTTCATAAGACATATATGTATGGTAATTTGGCACGTGATAAATTTGGTATTTGGTGACTTATTTGGTTTTTAAAGCAATTATGAAGTTCTGTTCTAAATAAGTTATTATTTAAATTATTTCCACTGTTTTTACCTATTTCTGTCCTATGAATCTTAGTCTCTGCTAGTTTTAGTTTATACCTACAACGCACCACACCTTCTAGTGTGTCCTTTTAGGTAAGGGGTGTGGGGTGTTACATTTGTTATCAGAGCCTAAGGTTACAGGATTCCTAAAAATTTATTTTTTTAAGTAAACTATTTTCAAAAATAATAACAACTTGTTTTAAAAATAGTTTTCAAAAAAGAACTCTTAGAATTGGTTTTTAAGTATAAAAGAATTTTTGTAAAAAAATCCTCTCAAAAGTCCAGTTCAATCTCCCTTCGACTCTTTCCTAAACTATCATTTTCTTTTCGTAGAATGGCGGATGCCCCGAACCTTCCCGAGGGCATTCCAGTCCCAGCCTCGCTTCCTAGGTATCTACAAGCCACAACTCCAGAGGGGCACGGGCAAGCGCCCAACCCAGCACCAGCGAGTGGGAATCCCATCAACCCACTTGCCGCCGTCAATTTCTCTAAGCTTTGTAAGGATTTTGCGAGTTTGGGTGGATAGACTTTTTCTGGTAAGGAGACTTTTGTGGAGGTGAGAGCTTGGCTTAGAGACACAGAGAGGATATTCGGGCTATTGGGATTGCATGATCAGCAACGAGTTCAGCTAGCATCTTGGCAGCTGAAAGAGGAGGCTTCGTATTGGTGGAAGGTCATTGAGTTAAAGGAAGAGAAGTGACTTGGAATAGATTCTGGGAGCGATTTGATAGGAAGTTTTTATCTCAAGCAGAGGAGAGTGTTCAGTTAGAGCGGTTTATCAATTTGAAGCAAGGAAGTTTGTCGATGAAAAAGCACATCAATCAATTCAATGAATTATCACGGTTTGGAATGGTGTTGGTGAATACGCCGCACAAGAAAGCTATAAAGTTTGCAAAGGGACTGAATCAGCCCCTTCAGGGATTGTTGTTGACTCACGTGCCGATGGGAGCTACTTATGAGTCTCTGGTGGAGATGGGGCTTATATCTGATGCAGTTAAGGAAGGAGAGTCGAAGGAAGTTGTTATGTCGGAAGGTCCGTAGAAGAAATGGTGGAGGAACAATAAAGAGAAGAAGAAAGGCGATGGCCCTTAGAAGCAGATTAAGAAAGGATTAAAGTGTGGTAGCTGTGGAATCATGGGCCATATTGCCAGGGATTGCAAGAGGGAAACGATGAAGGGAAAGTGCTTTAATTGCGGGCAGCCCGGTCACTTGAGTAGGAATTGTCCCCAAAAGACGGGACAGAGAGCTCGTACACCGTCATGCAGATTCAGGCGTTAGATGCAGCACCTTCAGGCAGCATTCCTGATAGAGGTAGGAAAGTCACAGCTGAAGGTTTGATTTCTATTTCTGATTTTCCCATTCGAACTTTGTTCGATTCTGGAGCATCACACTTTATCTCTAGTTCTCTTTTGGAATGTTTGCACTTAGAAATTTCTTTAGTAGTAGACCCCATTGTTGTTTCAAACCCCATAGGAGGATCGGCACACTTATCTATGGTTTGTAGGGGTTTGAAAATTTTTATCCTAGGCGTAGAATTCGACTGTGATGCCTATGTTTTGAGATTTTCGGGGTATGGGATGATTTTGGGGATGGATTGGCTATCCACATATGGAGCTATATTAGACTGCGAGAGGAGAGTCGTTAGACTAGAGACATGTAGTGGTAGGACTCTCGAGGTTTCTTACGACTCGCAAGGGTCAGTCATGTTGAGTTTCCTATATTCCCTCGATTCATCTTCAGCAGAGCTAGATTCGGTTCCTGTCGTCAGAGATTTTCTAGACGTCTTTGAAGAGATTATGGGACTACACCCTAAGAGAGAGATTGACTTTAGGATTTATTTAACTGAGAATGCTAAGCCAGTAGCATTACCTGTGAGGCACATGAGACCTAGAGAGGAAGGAATTGAGCAAGCAGATCCATGAGCTTTTGGAGAAGGGTTTCATAAGGAGGAGCATATCGGAGTGGGGAGCACCAATCGTCTTTGCTACTAAGGCAGATGGTTCTCTTCGACCTTGCGTTGATTATAGAGAATTAAATAAGCTCAAAAGAAGAACCGATATCCACTCCCTAGGATTGATGATCTTTTTGACCAGTTAGTTAGCTCTTCGGTATTCTCCCAGCTTGATTTAGCCACATGATTCCATCAGCTTAGGGTCGTCGATGACAGCATAGATAAGACCGCATTTAGGACACCAGACGGATTCTTTGAGTGGTTGGTTATGCCTTTTGGGCTAACCAATGCCCCAGCCTACTTTGTTGATTTGATGAGCTGCGTCTTTAGAGAGGTCCTAAATAAGTTTGTGGTGGTATTCATGGATGACATCTTGGTGTTTTCCAAGAATAGAGAGTGTAACGACCCCGGATTTTAATCAAATTTAAATTGATAATTAATTGAATTTTTGAAGACAATTTGTAAAATTAATTGTAAAGTGATGCGAGTTTCCCCGAATTAAAATAATTTTGTATAAATCATTTGAATTTAAAATATTGTATATATATGTGAATATATATGTATTTGAGCATAGATGAGCAAATTTGAAATAATATATATGTATATATATATTTGATTTGAATTTAAATCGTAGATAAATGATTTAAAAATAAAGATACAAATTATATAAGATAAAGTATAAAATAAATACATGAACTAAAATAGAAATTCACCCATATTACAAAGTGATAAAACAAACAAAAGAAAAAGAAATTCAAACAAGTAAACAAATGAAACAAAAATATATAAAGTATGAACAAGCTAGGCAAAGCAAAAGAAAAGAAAGTAATACATTCAAATATGAAACAGGAAAAAAATACATAAGTTAAAATTTATAACAATGTGTGTTAAGTAATAAACCAACTTTATATTGGTACATGAAGTTAGAAACAATGTAACAAGACCTGGAAGAAAACAAAACAGGTTGTACAGAAAAAGGAGATAATAAATATATCAAGGTGTGAATCAAGACAAAGTAAATTAATGAAACAAAGAAAAGCAAAAAAAAAGAAATACAACACGCTGTACATGCTTTTTCTTTTATATACTATCTCCATATTGTACAACCGAGATGGAGGAAATAGTTATAAGTACAAGCTAATAAATGCAAAGATATGTATGTGTACAAGCTTATAAATGCAGCCCCAAACAAGTTACCTCAGCCTAATTAAACAATCCAACACCCTGTACAAAAATTAATACATTACCAGTAAAACTTCATTTCCTATATATCAATCCTCATTTTGTTTCGTCCATCAAAAATGAGAAAAAAATGAATGAAGCAAATATCATATTCATACTTAAATAAAATTCAAACTATTCAAAGCTTCAGGCGGCTAAAACACAAACAAATTGCTTCTCTGTTCAATTTCCAGTTTCCAACCTATCATCTTATTTCTGCTTCATCAACCAGGTGAGTAACATCAAAATATAAAAATGTTTAAAGTACATTTATTCAGTTGCATGTTCTCTCTGAAGATTAGTTTATTTGTGAGTATATTTAAAATGTATCTCTGTGTTTGGGTAGGAATATATGGTAAGCATTCCTGTGCATCTCTCTCTGTTTTGATTCCAGGCTTGAATACTCATCAAAAAAATTCATCTACTTTTAATCCAAGCCTTGATTTAACTTAAGTTTTGAATATAAAATGTTTGCTATAACATAGACTTAAGTTTAAAAATTTATACAAGTTAAAAACAACTTTCAAATTTTCTCTGGAAATCAAGAAATCAGAGCTAACTTTAAATAAGCTAAAATTCGAACTTCATAATTTATGAATTCAGGTATATAAATGGAATTATTATACCTTAATATGATTTTTAAAAACAAGATTTATAATTTTTAGATCACGAATTCAAGAGAAGTTTGGTTTGTTTGAACTTCTTTGTTTTGAGGAAATTCTGGTGAACACGTCGATGGGGGATGTCGGATTTTCTCGTAGTGATAGAGGAGGCTATGGTGGTGATGGAAAAAATAGTCGGAGGTGGCCACGGCCACTATGGTGACGGCGGCGCAAGGTTTAAGTTTTTAAACCTAGTTTTGGAGGGTCGAAAATTATCAATTCGTTCGTGCTCTTCATTTGATCGAGTGTCGCATGGTACTGGGAGGTGAAAGAGGAAGCGAAGACAGGTAGGTGGCCGGAGTCGCTGATGCTCAGATGGTCGGAGCTTGGGGAACGAAGCGTTGACAAGTTTGAGAAGGGATGGACCTGTTGTGTTCCAGGTTTCGTTTTCGCACTCGAATTTGATTTCGAGTGGATGGAGAGGCGTTGATGATCGTGATAGGTTTTAGGGTAGCTCGTCGTCGTGCTTGAAGTCTGGGTGGTGACTGGAGGTTGCCAGAGCCATGGACGGTGCACGTGCACCGTGCACGAACTTCTTGGTTCTGGGAAAAGTTTGGGTGGAAGCAGTTCTCGCGCGTTTCACTCGAGTGATTCGGGTATTTACTCGAAGTAAATGGAGTCTGGACTCGAAGCAAAATTTGTTTGCCTCGGGTCATTTGGAAATGTTATAGGTTTTTAACTAAACTTGTCTGTTTGAATTTAAACAGATTTTGAAAATTTGAAACCAGGTTTTAATATAAAGTTTAAAACTAAAATTTGAAAGATGGATCCAAATTTATTTTTGTATCCTAGTTTGAATTAAAGAATGTTTTATAAAATTTAATTATTTGAACTACTTTAAAAAGGGGATTTAAGTATAAATTTAAAATGTTTTGGATTTAAATGATTGATTTAAACTTAAATTCAAAATGGAACTAAATTGTAAGTTCAAAAAGTAAATGTTTAAAAATATATACGTTAATGTTAATTAAGTCATTAATAAAGAAATGGGTTATCTTAGAGATAATTAAGGTAATTAAAATGATTTAATTAATAAGGTAATTAAAGAATGATTTATTTTATTTATAAATTAATAAATTAAATTGATTAGAAATGATTAATGATGATTTAAACCTAAGAAATTTTCTTAAGAAAGTAATTAAAGAAATATTATTAGTTAATAAAGATAATTAACTAAGGATTATTAAGTATTGATTTAAGTGGTTGATGTTAATAATAAATTGGATTTATTAATTTAGATAATCAATTATAAATTGTTTAAATGTAATTACTTAATGAAAGTAATTAAGAATTAATCACTTATTGTAATTGATTTTTTTTGGATATTTTGATTAATTAAGATTAATTAATTAAGTAATTTGTTTAAAGGTTGGTTTAATTAATATGATTAATTAAGAAAATTTTAATTAATTAAAGTGTTTGATAAATTAATTTATATCAAATGATTTGTAATTAATAAATCAGAATTGGATAATAAATTCATAAGTAAATAAATTTAATTGGAAATAAATTGAATTAATTAGGATTAAACGATTAATTAATCCTGCTTATAAATGATTATTAAATGTTTGACCTTACTTATGAATGATCATATTATATGTGATGCCTTGAATTGATTGTCCTTTCTGATCTATAATATTTTGTTCTATGGATTGAGCTGTGTGAAATTTATTCATTTATTTGTGATACATTTGTATACTATCTGTGAATCTGTGAATGGACGATAAGCGTTATAGTTTATATCGCTTATCAACTATATTTCTGTGTTTTAATCTGTGATGATTGAATGATGTTGCACTATTGTGTTAAACCCCTGGACCACACCATACACACACAAATATGGATTTCACGAGGAAATCGATTAAGTCACAGATTTTTGAAAATAGTTTTGAATTTGAATTTTTAAATTCAAATGGTTTGAAAATGAGATTGGGTTTAAAGTGAAAAGCTTTTGAAATGGAATTTCAAAGATGAAATTTATTTTGAATAACTTGATAAAGTTTGAAGTTTAAATAATTTGTTTTAAACTTAAATTCAAATTGAATTCTATGATTCAAAACTAGGGATTAAAGATGTTATACTGGTTATATATGGGTTAAACTATTTTAAAAGTATTGATTTTGGAATTTGAATTTAAATTCAAAGGCTTTAACTTGGGCAAATATAATTGGATTTTTCTGAAAACGAAAACTACCTGTTTTCAAATAACAAAAGCTTTCACATAAGAAATGAACTTCCAATTTGTGTTGAAATGATTTCTAGTTTGAAATGAAGATAATTTCCAAGTTATGAAAACAGTTTGAAAGCTATAAGTTAAATCTTTAATTTAAAGATTAGATGAGTTAATCCTAATTGAAATAGAAATTGTTTTGAAATTCTATGAATGGATCTTTTTGAAACTGGGTGAACTTTGTGAAATAAATCTTTTTGTTTAAAGATTTAAAATGGTAATTTGTTTAACCATTTAAAATAAAGGTTTTGGGTAATAAGTTGTGACTTAATTGAAATCCCATATCCATATGTTTTAAATGTTGCGCTCACTATTCGGTTTAGTCGGGAAAGGACCTTTGTGTCGTATAACCCATTCCGAATATGTGATTCGACGTTATTGATAGCATGTAAAGACCGGTGGTGAAGACCGGATATTTTCGAAAACGAAAGGGTTTCTTGTCGATTGTCTCTGCACTGGCTGATCCCCGGTATAGAGATCTCCATTTGTGATAGGAAGTCCGGACGTGATTAGAAATTATCCGGATTTGCAAGGGCTTCTTTGGAAGTGCCTTCGATTCTGTTCGAACCCGGAACAGACTTGTATGGTTACGTGTCTGACATTACGCTTTGAGATATAAAGCTGATTTCTTTCAAATACATTTCTGTTTGGTGGCGGGGAATTTATTCTCTTAGCTTAACACCCTTCTCTGAGATGTACGAGCTCAGAGGTTATGTAGTTGAATGTTATCAGCGATATATCCCAATTTGGTAATGTGGCATGCTGAGTGTTGCGGTGTGTTGATCATTTATTGATCAATTGTGATCAAAGCATGGCTTTGTGAAAAAGCGTAGCTTTGTGGACGAGACTTCGTCAGACCTCACAAGCCGGAAATGGTCGAAACAGGAATATGCGGCAAGGTTATGAGGGTCGCGCCCTTTAGGGTATGTCATTTCCTTTTGGAAAAGGGTGGTATTAGGTATGGAGCCCTGGTATTTAACCTATGTGGATACTCCAATCTCATTTATTGTGTGATTGTGTGTTTATCGAGGCGCCTCGGATAAAGGTCCCAAAGGACTGGGGGATGCCATATTCGTGAGTTACCTAGTTACAGGGGTAACCCGGCCTTGTGTTGGCAGAGAGCAGTTGTCTCTCGGGACGTCCAGCAAGAGGCGATCCCATGTGGTGGTAGGAAGTTCCTTAGCCTGACCATTTGTTGGAAAATCCAAAGAAACAATACAAACCTTTACGATTGCAATTTGTATAACCTGTCTCCTCAGGCGGCAGCTATAGCAGGCATAATATAATGGTACCTATGCTGGCTAAGATTAATATTGTATTTTCGAAATGATTTTTTGTACACTATGCACTAGTAATAATATCAAAAGAGTTTTCTTTTGTGTAGTAAGCATATTTGACTATCATAAGAAGCAATCTCCTCCAAGTCTGCGATTGCATTGTGTGTGTGGTGGGAGGTCTTATGGTAGTTTCATTTTCCAAAAGCATTGCGGATTTCAATGTTTAAAGTTCTTTTGTGTTGTTTTAAAGATAGACTGTTTTTGTTGCTCACACCAGTCCCACGACTGACTCGGAGTTTATTGTTCCTTTCCTAAACTCTGGGTTCCCATCATTTTCCACACGGGCAGTCTAGAGTTGGGTTTCTCAGATATTCAGGTTTAGTAGATTATCTGGAGCTGGTTCAGTTCTTGGAGTTCAGGACCGCACTTGCTTCTCTTTGTGGTTCGAGCTGATGTTAGAGTATTTGGAGTCATTCTCTTTTGTAGATCATTTGGAGTGATCTCTTCCATTATTGTAATTTCCGCTGTATTATTATTTATCTCTGATATTGTTGTATCATATTGATATCATTGTTGTATATCATTCTGGATATTGTATTCATTGGAGTTGTATATGATATCATATGTTTCTTTATTCCGCTGTGTTGTTATACTTAATGGTGTTATAAGCTCTAGTGAACTAGATTCGGCGTTTGAATCTGCGGCATTTTGAGTACAAGTGAAGTACGGGTGCCGATTTTCGAAGGCCGAGTTTTTGGGTCATTACAGAGAGGAGCATGATGTTCATTTAGAGGAGGTTCCTCGCACACTTCGTAGTCATCATTTGAGAGCTAAGTTTTCAAATGTCACTTTTGGAGAGAGGAGGCACGTTTCTTGGGGCACGTGGCCTTGAAGGAAAGGTTGGCTATTGACCCCGCTAAGGTGATTGCAGTGCAAGATTGGAAGGCTCCAAGAATGTCACCGAAGTTAGGAGCTTCCTAGGATTGGCGGGCTACTATAGGAAGTTGTATAGAGACTTTGCTAAGATTTTGGCACTACTCACGCGCCTTACTAAGAAGAATAAAGCGGTCGTGTGGGACGCAGATTGTAAGGATTCCTTCACGAAGCTTAAAAGAGCCCTTACTAGTGCACCAGTGTTAGTTTTACTCGATGGAGCTAAGCCTTTTACTGTATTCACTTATGCATGTGGGACGGGTGTAGGAGCGGTGTTGATGCAAGAAGGAAGGGTAGTATGTTATGGTAGTAGGTAGTTGAGGATGCATGAGAAGAACACCCTACCTATGATTTGGAGTTAGCTACTATAGTTTTTACACTCAAGTCTTGGAGGCACTATTTGCTTGGAGAGAGGTTTGAGCTTTTCACCGACCACAAGTCATTGAAGTACCTATTCTCGTAGAAGGTCTTGAACTTGAGGCAGCAGCGGTGGATGGAGTTTTTGGCGTTGTACGATTTTGAGATAGCTTATACCCCTGGCAAGGGTAATGCGGTTGCAGATGCATTGAGTAGGAAGAAAGCAACCCTTATTCATTTGTTCGTAGAGTGAAAGAGCTTGGAGTTTATTTCTACTTTTGATTTTAAGCCTTCTACGGACATTACCCTTGGATTGTTAGCTATGCTTGAAGTGAAGCCTACCTTATGGATCAGATTGCTTCGAGGCAGCGAGAGGATTCGGAGCTCATGGACATTATGGATAGGATTAGCTGAGGAGAGGTCTCTAGAAATCTCCAACGTTATTCCATAGATGGAAAAGGGTGGCTTAGGAGAGATGGAAGGCTTTGTGTTCCCCGCATTAGTGACTTGTTGAGAGCAGTTTTAGAGGAAGCACACTATTCCCGTATGACTATTCATCCGGGTGGTGACAAAATGTATATGGACATGAAGAGGATGTTTTACTGGAATAGCATGAAGAAGGACGTGGTGGAGTTCGTAGCTAAGTGTCTTGTATGCCAAAGGGTTGAGGTAGAGCAGCAGAAACCCGGTGGATTACTTCAGCCTTTAGATGTGCCAGAGTGGAAGTGGGACAACATTTCGATGGATTTCATAGATGGTTTAACCCGTTCTAGAAAGGGGAATACTAGCATTTGGTAATCGTAAACCGTTTGACCAAAAGTTCCCACTTCATTCCTGTTAAGAGCAAGAGGACGACATCTTATTTGGCATCTCTATATGTTCGAAAGATAATCCGATTACATGGAGTTCCCTCTAGCATAGTGAGCGATAGAGAACCTTTTTTTACTAGCGAGTTTTGGGGAAGCTTGCAAAAGGCTTTAAGGGACGCGACTTAGGTTGAGTACGGCCTATCACCCCCAAACATATGGCCAAACGGAGAGAGTCAATAAGGTGCTTGAAGATTTGCTATGGATGTGCATTTTGGATTTTGGAGGAACTTGGGAGGATCATCTTCTGTTGGTGGAGTTTGTGTATAATAACAGTTACCAAGCAAGCATAGGAATGGCAGCATTCGAGGCTTTATATGGGAGAAGTTGTAAGTCACCTTCATGTTGGGTGGAGTCTACGGAGAATTTCTGCTTGGGCCTGACATGGTAAGGGAGACATCGGAGAACGTGGATTTGATTCAACGAAGGATGAAGATAGCTCAAGGCAGGTAGAAATCTTATGCGGACAAGCGGGGGAGAGACATTGAGTTTGAGGTTGGAGACTTAGTTTTTATCAAAGTATCCCCACTTAGGAAGGTGGTAAGGTTCGGATTAAATGGAAAGTTAGCCTCTAGATTTGTTGGACCATTTCTTATCATGGAGAGAGTTAGGAAGATGGCTTATCGAGTGAAGCTACCAGAAAGGCTCGCAGGAGTGCATGACATTTTTCATGTTTCGCACTTGTGAAAGTGCTTACATGACTCAACAGAGGTCGTACAGCCTAGTCAGTTGGAAGAGGTGGAGGTAGAAAGGGAAGCATTAGTTCAGCGTATCCCCACGAAGATTGTTGGAAGAGACACCAAGCGACTGAGGAATAAGGAGGTTTCGCTAGTAAAGGTGCAATGGGAGATGATATTGTAGACGCTACTTGGGAAGCTGAGGAGAAAATTCGTACTTCCTATCCTCATCTTTTCGATAGTAAGTTTCAAAATTTCCTATTTTCCACCTTTAGTTTTGAATAGGTTCTTTCCTTTATTATCCTTTATGAGGGTAGAACTTAGGATTCAACCTATGGATGGTAGGGTTTGATGTAAGCATGTTATTAGAACATGTTATATATGATGTATGCTAGTGGTTGCAAGTGCTTGCTAGTGGATGCTATGGATGCATATACTTATAATAGGCACTATTATCTCTTAGGGATCGGCCTAACTAGGACACTAGAGCATATGCATATGGATGTGTGCGCATATTTATCCTATTTTCCATGGTTGCTACAAATGGATGATTTTCACATGATTTTTGCATTTGGATTATGTTTGTAGCACGCATATAGATCTATCAGTTTCATTAGGGAATTTGCATTCATTTGGATACATATCACGGACATGATTGCATAAAAGGAGGTCAACAGAATCAGTGGACCACCTAATCTTTTGCATTAGTTAGGTACATTAACACTACACTAATCACATAAGTATCATAAATTGCATTAGAAAAACTTAAGGACAATGGATGAATGGATGATGGTTGAGTAGTTGGTTGTAGAACTTGGATTAAAACATTAGTTCATTCTTTTATCCTTAGAGATTTCGGGGATGAAATCCCTTAAGGAGGGGAGAATGTAACAACTCGAAATTTAACCAAAAATAATTAATTAGTTACTTAATTAAATAATAAAATAACTTCATGAAATTATCAGAATTGAGCCACGGGAGTTGCACCATTGTGTCCGTGGTAATTCTCTGGTCAATTTCCATATATAGAACGTCAGCGTCTGAGTTAATATGAGCGAGATATAAAGCAAACAAGAATCAACAGAAAAAATATATGTAGGGAGGTCGACCATCCCGAGGTCGAGGTCGACCGGCTGCTCGACCTGGCTTCAAGCGCGGTCGACCTGTAGGTCGACCCGCCTACGTATTGGAAACGGAGAAACATTTCTTCGTTCCAGTTGTTCCAGTAAGCCTTGTACGCGTTGTTTCGCATTCTTTTTCTCCATCTGGTCCTTCCGTGCTTCCATCCGAAAGCTCCTATTTAGCCTATGACATGGTTGCATCCAATTTAATCCCTAAACCTAACGGTCTGAGATTCACTTCTACCCCTATAAATAAGACCCTAGGCCTAACATTTTTTCTCATTCTAAAATTTTCTCCAATTGGGTTCACCTTTTCAGGAAGGACCCTAAGCGGAATAATTTTCCAAGGAGAAAATCGTTTTAAATTAAAATATTTAACAACCCTAAGTGGATCTGGGAAGGGCTAAAGGGAATAGCTTAGGACCACAGGTTAGTGATTGTTAGATTTCTTTAAGTAATTTAAAATAATAGGGTTTCCAATAGTTGTAGTTTTACTACGATTTTTGGAATAACCTTTTTAGTAGTTTATTTACAGTTTTTAGAATTATTTTCAGTCTATTTCTTTTAGCTATTCATTTTAGTTCATTTTAGTTTATTTCTATTAATTATAGCTTTTCCATTTATTTACAGTTTATTTACGGTATTTTAATTTATTTACTGTTATTTATGCGTTATTTACATCTTTTTCCTACGCTTTGGATTTTCTTCTATTTTCAGTTTTCTTTTATTTCTCCATCTTCTTCACGTATGGATTAAAATAGATTAAACGTGAATATGGGTTAAAATTATAAGAATACTGAAATAATGGAAGATAAGATGTAAATTGTAAAGACTGTAATAAAAATGGAATTAAAACTGAAATTGAGCCTAATTATGATAGTAATGTTAGAATTGGACTAATTAAAGATAATTGGCCTAGTTATAACTTAGAATTATAACTAAAAAGAGTATAAGATGAAAGAAACTTATTTTACACTTAGACCTTGGGTTAAGTAATAAGCATGATTATAATGTAGGTTATAATAAGAAATAGAACAGAGTGAGGCTTATTTTAAGACTTAGGATAAACTAATAAGCACAAATAGTAAGAACAAAAGTAAAGGCTTATTTAAATAATTTATCTAAGTTAATAAGCAAAGAATTAAAGTAAGACCTGTACCAAATCACATTCCCCTATTTCTATGGACACGGTGTTTCACATAATCCTAAAGTGAGACGATGGGCACGCTTATGTTAATAACGGTAGTAAATGGTCAATAAGTAGAAGTCCAAATCATGGGGATTTGGGCAAGAAGCACAACTAGATATTGTTTGGATGAAGGGCCAGTACCAACAACATTTCCCCTATTATTTCTATAGACACGGTGTTTCACATAACCCTAAAGTGAAACGAGGTGTCTCACATAAACTTTAAGTGAAACGAGGTGTCTCACGTAATGTTGAAGTGAGATGAGGGGCATGCATACGCTGGAGCTTGAGGTAATAAGAATACCCAACACATGGAACAACAGGTAACATGAGCATGGTGGCGGTTACGCGTGCGACTTACATTCGGGTGCTCAGTAATCGTTATGAGTTCCAAGCGCTTAGTGTGTGCCTTTCGTAGGCACCAATGTCTACTGCGCAGGGAGCTTTAGCGTCCGGTCCATAGCAGATTCTATGGAGTAGCAGGCCAATGAAGGGGCAGTATTAGGAATTCAGCCTAATCTAAGCAGCTATCAAAAACAAGTGCAAACAATCAAAGTAAATCAATTATGATGATCTAGTTAATTCGTATTTATTTCCAGCTTATTCCTTCTCTCTATTTCCTTTGTTTCCTTCTATATACTACAACTGTTGTAAAGTCTATTACTTTTACTTTGCTTAAAGATTCTAGTAATTACTATCATTCACCAGACTTTTAGTCTGACCCACTCCTCCATTTTCCCCTTTCCCCCCATAGGCAATCAAGGAAGAGGACAGTAGGTTGCAGTTGCTTGGAGGTTTCTTTGAAGGAGATTCCACTATGTACTTCCACTTCTTTTATTTCAGCTTTTTGTTCTTTATTTGTACTGGCACATGTTGGGGAATAGTTGTACTCTGATTTTTGAGACTATGGTTTTCTTTGATTTCATAAGACATATATGTATGGTAATTTGGCACATGATGTATTTGGTATTTGATGACTTATTTGGTTTTTAAAGCAATTATGAAGTTCTGTTCTAAATAAGTTATTATTTAAATTGTTTCCACTGTTTTTACCTATTTTTGTCTTATGAATCTTAGTCTCTGCTAGTTTTAGTTTATACCTACAACGCACCACGCCTTCTTGTGTGTCCTTTTGGGTATACTAAGGGGTGTGGGGTGTTATAAGAAGGGTCATACGTCATTGAACAGAGGCTTGGAGAAGGAACTTTCAAGCTAGTGACTGTTGATGGTGTAATGCTTCCAAAAGCATGGAATAGCGAGCATTTACGACGTTATTTCACCTTGACTATTTCTTTCATATTTCAGTAGTATTTTTTATATTTGCTTTGGTATTTGACTTTTTTGATATGTAATAAGGCAAGTTATTCTGTCCTTATTTTTTTGATGAATAAAAGCTTGAAGCTCCCTTTGCATAAATAACTATTATTGCATGTTATGTTAAGTGTGTGTTGGAACTAATTGATATCGACATATGCGATGTATGAACAGATGTGTAAGGTTAAAAATCTCTAAGTCCCCGGAGTGCGGGTTAGAGTACTTTAAGTCCCCTGAGCGCGGACTAGAGTATAAACAACTTAAGAAAAATCTCTAAGTCCCCGGAGTGCGGATTAGAGTACTCTAAGTCCCCAGACGTGGACTAGAGTATAAACGACTTGAGAAAAATTTCTAGGTCCTCGGAGTGCGGATTAGAGTACTCTAAGTCCCTGAAGCATGGACTAGTGTATAAACGACTTGAGAAAAATCTCTAAGTCCCCGGAGTGCGGATTAGAGTATTCTAAGTCCCCGGAGCGCGGACTAGAATATAAACGACTTGAGAAAAATCACTAAGTCCTCGGAGTGCGGATTAGAGTACTGTAAGTCCCCGGAGCGCGGACTAGAGTATAAATGACATGAGAAAAATCTCTAAGTCCCTAAAGCAGACTAGAATACTCTGAGTCCTTGGAGCGTGGACTAGAGTATAAACGACTTGAGGAAAATCTCAAAGTCCCTGAAGCGGACTAGAGTACTCTAAGTCCCCGGAGCGCGGGCTAGAGTATAAACGACTTGACAAAAATCTCTAAGTCCTTGAAGCGGACTAAAGTAATCTAAGTCCCTGAAGTGGACTAGAGTATAAATGACTTGACGTCAACCTCTAAGTCCCTGAAGCAGATTAAAATGTAAACGATTTAACGGAAAGTCTCGAGTCACTGGCTGTAGGCTAAAAAATTCCAAGTCCCCAAACCACAGGCTAATTCAAAGACCCAATGGATAGACAGATGAGCTTTCAATCGTTCGCTATCCCACGAATTTTGGTCTAAGATCGACAGAAGATACTCGAACTGGTAGCGGTGGAATACAACCGTTGGTTGCGGCTCAAGTTTGGCATTGTTTGTGACTTAAGATGGAGCCTACAAAGAAGCTCCGAAACCAAGATAATGGATTATCAACAAAACTTGTGAAAATTATAACAAGTACTTGAAATGGGATGAAATTACTCTGCTATTGGAGTAATAATTCACTCAATGGTTGACCAAGGAACAAAACACTTTTATTTACAATCTCAAAAATTCCTTACAAGTTATTCGGAAGTTCGGAATCCATGCCCATGCATCTGCTACTAAAAAGAAAAACAACACATGTCTAACTTATTTAAACTAAATACCATAACATAAGATCCTGGCTATTTCTTCAATTTCTTCTCCTTCTTCGGTTTTTCGGTAGTTGAATCGGTCAAGCGCCTCTTTCGAGACCCTTTGCCGCCTTGAGTAGAAGTACTTAAGGAAGGAGGAGGAACCGTAATAAGAGTTGTCCCGCTGGGTGGGATGAATTGCAAAGGCCTATGAAGAGGATCTTCAACCGCTACCGCATCGAGTTCAACCTTTACTTTGCATTCGATTTTTCCTCCTCTTCGATTTGTTCTTTCATGCTGACTTTAGTGTATGCTCTGAAGCACCCGTGATCACAACGTCGTCAAGTTCTTCGGCAAAGGATGGGTCTTCGGGCTTGTCCTCATCAAGTGCCCCAATCACTTGAGCATCAGGCCCCGGACTATCTACAGTGGCTAGAGCCTCAGCCATTTTTCCTTCCTACTCCATGGCGACATCGCTCATAGGAGTTAATTTAGGACCGGGATGACCTGCAAAGTTTCATAGAAAGCAAGCATTAAACTATGGCCATTATCTATCAAGAACAACAACTTTTTAGATTCAAAAGAGCGCAATGTGGTACCGGCATCCAGTTGGCTCTTGGTAGTCAGCGGAGTGCCCCCTTCGATGATAGGAGACAACATGTGTGGACCAAGCCTAGGCGTGTCTGGATGATAACCAACATATTGCTCCGATGACATCCCAGCCTTCTAAACAAGAGGAGGACCTTGGGGCTTAGTTCCAGAAGACCCCACGCTATCTTCTTTTTCCTTAAGCGGTGTAGGAGCTTTGCCGAATTGAAGTTTTGCGACAGCCAACTCAAATGGCTCATTTCCTCGAATCACTTCCTGCACAAGTGCCCTTTCATCAAGCTCTGCCATCCCCAGGTCCTTTTTTATCTTTGTAATGATCTCCCAAGCTTCGGTGAGC
The DNA here is from genome assembly GCA_030737815.1 of Allium fistulosum. Lineage (NCBI taxonomy): Eukaryota > Viridiplantae > Streptophyta > Magnoliopsida > Asparagales > Amaryllidaceae > Allium > Allium fistulosum. The sequence goes on from CM060905.1 coordinate 223,949,455, forward strand.
GATTCGAGATAGCCCTCGCTAAGGAAAGTTAAGTCGCGGTGAAGGAGGACTTTTGCATTGTATTCGGCGATGAGTGGGTCGAATAAGCATTTAATCTCTTCCCTTTTGGATTCAGTCGCTTCCTTAACTTGGGAGTTGGCTTCTGCGAGCACCTCTTTCCTGCCCTCTTCACGAGCGGCTTCTTTCAACACTTCGATTTGGGAGAGTTGCTCATCAAGTTTCGTTTTTAAATTTCTGGTTTCAACAATCTCCTCGCAATATTTTTGCGACTCTTCTTGTGCCTGGACTTTCTCCTCCTTCTCCTTGAACAATAATTTTTCTAACTCCTCAATGCGGCGGGCTAGGACATCTTTCTCCTTCTGTAAGGAGTCTTTCTCTAGAGCTAGGGTGCCACTGTGTTGGAGTGCGACGTCCAGTTCCATCTTATGTGAAGTCTCTAATCGACTCACTACCTCAGCTGTTTCCTACGCATTTTTCTTCGCTTCGGCAAGTTGAGTCTTAACATCGAGCAATTCAGCATCTTGATATTTGATAATATCCTTGTCAAGAATGGCCTCTAGCTTAAGACGATGAATCTCATGCTAGCGCTCTATAGAAACTTCTGAGACTTTTTCGACTAAGTGAATGAATGCTTCATGCTGAACATACACATCATTCATACATGCTAATGAACTCTCTTTGGTAGTACCAGGGATGATCAGTATGGAGGGGAGGAATTTGAGCCCGTCGAAGCAGATTTTTGGGAAGGTAGCTTTAAGTTCAGCTAATTTCTTCGCCATGGTCGAATCATGGGCAGGAACTGGAGGAATTTGTTCAGATGTAGCCAGCGGTTATTTACGGTGCTCGCGAGATTGCCTGGTACTTGATGATCCGGAGTGTTGGTCATGGGGAGCGGCAGATTGAGAACCCCAGTGTGCGGTCTTATCTCCACTGTGAGTAGAAGGGTTAGATGGGTCGCTTTGGCGTGAAGCGTATGCTTGAGACTTCCATCTGGACGAAGAAGAAGATTCTTGAGAATGATAGTCTTTATCTCGTCCTTCATCCTTGTCTTGGCGCCTTCCAAATTCGGAATCCCGACTCGAGCGATAGTATGTGGAGGAGCCACGGAGGCGATCGAATGCGTGTGAATGAGACATTGCACCTATAAAAGAACCAAACGGGGACATGTTAGGAGTTATTGTGCGAAGAGTTAATCAAAGTGCAAGGTGAAGTGCAAGTGCTTGTGTATGTCCTAGTGATTCCCCGTGATGGACCAGTAACGTTTGCTTTACTCATCGAAGCTCTTTCCCCTTTATTAGAAGGCTACACGCCTTCGCCGCTCCTCACGGGTGAGTTAAGCCCTTCGATGTCGAGATTGGTGAAGTTGTAGTTTAATAGGTCATCCGAGATCAAAATATTGGAAAGTCCCTTCAACACGCTCTCCATCTGTTGAGAAGACGATCCTTTTTCGACTGGAGTTATGACAAATTTAAGGGTTGCTCCGGTCTTCCTCTTTCGAATCTTGTACGCCAAATTTTTTCCCCTTCTTTGGGGAGGTTGCGATTGGCTAGTGTGTGGCGCTTCAACTACCAATGTTTTTCCGAGGCCTGCGTCTTTGTTTTTTGGCCCTACATTTTCTTATTCTTTTATTTCTCCCTCTTAGGCGCCTTCTTGGATTCCCTCGACAGGGGGCACTATGGGATTATTTGTTTATTCCCCTCTCCCGATGACAACCTTTCGAATCACTGTGCTCCTAGGGTGGCCAATCCCACGACCATCCTCTAACAGCCCAAATAAAGAAAGCAACTCATCGGTGACGAGGAGTTTGATGTCCCGGTCCTCCACCGGAGTAGCGCGGACGGCCGCGGCGACCCTGGAATATCTGACGCCTTCAGGACGAGGGCAAACCCCTGAAAGAATTGAAGGAATTAGTACGGTTGAGAAAGAAACTGTAATTTGAATCTTTGGGTTTAGCGTAAAAGCCGAAGTAGTACTTACATCGTTCCAGCCACCTCCTTGCGAAGCCGGGAGGACATCGTACGTAAAACTATTCGTGTTTGATTAAGGAGAGCTTATTCCACGCACCCGTTAAAACCTGGCATTTGGGCAGATGTTCGAGGAAGACGTACGAAGGACTATCGGCCCGTCTTTTGAAGTTGTAAATGTATCAGATGTCCTCGGGATTTGGCGGGCGAAATACGACGTTCATGAAGAGGAGAAAGTTTCCATGAACAAAGGCATAGTTGTTGGGATGTAGCTGAGTATGAGAGATTCCCATGAATCTCAGAACTTCCCGAATAAAAGATTTAAACGGTGGCACGCATCCAGCCCAACATATGAATTTTTTGCATGCAGTATACCTGGCTGGGGGCAAGTGAGGTCTGTCTTGCCCCGATGGGACGAGAACATCTTCAAATGGAATTCCGTGAATAGCACATACTCGGCGGAGAGCGGCCTCACCGATTCTGGATGCCTGCGAGTCAGCTGCATTGTTCAAAATGATAGCATCCTCCGTGGCATCGGGAGCTGGGCCTATAAATTCTGTAGAAATAATCGAGATATCGGAAAAAAGATTTGCTTGTGAATCAGATGTCTCTACTTTTTCTCTTTGCTGACTTGGTACAGGCTTGTCAGACAAGGTAGTGGGGCTTGATTTCATGTCTGATCTAGAAGACATTGTGGTTGAACGGTTCATATAACGATATGTGTCAGCTATACTCAGTAGATAATCAATATTATAAATAATAACCTATCTCCCCGTGTTGTGTGTGAACTAGTGCAATGCAATATGAAATGAATGTGAAAAGTTTGAAATCAGAAAAGTGAAAGTAAAATGTCGAAGATTAGAGATCTTGTCCGGAGAGACCGTCATCGTCGACCGTCTCAAACGGCGTAAAAGGTGATCGGCGACAAAAGCTTTAGGATCGAATGTTGAAGTTCTAGGTTATGAAGTCTGTTGTTTGAGTATGTTAGGCCAGTTTTATACTTAACTCGCGTTGTGTAGATTGGGAATTTGTTCGTTCAAGTTTAAGTCTATTGATCCATATATGCTAGTCGTGTTGTTATCAGTCACTTTATGCTTGGGCAAGGCAGTATATAGTCATATGTTCGAATAACTCGAGTTAAGATGGTTTTAATTGGCCAACACCGATCCTATCTATTTATGCCGATCCCTACGTATTAAACACATAGCCGATCCCTAGACATAGATTCGCATAGAGATATCGACCCCTATCTACAGCTAATTACCGATCCCTTCCTCTCCAACCTCTATACCGATCCCTCTTTTCCTAATTTACACCGATTCCTACACCTAAGTTGAAATACCAAACCCTAGTCCCACCAATCCCATCTTCTTCACCGACCCCTCACCTAGCCACTTCATACTAAGTTTTTGTCACTTCACTCAGACCCATACCGAGCCCTCTCCAACCAACGCCATCTTGTCTGAACCCCCTTTTTTTCTCCTTCTTCTTCCTCCTCTTTCTCCTATTCCTTCATCTTCTCCTCCTCTCTAATGTATCTTAATGAAACCCATCTACCTACACACCTGAATGACACTCAAACTCGCCCAAACTCGAAGGTTCACGACCCAACCACACAAACAAGGAAATTTTTTTACCTATTCGACTTGGATTGCAAGGCCGAGTCTTGGATTGGGAACGAATTGGTGGTAATGGATGTTGAAGATGTGGTTTCGCACTCGGGTTTGGGTTTCAAAGGGAAGGCTTGTCTTCTTTCAGAACGATTGGCGAAATGATGAACGAGAGAATGAAAAGAGGCTAAGGTGCCGAGAATATAAAATGAAAGGGGAGGAGAAGAGGATATAGGTTTTTATATGAGAGAGATAATAAGGAGGTGAACCGGTCTTATCCAAGAGACTCGGTCACGATATTAGGAGGGGTCTGCCTTAAGGTATGCCAACCCCTATCCATGAAGATCCATCGAGGGATCGGCATGCCAGTTGCTGAACCCTCTCACAAAAAAAGAAAAAAGTATAAAGTAATAGTGATATAAAATGAGTAATGAAAGGAAAGGGGAAATGTGCATGAGATAAGAAGAAGAACAGGAGGCAATAGCAAACGTTTGGAAAACCCAAATAACAACCGATATCGTGGAGGTTCAGGTACAACAGACACATGTGTATGAACGTGCATGGAGGAAATTAATCAATTTGACCTTTGAAAGGTTAAATCATGAAAAAACCTGGAAACTCCATATGACCAAATCGATGAATTCAATGGAACGAGACGTCAGACCCGTTTCATCGAAAGTTAATAGAAGAACAATGATCAACCAGTGACTTGGATAGGCATGTTTTTGGGAACATGGTTTTCTCCGACTCAAAGCACGTCATGTTATTCACAAGACGTACTTTGGGGGGCAAGTGTTACCCAGTACATTGTCCCGACTACGTAAGGTTGTTCATGAAGTCCAAACTCGACTGTTGATGGGAAGGATGATCATGAGACAATATCCACATGATCAGAGTATAATGCTTGAGCAGTTATATCTAACTTAGGATAAATGAGGTCGACAAATGGATAATATGGGATGTCGAAGTCTTAGAGTTTGGTTTGGTTGAATTTGGGGCTGGAGTAGATGTTAGGCGAATTGAGTGAAACCCAAACGGGTCGGCATGGTAGGGGTTGGATCGGCAATGTGTGTGATATGGTGGACTAGGCATAGTTGGCATGGTATGTGGAATGGATCGGGTCGGCATAGTATGTGGAATGAATCAGGTCGGCATAGCATGTGGAATGACTCGGGTCGGCATAGTATATGGAATAACTCCGGTCAGCATAGTATGTAGAATGGCTCGGGTCGGCATAGTTTGAGGAATAACTCGGGTCGGCATAGTATATGGAATGGCTCGGGTCAGCGTAGTATGTGGAATGACTTAGGTCGGCATAGTATGTGGAATGGCTCAGGTCGGCATAGTATATGGAATGGCTCGGGTCGGCATGGCGAGTAAAACCCAATGGGGTCGGCATGTTCATGCTTTTGGGAGAGGGTTCGGCACGATGATGAGATTGGATTGACATAATAGGATTGGCATAGAGTATGGAGATGATGGGGTCGGCATACTAGAAAGATCAGCGTGGCAAGGGTCAAGTCAGCACAATATGGATCGAGTCGGCATACTAAGATGGATCGGATCGGTATGATGAGATCGGCATAATAAGTTGGCCCGAGCCTTCCATATGGTGGGCCCAAGTGGTCAGGGGGTCCAGGTCTTGAGATGTCAGTCAGTTTGGAGGCTGCTTTCGTCTATAAATATAGGGGCAGAGGGTCCATTTTTGGGGACTTCTCTTTTTGGCTAGCAAGTGAAACTCTACCATTTTTAGTCAGTTTCCTTCTGTTCTAACTTGTTCTCAAGCTATTTCTTTTTGATGGTAACTGGAATCAATTGAGTAGTAAAACAATAAAGAAAGCACACAGAGTGGACGTAGGCAATCATCGCTGAACCACTATAAATCTTGTTGTTTTTGCTCTCTGCTATATTTCCTTGAATATCTAACGTTATCCCTCAGTTTTCATTTAATTTCTTCATTTATTTCACTCACTACCTAAACCTATTCTCAGGTGTTTGTGACCAATTTGGTTGCAAACATTTAGGATTATGTAATGAATAGGAAATATTATTTTTGAAATGAAATGTGAAAGTTTGTTTTGAAATTGTGTTAACTAAATTTCATATTCTTGTACTTCTGATGTTATTGATATAATTAACATTACCGCATTTTTTCATCGAGAATTAATACTATAGATGACTGTAGCATCTCTAGCAGTTAGTTTCAGGCCTCAAAATGGGGGATGTTACAACTTGGTATCAGAGCGTAGGTTTATGTAAAACTAAAAGAATTTTGAACTTAGAAGAGTTTTAAAAATATAATCCAAATGAATCAGAAATAAGATTGGGGTATGGGATAACATTGTAGTAACATACTTGTATTTGCTATATATATATAAGTATATATCCTATCCTATTTCTCCTATCTCTCTTAAACCGTTCTTCCGTATCTTACTAAATTTTGAATGCAGATTTAAGGAAGTAGGATATGGAGACAGGAAACAAAAGAGTGAATCTCGGTGGAGAAAGCACCACAACCAATGGAAATGTCAGGCCAAATAGAAGGAAGAATCCAGATCGACAAACATCTGCTAATGTGGGTGTTGGAACGCCGCAGGTGGATATGGGAGCTATGTATCAGTTCTTCATCAACATGATGCAAGCAGGAGTTGCAGCCGAATTAGTTAGTGGAAATGCTGGAGGAGCAAATCCTGAAGTTCCAGTTGTCAATATTTTTTTTGTTTTGAGTAGAGACTATGCAAGACTAGGAGGAAATTCATTCATTGGAGCTGAGGATTCTATCAAGGTGGAGAATTGGTTGCTCTATTGTGAAAGGATTTTAACTGACTTAGGTCTAAATGATTAGCAAAATAGGGGAATGGAATCCAAGAAGTTACAAGGAGCTATATTGTACGGGTGGAATAGTGTAACTATAGAGGTGCCAGAGGAGAACTTGACTTAGGAAGAGTTTAGAGGGAGTTTGAGGAGACGTTTATGTCTGAAATTATTAAATCAACCTTTCTAAGGAAGCTTGCTGAGTTAGTGCAAGGTGACATGACTGTGTTGGAGTATGCAACAAGATTTGAGGAGTTATCCAGATATGGATATGCCACGGTGGACACCGTGATTAAGCGAAATGAAAAGTTTATCCATGGATTAAAACCAGAGCTTGCTAGGGAAACCTTGCCATATCTCAGGGATCCATGTAACGTGGTAGTGGAGATGGCTTTGAGGAATGAAGAGATGCTTGCTTTATTTAGCGGTAGCAAAGCAATGGAGACAAAGAGTGGGCAGAATCAAAAGATGAAGTTCTTTCGGAAAAAGGGAGCTCAAAAAGGCGGGCCTGCCAAGAAATGAAAAGCTAATGTTATTTGCTACAAGTGCAAAAAGAAAGGGCATTTTGTGAACGAATGTCATTCAGAGGATGAATAAATAGTTATTTTAAGGAAGAACATTAAGTGCTTCAGTTATGATCAAATTGGACATTATAAGAATCAGTGCAAAGAACCAGCCAAGGGTGATAAAGGGAAAGTGTTTGCTTTGGAACCATCTGCCTCGACACCTACAACAAAGGAGAAAGGGAAGGCTATGATGGGAGGTACGCTTTTGATTCATGGTATACCTGTTAGAGCACTGTTCGATATTTGTAACATCCCCCATTTTGGGGTCCAAAACTAACCGCTACGGATGTTGCAATCATCCATAGTTATTAATTCCCGATGACAAAATACGGCTATGTTAAACATATCAATAATCAGAAGCACATGAATATGAAAAATATTAAACACAATTTTTCTTAACAAATCTTCACATTTCATTTCATAAATTATATTTCATATTCATTACATAATCACATTCGCAAACCCACAATCAGAGAAATTGTAGTTATTACAAAATACTCCAAAACTGACATATGGATATGCCCTTTGGTTGATCAAAGTCAAATATTTGGCAATTATACAACTTTTCCATTACTTCCAAATGGACAAAACCAAACTACACAGCAGAAATAGATAAATTTCCTAACAGCTAGATTGCCTCCTATACATCTACAGAAGCTTTTTCGTCAAACTAGAACCTGAAAACCCTTACTCCCGACCTACTCAAATGAGTACCCGAGAGTTTAAGGAGAAATATAGAAACTTCAGGTCAAACAATAGTCTGGTGTGAAAAATAACCTACCATCTCGAACTAAATTGATATCTAGTGAGATCATGCTGCTGAGCAGAATGTGTTTTCCCCTTACTGGTATCTTAACCAAAACTAATTAACCATATGCTGTGCTCCTACAACCACAATAGTTAGAACAAAAAAAGCATTTATAGTTATGCAACATATACTGGATTACCTATCCTAATTTATAGATTACCCGTCTTAATTTCAAATGACTACCTGTCAAAATTTAAACCGACTATCCATTTTATTTTAATCTAACTGTCTACCTTATAATTATGTGGACTACCCATCTCACGTTTAATCAGATTCATAGTTATGTGGACTATCCATCCCACATGTAATTATTACTTGGATTACCCATCTCACGTTTAATCAGATTCATAGTTATGTGGACTATCCATCCCACATGTAATTATTACTTGGATTACCCATCTCCTACCATATTAAATACCAATCAAATATGGTTCCATTAACATAATTATATGGACTACGCATCACACATATTTCATTTAATTTAGAATGATGTAGACTACACATCACACACCCCTAGTTTTTCTAGGGTGACTATGAACCCTTCATTTACCTCTTAGAGACTATCTATCTCCAAAATGATCTGGCCTACCCATCTCACATCCCATAGTTTTTCTAGGATGACTATGAACTCATAAATTAACAATTTAATTCATGTTACCCACATGTTTAACCTATGTATATTTGTGTCCTCAATTAGGTTATCTCCCATTAACCTTTTAACATCTTAAAATAATATGCATTGGTACCCACAATGATTAATGTTGAACTTATTAAAATTTAAACAATGGTATCCCCAAGGTTTAAAGTCGAAGTTAAAAGCATATGGCTCGCTACCATTAAGTACTTTAAACTTAGATCAATGTCGAAGTTCATCTACATTGGTATCCTCGATGATAGTGTCGAAGTTTACAAAATTTAAAATGGCATTGGTATTCCCAGTGACGATGTCGAAATGAAAAACATAAGGCTCTCCACCTTTGATGAAGATATGCGACATTCAAACCGCACTATACCTCATCGACCCTCTACCCAAGGTGAAACCAAAGTTAAATTCTTTTAAGTATAAATTCATGTCGAAGATGACGTTGTCAACTTCCATAAACTATAGGCTATCCACCTATTAAAAAAACTTTAACTTCTAAAAGTTATATGTCTATCTGCTGAAGTTATAGGGTCATCGACCCTCTTGAAACATAGGCCTTTTCACCCCTTTAAAATATTTTTAGTCTATATAAAAAAAAGTCTCTTCAGCATTAAAGAAAGAGATACGGCATCGTTGCCATGCAGCATTAAGATTAAAGCAAAGTATATAAGGTCGTCGACCTTGATGCACAACTAAATCAAGACCATCGACGTCATTGTAAAAATCTTGGCTTAACTTACTTTGGCTACTGTGCTGTCAAAGAATATACATAGGGTCGAAGTCAATATAGGTGGCATCACTGCCATAGTAATGAAAACAGTCGAAGAGATGAGATGTAGAGTCATTTATAACACTTCGATAGTCACATTAGGGCAATGCCGTTGAGGATAGGTTGCCGATAATATCGGCGTCGACACCGATGAAACCAATTCAAAGCTACCTAAGTAGCCATCATAAGCTTCCATCCTTATCGACGTCGACCTTTATGGAAGCGGCATTCCTTTAGGCTCTAAAATAATACAGGCGGCATGGCACCATCGTAATTGACATGAAAACTGGTTTATTTCTATTAAATGTAAATACTTTTCATCAAATTTTTCTCTTTGTCAAAATCCTATTGGATAATAAAATCTCTTTACCTAAATCTTTTCAGAAATCTACCGCACTGAGATTTTAAAGTCCCAAAACACACTTCAAATTAATTAATTAATATCTCTAATTAATTATTCATTTAAATGTTTATCTAACATAATAAATTCACAATAAATCATAATCACTTGGGAAAAAATCTAAAAATTCACAAATTTTCAAGAATATCCTTCTCTTATCATATAATTTCACAACTTAAATCTATAGTTCATAATTTTTAATAATAAAACTCCAAAATTGACCCAATTTCCACCTTAGAAAATTCATAAAGTATTCAACCAAATCTGAAAAATTATGAAATTAAAAACCCATCCCCAAAATATCATTTTACACAACATATTAACAATTCAAATCTTTTGGAGATTAAAAACTTAGCTTTTACCTTTAAGACCCATTAAAATAATTTCATAAAAATTCCATATACCATTGCTTTATCCAAATAATGATTAGACAACCATATGTTGGCAAAACAAGCAATAAAAGTTTGGGTACTATCCATAACCAAATTCTAAAACAAGCAAAAGAGATGGATCTTGTATTATTCACCTTAAATTTAATGTTGAAGTTGAGATTTGTTGTTGCTTTAGTATCCCTAAGCTTCTTCTTCTTTGAAACCCTTGGTTTCATTACTTCTTCTCTAGGTTATGGCCGCACTATAATTTTCCTCTTTGATTGTTTGGATTTTGTGAAAAATGAGAATGATATGAGGGGGAGAGGGTTTAAGGCAAAGGATATATCTATTTTGCTAAATTGCCCCTCTAATATATTCTCTTATATGTTAAACAGTCTTACTTAATTTATTTTATAACGGCTCAACCTTATTATATTATCAAATATCATCCTGTTATCTATATATATTGTTGTTTTATTTAATCTATCCAATTAATATCCTGGATAACGTTTACTAATATTTTGGGTGTTACAGGCTCCCTCCCTTAAAGAATTTCGTACTCAAAATTCAGTAAGGATAACAAAACAAGCATATCAACCATGCAAACAATTCTAATATATCCTTCCAGCGATAAAGTTTATATACAACAAATATAGAACATACCATAATAACAGCTCAGGATAAGTACCCTTAATTCTTCCTCTATTTCCGAAGTATAGTCTTTCTCGTTGTCACTCCATTGGAGTTTTACTAACTTAGCTGTCTGTTTCTTAAACTCTTCACATCTCTCGCTACAACTCGAATTGGATGCCTAACAAAAGTTAGATCTGGTTATACTACTAAATCTTCCAATGCAGTTAGAGAAATAGTAGTCTCTGGATCATGAACATACTTCCTCAAATGAGAAATGTGAAACACAATATGGACATATGCTGAACTACTAAGTAACTCAACTCGGTACACAAGTTTTCCAATCCTCTTTATAATAGGGAACGGTCCAACATATCTCGGTGCCAGTTTCCCTGACTTCCCAAACCGTACCACACCCTTCATCGTTGATACTTTAATAAAAATATGGTCTCCAACTTAAAAATTAAGATCCTTATGCCTCTTATCTGCATAACTTTTCTACCTAGACTGAGCTTCTCTCATCCTATCCTAGATTAACTCAATCTTCTCTGTGTCATCCCTCACCATATCTGGACCAAGGACTAATCTATCTTCGGTCCCTAACCAACATGCTGGCGATTTGCATGGCCTTCCATAAAAAGTTAGAAAGGTTCCATTCCTATACTAGTCTGATAACTATTATTGTAGGAAAATGAAAGTAAGTGCAAATGGTTTTCCCACGACCCACCAAAATCTAGTACACAAGCTCTCAATAAATCCTCGAGTACCTTATTGACTCTATATGTCTGTCTGTTTGTGCGAGGGTGATAAGCGATACTCATCTTAATCATGGTACCTAACATTTCATGTAGACTCTTCCAGAATTCACTAGTGAACAACGCATCCCTATCATTGACTATACTGCTAGGAATCCCATGCTGTCTAACAATATTCTTCATAAACAACTTAGCTAATACAGGTGCCGTCCTGGTTGTCCTAATGGGGATGAAATGTTCACTCTTGGTCAGTCTGTCTACTATGACACATATACTCTCATTTCCTCGATTCGACCTTGGCAACCCATCAATAAAATCCATGGATATTGAAACCTACTTCCAAACGGTATATCTAAAGGCTGAAGCAAACCACTCGGCTTTTGATGCTCGGCTTGTACTTACTAGCAATTCAAACACTGCCTTACTCATAAATCTACATCCTTTCTCATACCTTCCTAGAAGAAACTTCTCTTCGTATATTGATACATCTTAGTTCCTCCATGATGAATCGTAAACTTCGATTGATGACACTCCCTAAAAACTTCTTTCCTTATGTCACCATCATTTGGAACACATAACCGTCCCTTCTTCCTTAACCATCCTCTCTGGTCAAGACTAAAATCTTTTAGATCTTCAATATTATTTCCACTTTCTAGTCTCCTGAACCGTTAAGCTAACACTGGATCATCCCTTTGTTTAGAAGCAATCATGTTGATCAATACCGGTCGAAATTCCAAACAAGACAATATGGCAGTACTTTGACTAGAACTAGCAATCGATCTTAACTGCATATTATAAGTAGTCAATGCCCCTAGATCCTTCCATTCTGCAAACATAGCCAACACCACATTCTGATATTTCTTGCTAAGGGCATCCGCAACTTTATTTCCTTTCCCCGATGTATACTCAATACCGAAATCATAAGCTGCTAAAAACTCCAGCCATCGCTGCTGTCTTATATTCAACTCTTTCTGAGAGAATAAATACCTCAAAGACTTATGATCCGTATACAACTCAAATCTTTCTCTCAAGAGGTAGTGTCTCCACACTTTCAATGCAAAAATCACCGCTGCCAACTCCAAATCTTGAGTCAAATATATAACTTCATGTGGTCTAAGCTATCAAGAAGCATATGCAACTACTTTACCTCTCTGCATTAACCCAGCTCCTAATCATGTTCCACATGCATTTGTATACACCACTAAATCCTGATTTCTATCTGGTACAACTAACACGGGCGCATCGGTTAACAAATGCTTTAACTTAAGGAATCTTCCTCACATTTATCAGACCAAATAAACTTCACGTCCTTTCTGGTTGGCCTAGTCAAAGGCCCTGCAATCCATGAGAAAACCTTGATGAATCCCTGGTAATAGCCAGCTAGTCTAAGAAAACTTCTTATCCCAGTCACTATCTCGAGTATCTTCCAACTGTTAACCACTTCTATCTTAGCTAGATCAACTTATAACCCTTCTCCTAAAACTACATGACAAAAAAACTTCAATTCATTTTCAAAAATGACACTTTGAAAACTTTGCTTTCAGATGATGATGTCTAAGCGTCTCGAGCACTATTCTAAGATAAATCCATGGTATTTCTCATCCTTAGAATATATCAAAGTATCATAAAAGAACACGAACACAAACCTATCTAAGTGCTCTCGAAATACCCGGTTCATCAAGTCCACAAAGAAAGCAGGCGCATTAATCAATCTGAATGGCATCACTAACCACAAGTATGAGCCATATCTCATTCGAAACGCCATCAAAGGAATACTATCTTCCGCCACTCTCAACTGATGGAACCCCTGTCGCCAAATTCAATTGGAAAAATACATTGACCCCACCCAACTAATCAAACAAATCATCAATTCTTGGCAAAGGATACCTATTCATTATCATCCTTTCGTTCTGTTTACATGCACAATTTCAGTGACCTGTCCGGTTTCTCTACGAACACCGCGGTCGGTCGCCAAGGCAAACTACTTGGTTTAATAAAACTCTTTCCTTCTAAGTCCACTAGCACCTTTGGCTCCTTCATTTCGGTAGGTTTCATTCTACTAGGCGGTCTACTTGCGGGTTCAGCTCTAGGTACAAGATTTATATGAAACTCAATAGCTTCGGTGGTAGTCATGACACTTGCTCAAAGTCATCTTCAAATTCTCCTGCGACTAAAACCCAATTCAATTCGTCTTCCACTTCTGTTGCACCCAATAAAGCATAAACTTCTAGACTTGAATCCTCAATTGAGTATACAATTCAGTCACTACTACCTGGCTGTCTCAATGATATTCCCCTATCTTGGTAAAATATCCTATCATCGTATCTGCATAATCGATCCATACCCAAAATAATCCCAAAACCTAAAAAATTAAACACAAACAAATCGCAGGTCAAAGTGTAACCTAGCTACTCAAATTCTAGATAATCATATCTCATTCCCGGAGTTGCATAACCTCCTATTGGATTAGCTACCCTTAAGGAAGTAATAAGCCATGATGTTTCTAAATTTAACTTATCTACCGAACACTGAGAGGTAAAAGAATGTGATGCACTAGTATCAAAAAGTAAGCTAACAGGTATGCCATGAATCAAAAGCATACCTCCCATCACAGCTTTTTTCTTCTCCTCCACTGTTGGCTAATATGATGATGGTTCCAATGCAAAGACCTTTCCTTTGTTTGCTTTGGCCGCTTCTGGACATTTGTTCTTATAATGACCCACCTGGTCATAGTTGAAGCACTTCACGTTCTACTTCCCCACATCCGTCTTACCATCACCCGATCGACACTCATTAGCATAATGCCCTTTCTTAACACAATTGTAACTATGATATCAGCTTTCTCTTTCTTGGTAGCTCCACCCTTTTGTGCTCCCTTATTTTTAAAGAATTTCCTCTTCTTATTCTGAAAATTTTGGTTATCCATCAACTTCTCCTTACCGAAGGCTGAAAGCATCTCCTTATTCTGGATAGCCATTTCCACCACTACATTCGATGGATCCCTGAGATGTGGCATAGTTGCCCTAGCGATCTATGGCCTCAATACCCAGATGAACTTCTCATTCCTCTTGGTAACAATGTCTACAGTGGCATATCCATACTTGGACAGCTCGTCAAACTTAGTAGAATACTCCAACATTATCATTTCCCCTTGCTCCATTTCTATAAACTTTTAGAGCAAAGAAGACTTAGCTAGCTCAGACAAAACCGTTCCTCGAATCTCCTTCGAAAATCTACCCATGTCAATTCCTCCTCTGTTGTTCCTATGGTCACCTCGTTCCACCAGAACAAAGCAGCTCCTTGTAACTGCCTCGAAACCAACCTCATTTTCTGCTCGTCATTTAATCTTAAATCAGCAAAAATTCTTTTATAATGCAACATCCAGTTCTCCACTTCTATCACATCTTCAATCCCCGGAAAAGGCTTTCCTCCAAGACAAGTATAATTGCGACTCAGCTAGGCATAGTTATTACCAACTGATGCCACAGGATTGACTCCTCCCGCATTATCAGCATTTCCTCTAGCTACACTTGCAGTTGCTCCAGCTTGCATCAAGTTGACGAAGAACTGATACATGGTCCCCATACCTATTAGTGGGGTTTCGACACTTACATCGACATTTGCATTTCGATTAGCATTTGCCTATCGAACCGAATTCCTTCTAGTAGTTGGTCGAGCGTTTCCATTGGTTGTAGTGCTTCCTCCACCTAGATTCACTCTTCCATTTCCTGCCTCCATATCTTTCTTTCTCGTAAATCTGCATACGAGCCTTAGTAAGATACAGAAGAACGGTCTAAGGGAGAGGGGAGAATACATACTTATATATAGCAAATACAAGTACGTAACTATAGCATTATCCCATACCCCAATCTTATTCTCTGATTCATTAGGATTATATTTTCAAAATCTCTTTAGGTTTAGAATTCTTTTAGTCATAAACCTATGCTTTGATACCAACTTGTAACATCCCCCATTCTGTGCTCCATAACTAACCGCTAGGAATGTTGTGGTCATCCATAGTTATTAATCCCTAGCGACAAAATGCGGCTATGTTAAAAATATCAATAATCAGTAGCACATGAGTATGTAAAATATTAAACATAATTTTTTTTAACAAATCTTCACATTTCATTTCACAAATGATATTTCATATTCATTACATAATCACATTTGCAAACCCATCTTCAGAGAGATTATAATTATTACAATATACTCCAAGAGTGACATATGAAGATGCCCCATTTGTTGATCAGAGTCAAATACATGGCAATTATACAACTTTTTCATTACTTGCAAATAGACAAAACCAAACAACACAATGGAAATAGAAACTTATTCGTCAAACTGGAACCTAAAAACCCTTACTACTGACCTACTCAAATGAGTACCGAGAGTTTAAGGGAAAAAATAGAAACTTTGGGTCAGACAATAGTCTGGTATGAATAATAGCCTACCATCTCGGACTAAAAAGATATCTAATGAGACTACGCCACTGAGCGGAATGGGTTTCCCATCACTAGTATCTTAACCAAAACTATTTAACCATATACCGTGCTCCTACAACCACAATGGTTTAAGCAAAAATAGCATTTATAATTATGCAACATATACTGGATTACCCATCCCAATTTATTAGATCACCCATCATAATTTCAAATGACTACCCATCACAATTTAAACCAACCATCCGTCTTATTTTAATCTGACTGCCTGTCTTAAATTATGTGGACTACCCATCTCACATTTAATCATATTCATAGTTACGTGGACTATCCATCCCACATGCAATTATTACTTAGATTACCCATCACCTATCATATTGACTACACATCACATATGGTTCCATTAACATAATTATATGGACTACCTATCACACATATTCATTTAATTTCAAATGGCGTGGACTATCCACCACACATCCCATAGTTTTCTCGGATGACTATGAATCCTTCATTGACCTCTTAGAGAGTATCCATCTCACATCCCTTAGTTTTCCTAGGATGATTATAAACCCATCAATTAACAATTTAATTCATGTTACCCACATGTTTAACCTTTGTCTATTGGAGTCCCCAATTCGGTTATCTCCCCTTAACCTTTTAACATCTTAAAGTAATATGCATTAGTATCCCCATTGATTAATGTTGAACTTGTTAAAATTTAAACAATGGTATCCCAAAGGTTTAAAGTCGAAGTTAAAAGCATATGGTTCGCCATTATAAGAAATTTAAACTTTGATCAATGTTGAAATTCATCTACATTGGTGTCCCCAATGATAGTGTCGAAGTTTATAAAATTTAAAATAGCATTGATACCCCCCAATGACGACGTCGAAATGGAAAACATAAGGCTCCCCACCTTTGAGGAAGATAGGTGACATTCAAGCCGCACTATACCTCATTGACCCTCTAACCAATGTGAAACCAAACTTAAATTCTTTTAAGTATAAATCATTATCAAAGATGACGATGTCGACTTCCATAAACCATAGTCTATCCACCTATTAAAACAAAACTCTAACTTTTATAAGTTATATGCCTATCTGTTGAAGTTATAGGGTCATTGACCCTCTTGAAACGTAGTCTTCTTTGCCCCTTTAAAATATTTTTAGTCTATATAAAACAAGTCTCTTCGACGTTAAAAAAAGAGATGTGACATCGACATTAAAGCAAAGTATATAAGGTCGTCGATCTTGATGCACAACGACATCAAGACCATCGACGTCATTGTAAAAATCTTGGCTTAACTTACTTCGGTTACTATGCCGTCAAAGAATATACATGGGGTCGAAGTCAATATAGGCCGCATCACTGCCTTAGTAATGAAAACAGTCGAAGAGTTGAGATGCGACATCATTTATAACACTTCAATAATCATGATAGGGCTCTGCCGTTAAGGATAGGTGACCAACAATATCGATGTCAACACTGATGAAACCTATTTATTGCTACCCAAGTAGCCATCATAAGCTTCCTTCGTTATCGACGTCGACCTTTATGGAAGCAGCATTCCTTTAGGCTCAAAGAGAATACATGCGACATGGCATCATCGTAACTTACATGAAAACTGGTTTTATTCTATTAAAAGTAAAAACTTTTCACCAAATCTTTCTCTTTGTCAAAATCCTACTGGATAGTAAAATCTCTTTACCCAAATCATTTTGGAAATCTACCGCACTCAGATTTTAAATTCCCAAATCACACTTCAAATTAATTAATTAATATCCTTTATTAATTACTCTTTTAAATACTTATCTAGCATAATAATTTCACAATAAATCATAATCACTTGGGTGAAATCCCAAAAACTCACTAAAATTCGAGAATTTCCTTCTCTTTATCATATAAAAAGTTTGAAGCCTAAATCTGTACTTAATTATTTTTTATAATAAAAACTCCAAATTGACCAAATTTCCACCTTAGAAAATTCATAAAATATTCAACTAAATTAGGAAAATTATGAAACTAAAATCCCATTTCAAAAATATCATTTTACGCAACATATTAAAAATTCGAATCATTCTGAGATTGAAAACTTAGGTTTTACCCTTAAGACCAATTTAAATAATTCTATAAAAAATTTATATACCATTATTCTATCCAAAAAATGATTAGACAACCATATCTTGGAAAAACAAGCAATAAAAGTTCAGGTACTATCCATAACCGAATTCTAAAACAAGAAAAAGAGATGGTTCTTATATTTTTCACTATAAATTTAATGTTGGAGTTGATATTTGTTGTTGCTTTAGTATCCCTAAGCTTCTTCTTCTTTGAATCCCTTAGTTTCGTTACTTCTTCTCTAGATTATGGTCGACCTCTAGTTTTCCTCTTTGATTGTTTAGATTCTGTGAAAAATGAGAATGATATAAGGAGGAGAGGGTTTAAGGAAAAGGATAGATCTATTTCCTAAATTTCCCCTCTCACATATTCTCTTGTATGTTAAACAATCTTAGTTTATTTTATAATGGCTCGACCTTATTAAGTTACCAAATCTCAACCCCTTAACTATTTACATATTGTTATTTAACCTATCCAAATGAATATCCTAAATAATGTTAACTAATATTTGGGATGTTACAATACTGGTTCATCACATTCTTATATTTCCCATTGCTTAGTAGATAAGCTAAGTTTAGAACCATCATAACTAGTTAATTCCTTAAGGGTTGCATATCCAATAGGAGGGCATGCAACTCTAGGGATGAGATGTGACAGTTAGAGTTTGAATTGTTAGGTCATATATTTGCCTGCAATTTGCAAGTATTTGATTTTATAGGCTTTGGGATTATTTTGGGTATGGATTGGTTAAGTAAATACGATGTTGGGATATTTTCCCAAGATGGGAAAATATTGCTAAGATGCCTTATTAATAGTGACTGGACTATATACTCAGTAGAGAACTCGAATTTTGATGTTTATGTTTTGTTGAGTGCGATAGAGGAGGAAGATGAGTTGAATCGATTCTTTGTCGTTAGAGAGCTTGTAGACGTCTTTGAGCCAATGATAGGACTACTGCCAAAACGAGTTATTAAGTTTTGAATAGATCTTGTACCTGGAGCTAAACCTAGAAGTTGACCGCCTAGCGGAATAACACCTACCGAGATGAAGTAGTTAAAGGTGCAGTTGGTGGACTTAGAAGGAAATTTTTTTTATTAGTCCAAGCAGTTTGTCATGGGGAGCAGTTGCGGTATTCGTGAAGAAACTGGATGGGTCATTAAGATTATGCATCGGTTATCGTAAGTAGAATGAAAAGAGGATAAAGAAATGATATCCCTTGCCGAGAATCGATGACTTATTTGATAAGTTGAGTGGAGCCGAAGTGTTTTCCCAATTGGATTTAGCGATAGGGTTCCATCAATTGAGGGTGACAGAAGACAGTATTCCTTTGACAGCATTCCGAACAAAATATGGTTCGTATGAGTGGTTAGTAATGCCATTCAGACTGACTAATGCACCTTCTTTTTTCATGGATTTGATGAACCTGATCTTCCAAGAGCATTTGAACAGATTCATATTAGTTTTATAGATGACATCCTGATATATTCTAGGAATGAGCAAGATCATGAGACTCACCTTAGAATAGTGCCTGAGACATTGAGACAACATCAATTAAAAGCGAAATTTTTGAAGTTTCATTTTTAGAAGAAAGAAGTAAAGTTCCTTAGTCATGTAGTCTTAGAAAATGGGTTATCAGTGATCCAGCTAAGATAGAAGCTGTTAATAATTGGAAGAGACTCGAGACAGTGATCGAGATAAAGAGTTTTCTTGGGTTAGCTAGCTACTACCGGAGATTTATCAAGGATTTCTCCCATATAGCAACACTGATGACTAAGTTGACAAGGAAGGACGTGAAGTATGTTTGGACTGATAAATGTAGGGATGCATTCTAGAAATTGAAACATTTATTAACCAATGCACCCGTGTTAGTTGTCCCTGATAGAAATGAAGATTTGGTGGTGTATACCGATGCGTACGGAACATGACAAGAAGCTGTGTTAATGCAAAGGAGTAAAGTGACTGCATATGCTTCTTGACAGCTCAGACCGCATAAAGTAAGATATCCATCCCAACAAAAGCCCATCAAACCTTAGGCCTATCGCAAGTTGAGCTGTTAAGTTGATAAAATTAAAAACAATACACGGTACATAAAGCTATCTACTTTTAGAATCTCATAGTGGAATTGATAAAATATAATATCAGAAACATGTTCCCATTTCATAAAGAAAATCATTTCAGAAACGTGTTAAATGTTACAACATGTTTACATAAAACCTCTATAGTACAATATCTGAAAATAACATAACCATCTAAACTGGGTACAATAAAAATACTTAAAAAGCATAAATATATAGATAATTGCCATAAGTCTTCACCTCCACCTTCATCTCCTAAATCAGCTTTACTCTCTCTAACCTGTATTGTAATGAGGAGTAGATCAAACCAACAAATGTCCGGTGAAATGGAAATCTCAAGCTTTACCATAATTGTACTTAGGTAGTATTATTTAAATAAGAAATATGTTTTACATATTAAAATCAAAACATGCACATAATGTCAGCTGTAAGTTGAAGGCTCTTCTACTCCAACTATATAACATACGTATAAAATAAACTGTAAGCCCGAAGGCTCTACCATTCCAACTATACAAAATTCAACTGTAAGCCCGTAGGCTCTTCCAGTCTGATTATAAAAAAGTCAATTGTAACCCAAAGGCTCTTCCAGCCTGATTGTACAACTCGGACGTAACTAGCGTTTTTGATGTAAGAGGAAGCACCTGAACCACTTAATACCTCTTTAATGGGATTTAGGCAGACTCTGTTCATTAAAGACCTATAAAATAGGCAGATCCCTATCAATTAAGACCTAACCCCAAGGCAGGTCCCTACATGGTTCTTTGTGAAGACCCGTCTCCTCGACTCTCGAAAATCGACACTAATACATCCACGGTATTCACGTGCCATAAATCCAAGTGCTAGGAAGGTAGATTTTCAGGGGTAAAGTAAAGTAAAAGATAGAAACATAAATTCTCACATTACGTTAAAATAGATAGACAGTAAATACAACCACCCTCACTAGGGTACATCAGAGTTTTTTTTTGAACCAACCAAGCCAGGAACAGTTATATCTGTCTGCTCCCACACTTGCTGGTATTACTAACTTAGACACAACGGAAAAAATATAAATAAATAGATAGATAGACATCCACATCGGGTGCTCTAGCTCCAATGCTCCAAAAACCTCTTTCAGCATGCTCTTATCAAAATACTCCAAATAGAATCCAGACTACTTGCTACCCGGAAAAATAGGGCACCCATAGTTTAAAGGGAAAAATATAAACTTCGGGTCAGTCATGGGACTGGTGTGAGAACTCAAAATACGTTGTTTGAAAACAAAAAGGTATCTCATAAGACCACACCGCATATAAACACGGAATGGGTTTTACCTTATGATAACCTAAACATTCTTGCGTAAAAATACTTGATATTATTTTTAATGACAAATCTTTGAAAACATTTGTAAGTAAACTTATCAGTCTTAGACGAAATTGTTACATTATTAAATTCCAGCATACTATCCACAAACACAGCTTCTACAAACAAGATGGCAGGCACTTATTGGAGAATGGGTTTCCATACAAATAACCAGGTAAACGGACTACCTTCCAGCAGTACATCTTTGGAGGAATGTACCGAGGCCCAACTGATGGTCCTCTACCAACACAAGACCGGTCTACCTCTTCCTAGATAGTACCAAATATGCCATCACCCCGGTGTTTAACGACCTATTCGAGACGTCTCTTAGCATAAACCACAATAATTTAAACCCGAACGTCATAGCGGGTAGAAATATATCTAGAAGGGGATGATCATACCCTAATGGTTGCGAACCACATAGCCTTGCTGCATCTACCTTGTTTTGGCC
This sequence comes from Allium fistulosum, assembly GCA_030737815.1. Taxonomy (NCBI): domain Eukaryota; kingdom Viridiplantae; phylum Streptophyta; class Magnoliopsida; order Asparagales; family Amaryllidaceae; genus Allium; species Allium fistulosum. Next base: position 223,971,209 of record CM060905.1, read on the forward strand.
ATTTCCGGGTGTGAGGCTTGAGGTAACGATTACCTTTCACATTGCACATCATCTTTCTTTGAATGCCACATTGCCATTCCATGGTCACACAACTGATTTCTACAAACGCATAACTCCTGAGCTCATACGTCTCGGGAAAGGGTGTTAAGCTAAGAGAAGTTGCCTTCTCCGCCACCAAACAGATGATACGTTCATAGAGATCACTTATGTAACTAGAAATGCAACGTCAGACATTCGTCCATACAAGTTGTCTAGGAACAGGACAAACCGAAGGCACTTTCCTACAACATTATGTCGGGAATTCACCCTAGGATTAGTAGCGATTAGTTCTTGCATTGGATATTTCATAACGAGCAGACTACTGCTACTATATGTATATTGGGAGTTTATCCCCAAACGATCAACAAGCAGTCCTTTATTATGAAAATCTCAAATATCATATCCATGTCTTCACTTCTAATACATAAATTGGTTCGAAGTGGTCTTCGGACAGGAATTACCCAAATCCGACCCCGGCTCCTCCGAACCAATCATCGATAAAAGAGGTCAAGTGAATAGGAAATCATTCTTTAATTCATTAAGTTCTTTTATCAAAATCTCTTTTGGAGATATACATTTCTAAAACATTCTTTCTGGTATATACGGGATCATTAAACCTCTCTTATCACTGCTTTTGATTTCTTAAAACCTTTTTACATTTAACTCGTTTTCGAAATTTCGACCTTATCTATCCCTCGCCCAGAGAAAAGGCCAGTTGAGCCAGGACACTGGTTTCTCCTGAACATATCCTTAGTTTAAATACCTCACACCCGTATCTCACGAATAGAAAAATCCAGTCTACTCGTCGGCTTTTAGAGCCAAGATTAAACCACTTAATTTGTAATAGCTTTTCTTTAAATCATTTATTTAAATTCCTTTAACTAAACTATAAAAATTCCACAAAATAATTAAAACACTTAATTATCCTTTTGAGAACAGTTAAGAGAGATTTGGAAAACAATTGTTAAGTTTAAAGCTATATTTCAAAAGTTATAGAAAAAGTGCTACGGAAAGTGCTCTTTTAAGCTATATTGATCAAAACAACGTTTTGTTATTTGAAAATACATTTTTATTACTCAAATCACTTTTAAAACATTTTAAAAGATTTATAAGATTTATTCCACATTTTTAAACAATTTTAAAACATCATTTCCAAAGAAATCCAGATTTGGATTTCGAACTGCAAAACCGCGATTTTTCATAAACTTGTTTTACTCATATTTCAAAATCTACTTATTGAAATCTCGATTTTTCTATATTTCAAAATCTACTTATCGAAATCTCAATTTTTCTTTCCCCATTGGAAAACTATGAATATAACAGTTTGGAAAATTCTTATCTCGAAGAATTCCAAACTATATTCCATCTTTTACACTTGTTTGACTTTTATAGCGCGAAGTCGCGAACTACCGTTACGCGACGCGCCTAATTTTGACTAAATTTTCAGTTCTCATTCAAACTTTACCAAAACACTTTTGAATGTTTATAAAACATTTCAAACTCATTTTAAACCATTTTTAAAGAGGTTTAACATTCCATATACACCTTTTTATTAATTCAAGGAAAGTGATTTCTTTTGTGCTTATCGACGTGTATTTCCGTTACTTGCATATATATCCAATATTCATATGAAAACATCCAAACTTGATGATCAAAGCATAATAAACATCCATTTGCAAACATCATATCATCATCCAAATATAGTATAATAGTTTAGGAGTTCTTTACTTGGGTTTTAAATGATTTAATTAAAAATTCGTTATAGCTTCGCTACTCGAGTTCTGAAGCTCACTATTCTTCGGATTTTAGCTCCTAGATGCCTCGACCAAGATTTGATATGCCTAGGGGCACATGTCCTAGGGTGGAGCAAGGGTTGTGCTCGGCCTAGTGATGAAGTGGGGGTGGAGTTTGTGAAGAACAAGGAGAAAAGTGGAGTTTTTGGATTGTGTTGAGGTGTTTAACTATATGGAACTATATATTAAAATTTAAACTCTTTTTGAAATAAACTTTAACATTATTTCCCTTAGAGTGGAAGCCATTAAAGTGGAAGAAAAAGCTTAGAAATATGAAGAATTAGAAGAATGAAAATGAAGAGAAGAGGGTAGGGTATTTATAGGAAAAGAAGAGTATAAAAGAAGACATGCACACAGTACCTTTTGCATCACCATTTCAAAGCTTCTCCAACACACCTCCCTCCTTCAGGGCACAGCAAAAGCCTCTCCCCATGTGCCCATCACTTCCATCTTCTCATGTGCCCGTCACTTCCATCGTCTGCCTGCACTCTTCTTAGGTTTTTCACTTGCTACTAGACCATCGTTGGATGTTGCTATTGGTTGTTATTCCTCTCCTAAGGGAGCTTAGTCATGTAGTTATAGTAGTTTAAGAGCCTTTGTCTAGATCCTGTGCTTTTTTTGTCTTTTGGGCTTTTCTGCCCTATAGTTGTTCTATGCATGTGCAGAACACCTGTTTTCCCTTTATTTATACAGTGGCATGGCCTACTATAAAGCCGGCTAGCTTTGCTAAAAAAAGAAATCATAAAATATATTTTATATTTTATATTGTACTTTTATATTTATATATTTTGGTATATATATATTTATGTGCATGTTACATGTATGCATATGTACATGTATATGTGTATGTAACATATCCCTACAACGTTGCTTAACTTCCACACGTTGTATCGTTACAAATCTCGATTCCGATTTTCGTTAATATTTTCTCTTTTAAATTAATATGCATATTTTTGTAAACAAATTTTGAAAATAAATTTTCTTATCATTACTAATAAAAATGATCATATTTTATTTATAAAATCATATAAATTATTATAAATAATTATTCACAAAAATATTAATTATATCGATAAAGCTAAACGATCATATATTTCAAGCAACATATTTACGGGTCGTTACATTCTTCCTTAACGACATTATAAGAAATCCAATTAGGCCACTTAATACTTCACTTAAGAAAGAGATGGACCCTACCATAGCCACTTAATACCTCTAACCCAAAGCGGATCCTTCCTAAGGATTTCACCTACCACATCCGAAAGCGCAACTTATGACACATAACTCATTATGACGTCTCACATTAGTCGGACTATTCATAGGTACTGGTAACCAGATTGACTAGGCAGGTTTACCTTCAGAATTGGGACTAACCTCGCGTCCACTATTGTTATTTATTATTTGCGATGTTCCACATTAGTCCGCAAAGCCACACCGCTGGTAGACAGATTTAACTGGGCAGACTTCTAAGTAGCTTTGGACCTGTGTAGTTAATGCCCCGCTATTACCCCGCTATAACCCCGCTATATCTCATAGCGGATTTCTACCGCTACGATATTTCCATATAGCCCCAAAATATAGCCTTTCCGCTTTAAGCCCCGCTATTTCCGATATATCCCGTTATTCCCGCTATATTCCGCTATTTCCGCTATATCTTCTTTAATAAAATGAATTGAAAAATTGCATTTATACATTATAAAAATTAATAAACTAATTTATTTGATTTAATTTTTAATATATTTTCAGAAATGAGAATACTCTAATGTTCTGCAAAATTCAATTATGTTATATAACAGTTTTACGTTTATTTAAAGTATATTCGCACATGTTTTTATTTAAAATTATTTATGTATTAGTTATAATTCAATTGAATGATAATTTTTCATTTAATTACCATTTATATATTTGTAAAAACATTAAGTACGAGTTTTATATGCTATTTTAGAGCCATCCGCTATATCCCGCTATATCCTCGCTGTATCCCCGCTATGACTTTTTGCACCTCCACCGCTTTGAATCTGCCGAGCGCTTTAACTGCACAGCTTTGGACTAACTTCACATCCTTATAACTTAGCCATACCTTATATGTATACCTACTATATACATATACCATCTTACGCGATTAATTATTGAGGCCATATAAGGTATCCCCTTATTATGCCCCTAATTAGGGAATAATTCCCTAATTTACTCTAACTTCCTTCCTATAAATTAATAATACCTAACTTTTCTAATAATACTAATTTTCACGCTTGATATGCTATAATCAATACACTATTGGTTTAATTCGTCATTATGTCAATATTATATCGTATATTTTTAAATGCAGAATTTAAGGTCTAATCATTAAGTTACAATAATTTGATAATAATTCATTTACAAGGTATTTTGAAATATCAATCTCATACAATCTACAATTCCAACAAAAACTGCTATTACCATAGCCAAATAAAACAGATTCATAGAAACATGGAATACCTACAACTTGTTCGATATTAATAAATTAGAATCCCTTCTCTGTTTTAGAGAACGTATCTTCACAAATTAGATCGTCTATGTTCAATTCAACCTTTATATACATTGGTTGAATTGACCATAGATTATCTAATTTTAAACAAATAACTAGATTCTATTATATTAATACCAAATACAATTGTAATTCCAACATATACAAAAATTAATATTTACTTACTGAAATTCTCAGGGTTTTAGATGTTTTCGTTTACCAAAATTTCCTAAGGTATACATCAAATCCAAATAAATACTATTCAACTGCAATAATATGAAAGCTTGATATTCCTACTACAAAGAATTGTTTTGCTTCCTAACTGGATTTGATCCAATCTCGCCTAATTCCATTCAGATCTCCCTCTTTTGGAATATACAACAAAGTGAATTGTACATAGAAATTAGATCTAGAATCAGAAAATAGAAAGGAATAGAATCAGAAATCAAAAGAATTAAACATCTAAACTGCTTACCTGAAAATCCTAACCGATTCTAGAATTTGAAGAAGAAGAAGAATATGAGACTTGATTTATACCGCTCCTAATTCTCTGTTAGATCTTTTCCCCTTTTTGAATATATAACAAATAGTTTGTGCGTGTGTGTGTATATATATATATATATATATATATTAGATTTCAGAAATCAGAAAATAGAGAGGAGAAAGATTGGGAATTTAATTAGATATTAGAAATTAGAATTACTTAGCAGTAAGTTTACTATTTCTGAAAAACCTAATGGGAAAGAATTTGACAGAGCTTCGTCGTTGCTAAAAAAATTCATGAAGGAAAAGCGGGGGTCTAGGGATCTGTTTATAAAGGTGGGAAGGAACGACAACTGTTGGATTAAAATAAGCAAATCCGGGACTTTCAAAACAACACCCTAGCCGTCATTCATCGCCATTCGACCGCTAGCGGTCAACCGGTAGTAGTTCAAGGGTCGATCGGTCCCCTACCGCACGTTGCTTTCCTTCTACCGTTTGATTTATTTTATTTATTTATTAAATTCCTTATTTAATTTATATGTTAACCAATTTATAATTAAGTTTACTTAAACATTAAGCCTCCCTTAATGTTAACTATTATTTAAATTCAAAGTTTAATATTCAAACTTCACATTTTTAATTCAAAATCAAAATTTTAAATTTTAAATTTGAAAACTTCAAACGTTCATAACTTCTCTGTTTGGACTCCGATTTCAACGTATTATATATGGAAATTGATCCGAAAATCGTGACGGATGCAATGGTGCGACTTCCATGACCAAATTCCAACATTTATGAAATTTTCATTTAAACCTTTTTTTAATTATTTAATTTCTTATTAATTTTTTGAGGTATTACATAATTAGTTATAAATGCTGGTTTTACACGGTGGAATTTTAAAATAGTTTTTATTATAAACAAGTCTCATGCTTCATCTTTAGAATCTTTATTCGTCCTTTGAAAGCTACCTGTCTAATCAATAAACTCAGCCTACTTGAATAAGTAACTATGAGTTATAGGAAATAATAAAAACATGGGTCAAAATAAAACATTGTATGAGTAAAATCCTTATCTAGTCATCTATAATGAGACCACGCCGCTAACGTGGAACGAGTTTTCCCCTTAATTTATCAACATCAAGATATAACATATGTATAAACACAATACATAAAGACAAGTATATGCATATATTTGATCAAGAAGTGTACCCTACAATTGTCATCCAGTTATGAATCATGTCATATATCAATTCAAATTAAATATACCCTATACTTATCATCCTGTTATGAACCATGTCATACAAACATTCATCTTTCATCCAAACATCACATAATCTTTTGTTTTAGGCTTTCATCGTTAAGTTATCATTAACTCATTTAGTGATTAAATCCCTAGGCGTGTCTATCCTGATTTTATCTTTTCTCGAACAACGTCACTTGATAAAATGGCCATTGGTTCCACCAATGGGAGCCACACCGACTCTCCTAAGAGGTCGAGTGTAAGCACCTAGAATATATTCTAGTAAACATCCTTACTAAGCATCAATAGCCCCTCTTAGTCCTCGAACGACAATCGTTCACGTTGCCAATCTATTTATCTTAGTTATAACACCATCCTAAAGTTTTGGCACCCTACCTTAACTCCCCTTTAGAGTTTATAAATCTTCTAGGATTGAACCCTCTCATGGCACCCTACCATATACCATTGGCTTTAGACTAATAGTCAAGGCACTCTACTATCCAATAACTCCATGAGCTAGTATATCTTTACGATCATGGTTCAACCCATTTCTTTCATTTATCTATAGTGTACCCTACATTTTATTTAGATAAACATCTTTATCTTTTAATTTAAAGGATACCCTATTATTTACTAGATTCTCTAAGCCTTACTTCATTTCAGAAATAAATTAAGACAATTTTAACTTATAAATTCTTCCTTTATTTCATCCCTATTAAATAGTTCAATAACACTTGGAAACTGTTTTCCAAAGTTCCCAAAGTATTTTCTCATTTTACTTAATAAATATGGCGTACCATTCCTTCTTGAGTTACTATTAGTCATCATGAACTAGTTATCCTATAGCTTTTCAATGTTAGGTTATTTTATAGTATATTTAGCTATCCCACAGCCATCGTGGGTCAGTAGCTTCCTAAGCTATCACATATTACCTTTTAAGTAATGGTCGTGGGTTAACTTCCCTATAGCCAATGCATACGATCTCGCATATAGTCACCGCGTACTAATTTATCAGGTGTCATTATATGTTAATCCACCAAAAACCATCATATGCTAACTGTTCGAAAGTCATCATGCTTTATCCCATTCATAATCATCGTGTATCATCCCTTCCGAAGCCATTCATGTTATTTCGCCTGAAGCCATTATATGTTGTCTCATTTAAAGCCATCGTCAACTATCAATTCTATAGCCTTCGTTAGTTATCTTTTCTATAGTCTTCACGTGTTATCCCTTCTATAGCTCTCGTGTGATGAGTTCCATACATATCATTCGTGTGTTAAGCTCAATAGAGATTTAGTTTGATAGCACTTCCTAAATTATCATGGGAATATAGATGGAATGTTATCCGTGTTAACTAATTTATAATTGTTGTAGGTTATATATACTATCGTGAGCTAAGTGGTAATTTTGTAATTATATTGAAATTTGATTCATACCTTATTAAGTATTAACCTTACATCAAATCCCATTTGATATCGAATTCTCATTGACTAATGTTTATCTTTACAATTCACTTTTCAGAAATGGGCTAATAACATCTTCCATTTATTAATTAATTATCAATTGTTAATTACCCTTTTTCCTTAGCCAACTAATTCATATAAAATTGAAAATCGATAGGAAAAATCCCAAAATTGACTAAAAATCAAGTTTATCACATTTTACCTCTTTCCAAAATTTCAAGTTAGAATAATTAATTTTATTATTTTTAATAATTAATCTAGCCGAAATTAACCATTTTCTTAACTTAGAAAATTCACAAAGACTGAATTAAATTCCAAAAATTATGAAATTTAAAACATATCTTTGTTTCATCATTATAAACATCATATTTCAATTTTGAATTATTTAACCTAGATTAATTTATGTTTTACCTTAAAACATGAACAAATTCTCTTTATTAAAATTTCCAAACATAACCAAACATTGTTATTAATTATTTAAACACGTTTATCATCATCAAAACATTCACGTAAGGTCAAATCCGAACCCCAAATAAATTAGGAATGTTTTAGGAAAAATCTACTTACCTTGGTTTAAGAAACCTTGTTTAGTCTTTCTTATTCCTTAAAGTTGAAAGCTTTAATCTTCAAGCTTTGAAATATTCCTCTTCTTGCTTAAGAAATAATGGCTGGCCTTGAATTTAAGCTTTAAGGTTTTTTGGTAAAATGAAATGAAGTGAAATGGATGAGGGGTTAGAGCTAAAGAAAGTGGGCTAGTGCTATTGGCGTTGGACTAATATCTCATTCTAGCCTAGTCACACTATTACATCCCTTAACACAAACCTTCTCATATAAAATTTAAATTTATTTTTATTAATAAGGCCAACCTTAATTGCCCTAATTAATGTTGGTTCATTCAATTAACTTTATAAAGTATCTCACACTTAAATAATCAAATCTCCCTTAGGTCATTCTTGCAATTAAATTATCTTATTTATCTTTTTAATAGTATCTTCTTATTATTAATTTAATCTTAATTTCCCATATTATGGACCCTTCAAAATATAGGGTGCTAAAGTCTCCTCTCCGCACAAAAATTTCATCCCCAAAATTTCAATTAGGAAGAATACAAAAATACACTGAAAGTGTAAAGTTATCATCATATAAGTACACACAAGTACAAAGGATTACACTAGTATCATACTAATGCAAACCATCAATCATCAATCAAAATGTATCAGTGCAACTAATAAAACACAAGAATATCATATGCGAATATACTAGTTCCTTACTAGTCCATACATCAGACAAACAAAACTCCCTGCTATATATACATGAATGTCTAAAACAACTCGGGACATATATTCCTAATCTCATCCTCTACCTCCTAGGTACAATCTTCTTTGTCGTCGGTCTGTTGGACACGAACAAGTTTAATAACTTTGTTCCTTGGATCCTTCATATCACAACCTACTATCCCTTTCGGCCATCTCACATATATTAAAGCTGGCTTTAAAGATAAATCCTCTATCAATCTTAGCTCCACTACTGAATTTGGGTTGTGCACACACTTTGTAACGACCCATATTTTATGTATTAGAGGATCGTAAAATATTAGTTTTAAATCCATATAAGATCGTATGACTCTATGACTTTAGAAAATGGCTATCACTGACATTTCCTATGTTTAGAATTTTTCCGGATGATTTTACCCTTGAAAACTTGTAACGGTTATAACTTGTGATAGAAGCCGAATTAGCATTTGAGATCACTTTCATTGGATAGATATGATGGTTTCCTTTTCCGTAAATTGGTTATAATAATAATTTGGACTTTCTGACTAGGAGATATGGCAGCTTGAATATTGATAGTTTTTGGAGTATATTAATGGGTAATTAGTGAGTCTGGAAGGCAAGCCCACTAACCCATGTTTGGGTTTGGAGAGTATATTTGGCTGAACCATTATCCCCAAATCACTTTTACACCTTCTCACATAGATCTAAGCCTTCACTAACCCTTCCTCTATTCAAAATCTTCTCTTTTCTCCTCAAAATAAAGTTTAAATCATTCGTTAAAGTCAGATTAACAAGGGGATTCATTTGAGATCTTCTAATCTACATTTTTGGATAGGGGAAATTTAATCTTTGCTGTTGATTCTTGGATTTACCTGCAAATCTCTAATGTTTTAGTATTTGGTGAGTGATTTATCATCTCTCACCTTATTATATATGTATATATAGGTTTTAATATGTTTTGGAACCATTTTTAAAGTCAAAATTAAGTTTTAATATGTTTTGGAACCATTTTTAAAGTCAAAATTAAGTTTTAATGATGTTTTAAAACCCAACCTGTAGTACAAATGTGAATAAATGAATTTTTTGTTGTTCTAGACATGTTGTTTGGATATGCGATTGCCTTGATAGATGTTAGGCTATGTTGTTATCACATTGTATGGTGACCGCTATAATTGATTGTGTAATTTACATGTTTGAATGTTGTTTGGTGCATGTCTGGTATTTGATAGTATGCATGAATGGTTGAAATTCTCATCGTAGTGAGTTAAAGGTAGGAACCATGAAATCGGGCTTTGATGAAAAGGCTCTACAGCAGTTGAAGTCATATCGTTGCACAGATGATGCAAAAGGATCGAAGTGTTGAGTGTAACGATGGAATCACCGCGATGTTGATTTGCTGAAGGGGCTATAGGGTTCTGTTCGGTGGAAGCTTAGTCCGGTGGTTGACTTTAGGAAAGGAAGTATTTGGTTCAATAGAAGCTTAGTCCGATGGTTAGCTTCAGGAAGGGATGTTTTGTGGTTCGGCATCGGTGGCTTGGTAAGTGAAGGACCAGACATGAAATGTTGTCCAGTAGGTTTAGGCTCGATGGATGGCTTGGCTTGGAAAGTGGAGGACCGAACAGAAGAGGTGGTTCGGTAGGTCTCGGTTCAACTAGGAAGTGCCAAACAGAAAACAGGGTCCAATGGGTAGAGGTGCCAAACAGGATTATCTGTTCGGTGTTACTTCTATTTGGGGAAAGTATGGCTCCAGGCCGAACAAAGGAAGGCCGAACCAATCATGAAGTGAGATTTTTGGGGTGTAGGTTTCACGGCAAGACTTGGGGTGGCTTAGTGGTCTTGGGAGATGGTTCGAAGTACGGATGGATAACCCCAGGATTGCTCTAGGTGACTTTGGAATGGTAACCAATAAAGTACGATGACTTTGATGACTCGATGTGGCGAGTGACTACGGCATCTGGTAGTGAACCGAAAGGATGAGTTCCATGTGATAGCTTGTAGAGTAGTACATGAGGATGTTATGCTCGTGAGTAGGACATTGTATTATGCGTGTACCCAAGGTAGTCTGCGTGTACCCAAGTAGTCTATGTGTACCCGTGTATTTGGATGTCTGCATGTGTCCAGTCCTTAGCCATTTGCGTAGGCATGAGTTGAGCATCTGTGAGGTAGTTCTTCTATCAGTATGTGTGCTAAGGGATTGAAGGATGACTCTGTGGCTGTGATGCTCATTATTAGGATAAGGTTTCCTGAGTGTACCCAGGGTAGTCTGCACGTACTTATATTTTGGATATCTGCATGTGTCCACTCCTTTACCATCTGCATGGGCAATGAGTACGCATCTGAAAGAGTAATCGTACATCTGAAGCACTTGGGTGAGAGATGTGAGGTTGTGTGATGGATGTTATGTTTGCTATGTGCTTGATATTCTGTGTGATACCCCTATATCCTATATTTTCCTCTTGTAATAGTAGTTTAGCATATACTGTGTTTATGTGCTAACTCTTTGGATGTAGGGACATGTCAGGTATGGTTGTTCATGCCCTATACCCTATTTACTATATATGGTATTTATAGAATTTTGAGATGATGTATCGCTCACACCAGACTATTGCTTGACCTGAGGTTTTATGCTTTGTTTCTTATTATCTAAGATACTCTTAAACGAGTAAATTTGGGATAACAGATCTGGACAGCGCATGGAGCTGTACAGAGTGCTAGCAGGAGGCTACGTTTCCATATGACTATTTTGGAGCTTACTACCACTTAGATTCTGTTGTGCAGTACCGTGGAGCTATGTTAGTACTTGTATTTTCAGAGATAATTATAGAGTACATTTTTGGAGATTTAGGATATATAAACTCTTTATTTCAGTTTTTGTATAATCTATGAATCTAGTGCACTATGATGCTATTAGTTATCGTTCAGTTGATTATATCACTGTTTCGCCTATTTACATCTTTATTGTTATATCATATTTTTTCTATGCGTTGTGAGATGTTTTATAGGTTTTATGCTTGTATTTTTATGTTTTTACACCCTTGGCTACCGTCCTACATCCGCCAGGTACCCCCACAGTGCATTAGGTAGGTATATAGGGTGTCAGAGGTGTAGGGCAGTCATCATATTTAGTAATAGAGCTTAGGTTATGTATATGACCTAAATTGATACTACATCCATTGAAGATAAGGAAGGAGCTATCGCCTTTGAATGGATGGAGCGATATATGAGAGAGCATACTTGTTATATTTGGTTTTCAAAACTTTATAGCAGTATATATATAGTACACAAGTCATATTACATTCACGGACACCACTTATTCTTTTTAGGGAGACTGATCATTCTTATTATAGCATGTAAGAATGAGCCCTTAACAAAGAGCGCTGTTAGGACCTCTATTTCTGGAGTTGAGGAGGGGGCAGGATCGACGGTGGCTAATCCTGATTTGAAGAACATGCTCGCTTAGGTAGTGCGAAACATGTTTCAAAATGCCCAAGTTTCTCCTGCTGTAGCTGTTGGTAGTGGTGCTTATAACGAACTGTGTTCTTTTACCATTTTAAAATATTAAATTAAAAAATGATTTTGAATAAAAGTATTTAACGATTAAAATCTGATGATTAAAATGTGTTTTAGTAAGTTTAATTTGAAAAAAGTTCAGTTTGTTTATTTTGAAAATTTATTATGTTTTCAATTTTAATTCAAATCGGTTAATATTTTAGTCCAAAATATTATTTTTCGAAATGTAAATATTTTTACATAAAAGTATTCTAAAAAAATTTCCAAGTAATAAACGACTAAGTTTGTTTCGTTAAATTCTGATCTTTTTAGCCCATTTATTGCAATTTAAATATTGTATATACGTTTTGCATAGTGTATTTGGCGGCACTGGTGAATTTTTAACAAAATTGTTGTAGCATAGATCAAAGCTTGTCATATTTTTCGTCTTCCCTCATCGATCGCAATGGTATTTTTATTTTTGTGTTTCGACACGCGGTGTGTAGTGTAGAGTTATTAAACTATAAGTAATAGGGTACCCTTATAATTTTGAATTTATATAGTAGGCACAAATATTTATGTACGTGTATGCTTGGGTACTTGGTCAAATATTAGATCCATCAATTTGCGTACCGCTCTTCCTTAATGTCACCTTCTCTCTCCTATTCATTATTTCCTCACGTCACTCTCATAACCTCATTTTCATTTTTTCTTTCTTTCATTTAACCTACACCTCATTTATCACTTCCCTCCGTTCCTTTTCCCAATGCCAGACCACCTCCATCCACCAACCCCACTCACTATGGCGACCCGCCCTTTCGACCATCAGAAATCGACAATAATACATTTTCGATATTCACGTGCCGTAAGACCAAATGCCGGAAGGAAAAATAGTAAAGGGTAAAAGAAAATAAAGACAGAACATAATCTTACACGAATGGAATAACATATATTATTTCAATATATATATATATATATATATATATATCTTTACAATGGAAATTTTAAATGCATTTATCAAAGTCTATCTTATAAATCAGCCTAGACAGTTATAATCTTTGTCCTTATAAATGCTAAATATAATCAGTAAACTAATGCAGCGGGAATGGAAATGGAGAACTATCTACAGGAACATCTTCAGCTCTAGATTTCAAGCTCCATCACAATGCTCCAAGTTAAACTTGGCTACTTGGCTGCCCACAAAAAATAGGGCACCCATAGTTTGAGGGAAAAGGAAAATAAACTCCAGGTCAGTCAGGGGCCTGGTGTGAGAAACTCAAAAATACGGTATTGGAAAACAAAGGGTATCTCATAGGACCACGCCGCATATAAACACGGAATGATTTTTTACCTTATAATAACCAAAACATTTGCTACGCCAAATCAGGAACATTATCCTTAATGACATTCTTTGAAAAAACTTTTCAAGTAATTATTAATCATAGCTGGAATTCTTACATTTGTTAAATTCGACAGCATAATAGGTTTAAAACTAAAACTATAAAGGCCCGTATTGGAGAATGGATTCCATACAATGACAAGGTAAGGGACTACCTTTCGACGGTACATCTCTGGAGGGATGCACCTGAGGCTCCAACCTCTACCAACATAGAATTGGCCTACCTTAACAATAGATAGTAATGAATATGACATCACCCCGATCGTTCCCGACCTATCTGAGACGTCTCATAGCATACATAACATACCTAATACATAGGGGGTAAACTAGAAAGGAGATGACCATATCCTAATGGGAGCGACCACTTAGTCATGCCGCATCTCCCTGTTTTTGTTATTCCCGGGTGATGAGGCTTGAGGTAACGTTTACCTTTTTCATAGCACACATTTCACTTGAATGCCACATTGCCAATTCCATCACACACCATTGATTTCCAAAAAAGTACAACCTCTGAGCTCGTACGTCTCAGAGAAGGGTGTTAAGTATAGGAGAGTTACCTCATACACTAACAAACAGATGTACGTTTGTTAAAATCAATGAACGTGCATTTTAGAAATGCAATGCAGACATTCGTCCATACAAGTTGTCCAGGAATAGGACAAACCAAAGGAACTTTCCTACTACATCCTGTCGAGAATCATCCCTAGGATTAATAGCGAGCAGCGCTTGCATCAAAGATCAAATGAAGATACTACTGCAACATATATATGGTATGGGAAATTTGCCCCGCGAGGGACTGTGACAAGCAGCCTTCATTCCATTTATTATGATTCCATGCCTTCACTTTTGAACCTACATTGGTTGGTTCGAAGTGGTTTTCGGATTGGGATTATCCAAATCCGACCCCGGATCCTCCGAACCAGTCATCAATAGATGTTAAGTTTGAGGGTGATTATCAATTCGTTCATTAATATCTTTTATCAAATAAGGTATCTCTTTTAGAGATATAAATCTTTAAATCATACTCTTTTCCAGTATATACGGAATCATTAAACCTCTCTTTAACTTTGGAAATACCAAATCATTTCTCATAATTCATAGAGCAAAACCTTATTGAGTAAAAAGAGTCAATAGAATATATACTAATTCTACTCAACATTAATTTCCATATTCAACCTTTACTATCCATCGAATAATGGTGAAATCACCTTTTAAATTCACACAGATTATATAGGTTCCCTCCTCGGAATTTAATACTAAGTATAAGAAGATTATTTCCATACGAACCAAGTTGTATTAAATTTGAAAAAATTAAATCTTTTATACTTGCCTCATTTCCGACATTTCGACTTTATCTATTCCTCGCCCGGGAAAAAGGCCAGGTGAGCCAGAGCACTGGTTTCCATTAAACACCTCCTTAATTTAAACACCTCACATCCAAATCTCATGAATAGAAAAATCCAGTTTACTCATCGGCTTTTAAAGCCAAGATTTAATCACTTGATTATAACAGCTTTTCTTTAAATCATTTATTTAAACTCTTTTAAAATAAGTTATAAAACCTTCAATTTAAAATACTTGGTTGTTTATTTAAAAATATTTACAAAATATTTGAAAAGCATACTTAATTTAAAGCCATATTTCAAAAGTTATTAAAATTGCTGCAAAAAGTGCTACGAATAGTGCCGCTAATAGTGTTTTCAAAGCTTATTTGATCAAAATAGCTTTTCGATCCTTTAGAAATCCATTTTTATAACTCAAATATCTTTCAAAAACATTTTCAAAGATTTATAGAATTTATCTCATATTTTTGAAGAATTAAAAATATCATTTTTAAAGAATTTATCGCTTTGGTTTCTGAACTATCAAAGCGCGACTATTTTGAAAATTTGTTTTGCTTATATTTAAAAATCTACTAAACGAAATCTCGGTATTTTTCTTTTGTCTGAAAACTAGGTTTATAAAAGTTCAAAAAATTCTTATTATAAAGAATTCCGACTCCGAATCCATCATATAAATGGATTTAACTTTCCACAGCGCGAAATAGCGAACTATCGTTATGCGACGCGCCTATTTTAACTCAATTTTCATATTCTTTCCAAACTTTGTCGAAACACTTCTAAATGTTTATAAAACATTTCTAAATTATTTTAAATCATTTTAAACCATTTTAAAGAGGTTTAACAATCCCATATACACCATTAGATTTATTAAAGGAAAGTTATTCCCTTTGTGATATTCGACGTGTATTAAATGTGAATCATTTACACATCCAAACAAACATATTATCATATCCAAGCATGATTCAAAACCATCACAACCAAGCATAGGCAAACATATATATCATCTGATATATCATAATATAAATAGAGTTTCTTACCGTAATTGGTTTCTAACTTCTCGAAAATTCGATATAGCTTCGCTACGATCGAATTAAAGCCTATGGAATTGAGCCTTGGACCCTGAGAAGGGCACGGCCTAAGCTTGCAAATGGAATGGTGCTCGACCTTGGTGATGGAAGGTGGTGGCCGTGGGGTTTGAGTGAAGAAAGGAGGTGATGAGCTTTGGTATTGAAGTGGATTGCTTATGTATATATACTCATATAAATTTAATTTATTTTTGCAGTATTTTTCTTCATAATTTCTTTAAGGTAGTAAGCCATGGAAAGCTTGAGAATGAGGAAGAAGATGAAGTAGAATAGTGTGTAAAATTATAAAGAGAATGATGGGTATTTATAGAAAAAATTTGGAAATAAATATCTAAATGCATAATTACACATTTGCCCCTTGCCCACACCCCCTCCATCTCTTCCAAACGCATGGCAAGGCCGCCCCCCTTGTGCATCCATGTGTGTGATGATGATGGTGTGTAAGTGAGTTGATATTTGCTTTTTAGGGTAGAAAATATCTTAGATATTTATAATTTTTACTATATGCAAATTCAAATGTAAATGGCAATTATATTTGTATGTATATATGTGTTCATGTATATGTTAGGGTATGTATATGTATGTCACATATGTGCACAAGTGATATAAATAAGGTTGCAACAACTTCGAACAACGTGCATTCGTTAAACCGTTGAAAATCAGGAAGCTGATTCCCAATCACATTTTCACTTATAAATTAAATTACATATTCCCATCATTTTTAATTAAAATGATCACATTTTATTTATAAAACCATATAAATAAATATTAAATAATTGTTTGTAAAAAGTGATGTTATGTCGATAAAGCGATAAGAATTTTCTTATATTTTTAAATCAAGCATATATCTTTATCAAACTATTATAAATGATTTACTATCACTATATAACTAATTAAAATGAATTATAATCATTTAAAAACAATTATTTGAATAATTAAAATAATTATTAAATCATTTAAATTCATAAGTCAATTATCAAATATGATGCCATTATTGATGATGTCATAAATACATTTTATTTCCAAAAAATAAAATAAATAATTTTATTTCATATTCTTGTTTAAACGGATAAGTGTATGTATCCAGCTTCGTGCATGACTTCTGATAATTATAAAGCTATTTATTGATAAAACAGTTTTCGATCATTTTATCAATTTTTTTTTCAAAGTATATATTTTTGTAATACTTATGCAAAATAGATTACCATCATTATTTATTGTTCAAGACAACATAATCCATGTTGAAAAGCTTATATTTGAATATTTTAAAAGTAAATATAATTTATCAAATTGATAAATTTGCGGGTCGTTACACTCGCCCAGGCCTAGATCCATCCGCATGTACCTTACTGTCGGCCACCCTACACAGTAACCTATACTCTACCCAACAGTAGCCACCCTTGGCCTATAACCCAGATCCACCAACACCCAACCTCGGCCAGCCTCCTCTCACCTACAGTCCATCCTCCTCTGCCTAGCCAAGTTCTCCTCACTTTACCCAGTATCAAATCCTACCCAGCACACTTTCTAGCCGCCACCTACATCACCCGCCATCACGACGAGCTCACGTCCACCTCATCTCCACCTTAACCACAACTGCCCAGATCTTTACCCAAAGCCTCCTCGGTTATACAGCCACCACCACTCTCCGCCTTCACCTTCTTCTCTCTGCTGAAACGCCACAAGTACCTTCCATCGAGCCCCCCGCCTTTTCTATCTCTTTGCATACACTACGGGGTCCGCTGTGTTGAGCGTAGCATGTTCATATCTATCGTGTACGAGTCCGTTTGTGTTTGTGTGAAGGGTTCTGTGTTCGTGTTGCCATGTCTGTGCCGTGTAGTGTTTGGATTCGCGTATTATTGTTAGTATTTTTATGACTCTCATCAACTATAAATTTTAATGCAAGTTTAACTCGATTGCATGTTTTGATAATTATATATATATATATATATATTGTGATATGTTTGGATAGTTAATAAATTTAAATTGCAAGTTTTAACCATAATGTGCTGATAATTGTTGATATTATGTAGTTAATGTAAAAAAGAATTAATGGTAAGTTTACTTCATTAATATGTGATGTTTGATTATATGGGTGATTAGTTAGATGATGTTTGACAAACTCTCTGTCATTACCAAAACCATTTATTGTGTACACGGAGGATGTTTCCAGATTATAGAGGTTGAATTAGCAAACGTTTGCTGGAATGAAGTAAGAGAATGATGATGGATGACCTGACACTTGTGTCAATTTGAAATGACAAAAATGGGAGCTATATCTGGCCAATGAGACTAGCTACCTCTAGCGGACATCTTTCCCTCATATTACTATCTTGATTTTGAACTTTATTGGTGCACCTTGATCTTGGATTCATGGATGCGGTCGGCCGTTATGGGTTACGACCAGTCAGGGAGGATAAAACGGTAGTATCCTACATTGGGCATTGCCTTACGTGCCTTGTCATGCAATTATCCCTATGCAAGACCACTACCATTTTGTATTATTATTGTACCTATAGGGGACTCACTGGCTACCGATGTTACTGGTTGTGTTACAGCACCTGCATAGCCTTCATGCTTAATATGTGTTAAGGGTGATCAATGTAAAGCCTTAACACTATTTTATTATTTACATTACTAATAAACATTACATATGTTTCGTATCTACTACATATTGATAATTTAATGGATCCTTAGGAGATGGAAAATCCCGTAACATCTCTCAAGTTATTTTGCACATTATATACCTGATTTTGAGTTAACTTACATAAGAATTTTTAGTTCTGACTCAAGTATGTGTTTTTTCACCATGTTCGGGTCGGCCTGAGTATTTTAGTGAATTGGAGACTATTATTTTATAGAGCTGAAGATGGATTTGAAGACTTTAGTTATTTCTCTATATTCTATTGTTCTTGACTAGTAAACATTTGTATGTCCACCATCTATTTATTTTCAAACTCTGATGTAATAATATTAATTAGCAACTTCATGAACTGCTAGTTATTATATCTTTATATTTCACTGCGAGTTTCTGTATTTTGTTCTTCTGTATCTTATTTCTTTAGAATAAAACCTCATTGATAATATATCATTTGAACAGTTGAGGGTCATTATACATGTATATTAGGTACCAAAGGTGTTGGGTGGTGTCATATTTGGTATCCGAGCTTAGGTTGTGTAGACGACCTACTGCATCCATTAGAGATAAGAAAGGAGTTAGAATGGATCAAGCGATATATGAGAGAGCATACTTGTTATATTTTGTTTTCAAAACTTTATAGTAGTATATATATTGTATATAAGTCGCATTGCACTCGGGACACCACATATTCCTTTTAGAGAGATTGATTACTCTTATTATAGCTTGTAAGAATGCGCCCGCTAATAAGGGACATTGCTAGGAACTCCTTTTCTGGAGTTGAGGAGGGAGCATGATCAGGGGCTGCTAATCCCGATTTGCAGAACATGTTCGCTGAGATGGTTCGAAACATGTTTCAAAATACCCAAGTTGCTCCTACTACAGCTGTTGGTAGTGGTGCTCCGGTGCAAGTGCCGAGAGCTAACTTTACCAAACTGAACAAGGATTATTCTACTCCGGGAGGCAAACTGTTCCTTGGACAGAATCAAACATCGAAGTGGAGGATTGGTTAGACACCTGCGAATAGATCTTTGAGGACATGAAGTTAGAAGATGCGATGAATAGGAAGCTGGCCTCTAGACAGCTTTAGAGGCGAGTTGTTGGGTGGTGGATCACCATCAAGGTTACTAATCCTGAAGATTAGATTACTTGGGAGTAGGTTCTGGAGAGATTTGAAGAGAAGTATATAGCAGCTGCTCAGAAGTTGGTGCTCTTCCAAAAGTTTGCTGACTTGAGATTGGGGAATATGTCTATGACAGAGTATGTGGCCAAGTTCGACATGCTGTAGAAGTACGGTCTATCTTTTATGGATACTCCGCTTAAGAAGAACGAGAAGTTTACCATGGCTTAGATGATTATCTTAGAGAGAAGCTAGTAGGTCATATTAATGAGCCGTTTAAGAGGCTAGTGGAGAAGGATTTTCGAGTCTATATCCTAAGCTTAAGTTCATTGTTACTCCTAAAGATGAGCCTGAGCCGCAAGTTGGCAAGGGAGATAAGAGGAAGTGAGACAATAACAAGAAGAAGTAGTTTCAAAAGGATGGCCAAAAGAAGGGCTAGTAGGAGTTTACTTGCTACAATTATAGAGAGAAGGCCATCTTAGTAAAGATCGCAAAAATGAGAAGAAAGGATGTTTTAACTACAACAAGTCAGGCCATACGAAGAAGGATTTCCTAGCCATTGAAGAATAAGCAGATTGTGTCTGCTTATGCTTTGAACGTTGTTCCAGCCTCGTCAAGTGCTCAATCGACGAAGGAGAAGGAAAAGAGCATCATTATACTAGGTATGCTTTATATCTCTGATACACCTGTACGTGTTTTACTCAATACTGAGGCTTAACATTCCTTCATATCTAGTGATTTAGTAGATAGATTGGGATTGAGACCCGACACAGTTGACCAACCTTTTGATTGTCACAAACCCTGTTGGAGGATTCACTAGCATGTGCATGGTTCATCGAGACTTATCCTTATCGATTCATGGATGTTTGTTTGCCAGTGATTGCTTTGATTTGGATTTTTGCGAAGTTTGGTATTATACTAGAGATGGACTGGCTGAGGAGGTAAGCGGTAATGGTGGATTACAATAGGCTGTTGGTAACGATTGGGGGCTGTGGAGGAGCGGATGGTAGTGGTTGCCTGCCTGCCAGAGGATGGAGTTATGGTTAGCATTCTATATTCACTTGAGACTCCATAGGACAAGCTATCATTTGTGACTATCATGAGAGAGTATCTGAATGTATTTGAGGAGGTAATCGGATTACCATCACATCAATAGATGGAGTTCCGCATAGACTTAGTGAAAGATGTCAGGCTGATTGTTATGCTTTGAGGCGTATGACACCCAGAGAGAAAAATGAGTTGGAGGTGCAAGTGAATGACCATTTGAGGCGAGGGTTCATTCATAGGAGCATATCCGAGTGGGGCGCACCTATAGTATTCGCCATCAAGGCAGATAGCTCTCTAAGGTTGTGTATAGATTACCGTGAGCTGAATAAGGTGATGAAGAAAAACAATTATCCACTCCAATGTATTGATGACTTATTTGATAAGCTCCATGGTATGAATGTGTTCTCATAGTTGGACCTTGCGATGGGGTTTCATCAATTGAGAGTAGCGAACGAGAGTGTGCCGATTACAGCGTTCTGTACATTGTCTGGATTCTATGAGTGTTTGGTTATGCCGTTTGGGCTAACCAATGCACTGATATACTTTGTTGATCTTATGAACCATGTTTTCAGGGATCAACTAAATAAGTTTGTACTTGTGTTCATGGACGATATCCTTGTTTATTCGAGGATGGAGGAAGAACATAAGAATCATTTGAGCATTGTGCTCGAGGTTTCGAGAAAGCACCGACTAAAGACGAAGTTTTCGAAGAGCCACTTTTGAAGGAGGGAAGTACAATTTTTGGGTCATGTTGTTTCTGAGCATGGTATTGCTGTAGATCCTACGAAAGTGGCAGCACTACAAGACTGTGATCGACCCAAGATCGCTACAGATGTGAGGATATTCCTTGGTTTAGTGGGATAATATAGATGCTTTATCAAAGACTTCTCTAAGGTAGCGGTGTCGTTAACCAACTTGATGAAGAAGAATCGGACTTTTATTTAGGATGTGAGGTGTGGGCACGCATTTGTTAGTCTGAAGGAGAGGTTGACCACCGAACTGATGTTACCCATTTTGAGCGAAAATGAGGAGCTGACAGTATGTACAGACGCATGTGGTACTGGACTTTGTGTGGTGTTAATGCACAGGGGAAAGGTTGTTGCCTACACTAGTCGATAGCTGAAACCGCACAAGAGGAAGTATCCGACTCATGATTTGGATATAGCAGCGATAGTATTTTCTTTGAAGATATGATGGCATTATTTGCTTGGGGAGAGGTTCGAGTTGTATATGGACCATAATTCATTGAAGTATCTATTCTCCCATAAGGACCCCAACCTTCGTCAACCTCCATGGTTAGCGTTCCTAACCTCCTATGACTTTGACATTTTCTATACCCCTGATAAAGGAAATGCAGTTGTTGATACATTAAGTAGGAGACACGCTAGCTTGGGAGCGATGTTCCTGGAGTGGAAGCAGTTGGAGTTTATCGCTGACCATGATTTTAGGCCTTGATGTGAGCTAGAGCCAGAAGCGTTGGCTAGCCTAACGGTCAGACCTACCTTGATCGAGTGAATCGGTACTAGCCAGAGGAAAGACACTTTACTAGTAGAGATCATGGTAAAGATAGAGGAAGAGGTAGAGTCTGAGGAGATGAAGCGGTATAGAATCGACTGTGATGGTGAGCTCCGTAAGAATTAGAGATTGTTTTTTTCCTGATGTCGTTGGATTGAGGAGTGAGGTGTTACATGAGAGCCATCATTCGAGGTTGACTATACATCCCGCCGGTAATAAAACGTACCATGATACGAGGAAAATATTTTATTGGGAAGGGATTAAGAAGGACGTTGTGGCATTCGTCTTGAAGTGCATGAACTATTAGTTGGTAAAGGCAGAGAAGAAGAAGCCAAGTGGTTTGCTGCAACCACTTGAGATTCCCAAGTGGAAATGGGAACAAGTTTCAATAAACTTCATCGATGGATTGCCAAGGACTAGAGGACGGTATGATAGCATCTGGGTCATAGTCAATAAATTGATGAAAAGTGCGAGATTTATACTCGTCAAGTCTAGTAGAATAGGCAAATTGGCCGATTTGTAGGTGAAGTGGGTTGTGCGATTCCATGTTGTGCCAAAGAGCATTGTGAGCGGCCAAGACCTTTTGTTCACTGGCGGGTTTTGGAGGAGCCTACAAGAGGCATTGGAGACAAAGCTGCATCTCAGTACAACTTATCACCCACAAACATATGGGCAGACCAAGAAGGTGAATTGTATCTTGGAGGATCTCTTGCGGGCTTTCATTCTCAATTTCAGTAGCTCTTTGGACAATCTTCTACATTTAGTTAGAGTTCGTATACAACAACAGCTATCAATCAAGCATACGGTATGGCACCATTTGAGGCGTTATATGGCTGATCGTACAATGCTCCTTCTTATCGGTGGGAAGCGGGCAAGAAATTGAACTTGTGCCAAATATGATTGGAGAGACTTCGGAGAAGATCGAGATCATTTGGTAATGAATGAAAGCTGCTTAGGATAGACAGAAGTGCTACACTAATAGAAGACGTGATTCAATACCAAGGGGTAGTTGGTGCCGAGATTCGTTGGTCCTTTTCCGATACTTGAGAGAATTGGGAATCAGGCTTACAGAGTCGACTTATCTCAGAAGATGGCAGGCATACAAAACGTGTTCTATGTCTCTCACTTGCTGAAGTTTGTTAATTGCTTGGGTGTGATAGTTGGACCAAATCAGCTTGATGATATCAAGATTGAACCAAAAGCTTTGAGACCTCGTAGGCTTATTCATATCGTCGGATGCGATACGAAACAACTTAAAAGAAAGAAGGTAGAGCTGGTGAAGGTTCAGTAGAGTGAGAGCGAAGAAAGTTGTACTTGAGAGACTAAGAAGAGCATGAGGACCACTTATCCGGAGCTCTTTACTTAGTTTGACTTCTGTTTATCGCATTTACTTTTTCTTTCGATATCATATAGTGTAGTTTAGTTTCCTGCATTCTAAGTAGGTGTAGATATCATTTTTTGCTTTTGTGTGCATGGTTGATGTTTGATATGGTTGCTTATGGACGTTAGGCATGCCACAGGTAACCTATGTTTGATTTTACCTTGCTTGGGGATTTCGAGGAAAAATTCCAAAAGGGAGGAAGAGTGTAACGACCTGTATTTACGTATCGAAGGATCATAAAATAATATTTTTTAATTCATGTGAGGTCGTATGACTATACAATTTTGGGAAATGCCTATTAGTGACATTTCCAATATTTAAATTTTTTTTAAATAATTTTACCCTTAAAAACTTGTAACAGTTGTAACTTTTGATAGAAGATGAATTAGCATCCGAAACCACTTCAATTGGAAAGATATGATGGTTTCCCTTTCCACATAGTGGTCATATTTGAACTTTCTGACTGGGAGATATGGCTATTTAAAGATTAACAGCTTTTGGAGTAATTTAGTGGATAATTAATGAGTTTGGGGCAAGCCCACTAAACCATTTCAGGTTTGGAGAGTATATTTGGCTGAACCATCGTCCCCAAATCATTTCTACACCTTCTCACATAGATCTAAGCCTCCATTAACCCTTCCTCTATCCAAAACCTTCTCTTTTCTCCTCCAAATCAAGTCTAAAACATAGATTAGGAAGAGAATTCTTTAGATATCTTCAAATGTATATTTTTGGGTTTGGAAAAATTTCATCTTTTCTATTGATTCTCGGATTTGCCTCAATTTGCATGCAATTTTCCACTTTTTGGGTATTTGGTGAGTGATTTATCATCTCTCATCTTAGTATATATGTATGTATAGGTTTTAACATGTTCTGGATCCATTTTTAAAGTCAAAATTAAGTTTTAATGCTGGTTTAAAGCCCAATCTATAGTAAAAACGTGAATAAATGATTTTTTGATGTTCTAGACATGTTGTTTGGATATGTGACTGTCTTGATAGATGTTAGGCTATGTTGTATCCACCTTGTATGATGATTGCTATGATTGATTGTGTGTTTTGCACGTTGAATGTTGTTTGGTGCATGTATGGTGTTTGTTAGTATGCTTGTATGGTTGAAATGCTCATCGAAGCGAGCTAGAGGTAGGAACCGTTTGGTTTGGTTTGGTTTGGTGTGCTTGTATGATGTTTGGAGTCATATCGTTGCATGGGTGATGCATGAGGATCGACATGTTAAGTGTAGCAATGGAATCGGCGTAATGTTGATGTGCTGAAGGCGCTACGTGGTACGATTTGGTGGAAGCTTGGTCGGGTGGTTGGCTTCAGGAAGGGAAGTATTTGGTTAGACATTGGCTGGTTCGACATTATGTGGTTTAGTAAGTGAAGGACCGAACATGAAATGCATTCCGGTAAGCATTGGCTCGGGAAGTGGAGGACTGAACAGAAAAGGTGGTTTGGTATGTCTTGTTTCATCTAGGAAGTGCCAAATAGAAAACGCGGTCCGGTTGGTGGGGGTGCCGAACAAGAATATTTGTTCGGTGTGGTTTTTATTTGGGGAAAGTATGGCTCCAGGCCGAACAAAGGGAGACCGAACCAATCATCAAGTGAAACTTTGGGGTGTAGACTTCGCGGTAAGGATGGATGACTAGCCGACTTTGGGATGGCAACCAATGAAATACGGCAACTTCAACAACTCGATGTGGCAAGTGACTATGGAGATTGATGGTGGACCAAAAGAACGAGTTCTGCATGATAGCTTGTTGAATAAAACATGTGGTTGTGGTGCTAGTGAGTAGGATAGGGTAGTCTCCGCATACCCAGGTAGTCTGCGTGTACCCATATGTTTGGACGTTCACATGTGTCCAACCCTTAGCTATCTGCATGGGTATGAGTTAAGCATCTGTGGGGTAGTTCTACTATTGGTACATGTGCTAAGGGATAGATGGATGACTCTGTAACTGTGATGCTCATCTTTGGTACAGGGTAGCCCACATGTACCCAATGTAGTCTGCATGTACCCATATTTTGGACATCTACATGTGTCTAGTACTTTGCTATCTGTGTGGGCAATGAGTTGAGCATCTGAAAGAGTTATCGTACATCTGAAGCACTTGAGTGAGAGATGCAAGGCTGTGTGATGGATGTTATGTTTTCTATGTGCTTGATATGTTGTGTGATGGATGTTATGTTCGCTATGTGCTTGATATGTTGTGTGATGGATGTTATGTTCGCTATGTGCTTGATATGTTGTGTGATACCGTTATACCCCATATTTTCTTTCTGTAATAGTAGTTTAGCAGGTACTGTGTTTATGTGTTAACTCTTTGGATGTAGGGACAGGTCGGGTATGGTTGTTCATACCATATACCCTATTTACTATATATGGTATTTATAGTATTTTGAGATGATGTTTCACTTACACCAGACTATTGTCTGGCTCGGGGTTTTATGCTTTGTTTCTTTCGGGGTACTCTTAAATGAGTAGATTAGGGATAGCAGGTCTGTATATCGCATGGAGCTGTACGGAGTGCGAGTAGATTGCTACGCTTTCATATATCTATATTTTGGAGCTTACTACAGCTTATATTCCATTGTGCAGTGTTGTGGAGCTATGTCAGTACTTGTATTTTGAGAGACTGTTATAGAATTCATTTTAGGAGATTTGGAATGTGTAAACTCTTTATTTTAGTTTTTGTATAGTCTGTGAACTTGATGCACTTCGATGCTATTATTTATGGTTCATTTGATTATATCACTGTCTCACCTATTTACATCTATGGTGTACATGATATTTTGTCTATGCGTTATGAGATTGTTTACTGGTTCTATGCTTGGATTCTTATTACTTTACACCCTTGACTACCATCCTGCATCGATCGGGTACCTCCACATGGCATTATAGATGTATATTGGGTACTAGAGGTATAAAGCGGTCATCACATACTTTCTCAAATGTGATAGACGAAAAAAAATTATGCACACCAGCTAAACTACAAGGTAACTCGACTCGATATGCGAGTTTACCATTCCACTTGATCATTGGGTGGTCCTACATATCTAGGTGCCAACTTCCCCGCCTTTCTAAAGTGCATAACTCCACGCATCGGAAAAAACTTCACAAACACATGATCATTTAGTGCGAGCTCAAGCCCTTTCCTTTGCTTATCGATATAACTCTTCTGCCTTGATCGTGCTGCCTTCATCCTGGCGTGAATCAATTCAACCTTCTCAGTAGCATCTCTTACCAAATCGGGTCCTCACACGAGTCCAACTCCCGTGTCCATCCAACATGCCGATGGCTTGCACGATCTACCATACAACGCCTTGAAAGGTGCCATCCTGGTACTCGATCGGTAATTATTATTATAGGCAAATTTTGCCAGATGCAAATGATCTTCTCAAGATCCTCCGAAAACCAAAACACATGCTTTTAGCAAATCCTCAAGTACAAGTTTCACCTTCTCGGTTTGACCATCGGTCCATGGATGGTAAATCAACTGTAATTAAATTTCATACCCAATGCACTCTGCAAACTTCTCCAGAACTCACCGCTAAACAATGTGTCTCTATCGATAACGATACTACTTGGTATCCCATATATTCTCACCACATTCTTTATATATAACTTCACTAAGCTAGCAACCATCCTCATTGACTTTATTGGAATAAAATGGGCACTCTTCATTAGTCTATGGACTATCACCAAATGCTATCATTTCATGTCCCCAACCTAGGCAATCCGTCAACAAAATCCAAACACTAAATCCAACTTTCAAGTTTGTACTTCCAAAGGTTGAAGTAAACCACTCGGCTTCTGATGCTCAACTTTCATTTGTTAATAGGTGAAACACTTCTTCACACATTCTCATGTATCTCTCTTCATCCCTTCCTAAAATAAAGCTCTCTTCTTCTCACGATACTTTTTCACGCCCTCGGAATAAACAGTAAACTTCGACCTATGCCTTTCTTCCAAGACTTCCTTCTGTAGATCTCCTACAGCTGGAGTAAAGAATCTTCCCTTCTGTCTAAGCCATCCCTTCAGGTCTATCTTAATTCCTTTCATATCCTCAACATCTTCCCCCATCTCTAATCGCCTAATCCTTTCTACAATTAGTGGTTCTACTTCTGCCTTACAATAATATTATCCATAAGTATTGGATGTACTTTCAAATTTTGCTAACACACCCGGATCTATACTTGATCCAGTATTCTGCCTATAACGCAATCTACAAGAGGCTAACGTCTTCCATTCTCAATCATGGCAAACAGTCCATTTTGATGCTTCCTACTTAAAGCATCTGCAACCTTGTTCCCTTTTCCTGGCGTATATTCTATCTCGAAATCATACTCCATCAAGAAATCCATCTACCTCTGCTGCCTCATATTTAACTCATTCTAAGAGAATAGGAATTTGAGCGATTTGTGATCCATATTCAACCTGAATCATTCTCCCATTAAGCAATGTCTCCAAATATTTAGCGCAAACACAACCACTGCCAACTCTAAGTCGAGAGTCAGATATCGGACTTCATGCGTTCTCAACTACCTCGGTGCATAAGTTATCACTCTCCTTCTTTTCATCAGAACTGCCCCCCCTAAACCTGTTCTACAAGCATCAGTGTACACTATTAGATCCTAGATCCCTTCAAGAACAATCAACACAAGAGCGTTTGTCAACAACTTCTTCAACTCCTGAAATGACCCTTCACACTTATCAGTCCACATAAACTTCTCGCTCTTCCTAGTCAACTTAGTCAAGGGTGCTACTATATGTAAGAAATCTGTAGCGAATCTTTGGTGATAGCTAGCCAATCCCAAGAAACTTATCATCTTCATGATAGTCTTTGGCATCTTCCAATAATTAATAGTTTCTATCTTTGATGGATATACTGCTAATTCATTTTCCGAAACAGCATGTCCAAGAAACTTCACTTCCCATTTTCAAAAATGGCATATTGAAAACTTCACCTTCAACTTGTGTTATCTCAGAGTTTCCAACACCAATCTCAGATGGAGTTCATGATCACTCTCATCCCTAGAGTATACCAGAATATTATCGATGAAGTCTAACACAAATCTATCCAACTGATCGTGAAAGATTCGATTCATAAGACTAATGAAGAACATAGAGGCGTTAGTCCGTCCAAATGGCATCACTAACCATTTATATGAACCGTACCTAGTTCAAAACGCGGTCAATTGGATACTCTCTTCTGCTACACTCAATTGATGGAAACCTGTTGCCAAGTCTAGCTGCGAGAACACCAAAGCTCCACTTAACTAATCAAATAAGTCGTCTATGTTGGGCAAATGATAATGATTCTTCACTATCAACTTATTCAACTTTTGATAATCAATAACATCCATAAAGATCCATCCAACTTCTTTAAGGATAACATGGATGCTCCTTATGGCGAACTACTCGGTCTAGTGAAACTTATATCCTCAAGTTCCACTAGTTGCTTGTAACATCCCAGAATTTTATCAATTTAATTTTGAAAATTTAATTAATTTAAAATATTTAAATAATTGGTTTTTAGATAACTTGAATTCAAATATAGTGATTATTTAAATATTTGAATTGTGAACTGAATATTAATTAAATGGATTTAATAACATTATTTAACTCCTTTTAATTAATAAATGACGAATTCATTTTGTAAATTTATTTACAATAATAAATAGTTTGAGTAAATAAAAAGAAAATAAATTGTTAATGAAACGACTTAATTTTTATTGTAGTATTTTTAATTGAATTTATCTGATTTTTTCCATAATTTTTAATTTGTAAAAATATTTAAATATCATTTGACGATTTTTCGACAAACGATGGTATTTTGTGATTTTACAGACTATGAACCAGTGTATATTATTATTGTTTTGGGATCGTATTGCATTTTTCGTGCATGATCATATTTTGTTTTTGTCATTTACGACCCGTATGTGAACGGAATTCTATGCAGCAAGATGTAGAGAATTACTAAATAAGCTCAAATTCAACTCTACCTTCAATTCAATATTCTAGCTTCAACTTTTATCCTCTCTCTTTTTTTTTAACCAGTAATGAAAAAAATAAAACCCATCTTCAAAAATCCAAAACAAATCAAGTATTCAACTATAAATTGCAAAACAAGAATCTTTGAAATCATTGTGAGTAGATCTACGAATCTATATATATTTTGTTGCATGCGACGTTATTGTAAGGAGTTCGACAGTTTTGGAGTAAACTAGGGTTCCATTTTTCTAGAGTTTGGAGAGGCGAGAGGCTAAGTCGAGTATAGATTTTGGTTCGTGGAGGCAAGAGACTCTCGAGAATGCGATTTTATGGTGTGCGGTTGTTGCTTAGGGCTTCTGAAATTCTAAGGTTGCGTTCGACGATGCCCAAGTCGCATTTCTCCTACATTGTGAGAACTCGACATCACAGGGTCCGAGGCGGTGAGAGTGTAGAGTAGGAGACGTTGGTGAAGACGGATTTGAATTTCGTCGAATGTGTTGAGAGAAAGTAGGAGAGAGGGAGGTCGGCTTGGTGGGTTATCCATGTATTAGTAATGGAGGGAAAGTGAATTTTGTATTTGGAAAGAAAGAATGGCATGTGATTAGGGTAATTAATCTTTAATTAAGTTACCAATTATCTTAATTAAATTCGAAATCTTATAAAAATCATATCTTGCTCATACAAGGTCGGATTCGGACATGGTCAGTTGCTTTGGAATCGTAGGAATATTAGATAAATGCTAGAACTGATTTCATTAGATTTGGAGCTAGTTGCATTTTGAGCTAAAATCGTACGTATACCACTTTTAGACCAAACCGAAGCACGAATGCATCAAATGGAATTTATGCGAGTTTACTCACCTTTAAATAAACTATATGATATGCGTGTTGCTATAAATTTTCGTTGAATGCTTGGATGATAGTTGATATTGTTGTTTGATTGTTTATTTGGATTTAAACCCTCGCTTGAAAAAGCGGATGACATAAATAACCATTATGATGCGGGGGACAAAAACAAGAGATAGTCGAAGTATACATAGCAAATAGGTCACTATCGAACACTTCGAATAATACACATTCATCTGTGTTATTTATAGAGAACTTTTGTAGAGAGACCCAAATGGGTTTCTCGCCAATATTCACTTATTTACTTCTATCCATATGGTGTTTATATTGAAGTGTGATTGAAATATTTATGACATACTGTTTTATTGTATAAGTGTCATTACAGTGATTATCAACGTACCGTCACTTATGAAATATCACCTCCTTAAATCCTTGTTGTGTGTTGAATTTGAGCTTGTGATTTTACAAAATAAATGTTTGGATGTGATTTTGCACGATGGAAATTGTTTAAACTATATTTTCAAAAAAATTGGTAATTTTGAAAATAAAAGAAAGTATTGATTAAAATTTATAAAAGAAGTTATGTATTTGATTAATTATCTCTTGGGATAATTAATATTGTTTTAAATTTCTAAAAAGATTATAAATTTGATTAATTATCTTTTGATTAATTATTGTTTTTTTTAATTTATAAGAAGGTTATAAATTGGATTAATTATCTTTCGAGGTGATTAATGTTGTTTTAAATTAATAAAATATATTATTAATTTAATTATTCATTTTAATAATGATGTTTAAAATTAATTAATCATTTTAAATTATGATGTTTAAAATTAGTTAATCATTTTAAATAATGATGTTTACAATTAAGTAATCATCTTTAATAACGATGTTTAAGATTAATCAATCATTTTAATAAATAATGGTTAAATTTAATTAACCGGTTGAATTAAGGTGTTTAAAATTAATTAATGGATTTAATAAAAGTGGTTAAAGTTAATTAACTAATTTAATAAAGGTGTTTAAAATTAGTTAACTGATTTAATAAAAGTGATTAAAGTTAACTAACTGATTTAATAAAGGTGTTTAAAGTTAATTAATGGATTTATTAGAGGAGTTATAAGTTGATTAATTGTCTCTTGGGATAATTAGTATGGTTTTTACTTCATAAAAGAATTATATCAATTATCTTTTCGGATGATTAGAAGCATTTTAATTGATTTATTATCTTTCGGGATAATAAATATTGTTTGAAATTCATAAATGATAGTTTATAAATAAGAAAAATCTTTTGAGAGGAATTGTTTTCAAAAATAAAGCTAAGTGTAAATTGTTTTTGGGTCTATAGTAAACAATGTTTTAATGACTTTTGTTTTACACCTTCTTTTAATACACTTAGAAATATAACTTGCTCTTTAAAAAGAATATTTTCAAGAGTGTTTTTATAGTGTTTTACAAATATTTGTGATGCAACCAAGCACATGTTCGGGTTTTAAAAGTTTAAAAGTTTGATACGGTTACGGAAAGGGTTAGAAGTTTAATTTTCTACAATCCAATACCGCTTATATGCGAAGGATTGAGACGTACTCTTAGTACTCAACGTCAAGGTATGGAAACTCATTTCTATCTCAAAAGTTAAAAAATTTGTCAAGGCAATGCCTAAAGGTAACACCACCCAAATTTGCCCAGTTTCATTTTCAACTAAGGGATAGTGCAAGTTTGAAATTGACGAGTAGTGGTAAGGATATGAGATTTAATTTCCATTTATGACCATTTTGATTGTTCCCGATAGTTAATTTATTGATGCAGCTTTCTCCTTTGTGTATCATCAATTTAAGACGTTTGTTGCTCATTTGAGCATTGATATCCTTTGTCGAAAATGACTAAAACCAAAGAGTGAGTGGATGTCTAGCTATGTGGGGTTGTCCCATTAGGGTATCTTCACATCTACTCTAGATTATATTTGGTTGTGTGCAAGCACAGATGTTAAATATTCAGATTCTCGGTAAGGTTCACGGGTCCGACTAGTACATTTCGAGAGGGTCACAGAAAAATTGACTCTCTCAAGTATATTTTATAGAGGTATACTTTCGGTAAGGGGTGCACATGCGTAGTCATTGTTAGAAAATTTCCTTTTTCTTGTTGTTGATTCAAATCTTTGAATTGTTTTCTAATTGCATCGAGAGGTGATTGGAGCTCTTCTCAATGTTTAATTATTTGTGTCCATTCTTTAAGTTTGTATTTTGATCTTGTTTATGTCCATTCTTTCAAGTTTGGGTTTTTTTTAATTTTTTTCCATACATTCATGTGTGAATGTTGTTATTTTGAGGTAAAAACCTGTAACAACCCTATATTTTACAAATATTCTTAATTGATTTTTTCCAGATTCAAAAGCTTTATTTATGAAAAAGAATAAATTTTGTTATTTTAAATATAAACTTTGACTTTGATGTGGATTAGAATTCCAAATATGACTAAATTTAATATTTCCTGAAAATGTGAATTTTGGTCAATAGTCAAACTTTGACTTTTAAGTTTAAATTTTAAATAGTTTGAAATTATAAATTTTATCTTTTATTATGAAAATAGATTTAATAACTTGAACACTACTTTTCGTTTCGTTGAAAACGGAGTTAAAATGTAAAAGTTATGTACATTTCAATTTTTAGTATAATTTGTTTTATTGTGCATTTTTGCCTATTTTAAATTTTATAAATTTTATTTTCTTTGTCATATTTTATTTTAATATGTGTTAATATGTTATTTTATGTATATTTTTGTCTTTTATTATTTTTAAAGTGAAGTAGACATTTTTCTAGAGTCAATGGTAATTTATGTGAAATTTTCATGTCCTGTCTGCTATTTTTAAACAATTTCTTCAATTCTTTTGCTATTTTCTCTGAATTTAATTATTTATTTCACTTTGAAAATGTTTTAAAAGTCATTTTTATTTCAAATTTTGTTTTAGAATATTTTTAAATTAAAGTTAATAATTTTCCAAAGTCAATGGTGATTTATTTGTAATTTATGGACACTGTTTTGTATTTTAAGCAATTTCTTTTATTATTTTTTCTAATTTCTTTAAATTTTATTATTTATTTTCTTATATCTTTACTTAGTTTCGGTTTGTATAGTATTTTTCTGAAATATTTTGTTTATATAAAGATTTATAAGGAAAGAAATGTGAAGGGTTGTGTAACGCTTTGAAACGGAAGCCCTTTTATTTACCAAATCCTTTAATTCCTTTAACTCCTCAAAATTAATTGCCTAGCCATGTAAAACCCTAGTGTAGCCGTCATCTCATTTGGCATTCACGTGAAAAAAATATCCCATCTTCAATTGTTTCTCACGGCTAGAGAAAATTAGGTAATGGCCTCCATCTCTTTCTTCCTACTTTTCTTCTTTTTCTATGCTATTTTGCTTGCCTTCTTCCCTGATTGAGATCGGCCTCTACCCCTATTCCTCTGCCACCACCTCCTTCCATCTCTACCAGACCACCACCAGCCCCCACTCCACCAGATCTGACCATAGCCGAACCATTTTGATGGTAAAACCCCCCAAATTTCAACCTAGATGCCTAAAAACCATGTTTATTGACCTCTACATGCTCACCCACCTCAACCACCACCCAAACCACCACCATAGCCGCCACCACCTCCCTAACCTGACCACAACACACCCCTCCCCACCTCTGTCCAGATCTGAACTTGAATGGCCAAGCCCAAACTCCTATGGCCGAGCCCTTTTGTTGACCAAAAACCACGCTAGTGTGCCTAAAACTCTTCACATACCTATGTTATAACTTCCCCATCATCTCTAGCTTGTAGCCGTGTATCCCTTGGTCCAAACCAGACCCAAAACCATTGCCTTAGACCTGTAGTTTCCCTCATGGCTGAGCCTAGTAAAGGTGGAAAGCAAGTGCAAGCATTTCTATTTGATTCCGTGCAGTCATTTCTAACATTGTTCTATTAAAATTTGGGTTGAAAACTTATATTGTTTGGATTGTTTTGTCTTATGTATTCCAAGGAGTTAACCTTGTCTCTCTCACACTCATCATCATCATGGATGAGAAATGAACCCCTTGTTCGAGCTTTTGAATGGTTAAAGCA
Organism: Allium fistulosum; assembly: GCA_030737815.1. Classification (NCBI taxonomy): domain Eukaryota; kingdom Viridiplantae; phylum Streptophyta; class Magnoliopsida; order Asparagales; family Amaryllidaceae; genus Allium; species Allium fistulosum. Next base: position 224,005,974 of record CM060905.1, read on the forward strand.
TGGTCAAGTAATCTATTCCGTTGTTGCTTCTTATATGCATTGTTTCAACATTTTTTTGCGTTGAATATTTATGTGTATATTGTCTTGTTTTGTTTGAATGTTTTCAAGAAGATTTATCTTTGGCTCTCTCAATATCCAATCTTATTCGTGCTTTCGTGCCTTCGAAGATCTCAGTTTGTGCATTTGATAGCAATCTCCAGCACAAAGAGGTGAGTTATTCTCACCAGACAATATGTACCTATATAACAAGTAAATTGACACCCTGCGAATCTGTAGAAATATATTATCATGTTATATATGCTTATATTATTATCATATGATGTTCACACCTGTTATTACACCTGTTATATCATATGTTACTGTTATTTAATGTTATTCTGTTATTTATATCTGTTATCACCATTGCAAGTTCCCTGTAGACTAGAATCACTATGGGTTGAAATGATACATACCCGAACGGACTTTAGAATAGGGAAAAATCGTTATGGGCTGAAATGATAGGCCTGAACGATTTTTATTTAATTTATTTTAACTTGGGATTGCGGGTTTGAAATGATAGAACCCGGATTTTTCTTTTTTCAACTGCGGATTGAAATGATACATATCCGTATCACTTGACCTAGGTTAGAAAATTATATACAGGCCCGTGGTTATTTTATAAAGTGCTTTGGATATTTTTAAGTAATATAAAAATTATAAATTTATGAAATTTGATTTAGATAGATTTTGAAATGTTTTAAAATAAAGAAATTATGATTTTTCTATATGTTAAAAATGTAATTAATGAAGGTTTAACTGGATTTTTGAAATATAACTTAAGTTGGAAATTTGGAATTTTGGTTAAAAATGATATTTAAGTTATATAAATAAAATGGATATTAAATTTTATTTGGAAATGGTAAATATGATAATTTGATTAAATTTGAATTTAAGTGATTTATTAAAGTATTATTGATTTTTCTATGAATTTAAGTGGTTAAATAAATGAATGTTTAAAAGTGATTTTTTAAAATATAACTTGACTAGGAAATGTGAAATTTGGTTTTAATTAAAGGTTTAAGTTAATTAAATAAAATTGGAAATTTTGTTAAATTGTGAAATGGTAATTTAAATTTGAAGTGTTAAGTTTATTTGTTGAAATGTGAAGAATTGGAACTTTTCCACTTAAACTTATTAAGTAAATTGTTGAAAATTGGATTTAATTATAAGAAATTTATTGTGAAAAAGATATATGTTAAATGATATGTAAATGAACATTTTAAATGTTAAAATATGATTTTTAAAATGTTTATGTGTTTTAAATTAAAGTTATTTAATTGCTGGAAATACACTAACACCTGAAATTTACTTTTAATAGCATTCAGAAATGCTATAGATTCTGTTTTGAACTAAAATTGTGTAAAAAGAGCTATTACAGCATTTCTGAAATGCTGTAGTTGCTGTAATTGAACTTATAGGCTAATATTGAACTCATGTCTATTATAGCATTCTCTGGAAATGCTATAATGGTCTGCAGTCTTTGCTGAAACCAAATTTAACCCTTGTTTTGAAATCTGAACTACCGCAGCACTTCTGATATGCTGTCTTTTCTGTTTTGAACTATAATTCAACTAAAACTGAGTTTTGACAGCAGTTTTAAGTACCGTCTTTGCTGAATTAAAAATGTTTTCAAATATAACCTATAGCAGTTGTTTTTAAATGCTGTGAAATGCTGAAATTTTAATAATTAGGGTTTTTGACTTAGTAAACGAACTCAGAATGGTTTGAAACTTTGGAAATTGAATACTTGATTTGAAAATATAATAATTACACTTTTAAAAGGTTTAAATGAATTATTTGATTGGAATATAAACTATTTAAAAGGTGATTTGAAATGATAATAAATGAAGTATACCTTTAAATTTAAAAGGTATTTAAAGTTGAATATTTAGATTTGAACTCAAATGATATTTGGAATATTAAAATGATTTGAAATGAAGTTTTGAAATGATATGATATTTTAAAAATATGGAAATGGTTTGGAATTGATTTAATCTTTATTTTGATAAAGATTTGGATTTGAAATGATATTCTATTTTGAAGTATAAACTGTTTTTAAACTTATAACCACGGGTTATAATAACGTTGGGTTGTTAAAGAGACCGGGATCGGATATGGACATACTCTCTGTCTTACCGAAAACCACTTTGGCAACCGTGTATGCGGTGGAGATTCCAGAATGAAGTAGGATGGTGGCGACATTCTTAAGGTATGTTACGTGGACCCAACTCCCGTGAGTTGGCATAAGGTGGCTAAAACAGGAGCGATCTCGGACCAGTGAGGTAGCACCTCTTCTCGGACACATTTCTTCGATATTATACTCTTACTTGTGATTGATTAGATGGCCATCCTCCGATTTGGGAGTGTTGTTCGAGGTGGAACGGTAGTGGCTGCTATGCGTATCCATCAGTCCGTGTGCGTAATTGGTATATCTACACTGGCATTGCCTAGTTGTGCCGTGTCACCTACCATATCGAGCTTTACTACGATTATGATTTTAAGATCCGACCGCGTTAAGGTTCTCCATCCCCTTAACGCTATTTTCTATATGATTATACTTTACTTATTTAGACACTATTATAATAGCGAATATTACTACATAGTAGATATTTTAACGGATCCTTAGAGGATGGGCGGTCCCAAGCATCTTCTAAGTTACTTGTACCCTTATTACAGTTCGCTTGAGTTGGTTTACATTATATAAGTATATATTGTCCTGACTCGAGTGTTTTGTGTTTTGCTTTACGCTCGGGTCAGCCTGAGTTATTCACAGATTTGGATTTCCACTCGCTTGGAGATTTGAATCGCTGGAGATTATCTGCTTGTCTTGTCCTATCTATTTCAGTTCCGTTGTTCTACTCAGCTTGTACTTGGTTATTTTATTGAGACTTTTGTTGTACTCTATTTCTTCTGTTGTATCTTATGTAACTCTGTCATATTTAGATAGTAGCTTCATGAACTACTATTTCTTTTACTTCCGCTGCATTATTTTACTCTGTGTCTGTGATCTGTGATTATATTTATTTACTGTATATTCTGGGATTTGCCAAATTTTAATTACAACGCGGTATTTTGAGCAATTCAACTCCGGCATGAGTGTCTACCTATACACTTATAATGGATGCGAATGGTTGAAAATATCGGGTCGTTACAGTTGGTATCAGAGCTTTGGCTTTGAGGCAAAACTCAGCATATGGAGTAGATTTATTTATAGAATCACTTTCGTTCGAGTTTGAATCTTTTCCTCTTGATTCAAATTTCCTTTGAATTTTTGGAACGTTCCCTGCGGTTCCAAAATTCATTCTTGTCCCTCACTATTCATCTTCTTTTGATTTTGGAGTACACATAACTCCACTTCGAATGATCTTTATAGTGAATTGGCTGTCTCGCCAATATTCTAATTTTTTGGTAAAGGGGGAAACTCCTTTACAAATTTGCATCAATTCACCAGAGATTTATATCTATCCTTGGTTTAGATGCTAATATCTTTTATTATTCCAAACTCTATCTCTTGAGATCGAAGGTAGATTTACCCCAGAAAATCCACATTTGATCTTATCCATTAAGTCATGGTTGACCCGGTTAAGGTTGTCCACGATTTATCTAAGCTTACCCATCTCTCTACTCTATTAACCATCTTGTCTTTTGTTTCTAAACTATCTCCAAACATTTTGAATTGTACTGGTAAATCTAAGTTTGTTTTATATATTGTGTTGTTTGAGTTGTTGATGTTGATTTGGGCTTCTGATCGATTCGTCTGATCAACGCTATCGATAGGATTTCTAAAACACTTTGACAGAACAAACTGACACAATATTATTTTAAAAAAAAATTGGTTAATAAAATAAATTTGGATATATAATTTTATGGAACTTAATAAATTGATTTAAATTGATTATTTGAAATGATAATACTTGATTTATCATTTATTGTTCTATAAATGAATTTATAAATAGTTGTTTATAAATTTATTTGGGAACTGAAATGAATTTAAAACAAGAAATTTAAATAATTTAATTTCCGATGGTTTCAAACCTTGTGTTTAAAGTTTTAAAAGGATATATTATTTAAAGTATTTCCAAGTAGAAATTTGTTTCCAAAGAATTTTAAAGTTTAAAATTTAGTGCTCTTCTCTTTGTCGCTGGAAAATAATTTCGGTGATGACTGCAGCATCATCGACGTTAATTTTCGAGTTTCGAAGTGAAGAGACCGTTCTGTAGTCTTACTACAGCTTTGTTTTGAAAGATTTAATTTATTTGAATATATGATTTGATTTATAATATATATAGATATATGATTTAAATTGATTTGACATATTATGTACATATATTTATTTATCTCTAACTGGTTTGAAGGAAACCGGAAAATTAATTCTTAAATTTCATCTTAAAGAATAATTTTCAGTTATAAAAAGAAAAATTAAATTTTTTGAATAAATGATTCAAACTTGAGATAATTGAATTGGAAAGTTTTATTTGTATAATACAATTGCATTCAAATATAACTTACCTTAATTTTTTTTATAGAAGTTAACAATGTAATTGGATAACATACAATATAGAAAGGATTTTATAAATAAAATTTGAGTGGTTATGATAAATGTTATACACTTAAATTTTAGTTATAAAAGATTATCAGAGGTAAATAGTGAAAAAGGAATTTAAAGAGATTTTTTTTAAATAACTTAATAATCAAATTTGATTTAATATGGAACCTTAAATCTAACCTAGGAATTTTAATAAAGGTTATTTCCTAAAATGAGTATGTTGTATAATAAATAATGATCTTTGAATAGATAAAATAATATACATTTGAAATAGACATTTTGTAATAAAGTTTATTTAACTTGAATTCATAGTTTAATTGATGTCTAAATGAATAAATGTGTAAAGAAATTTGATTGTTATGTTTGCTATATAAATATTTTATTTATGAAATAGATATGTCTTGAAAAATGAATGATTATAATTTAAATAGTTAAAATGTATTTTAACATCACTAAAATTTGATAATTGAGAATTTGGTTTTCAAATGGAATTTTAAGTGTAACTTATTAAGGGAATATCTATTTATGAAATGGGTATTTTAAATAAAGTGTTAGGTTATGTGTTAAATTAAGAGCTAACTAAAATAGTGAACTTTTAACTTAATAAATGAAGTATAGTTTGATTTGAATATTCCATTCATAAAGTTTGTTTTAATAAGTCATAAGTTAAATGATATCCAAATAAATATTTCTGGAATTGAACTGATTTGAAATATTAATATATCTACTGTAGCATTTTATAAGTACTACTATTTTGAAAATACAATGTTTTGGAAATTTTTATAATTGAATGAACTTAGAAATGTTACAACTTTAAAATGAATATTATTTGACCTTGAATTAAAATGGTTTAAATGAAGACTATTTTTAAAGGGTGTTATGATTTCCTAAGTATTATGTTATTTTTAAAGAATAACTTGTCCAAAGTGTTATGATTTTAGTAGTGCGATTTCAAAATGATAAACATCCCTAAATTTTTATGATTTCAAAGCATTATGGTTTCAAATTTATTATCTTATTTTGTTTTTTCCAAACTATCTTTTGGTTGTCCTTATTTCTCTTATCTTGTTACAGAATGGGAAGGCTATTGCTTATACCAGTCTATTTAGAAATCTTTCTATAATCTTTGATAATCTTTGTTACTCATCTGGGCTGAACACTATTTTTCCATTCATAGACCGTCGGTCGAGTGAAAAGGGAGATTCAGACTCTAGAGGATCTTTTTCGTGCTTATATTCTTGATTTGATCACCTCCATCTTGTTAAACTTACCTATAACAATAGTTATCAGGTGTAATTCTAATTTTCTTATCATCTTGTCTTAATTCTATTTCATTCTATCTTTTTCTGTGCTTTCCCGTACCTCATTCCTTTGCGGGGACGAAAAGTTTTGAGTGGGGGAGAGTGTAACAACCCTATATTTTACAAATATTCTTAATTGATTTTTTCCAGATTCAAAAGCTTTATTTATGAAAAAGAATAAATTTTGTTATTTTAAATATAAACTTTGACTTTGATGTGGATTAGAATTCCAAATATGACTAAATTTAATATTTCCTGAAAATGTGAATTTTGGTCAATAGTCAAACTTTGACTTTTAAGTTTAAATTTTAAATAGTTTGAAATTATAAATTTTATCTTTTATTATGAAAATAGATTTAATAACTTGAACACTACTTTTCGTTTCATTGAAAACGGAGTTAAAATGTAAAAGTTATGTACATTTCAATTTTTAGTATAATTTGTTTTATTGTGCATTTTTGCCTATTTTAAATTTTATAAATTTTATTTTCTTTGTCATATTTTATTTTAATATGTGTTAATATGTTATTTTATGTATATTTTTGTCTTTTATTATTTTTAAAGTGAAGTAGACATTTTTCTAGAGTCAATGGTAATTTATGCGAAATTTTCATGTCCTGTCTGCTATTTTTAAACAATTTCTTCAATTCTTTTGCTATTTTCTCTGAATTTAATTATTTATTTCACTTTGAAAATGTTTTAAAAGTCATTTTTATTTCAAATTTTGTTTTAGAATATTTTTAAATTAAAGTTAATAATTTTTCAAAGTCAATGGTGATTTATTTGTAATTTATGGACACTGTTTTGTATTTTAAGCAACTTCTTTTATTATTTTTTCTAATTTCTTTAAATTTTATTATTTATTTTCTTATATCTTTACTTAGTTTCGGTTTGTATAGTATTTTTCTGAAATATTTTGTTTATATAAAGATTTATAAGGAAAGAAATGTGAAGGGTTGTGTAACGCTTTGAAACGGAAGCCCTTTTATTTACCAAATCCTTTAATTCCTTTAACTCCTCAAAATTAATTGCCTAGCCATGTAAAACCCTAGTGTAGCCGTCATCTCATTTGGCATTCACGTGAAAAAAATATCCCATCTTCAATTGTTTCTCACGGCTAGAGAAAATTAGGTAATGGCCTCCATCTCTTTCTTCCTACTTTTCTTCTTTTTCTATGCTATTTTGCTTGCCTTCTTCCCTGATTGAGATCGGCCTCTACCCCTATTCCTCTGCCACCACCTCCTTCCATCTCTTCCCGACCACCACCAGCCCCCACTCCACCAGATCTGACCATAGCCGAACCATTTTGATGGTAAAATCCCCCAAATTTCAACCTAGATGCCTAAAAACCATGTTTATTGACCTCTACATGCTCACCCACCTCAACCACCACCCAAACCACCACCATAGCCACCACCATCTCCCTGACCTGACCACAACACACCCCTCCCCACCTCTGTCCAGATCTGAACTTGAATGGCCAAGCCCAAACTCCTATGGTCGAGCCCTTTTGTTGACCAAAAACCACGCTAGTGTGCCTAAAACTCTTCACATACCTATGTTATAACTTCCCCATCATCTCTAGCTTGTAGCCGTGTATCCCTTGGTCCAAACCAGACCCAAAACCATTGCCTTAGACCTGTAGTTTCCCTCATGGCTGAGCCTAGTAAAGGTGGAAAGCAAGTGCAAGCATTTCTATTTGATTCCGTGCAGTCATTTCTAACATTGTTCTATTAAAATTTGGGTTGAAAACTTATATTGTTTGGATTGTTTTGTCTTATGTATTCCAAGGAGTTAACCTTGTCTCTCTCACACTCATCATCATCATGGCTGTGAAATGAACCCCTTGTTCGAGCTTTTGAATGGTTAAAGCATGGTCAAGTAATCTATTCCGTTGTTGCTTCTTATCTGCATTGTTTCAACATTTTTTTGCGTTGAATATTTATGTGTATATTGTCTTGTTTTGTTTGAATGTTTTCAAGGAGATTTATCTTTGGCTCTCTCAATATCCAATCTTATTCGTGCTTTCGTGCCTTCGAAGATCTCAGTTTGTGCATTTGATAGCAATCTCCAGCACAAAGAGGTGAGTTATTCTCACCAGACAATATGTACCTATATAACAAGTAAATTGACACCCTGCGAATCTGTAGAAATATATTATCATGTTATATATGCTTATATTATTATCATATGATGTTCACACCTATTATTACACCTGTTATATCATATGTTACTGTTATTTAATGTTATTCTGTTATTTATATCTGTTATCACCATTGCAAGTTCCCTGTAGACTAGAATCACTATGGGTTGAAATGATACATACCCGAACGGACTTTAGAATAGGGAAAAATCGTTATGAGCTGAAATGATAGGCCTGAACGATTTTTATTTAATTTATTTTAACTTGGGATTGCGGGTTTGAAATGATAGAACCCGGATTTTTCCTTTTTTAACTGCGGATTGAAATGATACATATCCGTATCACTTGACCTAGGTTAGAAAATTATATACAGGCCCGTGGTTATTTTATAAAGTGCTTTGGATATTTTTAAGTAATATAAAAATTATAAATTTATGAAATTTGATTTAGATAGATTTTGAAATGTTTTAAAATAAAGAAATTATGATTTTTCTATATGTTAAAAATGTAATTAATGAAGGTTTAACTGGATTTTTGAAATATAACTTAAGTTGGAAATTTGGAATTTTGGTTAAAAATGATATTTAAGTTATATAAATAAAATGGATATTAAATTTTATTTGGAAATGGTAAATATGATAATTTGATTAAATTTGAATTTAAGTGATTTATTAAAGTATTATTGATTTTTCTATGAATTTAAGTGGTTAAATAAATGAATGTTTAAAAGTGATTTTTTAAAATATAACTTGACTAGGAAATGTGAAATTTGGTTTTAATTAAAGGTTTAAGTTAATTAAATAAAATTGGAAATTTTGTTAAATTGTGAAATGGTAATTTAAATTTGAAGTTTTAAGTCTATTTGTTGAAATGTGAAGAATTGGAACTTTTCCACTTAAAGTTATTAAGTAAATTGTTGAAAATTGGATTTAATTATAAGAAATTTATTGTGAAAAAGATATATGTTAAATGATATGTAAATGAACATTTTAAATGTTAAAATATGATTTTTAAAATGTTTATGTGTTTTAAATTAAAGTTATTTAATTGCTGGAAATACACTAACACCTGAAATTTACTTTTAATAGCATTCAGAAATGCTATAGATTGTTTTGAACTAAAATTGTGTAAAAAGAGCTATTACGGCATTTCTGAAATGCTGTAGTTGCTGTAATTGAACTTATAGGCTAATATTGAACTCAGGTCTATTATAGCATTCTCTGGAAATGCTATAATGGTCTGCAGTCTTTGCTGAAACCAAATTTAACCATTGTTTTGAAATCTGAACTACCGCAGCACTTCTGATATGCTGTCTTTTCTGTTTTGAACTATAATTCAACTAAAACTGAGTTTTAACAGCAGTTTTAAGTGCTGTCTTTGCTGAATTAAAAATGTTTTCAAATATAACCTATAGCAGTTGTTTTTAAATGCTGTGAAATGCTGAAATTTTAATAATTAGGGTTTTTGACTTAGTAAACGAACTCAGAATGGTTTGAAACTTTGGAAATTGAATACTTGATTTGAAAATATAATAATTACACTTTTAAAAGGTTTAAATGAATTATTTGATTGGAATATAAACTATTTAAAATGTGATTTGAAATGATAATAAATGAAGTATACCTTTAAATTTAAAAGGTATTTAAAGTTGAATATTTAGATTTGAACTCAAATGATATTTGGAATATTAAAATGATTTGAAATGAAGTTTTGAAATGATATGATATTTTAAAAATATGGAAATGGTTTGGAATTGATTTAATCTTTATTTTGATAAAGATTTGGATTTGAAATGATATTCTATTTTGAAGTATAAACTGTTTTTAAACTTATAACCACGGGTTATAATAACGTTGGGTTGTTAAAGAGACTGGGATCAGATATGGACATACTCTCTGTCTTACCGAAAACCACTTTGGCAACCGTGTACGCGGTGGAGATTCCAGAATGAAGTAGGATGGTGGTGACGTTCTTAAGGTATGTTACGTGGACCCAACTCCCGTGAGTTGGCATAAGGTGGCTAAAACAGGAGCGATCTCGGACCAGTGAGGTAGCACCTCTTCTCGGACACATTTCTCCGATATTATACTCTTACTTGTGATTGATTAGATGGCCATCCTCCGATTTGGGAGTGTTGTTCGAGGTGGAACGGTAGTGGCTGCTATGCGTATCCATCAGTCCGTGTGCGTAATTGGTATATCTACCCTGGCATTGCCTAGTTGTGCCGTGTCACCAACCATATCGAGCTTTACTACGATTATGATTTTAAGATCCGACCGCGTTAAGGTTCTCCATCCCCTTAACGCTATTTTCTATATGATTATACTTTACTTATTTAGACACTATTATAATAGCGAATATTACTACATAGTAGATATTTTAACGGATCCTTAGAGGATGGGCGGTCCCAAGCATCTTCTAAGTTACTTGTACCCTTATTACAGTTCGCTTGAGTTGGTTTTCATTATATAAGTATATATTGTCCTGACTCGAGTGTTTTGTGTTTTGCTTTACGCTCGGGTCAGCCTGAGTTATTCACAGATTTGGATTTCCACTCGCTTGGAGATTTGAATCGCTGGAGATTATCTGCTTGTCTTGTCCTATCTATTTCAGTTCCGTTGTTCTACTCAGCTTGTACTTGGTTATTTTATTGAGACTTTTGTTGTACTCTATTTCTTCTGTTGTATCTTATGTAACTCTGTCATATTTAGATAGTAGCTTCATGAACTACTATTTCTTTTACTTCCGCTGCATTATTTTACTCTGTGTCTGTGATCTGTGATTATATTTATTTACTATATATTCTGAGATTTGCCAAATTTTAATTACAACGCGGTATTTTGAGCAATTCAACTCCGGCATGAGTGTCTACCTATACACTTATAATGGATGCGAATGGTTGAAAATATCGGGTCGTTACAAAACCCGTTCCGTGTTTAGCGGAGTAGTCCCACAGAATTATTATAAGTTCACCATATCTCTTGAGTTTTCTCACTCTGGTTTTCTAGACTTATCTGGGTGTTATTTTATTATAATGCTCGGGTCAGACTGAGTATTTTTCCAGGTTGTCGTCGGTGAGACATGGAGTTCATGGAGTAGAGCTAGATGTTCTGTAATGACCTTACCGCTATACCCATATTATTAGAGAACATTATAAATATTGCCGTCTAATAACACGGAGAATGCGGCTTGTTAAGGGGGACCGACTTTGATTATATCCTTAAACTAACACTGTCATGTCATTCTTATGGTTTTACTTAATCTTTTAAATTAAATTTGACATGTACAGTCTCAGTTCAAGAAATAAACACATCGATTTCTCAAAATCAGAATAGTATATCATATAAAACAGTAATCACAGCGGAGTAATATACATCAACTACAATACATACTGTGAGCCTACAAAATATAATACTAGGCTCACCTGATATACATCCAAAATAAGTCACTATCTCAATAATACATCCCATAATACAACATGTGAATATACTACAAAACATAAACTAAGATGTCAAAATGTTTGTCATGTGCTAGCACACCTACCCAAAAGTCTGAGTGTCCTGAAAACCTAAAAAGCCTCGGCCTAACCCGAGTATATAAAATAAACAGGTCAGACTATCTCTACATATCATAAATGTGAGAACAAGGTATAACACATAAACATATGATAGTATAGTAAATGCAAATGCCATAAATATAAACAAGGCATTGTAATAGTTTAACTTAAAATCCATCTCAAGAAATATACTATATTTCAATTGTAAGACATGAAATAAATCAAAAACCATCAAAATCCATCTTAAGGCATAGGAAATATTTAAATCTCGAAATGTGGAATGAATAAAAAACCCAAAAATTCCAAAACCAAGAATAATGTTTCAAAATCCAAAAAAACCAAATACAGAATGATCTCAATGATCGTACTCATACCATGGAAATAGAAGGTGGAATCACTCATACCGATCCAATACCAATGATCGTCTATACCATATAAAAATCCAAGTGTTTACTTCTTAAGGATCCAGCAGCCTCATGCCACACACTAAAAGAGAGTGAACTCTAAAGTGTAAAATACTATCACCTAACTTAACTAAAACGTCCCATACCATTTGGTGAAATTCAAGTATTTACTAGAAGCTAGTAAATCTCACTCGTTACAGATACTACTAGAAAACCTGAACTATATTCTTTTAAGGATCTAGCAGCCCTATGTTGCACACCAAATGAGCATATAACTCTAAAGTGTTAAATACAAACACCAAAAGCAACACAAGAATTTAACCAAAGCATCTTATACTACCCGATGAAATTCAAGTATTGGCTAATGGATTAGTAAATCCTACTCAAACATTCTACTCAATGAGTTATACAATATTCGTTGAAGTGTTACTCAAGAGATTTTGAACCAATAGGTAACACTACGTCGATTATTAATATTCTCTAAATTATAGAATTTAGGTTCTCAAAACACTTTATTTAAAAATTCAAAAGTCACACGAAAAAGTAGAAAATCGCAAAAAATCAAAGATTTAATTTAAACTCTATTAAATAATAAGAAATAACATTTATTAGAGAATTATGAAAATAGTTTTGAAAACGATAGTTATATATATATATATATATATATATATATATATATATTTCATACAACTTCATTTGTAACTTTTAAATAATTTAATACAAATTTTCACTTTCAAAACAATATTTGTATAAAACTTCCCTGCAATCACTTTGAAATTTCAAGTATATGTATATGTATAATTTCTCAAAACATTCTTTTCCAAAATACACATTTTTCCATGTATAAATATTTTTGGAATTTGAAAACAATTTATTTTAAAAAGGAATTTCCTTTGTAAATAACTAAGCAAATGGATATAAAAAAATTATATACTGAGCACTTAAAATATGAGCAACAGTTCAATGTAAACAAGAACGTTAAAGTGGTTTAACAACTTGGAAATGTAACTAAAATCATCACAAAGCAATGTTCAAACGAGGCTAAGAAAGAGCAAAACAATCTAGGCCCCTAAAATCATAGCTCATAAATAAACAAAAGTGGTCAAGAAATCAACAAATAAAATCACGCAAAGTTAACTCTAAACTCATTTACGTAAAAACAACTTTCCACTAAATTACTCATTTCAGGTTTTCAGTTTCGAAATGCAATTTTGACCCAATAAATCTCAAAAATTTTGAAAATTTACAACACAAAATTTGTTCAGTAAAGCCTGAGCTATCCAACAAACACAAGTTTGCACAATTTGGATCTACGGTTAAAAAGTTATAGCAATTTTAATCCCAGGTTTCAACTTAGAAAATTACACAGGCCTAAGCTATACCATCAACTTCAAACTCAATTTAGACCCCTTAAAAGCAATATTTCAAAAAATGATTAAAAGAGAACCTGTAGCTTATTGAAATAAATCTCTACCAAAAAATGATTGAGGCATTTTGGATCATTTTACAACAGGATATCGTTGATTTACTATAGCGAATTTCATAAATAATTTTCAGCAAACAACAGTGAATTCATCCAAATCAAGCAAACAATTCACAACAACAAACATTCTACATTCAATCCTCCAGAGAAAGGTCTTGTGAGTTTAACTCACCTTAATAACACAAATTACTGCCGATTAGAGGTAGATTAGAGCTTGTGATTCATAGATTCAGCACCAACCATGCATGCAAAGAGAAAATGGACAACATGGATTCAATACCCAAATTATTAACTGAAATTGATCTTAGAAAGGAATAGAGTTGAATTGCATACCTGAATTAGTTTCCCTATTAATTCACTAATTTGAGGAGGATTTGAAAATGTCATTTTAGGATTTTCAAATGGAATAGGTGCCAAAGTTCATTTTAGGTTTCAGGAAGAAGTAAGAAAGATCGTACTGTTCTTTTCTTAATTCCTTAGTCTCCTTTCCCAAATGGGCTAGGCCTGAATTATCTTAAACTAATCTTAATTAGGTTTTAATGCAAGTCTCATTTAAAATTCAATTTAATTACAACACTTATTATTTGAAACAATACTAATCCTACTCCAAGCACCTAAATAAATCATCTCATTTTACCGATTCCTTATTAGTTACAATAATTGGTCACTTATTTATTTATTTTCTCCTTTAAATTAATTATTACATTGTTTCACACTAATTAACTTACAATTCCACGAAGTATAATTCTTAAATATTAAACTATCTTTTATGTTTGTTCTATAAGGATTGTAATTTCAAACAACCATTTAAACAAATATTAATAATATACTTCTCAAACTTGCAAGTCAATGATTGAAAAGTTTAGCAAAATAAAATTTACAAATTCTTTTTATTTAAAAAAATATAAAAGATCCACTTCAATTAAATATTCTAATTTCTTTACTATTATTTAAACTTAAAATTCTCGTTCCAAAAGGAATTATTCATATTTAAAAACACAAGAATCCCAATTTCTCAATTATTCAGTAAATTTAGATTTCTCCATCATTAAATAAAATCTCAATAATATTTTCAAAGTGATTTCAACACTTTAGAAATACTAACACTTCCAAATTTCACAATCATTTAGAATTAATCATTCTAAAACAAATCATCTTTTATAAAAGACTAAAAATTCCAAACTAATGACTTAAATTCTCCAATTTAAATCATTATTTATTTTATTTAATTAACTCAAAAATTCGAGTTGATGGACCTTTCCTCTTAAAGAAATTGTGTCCCGGCAATTTCCTTGATGAAAGAAATCCATAATGTAAATTTTCAAATTTTCTTTAGCAAATTTTTTATTACAAATAATCCCAAGAAATTTTAACTTATCTCATTGTTATTCGAATCAAAGAATTTGAAAGTTAAACTCATAAATGGAAGTAGATTTTTAATTATTCTTGTACAAAACTTTCCAATTAACTTCCATTTGAATTTTATATAAATCAGTTCCAAAATTTAAAACATTTTTCCTTAACTTATCTTATTATATAAAATAATATTAAGCCATGAAATTTAGTGATTCATCTCGTCACTTGGCTGCAAACTTGATGACATATAATATCAATATTGCCTTTCCATGCTCTCCACTTCTCACAATTAATGCGATGGCCAAAATATCATTTTTAAATTAATTTAAAATCAATTATTTTCCATATTACAAAATTAATTATTTACTATGTCAAAATGCCTCTTTTGATATTTAGGAACTCCTATCGATAACATGGCATCCCACATATCGTTCAGAATCCTTAAACATTTTCTAGACAAATTAAAACAATAATTAATCCCAAGTTTTCTTTAGTTATATTTACTGGATTACCACTAACATCCATGCATCCAATTTAAATAAATACAACCAAGCAATCAATTCCTAATAACCAAACAAGCAAAACTAAATATTTGCCTTTAGCGGAACAACTCAATTTCTAAAATTCCGCTACTCAACTTTAATTATTCCTTGATCATTTAAATTTTTAAACCGATTTACTCAAATTTTCCAAATTAATTCACTCCAATTTATCTCTTTTAATATTAATTTCCCAATAATCAAAAAATAAATTTCCAAACTCTAAAGGATTTTAACACATCACTTTCCAAAATTTGAATGCCACCAATTCCAACTTATTTAATTAAAAATTTAAATCAAAATACATCCCGAATGATTATCCTGGTAATCATTTTATATTCCTATCCCAATATAGATAATTATTATAACTATCTACCACATGTTAGAGCTACTATTCTATGGTTTCAATGATAGCAACTATACAATCATCCACATATAATATATATAGTCTATCTACTTGCAGGAAAAAGTTTTCAGAGTTCAAATTGAAGACAACTAACAAAGGAGAAGAATCATTGGTATTAGAAAAGTTAATATAGTGTTATTATTGTCATAGATATAACTTGTAAAATCTTCTTTAGTAGTTGCTTTTAAACTAAAACAGTGCACGAAAAATTCTTTCAAATTCTTTATAACAAAAGGCTGAAGAAAAGAAAATAGCAAATGTCAAACGTCTGACATTACATATCAGACGTCTGACTGAAGCTTCTGGTTTTAAAATTGAACTAACGCCAAACGTCTGTTAAAACTTTCAAACATCTGTTTTTGGTCTCTGACTAAAAAATATAAACAAGCTTAGACGTCTGAACTGATAACCACACGTCTGTGCTGAGCAACGGCCTAAAGCATTGAAAACACATCTGCTTCAATCTAATGGATGCTTCCATAACTCTTCACTGCATCTTTTCCTTCTCAATAGTTGCAACCTTTAGATTGAACCAGAAAACTCTAAGGGATATTACTTTTCACAATAACTCTTCATCATCTATATATATGCAAAGATTTTAAGATTTAAATCATTTGAATTTTCTGAATTTCTTATCTACATTCTTTGCATATTCTGATTTCTAAAAGCAAACAATATCAACCTTTATTACTTCCTAAAATCAAAGCTTCACATACACATACTACTTAAAGGAGATTATAGGAAGATTTCTACTGTGTAGTCAAAACCAGTGTTTTTCAGAACACATACTTGTCTTAGAAAGAACTATTGTATCAAGCCTATTCCTCCGGACAAAGCGAGGGTTGTTTATTAGTAAAAGCCGAAGAGGAGCTTTGAGACTGGATATAGGATGGGAGGTCCGAACCAGTATAAAAACTCTGGTGTGATTGTTTCATTACTATTATTTACTTTACTCAGTTATTCATAATTAGTATATTACTACACTTGCATATTAGATATAAGTATACGGTCCATATACTCTTTCATTTGGTATTAGAGCGCGATTATTTAAATTCACAGTAACACATAATTGAAAACATATTTAATATGGCAAGTACATTTCAAGAAGGACAATCAACTGCACGTCCACCACTATTCACTAGATCAAATTTTTCTTAACGGTCTACACGTATGCGTATTTTTATGGAAGTAAATGGTCTAGAAATTTGGCAAGCAACATAATTTAAATATGTAGCACTAGAAACACATATAATTACTTGGACAAATGCCCAAAAGAACACAGCAACAAACAATGCAAAAGCTATGAATGTTTTATTCTGTTCACTTGACAAAAATGAATTCTCGCGTGTCATGTTGTGCACTACTTCATAAGATATATGGCATGCACTACAAATCACTCATGAAGGCATAAACTAAGTTAAGCAAACAAAGATTTCTATCTTACAAAATCAGTTTTCTTCATTTAAAATGAAAGCAAATGAATCTATTGGTGATATGTATGCTAGATTTCTCCAACATGATCTCATGGCACTTGGAGTTAAATTTACAGATTTTGATTTAGTTACACGTATTTTAAATTCCTTAACAAATGACTGAAAACGAAAAGTATTGGCCATTGAAGAAGCAAATGATTTATCTCAACTAAAAGTTGAAGAATTGATAAGAAATTTGATGTCGTACGAAGAAAATCTGCAGGCAAGAAAAGAACAAATCGATAAAAAGAAAAATATAGCCTTCCAAGCCAACGATAATAACTTAAACTTAGATGAAGAAGAGATTGTATTTGTTGCTAAAAATTACAACAAATTCAAGAAATTCAAAAAGATGACGAGATCTCAAAATGGAGGAAATTCAAATTCATCTAATCAAACTTCAATCAAATGCTTTGGATGTGACAAGTTCAGACACATAAAGAAACCATACCCAGAACTTAACAATGACAAAAAGAAAGGCAAGTTTGAAAAATTCAAGAAAAGAAAACAGGCTTTTCAAGTAACATGGGATGACTCAGATTCGTCTTCAATCATCAGACAGCGACAGCAATAGGGATTCTGAGCAGGCTAATGTCTATTTTATGGCAAACACTGAAGAGGTATGTCTTGATCTTACTTATGACGAGATTTTAGAAATTATCATGGAATTAGATGACAAATATAGAGAAACTGAAAAGCTAAATAAAGAGTATGTTGCCAAAATTAATCATATGGAACTTGAAATAGGATTATTAAAAGATGAAAAAACAATTTTAGAAGAAGAATTAGCAACTTCACAAGAGAAATGTAAGAATTTATCTATTCAAAATGACTTATTATTATGTGAAATAGGAAAAGTTAAAATTAGAAAATGATGAAATTAGAAAAGAAAACGTTATATTAAAGAATGACATAGAAGCTTTAAAAATCAATATTTCTAATCTTAATGATAAGTTAGACAAAATTACTATTAATTTTTCAAAATTTAATAAAGGGAAGCAAAACTTGGATAACTTGATCAAGATTTCAAAACCATCTGGAAATCACAATGGATTAGGATTTAAGAAATCTTTGAAACAGAAAAACTATAGTTCACTATATAATAGGTTCAAGAAGTCAAATACTATAGAAAAGATGTCTAACACCAAAATAATTAAAATATGGATTCTGAAATCCAATAACAAACTAATTAGACAAAAACACATAGATAACTATCTGAAAAATGTTGTTTATAATAAAATTTATCTTTTTAAGGGCCCCAAACCCTCTTGGGTATGGAAACTGTTTCTTTCTAACACTTAGGACCCTAACAAAAGAAGTGGGTACCAATTAAAACGTTTTAATCTTGCAGGTACCCAAAAGAAAATCAAATAACAAGGAGAAATGGATACTCGATAGCAGATGCTCCAAACATATGACTGGAAATGCAAAAATGTTATCTAATATAACATACAAAGATGGTGGTATTATAACTTTTGGAGATAATTCAAAAGGATTTGTCATAGGAATTGGAGATGTCATCAACGTTGGTATTTCCACTTCACCTGTTATTACAAATGTTCTTTTAGTTAAGAACTTAAAACATAATCTTTTAAGCATTAGTCAACTTTGTGATAAAGGATTTAAAATTAATTTTGAAAAGAATAAATGCAATATATTTGATCAAGATAAAAATCTTATTTTCGAAGGATTAAGGAAAAGAAACATCTATGTTTTATATATGAAATTTAATAACTCAAGTGATTTATGCCTAGCCGCAGATTTTAATGACCCGTGGATATGGCACAAAAGATTATGTCACATAAACTTTAAGTCTTTAAACAAACTAGCTAAACACAATTTGGTTAGAGGTCTCCCTAAAATAAATTATAAAGTTTAACATTTATGTGATGCATGTCAATATGGAAAATTTAAAAGGAGTTCTTTTAAATCAAAGAAGGAAATTTCCACCAAACAACCTTTAGAATTATGACATCTTGACTTATTTGGACCTACTCAAATACGATCAATAAATCATAACAAATATGTATTTGTTATTGTAGACGATTTTTCATGTTATACATGGACACTATTCCTAAAACATAAACATGATACTTTTGAAATGTTTAAAATTTTTGCTAAAAGAATTAAAAATTTAATGAACCTTAAGATAAAAAGTATAAGAAGTAATCACGGAGATGAATTTGAAAATGAAATTTTTGTAACAAAAAGGGAGTTACACATAATTTTTCATTTCCACGAACACCGCAACAAAATGGTGTTGTGGAAAGGTAAAATTGTACACTAAAGAATGTGCATGAACTATGCTTAACAGTAGTAATCTACCAAAAAAAATTTGGGCAAAAGCTGTAGCTACTGCCTGTTATGTATTAAATCATGTTACATTATGTCCGTTAACTAAAAATACTTGTTATAAAATGTTTTTTGGTAAAAAACCCAAAGTATCATATTTTCGAATATTTGGCTCAAAATGTTTTATACTAAATACTAAGTATAATCTTGAAAATTTTGACTCAAAAACTGATGAAGGTATTTTTATTGGATAATCAGACCGTTGCAAAGCTTATAGAGTATATTTAATAAATGTACTAGTACCATTGAAGAAAGTCTACATGTTTCTTTTGATGAAAATTTTTCCATTACCAAAAACAATGATGATGATGAGTTTTTACTATAGCCTTCCGAAAATACCATAAATAACAATGATGAAAATTTGGTTGACAATAATAATTCATTAAGATCACTACCTCGTATTTTGAAAAATCATCCAATTAGCAATATAATTGGTGATTTGAATACAAGAGTTTCTACAAGACATCAACTAAATCAAATGAGTCACGTTGCATTTATTTCGAATTTTGAACCTAAGAATTATAAAGAAGCTTCAAAAGACGAATCATGGATTATAGCAATGCAAGAAGAACTAAATCAATTCGAAAGAAATGAAGTGTCGGAACTTGTACCAAGATCTAGGGATCAGTCTGTAATCAAAACTAAATGGGTATACAAAAATAAAACTGATGAAGATGGAAACATTGTTCGTAATAAAGCAAGATTAGTAGCACAAGGATATAATGAAGACGAAGGCATTGACTATGAAGAAACATTTTCTCCAGTTGCACGTCTAGAAGCAATGCATATGTTACTTACTTTTGCATGTCATCACAATTTTAAACTTTTTCAAATGGACGTAAAAAATGCTTTTTTAAATGGTTATATAAAAGAACAAGTATATGTTGAGCAACCCCCGTTGTTCATACATGAAAAATTCTCTGAACATGTAAATAAACTAAAAAAGGCTCTGTATGGTTTAAAACAAGCACCTCATGCTTGGTATGATAGACTAAAAACTCATTTACTAAATTCTGGTTTTCAAGTTGGAATAATAGATACAACCTTATTTATAAAAAGAAATCAAAATGATATTTTAGTTGTTCAAATATATGTTGATGACATAATATTTGGATCAACAAATGAAAATCTATGTAATGAGTTTGCAGATATTATGAAAAATAAATTTGAAATGTCACATATGGGAGAATTAAATTTTTTCTTAGGATTACAGATCAAACGGTTAAAAAAGGTATTTTTATAAATCAAGAAAAATATTATCACAATTTGTTAAGACGATTTGGAATGGAAAAAACAACTAGTAAACCAACCCCCATGAACACAACTACACATTTAGATAAAGATGAAAAAGGAAAGGATTTTGACCAAAAGTTATATTGAAGTATAATAGGATCACTATTATACTTAACGGCTAGTAGACCCGATATCATGATGAGTGTGTGTCTGTGTGCAAGATTTCAAGCACAACCTAACAATTCACACTATCGGGCAGTTAAACGTATTTTGCGTTACTTAACTGGAACTACGAATTATGGTCTTTTCTATCCCAAAGATAGCTCTTTTGAACTTGTATCCTATAGTGATGCGGATTTTGGTGGATGTAAAACTGATAGAAAAAGTAAGAGTGGCACATGTGACTTTATCGGTCAGTCTCTAGTTTCGTGGTTTAGTAAAAAACAGAATTGTGTATCACTTTCAAGTTTCAACTTTTGAAGAAGAATATATTGCTGCCGCTTTAGCTTGCGCTCAAGTAATATATATGCAACAAACCCTTAGAGATTTCGGAAATATTATAAACAAATCTCCAATTTTTTTAGACAACACTAGTGCAATAAACCTGTCAAAAACCCAATAAATCATTTTCGAACGACACATATAGATATTCGTCATCACTTTTTAAGAGATAATGTCGAAAAGGAAATAGTAACTCTAGAATTTGTAAACACCGAAAATCAAATTGCTGATATTTTTACGACGTGACCTAGGTATCGTATCATTACACGATCTACAATAAGATATACTGTTTCTACTAAATGGTATATTTTTTTACTGGTTAAAATTTCAACAAATTTTTTTACCACTTATTTTCTTAACCAACCAATGTCTTCTGGGTGACATTGTTTTTTCCAACAAATATACAGAACTTAATCTTAAAATAGTATGTCTAATTTCATATATATATATGAGAGAACTTCATTAGAATCTTATCTAATTTTTTTAATCAACGTTACTTTCAAAACTAGTATATCTACAATGTCTTCGGATCATGATTCTACATACTCTGCTATCGACTATGCCTCACCCTCCTCGGTAAGTACTTATACTTCTCAGACTAAAGTCACACCTAAGTCGTCTCCATCCCTTAACATCATTCCATTGCCAACATACCATATTGGCTACTCTCCAAAAGGAAAGAAACCCAAACATGGAATTGATCTTCAATCGGCCTCATTATCTGACAAAGTTGACGATATACATCATTACCAACACGAAATGATCGGACTTCAAAGAGAGATGTACTACGAATAAAGACGTCAAGGAGCTCACTTAAATTTCCTTGAGAAATGCACCCTCCCCATATGTGACCATTCACCAACAAAGTATTGCGTATATGCAAGGTCTCCGCGTTTAAAGGAAACTCCTCCAAGAGCACACAAGATCACTCCACGACAATTATAGGGTAAACGGACATCGCAAGCACATCGTAGTGTGCCTCCTTACTAGTCGCCACTTCGATCGTCGAACGAGCGTACCAAGGATGAACCGAATTCTTGGGAGAAACAAAACAATTATTCATCCGACTCCCCTGCTAACAACTAAGGAAGAATTTCTCGACGTTATATATATATATATATTAAAGTGAAAATTAGCCACAAGGGCCTCATTAGCAAGTGGAATTAGTTTCTAGGACACACAATTGAAATAATTACTTTCAAGGACAAAACGTAAAATAATTAGTTTCTAGGGTCTAAAAACCTATGAAATTATGTCCTTGAAAGTAATTGGACTGCTGACTTTGTCCTTGAAAGTAATTATTCTGCTGACTTTGGCCTTGAAAGTAATTTCTTTGAATGTGTGTCCTAGAAACTAATTGGATTGCAAAGTTTGTCCTTCTGGTGAAATGCCCCTATTTTAAATATGTTTCAATTATTTGTATTTTCTTCATTTTTCAATAAGATATTTATATAAATAAATAAATACATTCACAGAGCCATAAACTAATTTTTTTTTCCAAACCAGACATCTAAATGGAAAAGCCAGACGTATGGACGTACACAAGCATATCTATCACCTTCTAAAATCAGATGACTAAAAAGGAAACAGGAAAGTCAATATTTTTTCCTTACTTCCAACACAGACATCTGTCAAAATGCTCAGACATCTGTCCACACTCTCTGGAAATCAGACTATTTCTGCACAAAGGTCTGAACTTCAGGACAGACGTCTATTTCAACCTTCTACTGAACAAAAAAAATTATTTGTTTCAGCACAAACGTCTGTGTTACTCATCAGACGTCTGTCTCTATGCTCTAGAAATCTAACAATCTCAAAGATAGACATTTGTACTATTAACCAGACGTTTGTATGAACTCTCTGACTATGAATACTCCTACGCTCAGACGTCTGTTACACTCAGACCAGACGTCTGACCTTGTATTCTGCCCCACCTTTTCACCCTCCTATAAATTATCTTTTACCTCCTCCTTCATTTTCACTGTTCAATTTTTCAAAGCCCCCAAAAAAACTCTCAAACCTAATTTTATTTGTTCTCAAAATTCCCAAATCCATGGCCCCAAAACCAAGAAATCCAGTACCAAAGCGCCGCAAACCTTCCACAGAACAAAGCTCTCAACCTTCTTCTCAAAAAAATTTAATTGATCCACACATTGACGACTGGATTGTGGAGAAGCAACAAAGAAATCAACGACTTCAAGAACTAGAGAGAAGGCCCTTTCGCACCGGGCCTTTCTACCTCGTTCGCCGATTCATCCACTATGATGCTATAGATTTTCTAGAGGATGCTGGGCTACACCACTTGGTCAACTGTGAAGATAATGCGGGAAAAATTGACCAACCAGCGGTATTTCTTTTCTTAATTAATCTCTACTCATTAACTCTTTGGAATCCTTCTGATGAGGATAATTGGATCTGGACTAGTGTTTATGGTCATTTGATTAAACTCAATGTTGAAATGATTGGCCAAATGCTTAATTGCTCTTATGATGGAATTCCATTACAACAAGTTCCTGGTAAATGCTATGCCCCTAGAGATGTTGTTACTCATCTTATTTAGGATGACGACTTTCAGAAATTAAAACCATCAAATTTCCATCCACAAGCACGACTTCTTAACAGAATGCTCATAAACGCGGTCATTCCTAGATTAGGAAGTCACGAACAAGTCTACGACGACGATTATAAAGCTTTATATGCTATCTTTAGTCAAATTAAAGTAAATTGGGCACAATACATTTTCGACCAAATTAAAGGTTTCTGGACACCTACTCGTCGTAACATTGTTTATGCCCTATATATCATGAGAATTCTACGGTTATTAGGGATTCCTTCGTATCTCTCGCAATATGAAGAAATGGCTATAAAGGATAGTGGCATTAGATTTCTCTCCTTAATGCATCTCCCTGAAACACCATCGAATATAATTTCTTTTTCCTAATACCAATCTCCACAACATCATCACCAAGAGCCTATACCTCAACCATCACAACATGCCAGAGCTTCAACGATTTCAGAATATTACTCCAACTTTGAACTACATGAAGCTAGAATAACAGCGGGTCTGGTAGAGAACTATCGAGATGTTGCACTACAAAACCAACATCTTCTCTCCTTAAACCAACAATTGCTAGACAAAAGATGTCACGTTTGGAGTGGTCTTTTTCTACTCGTATGACCAAAGTAGTAAAGACATTATATAAGGTTGTTTCAACCTTGGAAAAATTCTTCAAAAAGTTCACGGTCATTCTTCCTCACGATCGTCTTCTTCTACGTCCCCTACACCACCTCCACCACTTAGTTTTCATTCAGACCCATCTTCTGGTGCAGGGCCTTCACAGGAGCCTCCACAACACTCTCGTCCTGGAAAAGCACCTATTTGTCTTGACAATGAAGAGAGTGAAGGTTTATCTTTTCCCTCAGAAGATCCTCATGCTTCACATGACCCTCAGGACTACAGCTACTATTCGTCATTTCAGGGTCTGTCTATTCAGGAAGATGAGAAGTATGCCGACCAGTCTCAGTAGCAGCAAGGTACATACGTTGAAGACTCATCAGGCTTCTTGGGTTATTATAACTATCAGTAAGCTTTTAGTACGATTGATCATATTTATTTATGTATCTCTGTTTTTCTTTTTCTACTTTTGGATTCCCGTATAACTGGTTAAAAACTTTTCTTTGAAGTTTCTATGCACTTATATTGGGTTGTTTTCATCCTCTACTACATCTATATTCTTTTTTATAATGCCAAAGGGGGAGAAATATCATACTACATGTATATAGAGGGAGGAATCACATTTAGGGGGAGTTATATGTTTATAAAGCGATTGTATAGTTGTCATCATCAAAAAGGGGGAGAATGTTAGAGCTACTATTATATGGTTTCAGTGACAACAACTATACAATCATACACATACAATATATAGTCTATCTACTTGTAGGACAAAGTTTTCAGAGTTCAAATTGAAGACAACTAACAAAGGAGAAAAATCGTCGGTAATGGAAAAGTTAATATAGTGTTATTATTGTCATAGATATAACTTGTAAATCTCATTTAGTAGTTGCTTTTACACTTAAACAGTGCACGAAAAATTCTTTCAAATTCTTTATAACAAAAGGCTGAAGAAAAGAAAATAGCAAATGTCATAAGTCTGACATTACATATCAGACATCTGACTGAAGCTTCTGGTTTTAAAATCGAACTAACACCATACGTCTGTTAGAACTTTCAAACGTCTGTTTCTAGTCTCTGACTAAAAAATATATACAACCTCAGACGTCTGTGCTGAGCAATGGCCTAAAGCATTGAAAAGACATCTGTTTCAATCTAATGGATGCTTCCACAACTCTTCACTGCAGCTTTTCCTTCTCAATAGTTGCAACCTTTAGATTGAACCCGAAAACTCTAAGGGATATTACTTTTCACAATAACTCTTCATCATCTATATATATGCAAAGATTTTAAGATTTAAATCATCTGAATTTTCTGAATTTCTTATCTACATTCTTTTTATATTCTGATTTCTAAAAGCAAACAATATCAGCCTTTATTACTTCCTAAAATCAAAGCTTCACATACACATACTACTTAAAGGAGATTATAGGAAGATTTGTACTGTGCAGTCAAAATCAGTGTTTTTCAGAACACATACTTGTCTTAGAAAGAACTGTTGTATCGAGCATATTCCTCCGGGCAAAGCGAGGGTTGTTTATTAGTAAAAGCCGAAGAGGAGCTTCGAGACTGGACATAGGATGGGAGGTCCGAACCAGTATAAAAACTCTGGTGTGATTGTTTCATTACTATTATTTACTTTACTCAGTTATTCATAATTAGTATTTTACTACACTTGCATATTAGATATAAGTATACGATCCATATACTCTTTCACCACACACCCCAAGGGACAGGACTCTAAGTCTCACTAGGTTTAGATCTATGATATTATATGCTATAATGTTTTGACTTAGCTCTGATACCAACTGTAACGATTCCACCGCAATACCTATATATTGAATAACATTACAAGAAATGTCGTCTAATAACACGGAGAATAAGGCTTGTTAAGGGGGACCGACTGTGATTATATCCTTAAACTAACACTGTCGTGTCGTACTTACGGTTTTACTTAATCTCTAGAATTAAATTTGACGTGTACAGTCTCGGTTCAAGAAATAAACACTTTGGTTTCTCAGATTCAGAACAGTATATCATATAAAACAGTAATCATAGATCACAATGGAATAACATACATCATATACGATACATACTGTGAGTCTACAAAATATAATACTAGGCTCACCTAATATACATCCAAAATAAGTCACTAGCTCAATAATGCATCTCATAATACAACATGTGAATATACAGCAAAAGATAAACTAAGATGTCAAAATGCCTATCATGTGCTAGCACACCTCCTGAAAACCTAAAAAGTCTCGGCCTAACCCGAGTATATAAAATAAACGGGTCAGACTATCTCTAAACATCCTTAAGGTGAGAAAAAGATATAACACACAAGCATATGACAGCATAATAAATACAAATGCCATAAATATAAACAAAGCACTGGAATAGTTTAACTTAAAACCCATCTCAAGGCACATACCATATTTCAATCACAAGACACGGAATAAATCACAAATCATCAAAATCCATCTTAAGACATAGGAAATATTTAAATCCTAAAACATAGAATAAACCAAAAACCCAGAAATTCCAAAACCAAGAATAATGTTTCAAAATCCAAGAAAACTAAATACAGAATGATCTCAATGATCGTACTCATACCGTGGAAAACAGAAGGTGGTATCAATTATACCGATCTGATACTAATGGTCATCCATACCTTGAAAATAAATCTCAAATCCAAGAAAACAAAATCTCAACCGATCACAAGGATCATATAAAAATCCATGAGTTTACTTCTTAAGGATCTAGCAGCCCCATGCCGCACACCAAAAGAGAGTAAACTCTAAGTGCAAAATACTATCACCTTTAGTAATCACGAGAACTTAACCAAAACACCCCATACCATTTGGTGAAATTCAAGTAATTATTAGAAGCTAGTAAATCTCACTCATTACGGATACTAGTAGATAACATGAACTATATTCTCTTAAGGATCTAGTAGCCCTGTGCCGCACAACAAAAGAAAATACAACTCTAAAATGTTAAATACAAGCACCAAAATCAATCACAAGAATTTAACCAAAGCATCCCATACTACCTGGTGAAATTCAAGTATTTGCTAATGGATTAGTAAATCCCACTTAAACATTCTACTCAATGAGTTGTATGATATTCGATGAAGTACTGCTTGACAGCATTTAAACCAATCGATAACACTACGTCGATTATTAGTATTCCATAAATTATAGAATTAAGGTTCTCAAAATATTTAGTTTAAAATTCCAAATGTCACATGAAAATGTCCAAAATTGCAAAAAATCAAAGAATTAATTTAAACTCCATTAAATAATAGGAAATCACATTTATTAGAGAATTAAGAAAATAGTTTTGAAAATCATATATATATATATTTATATACCACACAACCTCATTTGTAACTTTTGAATAATTCAATTTCCTTCATTAACTTTCTCTTTCAAAACAATATTTTGTATAAAACTTTCCCGCAATCACTTTGAAATTTCAAGGATATATATACATAAAATTTCTCAAAACATTATTTTCCAAATTACACATTTTTCATTATATAAACATTTTTGTAATTTGAAAACAATTTATTTCAAAAAGGAATTTCCTTTGTAAATAACTTTGCAAATGTAAATAAGACCATTAAAGTGGTTTAACAACTCAGAAATGTAACCAAAATCATCAAAAAACAAAGTTCAAACAAGGCTAAGAAAGTGTAAAACTATCAAGGCCCCTAAAATCATAGCTCATAAACACATAAAAGTGGTCAAGAAATCAACAAACAAAATCACACAAAGTTAACTCAAAACTCATTTGCATAAAAACAACTTTTCACTAAATTACTCATTTCAGGTTTTCAGATTTTGAAATGCAATTTTGACCTATTAAATCTCAAAATTTTCGAAAATTTACAACATGAAAGTTGTTCCTTAAAGTCTCGGCTTTCCATCAAACAAAAGGTTGCATAATTTAGATCTACGATTAAAAAGTTATGGCGACTTTAATCTTAGATTTCAACTAATAAAATTACACAGGCCTGAGCTATACCATTAGTTTCAAACTTAATTTAGACCCCTTAAAAGCAGTATTTCGAAAAATGATTAAAAGAGAACCCGTTGCTTATTGAAAGAAATTTCTACCAAAAAAAGATTGAGCCATTTCGAATCATTTACAACCAGATATCATTGTTTTACTATAGCAATTTTCACAAATAGTTTTCAACAAACAATCAATGAATTCGTCCAAATCAAGTAAACAATTCACAACGAAAAAGATTTCTACATTCAATCATCAAGAGATAGGTCTTGTGAGTTTAACTCACCTTAATAACATGAATTATTGCCGATTGGAGGTAGACTAGAGCTTGTGATTCATAAACTTTAGCCCCAATAATGCATGCAAAGAGAAAATATACAACATGGATTCAATACCCAAATTACTAACTAAAATTGATCTTAGAAAGGAATAGAGTTCAGATTGCATACCAAAATTAGTTTCCCTATTAATTTCAACAATTATTTCACTAATTTTAGGAGGATTTGAAGATGTTGTTTTAGGGTTTTCAAAAGGAATAGGTGCCATAGTTTGTTTCTGGTTTTAGGAGGAAGTGAAAAAAGAATGTACTGTTCTTTTCTAAATTCCTTAGTCTCCTCTCTCAAAAAGGCTAGGCCCAAATTAGCTTAACCTAATTATAATTAGGTTTTAATGCAAGTCTCATTTGCAATTCAATTTAATTACAAAACTTATTATTTGAAACAATACTATCATTATCCAAGCACCCAATTAAATCATCTCATTTTACCGATTCCTTATTAGTTAGAATAATTAGTCACTTATTTATTTATTTTCTCCTTTAAAATAATTATTACATTATTTCACACAAATTAATTTATAATTCCACTAAGTAATAATTGTTAAATATCAAACTATCTTTTATGTTTGTTCTATAAGGATTGTAATTTCAAACAACCATTTAAACAAATATTAATAATACACTTCTCAAACTTGCAAGTCAATGATTGAATAATTTAACAAAATAAAATCTCCAAACTCTCTTTTATTTAAAACAAAAATAAAAGATTCACATATTAAATATTCTAATTTCTCTAATATTATTTAAGCTTAAAATTCTCATCCCAAAAGGAATTATTCATATTTTGAAACATAAGAATCCCAATTTCTCAATTATTCTATAAATTTATAATTCTCCATCATTAAATAATATCTCAATAATATTTTCAAAGTGATTTTAACACTTTGTAAATACAAACACTTCCAAATTTAACAATGGTTTAGAATTAATCATTCTAAAGTAAATTATCTTTTATAAAAGACTACAAATTCCAAACTAATGATTTAAATTCTCCAATTTAAATCATTATTTAATTTATTTAACTAACTCAAAAATCCGGGTTGTTACATGTTCACGTGCCATAATATTTTTATTTTCCGCTGTATATATTTATCACCGGTTGTAAGGTCGAAAATGTATAACTGCCCAGCTGATAGGATTTTTTTTAACTCTGATATAATTTGTATCTTGGAGTGATAGTTTATACTGTCTTTATTATATTATATTTTGTCGTTTCCGTTGGGTGAAATTTTGTTTCCCTTAGCTGTTCTTTTTTACTTTTACCCTAACAATTTGCCTTTCCGGTGTTTGGATGTTCAGCATTAGAATACCGTTGATGAATTTAGTGTCGACTTTCGATGGTCGAAAAGGCAGGTCGTTACACTGCTTCTTCGATTCCTCCATCTCCTTGAGTGGCATTCTTCTAGATGGTCTATTAACAAGGTGTGCTCCTGGCATTAAATCTATCCGGAATTCGATTGCCCTTCTTGGTAGTAATCCTGTTACATGTTCAAAAACATCTGTAAATTCTCAGACTACTCGTACTCTGTTGATCTCGTCATCTTGATCTTCCATAGCACATAGCATCAAATCTGACTTCTCTTTCATTACGTCCAACGCTCTCATAATTTTTTCTCCACTCTTTGGATTTTGTATGGTGATAATCCTTCCGAACAATAAATCCTACATCATTACGCACTAACCAATCCATACCCAAAGTCACCCCATACCCTATAAAGTCAAACATATATGGGTTGCAAATAAACAAAAGTCCACATAATTCAAACTCTAAGTCAGTGCACCTTAATCCAAGAGTGACATACCCACCGATTGGATTAACCACACTTAAGGACATAATCAAACAAGCAGTGTCAAATTCGAACATATCAACCATCTCAAAATGAAAGAGTGAGTAGTACCGGTATCAAATAGAACTCTAACCAATATACTAAAATCAAAATCGTACCTCCAAGCGCACCCTTTCCTTTCTCCTTAGCAGTTAGTCCAAATGATGGTCCTTCCAAAGCATAAACCTATGCTTGCTTAGCTTTTAGGAAAACCCTCTTCTTATGGCCTAGCTTATTACAAATAAAGCACTTATCCCTGTCCTTATTCTCAAGCTTTGTACAGTTAGTGGAGTAGTGTCCCTTCCGAGCGATGTTAAAACAAGTGAAATCAGCTATATTCGGCTTCGGAGCCCTTCCTCCAAAAAATTTCCTCTCTTCTGATTCTTTCCGCCTTTCTAATATGGATTGAATCTTTTCTTCGGCCCTCCCTTGGGTCTGTCATCATCTTTCTTCTCCCCGTGGAACAAGCAATCAGACCTCCTTGCCATTTCCACCACCATATCAAATATAGACATTATATGGGTCATCACTTGTGATTCAACCCCTTCCTCAAATCTTCAATGAACTTCTCATTCTACTTTAGCGAAGTATTGGTATGCTCTCTTCCATACTTCAACAAAGCATTAAATCACTGAATGTGCTATGCCAAAGTCATCTCTCCCTACTTCTAGTCAAGGAACTCCCTACACAAAGCACTTTTCTGAGATTCAGGGATAAATTGAGCCTCAAATCACTACTTAAACTGCTACTAGGTTATCTCTTCCTTGGGGTTCTCAGCAATTACAGCTCCTACTAGTCCAATGCATCCACCTGAAGTAGAAACGAAGCCAACATCCTCTTCTAAGCATTTTTACATCCCAAGTCTTTGAAAATACGTTCACACACTTTCAACCAATTCAACACTTCCAAGGTAGACTCCTTGTGAACTCCATTCCTCCACAGCTCTTGAAATCTTTGTTCATCTTAGAAAAGTCCGCCTCTCTTGCTACCTCATATCTCGGCTCAACAACTCCAGCTAGCTGTTGCCTCATTATCTCCATCAAAAACTAGTTGAACAAGACATTCACATCCATTCCTCCTTCGAGCAGAGTAAGCACTTGAGTTTCGACATCAGTACAAACTTCTGGGTTTGCCTCACCTCCTTGGTCGTTAATTTGTATAATGTCATTTCCTCTATTAGCATTTGCACTTGTACTTCCTATAGCCAAACATGCAGATCCATTCTTGCCTTCTGCATAAGCAAGGGTTTTTAAGAAATAGAAGTAAAAAGAGTGAGATCAATCAAAAAGGGGTAGATTATTCTCCTATATATCTATATCAAAATAAATATGTTATATCTATAGCATATACCCACCCCAAATGTTCATTTTCCACTAGTAAGTTTCTACTTAGCTCTGTTTTACGTAGGTGTTTCCCCTAACCTAAGCTCTGATACCATGTTGTAACATCCCCCACTCCTAGACACGAAAATAGACGTCAATGATGCTGCAGTAATCACTAAAATCATTTTCCAGCAATAAAGTGAGTTTAGTATTATTTGCACAACATAAGTAAATAGAGCAGCTAAATAACTTTTTCATTACATCAATTTGAACTGCATAATTCATTTCATCATTTTAACCCAAATCATTGCCTACGTTGGGGAAAATATAAATAGAACATAAATAGAGTAGTGTTGTGTTCGACATATGAGGATGCAAAGACAACACCTAGCCAGTTCTAAATCCTGGTTTTAAACAGTGGAATTTCAAAATAATTTTTATTATAAACAAGCTTCCCGCATTGTCTTTGGAACCTTTATTTGCCCTTCGAAAGCTACATGTCTGATCCATAAACCCAGACCACTCGAACGAGTATCCATGAGTTTGTGGGAGATAATAAAAACACAGGTCAGACATAAAGCCTGATATGAGTAAAATCCTTACCTAGTCATCCATAGTGAGAATACGCCGCTAAATCCTTACCTACATTTGTCATCCAATTATCAACCATGTCATATATTACTTCAAATTAAGTATACCCTGTACTTATCATCTTATTATAAACCATGTCATAAAAACGTTAATCCTCCATCCAACCATCACCTAATCTCTTATTTTAGGCTTTCATCGTTAAGTTTTCTTTAACTCATTTAATGATTACCTCCCTAGGCCTATATCACTAATTTTATCTTTTCTCGAACAACGTCGTCTGGTGAAATGGTTACTGATTCCACTAATAGGAGCCACCCTGACTAGAGCTCTCTGACTCTCATAAGAGGTTGAATGTAAGCAGACTTAATACATTTTAGTAAGCATCCTTACTAACCGTCAATAGCCCCACTTAGTCCTCGAACCGCTATCGTTCACTTTGCTAATTTATTTATTTTAGCTATAACACCATCCTGCCTAAATTCCACTTTAGATTTTATAACTCTTTTAGGATTAAACCTTATCGTGGCACCCTAACATATACCATTGGACTTTAGACAAATAGTCAAGACACCCTGCCATCCAATAACTCCATGAGTCAGTATATATTTACGATCATGGTTGTAACGACCCGTAAATTTTAACTGTTTTAATAACGTAATTAGTTGAAATTTTGTGAAATTTTAAACGATAAAATTTTGAAATAAAAATTTGATATTTGGAATGCGTCTAATTAATCATAGCAACTGGTAAATTTTCATCAGATAGTTTGAAAGTTTATTTTCTAGTGTAATTTTATTTCAATTTATATCAGTTAAAATTAGTGATAATAAAATGTTTTCCAAACTTGAATATTTTTACATAGAAAAATTCTAATTCATTTTCTGACTAAAACGTAATTTTTCGTTTTTCCAAATTCGAGCTTCTTTAGCTCCGTCGATCTTATTTTTCTGCGTTTTTGCTGCATTTTCCGCTAGTAGAAAATTCGAATTTTTATAATTCAATTATACCACTGATATCAATATACCATTTTGATCGTCTCGTCGTGCTGATCTCTGCGGTATATTCATTTGTGTGTTTCGGTTTCCGGTAAGCGGCAGAATCTGTAAAACGTAGGACCATATCGATACCGGTACCGTGCCTTTTGGTTTACTTGTGAGCATGGGTTTATCTACGTGAACTGTATAGTCATTTATCATTTATAACTCCGTGAATATGACTATTGGCTTTCACTATTTTCAAAACAACCTTTGATCTTTCATATTTCATCGGTTCAAAGAAAATTTAATTAATAGTTAGGTTGCTGATGTTGTTCGCGTCCCTGCCATATTGTCTGGTCTGCTCATCTCTCTTCTTCTTTGTTCTTCCCTCCGCATGCAGCCAACCTCACACGCATGCCCATCAACCAATCCTTCCCCTCGACTTCCCATTCTTCCCTTCCACCTGACCGACCTCTGACCTCACCCTAACACTCTCTGCCATGGCCTTCCACCTCTCCCTCCGACCATGCTACAGCCCACGGCCTCCCTTCTCTCCAATCCGCCACGCCTGAACCCGAAGCCACCACTCCTCACCACCTTGTTTTCCCTGGCCACCGATCATTACCGACACCTCCTCCCCGCTTTCCTGCCTTCTTCACTTCCAAATCCACCTCATCGGCTGCCTCAGCTTGTCACCAGCCTCGACCTCACCTTCATCCTTTGTTGCATCTATAAAGGTGTGTATGTATATCTTGATATAACTGTATATGTTTACAGTTATATATATAGATGTATAGATTTGTTTTTTTTATGTGTATATGCAAGTGTATGCGTGGTTATTTATATAAATTCTTTTTAGGTATATGTATATATTTGTTTGTATATATATTTTAGTATAGAGAGTTTTGCTTGATCCTTTTATAAATATCAACATGTTTTTACTGTAAAATCTGGGTTATGTAAGGTATATAGGTTATAGTCTGTTATATATATATTAGTCTATATATATAGGTAAGTTTTAAATCTGCAACTGTTGTTGTTTACATGGGTAATATTTGAATAAATTACATTGTTTTAAGTAAGTTCTATTATATCAGTATATGTTGAAATGTTTAATTTTATTTGGGTTCAAACCAGTTTGGACGTATATCTAGTTATGTATGTATACTATTTATTAGTCAAACTTATAAATTGTTTATAAGAATAAGTTGCGTATGATTATTTATAGTATGATGTTATAAATATTTGTTTATAAATATATATTGCATAAATGTTGTTTATAGTCTAATATATATATATATGGTATATAGATATATGTGGATTCTGGGTTTAAGTTGCCTGCAGTAAGGTTTATTTACAGTTGTTCACTACTGTTATATATATATATATTTATATATTGTAAGTCTATATATGTATGGTTATATATATTAGTGATATTATTTGTGTTTACTATATATAGGCTACTGTATTATTTGTTGCGGCATATAACTTGTTTATATAATAATATTTGGCTATAGTTTATACGTTGGTTGTATATATAGGGTTATTTTGTTCGATTATATAAAGTATATACATATTTTTTTATGAATGTGACAGTGCAAATTTTATATATAGGCTGCAGTCTCCGTTTTGGGCAAGTTTAAATATAGTGTAGTTTATATATCAATTTATATGTTATTTTATATATTATATAAGTTGTTTATGTGTATGGGACCGTACAAAAAAAAATTGTTATGTATAAGAGTTTTCTTGTGGTGTCATATGTGTTTTACAATAATGTAAGTGTGTATTGTTTCTATAATAAATATTGATTTAAAACTAGAACTGTTATGTAAGTTTATAAATATATATATTAGTTTACATATTAGTTTGTATATACATGAGTTTGGTTTTGAATATGTATATAGAGATTTTATTTTATTATGTGTTTAAATTTAAATATTAATTTGAAATTTTATATATATATATATATTATATACTTTGATTTGTAATATATGTGTTTAACTAAAATATTGAACTGAAAATGTATACTTTATTTTAAATATATGTTTTAAAATTGGTTTTAGAGAAAATTTATTACTATATATATAACATATATTTGTCGGTTATATCCAACTATTTGATTTATTTTTCATCGATTCTATTTATCAGCTTTGATCATCGAATTCGTACCAATCTAGCTTTGTGTAACGACCCGTAAATTTTAACTGTTTAATAACGTAATTAGTTGAAATTTTGTGAAATTTAAACGATAAAATTTTGAAATAAAAATTTAATATTTGAAATGCGTCTAGTTAAACATAGCAACTGGTAAATTTTCGTCCAAAAATATGGAAGTTTATTTCGCGCGTAAATTTACTTCAATTTAATCAGTTAAAAAAAAAGCGATGAAAATAAAATGTTTTTGGAACCTAAATATTTTTACATAGAAAATTGTAAACCATCTTCTGAGCAAGACGTCATACTTCGTTTCTCAAAATTTGGACTGTTATTGCTCCGTCGATCTTATTTTCGACGGAATAGCAGCATTTCCGGTACCGATTATCGACTTTGGATAGGATAATCGTACCACTGATATCTGTATACCGTTTTGATCATCTCGTCATGCTGATCTCCGTAATATATATTTTTTCAGCATTTTCACAGTTTGAAACTCGACGAAATCGGTGAACCGATCAGTAGTACCGGTTCCGCATTCGAGACTCCTGGTTTCTTTTGTCTTTCTAGTTATCCACTTGAATTCAAACTATCATCAATAATTATTATTCGGCCTTTGACCTTTTCTATTCCAACGTTTCATCATTTTTATGCTTCGTTCATTTTTATACGGTTCATTTGAAATCTAAATTCATTCATTCTGTCGTTCACACTTCTCTTCTCTTTCCCTTTTTCCGCTCTTAATCTTTTTCCCAAGAAAATTATTGATTGCTTCCTGGCATAGTTCGACTGCACCCCTCCTCATCAATGGTCGCTCTAATGGTAGACCCGCCATCCTCCACTCGCCACCCATGCCGAGACCACCCCAGTTCAGTCCACCAAATCGTACCCTCCCACTGCAACCGACCAGACAGCAAACCCGACCCAAGCGTAACCACGCATAGCCTCCCTCTTCTTCCAAGCCTTGCCACCGTAGCAACTACACCACCACTACCCTACTTCTTTCGCAGCCCCTTATCCAAACACTCCATACAAGCTATAAAACGCAACTGCTTCGACAGCCTTGTCCTTCCCACGCCGTAGAAGCTATGCCCCTCAACAACCGATCAACACCACTTCCCTCCAACCCCAAGCCTCACGTGCAGCAGCCTCACCGAGCCCATCACCCACTTCGTTCCCAAAACCCGAAAACAGCACCTTCCCTTCCACCGCGTTCAATCCCACCTCGGCCTCCACTTATGGTCGAACTTCCCATCACCCTCAGACCCGAGCTTCCTCCTTCCCTGTTTTGTTCGTGACAGCATGTGAATATATGTGGTATGTGTATTACATATAATAATTTTTTTTATAATCTGTTTTGTTATAAGCTGTTGATCACGTATATGTATATAAGCTACATACTTGGTTTGCTGTCACCATACTTTTTATATATATGTTTATATTAGTATTTGTATGTATAATTTGATTTAATACATATATTGTTGTAAGTTTATTTGAGTTATATTTGCTCCCAGCGGCTTTGGGGATGATATACCCCATATAAGTATTTTGTTTTAAGACTTGTATGTTCATATATACGATATTATATTATATTGTAAAACTCTTGAAAGAAGAAAAAGGATAAAGGAATATACAAGTTAATGTATGCCTGTTAAAGCATGCGACAGTATTCTATATTTTTTTCTATAAGGTTGTTTATACAGCTCGTCTATTTATAGCTTATATATAATAATATACCAGGTTTTATCTTACGATACGTTTGTATTTTGAAGCAAAGTTGGTTGTAATAATATATATTTAGTCAAAGATATGGTATACATCCAAATTTTGTTATCAGTTTTGAGACAGTTTGATAGTAATATTTATATACGATGCTTTATATATGTTGGTATGTATGATATACTCTGTTGGATTTTAAATATATATATAGCTTTTGGTTCAACGCAGTTTTATTGCTTCAAAGTTTTGTTTTGTTGAATACGTAAACATGCTTGGTTATATATATATATATAGATTCTTAAGTAATATCATAATAAAGCAAGTTATGACTGAGTTTTATAATAAAAGATTGATTTTAAAATATTGGTATATGTATATTAGTTTATATATACGTTTGATCGGTTGGCTTTATTTTGTAAGTTATATATATATATATATATATATATATATTAATTTCAATAAGTATTGACTTTTAAATAAAATAACTTCTTCATACTTTTGGTTGTTTATCTATAAATAAGGAAGTTATGTAAATCAGCTTATATTTGTTATATACCTGTCGTTGGTTCCAAAGTGTATAGGTATATTTTTAGGTATATGTGTGTTATATGTTAAAATATAAATATACAGGTTCCGGATTTCCAAATTTATATATACGTATTATATTAAGAAATTTATATATTTTATTTTATTAGTATGGATTTAAATATTTATTTGAAAATGAATATATGTTTAAGGTTAAGTTTGTTTTGATTGTTCTATACTAATATATATGTTAAAAATTCAAGATTTATGTCAAAATGTATGTGTATTGTTTTTTTTTTAAAAAAAACTTAACATGGGGTTAAGGGAAAATATTAATATCATATCATCTTGTTTGGATTATATCAAGATCAATTTGATTTTTTTTCTCTCATCGATTCTTTTATCAGCCTTGTTCGTCGACTCGTGTCAATATTGTTTGCTTTGGAATTCGTGTTTGGATCCACAATTCGCTTCCATTCTCGTTCATATCTCTAGCCTCGAAAGGTGAGCAATCACTCACGATTAACGTTCTTATATTTATTAAATTTGATTTCAATTGAAACGACAATTGAAATATGCTGCTGTTAGTTATTTATATTGCTATATCTATGCCATCATCTGTATCTGTTCACCTGTGACACCTGACATCATTATCTGTTATTTATATTGATATATATATGCCATCATCTGTATCCGTTCACCTGTGACATCTGACACCCTTATCTGTTATTTATACTGATGATATAAGCCTGTTACCGTTGTTATATTATTATCATATCTGTTATCACTCTGCAAGTTCCCTGTTAGTATAGAATCACTATGGGTTGAAATGATACATACCCGAACGGACTTTAGAATAGGAGAAAATCGTTACGGGTTGAAATGATAAACCCAAGCGATTTTCAAATTAAATTGAATTTGGGATTTCGGGTTGAAAAGATATATACCCGAATATATTTTAAATTGCGGATTGAAATGATAAATATCTGTATCACTTGACCATAGGATAGAAAATTATATACAGACACCGTTGGTCTATATATAAATGTTTTTGAAAAACATTTCTACGGTTTTGAAAGAAATATATGGTTTTAATAAATAATGATTTTAAAGATTTATTAAAGTTGATTTAATAAAGTTGATTTGAATCAATATGAAATATGTTTAAGTATTTAGGTAAATTTTATATTTTTAAATATAGAATTTATAATGTTTCAGGTTGAAAGATAAATTTAAATTGATTTGGAATTCTTAATTATTTAAGAATTATACTTAAATAAGTTGATTTGAAATCTATTAAATTTGAAATTTTAAGATATGTTTTATAACTTGAATTAATTAAGAAGTGGCTTAAATGAATATTTCAAACTTATATAAATTTAAATGGGATATTTTGTCTATATAAATTTGTAAATTGAAGTTGTATTTTGATGTATTGAAATGATTATAGAAATATTTCAGAAACTAAATGTAATGAAATTAAATTGGGACATAAATTGAATTATCGAATTTAGTTTTGAAATGTCAAATATTTAAACTTTGAAATATATTGAAATTGAAATGGTTTATTTATGGTTCAAATAGGCATTTGAAATCGATAATTTGAAAGGGTTTATTGAGAAACTAAATTGAATTGAAATTTGTGATTTGAGATTTAATTAAATTTTAATTTTGGAATTCGAGTTTATGTGAATTGATTTGTGAAATTTGAGGAAGCTATTTTTATATAAAGTATTTAAACTATATCTAAAACTATTTATATTTTACTTTATAAATTTTAATATAAATTATTTTAATATAAATCATTTTCAATATAAATTATTTTATTTAACTTATAACTATTTTATATAAACTATTTTATTTTATAAACTATTTTTCTATATATACAAATTTTAATATCTAAACTGTTTAAGAGGAAAGTGTTAGGGTTTCAAAGTGTTATGAATTTCAAGTTTTGATTTCCAAAGTGTTATGATTTTAAAAGACTTATGATTTCGAAAGCGATATAACTTTGGAAAGTGATATTATTTTGGAAATGGATTTATTTGAAGTGAAAGTGATATCGTATTGATATGGTTTTGAAATGGCAATGATATGTCGGTTTTGAAATATAACTATTTTGAAATTTTATTAAATGATCATCAGTGTAATAATACGTAGTTATTAAAGAGACCGGGATCGGTTATGGACATACTCTCTGTCGATACCGAAACCCACTTTAATAACTAATATACGCGGAGTGTTGATCCAGAACGAAGTGGATGGTTTTGATGAACGCGTTGACTGAAGAAAGAGAACGATTTTGGATGACCCCTGACATGACTAAAACAGGAGCCGCGCCGGGCCATTGAGGTTCGCCACCTCTAGCGGACACACTTCTTCGTTACCATATCTATTACTTTATGATTCGATTTGGGTGCACCCCTCGATTATGGGAGTGTTGTTTCGCGGTGTTGGGGTAGTAGCTGCTATGCCCAACATCAGTCCGGATCACGCAACTACTAGTATCCTAGTTGATATTGCCTCATGTACCTTGTCATACCGATTATCCTATTCGCGACCACTACGATTTTGGTTTGTACCTTTAGTATATGGATTTCCCTCTGGTGACTTCCGGTTTTGGGGAAACTACGGTCTTGTATATGCTCTTGGGAATAAAAATGTGTTAAGGGTGGAATGGGCCATGACTTAATGCTATTTTGATATCGTACTTTACTGATTAGACATTATCTACTTAGCGTATTCTACTGTATATATAGATAGTTTAATGGATCCTTAGAGGATGGTTATCCCAAACATCCTTTGAGTCACTTGTATTTCAGTCGTTATTTCACTTGAGTTGGATTTATTGATATAAGAATGTTAATCCTGACTCGAGTGTTTTGTGTTTTCTTTACGCTTGGGTCAGACTGAGTGATACAGTATTCGAGACTCACCTTTGGAGTTGGAGCTTCGGTTGGAGATCCAGCTATCTATCCAGCTTTCAGTTATTCAGTTGATTCCAGGGATGTATTCAGATCTTGTATTTGACTATTGTATTGAGATATCTATTGTATTTGAGACTTCTGTTGTATCTTGTTTAACTCTGTTATATATATAGTAGCTTCATGAACTACTATTCTTTTGTTTCCGCTGCATTATTGTTATCTTACTCTGTGTCTGTGATCTGTGATTATTTTATTTACTGTATATGCTGAGTTTTGCCAATTTAAATTAACAATCTATTGTTTTGAATTATTCAAGTCTGACATATGTGGATTTATTGTCGATTTGAATGGTCCAAAATAGTGGGTCGTTACAAGTCGTATCAGAGCTTTGGTAGCTCTAGGCAAAACTTAACATATAGGGTAAATGTATTTACAGAATCACTCTCATTCGAGTTTCAATCTCTTCCTTTGACTCAATTACTTTGAATTTTGGAACGTTTCCCTCGGTTTCGAAAATTCATTCGTGTCCCTCACTATTCGTCTTTTTTCAATTCTGGAGCACCCCATAACTCCATTTTGAATGATATCTATAATAGATCGGCGGTCTCGTCAATCTTCGAATGATTCGTAAAGGAGCAAAACTCCTTTATAATAGGCAGTGATTTACCGGAGATTTCTGTATCCTCGGTTTACGATGCTATCTATCTCCTGCTATACCTGAATTCTATTTTTTGAGATCGAGTGTCGATTTACCTCGGAATTCTACACCGATCTTATTTTTGAAGTCACGGTCGACCCGGTTAAGGTTGCCTGCAATTTATATAAACTTATCCATCGCCTTATTTTTCTATTTAATTATCTCGTCTTTGTTTCAAACCTATCTTCGAATCGAAATTCTCTTTGATTTGAGTCTATCAAAAATTTGAATCTCTATCCTTGCTTTGAAATCCATTATTGTATCTTTAAGTGAGGAAGTGTATTTGTATATTAATTTTAAAATGTTTTTATATTGTGTTGTTTGAGTTGTTGATGTTGATTTGGGTTTTCGATCGATTCGTCTGATCAATGCTATCGATAGGATTTCCAAAACACTTGAGCAGAGCAAACTGACACAATATCGTTTTCAAATTTGATAAATAAAATAAAAGTTTTGTATGATTATATTATATATAAGTTTTCTGAAATTAAATTATTAATGAATTTGTTGTCTGAAATAATAAGATTGATTTTCATTTATTGTTTTGTAAACCATTGACTATTGCATAATATAAATAAATGAATTTATAAACTTGGTTATAAATTGATTGGAATTTGAAATGAATTTAATTCAGAAATTTGAGAATTTATTAGTTTCCGGTGATTTCGAACTTTGGTTTTTAAAATTTTAAAGTATATATTATTGAAAGTATTTTCAAATAGAAATCATTTCAAAGGATTTTTAAAATGTTGAAATCAGTGATCTTCTCTTTGTCGCTGGAAAATAATTTCGGTGATGGCGGCCGCATCATCGACATTCATTTTCGAGTTTCGAAGTGGAGATACTATTCTGTAGCTTTGCTATGGTTTTGTTTTGAAAATATTTTGATTTGAATTTCTTCAGTATAATTTGATTTATATGGGCATCTTATTTTAAAATTTAATTTGATTTGATATAAATATATTATATATATCTCTAAGTTGTTTAAAGTTAATCGAAAATCTAATTCTTTAATTTTTTTCTATAAGGTTGTTTATACAGCTCGTCTATTTATAGCTTATATATAATAATATACCAGGTTTTATCTTATGATATGTTTGTATTTTGAAGCAAAGTTGGTTGTAATAATATATATTTAGTCAAAGATATGGTATACATCCAAATTTTGTTATCAGTTTTGAGACAGTTTGATAGTAATATTTATATACGATGCTTTATATATGTTGGTATGTATGATATACTCTGTTGGATTTTAAAAATATATATAGCTTTTGGTTCAACGCAGTTTTATTGCTTCAAAGTTTTGTTTTGTTGAATACGTAAACATGCTTGGTTATATATATATATATAGATTCTTAAGTAATATCATAATAAAGCAAGTTATGACTGAGTTTTATAATAAAAGATTGATTTTAAAATATTGGTATATTTATATTAGTTTATATATACGTTTGATCGGTTGGCTTTATTTTGTAAGTTATATATATATATATATATTAATTTCAATAAGTATTGACTTTTAAATAAAATAACTTCTTCATACTTTTGGTTGTTTATCTATAAATAAGGAAGTTATGTAAATCAGCTTATATTTGTTATATACCTGTCGTTGGTTCCAAAGTGTATAGGTATATTTTTAGGTATATGTGTGTTATATGTTAAAATATAAATATACAGGTTCCGGATTTCCAAATTTATATATACGTATTATATTAAGAAATGTATATATTTTATTTTATTAGTATGGATTTAAATATTTATTTGAAAATGAATATATGTTTAAGGTTAAGTCTGTTTTGATTGTTCTATACTAATATATATGTTAAAAATTCAAGATTTATGTCAAAATGTATGTGTATTGTTTTTTTTTTAAAGAAACTTAATATGGGGTTTAGGGAAAATATTAATATCATATCATCTTGTTTGGATTATATCAAGATCAATTTGATTTTTTTTTCTCTCATCGATTCTTTTATCAGCCTTGTTCGTCGACTCGTGCCAATATTGTTTGCTTTGGAATTCGTGTTTGGATCCACAATTCGCTTCCATTCTCGTTCATATCTCTAGCCTCGAAAGGTGAGCAATCACTCACGATTAACGTTCTTATATTTATTAAATTTGATTTCAATTGAAACGACAAATGAAATATGCTGCTGTTAGTTATTTATATTGCTATATCTATGCCATCATCTGTATCTGTTCACCTGTGACACCTGACATCATTATTTGTTATTTATATTGATATATATATATGCCATCATCTGTATCCATTCACCTGTGACATCTGACACACTTATCTGTTATTTATACTGATGATATATGCCTGTTACCGTTGTTATATTATTATCATAT
The DNA here is from genome assembly GCA_030737815.1 of Allium fistulosum. Taxonomy (NCBI): domain Eukaryota; kingdom Viridiplantae; phylum Streptophyta; class Magnoliopsida; order Asparagales; family Amaryllidaceae; genus Allium; species Allium fistulosum. Next base: position 224,049,927 of record CM060905.1, read on the forward strand.
CTGTTATCACTCTGCAAGTTCCCTGTTAGTATAGAATCACTATGGGTTGAAATGATACATACCCGAACGGACTTTAGAATAGGAGAAAATCGTTATGGGTTGAAATGATAAACCCAAGCGATTTTCAAATTAAATTGAATTTGGGATTTCGGGTTGAAAAGATATATACCCGAATATATTTTAAATTGCGGATTGAAATGATAAATATCCGTATCACTTGACCATAGGATAGAAAATTATATACAGACACCGTTGGTCTATATATAAATGTTTTTGAAAAACATTTCTACGGTTTTGAAAGAAATATATGGTTTTAATAAATAATGATTTTAAAGATTTATTAAAGTTGATTTAATAAAGTTGATTTGAATCAATATGAAATATGTTGAAGTATTTAGGTAAAATTTATATTTTTAAATATAGAATTTATAATGTTTCAGGTTGAAAGATAAATTTAAATTGATTTGGAATTCTTAATTATTTAAGAATTATACTTAAATAAGTTGATTTGAAATCTATTAAATTTGAAATTTTAAGATATGTTTTATAACTTGAATTAATTAAGAAGAGGCTTAAATGAATATTTCAAACTTATATAAATTTAAATGGGATATTTTGTCTATATAAATTTGTAAATTGAAGTTGTATTTTGATGTATTGAAATGATTATAGAAATATTTTAGAAACTAAATGTAATGAAATTAAATTGGGACATAAATTGAATTATCGAATTTAGTTTTGAAATGTCGAATATTTAAACTTTGAAATATATTGAAATTGAAATGGTTTATTTATGGTTCAAATAGGCATTTGAAATCGATAATTTGAAAGGGTTTATTGAGAAACTAAATTGAATTGAAATTTGTGATTTGAGATTTAATTAAATTTTAATTTTGGAATTCGAGTTTATGTGAATTGATTTGTGAAATTTGAGGAAGCTATTTTTATATAAAGTATTTAAACTATATCTAAAACTATTTATATTTTACTTTATAAATTTTAATATAAATTATTTTAATATAAATCATTTTCAATATAAATTATTTTATTTAACTTATAACTATTTTATATAAACTATTTTATTTTATAAACTATTTTTCTATATATACAAATTTTAATATCTAAACTGTTTAAGAGGAAAGTGTTAGGATTTCAAAGAGTTATGATTTCAAGTTTTGATTTCCAAAGTGTTATGATTTTAAAAGACTTATGATTTCGAAAGCGATATAACTTTGGAAAGTGATATTATTTTGGAAATGGATTTATTTGAAGTGAAAGTGGTATCGTATTGATATGGTTTTGAAATGGAAATGATATGTCGGTTTTGAAATATAACTATTTTGAAATTTTATTAAATGATCATCGGTGTAATAATACGTAGTTATTAAAGAGACCGGGATCGGTTATGGACATACTCTCTGTCGATACCGAAACCCACTTTAATAACTAATATACGCGGAGTGTTGATCCAGAACGAAGTGGATGGTTTTGATGAACGCGTTGACTGAAGAAAGAGAACGATTTTGGATGACCCCTGACATGACTAAAACAGGAGCCGCGCCGGGCCATTGAGGTTCGCCACCTCTAGCGGACACACTTCTTCGTTACCATATCTATTACTTTGTGATTCGATTTGGGTGCACCCCTCGATTATGGGAGTGTTGTTTCGCGGTGTTGGGGTAGTAGCTGCTATGCCCAACATCAGTCCGGATCACGCAACTACTAGTATCCTAGTTGGTATTGCCTCATGTACCTTGTCATACCGATTATCCTATTCGCGACCACTACGATTTTGGTTTGTACCTTTAGTATATGGATTTCCCTCTGGTGACTTCCGGTTTTGGGGAAACTACGGTCTTGTATATGCTCTTGGGAATAAAAATGTGTTAAGGGTGGAATGGGCCATGACTTAATGCTATTTTGATATCGTACTTTACTGATTAGACATTATCTACTTAGCGTATTCTACTGTATATATAGATAGTTTAATGGATCCTTAGAGGATGGTTATCCCAAACATCCTTTGAGTCACTTGTATTTCAGTCGTTATTTCACTTGAGTTGGATTTATTGATATAAGAATGTTAATCCTGACTCGAGTGTTTTGTGTTTTCTTTACGCTCGGGTCAGACTGAGTGATACAGTATTCGAGACTCACCTTTGGAGTTGGAGCTTCGGTTGGAGATCCAGCTATCTATCCAGCTTTCAGTTATTCAGTTGATTCCAGGGATGTATTCAGATCTTGTATTTGACTATTGTATTGAGATATCTATTGTATTTGAGACTTCTGTTGTATCTTGTTTAACTCTGTTATATATATAGTAGCTTCATGAACTACTATTCTTTTGTTTCCGCTGCATTATTGTTATCTTACTCTGTGTCTGTGATCTATGATTATTTTATTTACTGTATATGCTGAGTTTTGCCAATTTAAATTAACAATCTATTGTTTTGAATTATTCAAGTCTGACATGTGTGGATTTATTGTCGATTTGAATGGTCCAAAATAGTGGGTCGTTACACTTTGAATCGGAATTTGTGCTTGGATTCATAATTCAATTTCAGTGCCCGTATCAGTATGTATCTGGGTCATCTTATGTTCTATCTAGCCTCGAAAGGTGAGCAATCACTCACGATTAACGTTCTTTTATTTATTAAATTTGATTTCAATTGAAACGACAATTGAAATATGCTGCTGTTAGTTATGTATATTGCTATATATATGCCATCATCTGTATCTGTTCACCTATGACATCTGACACCATTATCTGTTATTTATATTGATATATATATATGCCATCATCTATATCTGTTCACCTGTGACATCTGACACCATTATCTGTTATTTATCACTGATGATATATGCCTGTTACTGTTGTTATATTTTTACATATCTGTTATCACTCTGCAAGTTCCCTGTTAGTATAGAATTCACTATGGGTTGAAATGATACATACCCGAACGATCTGTAGAATAGGAGAAAATCGTTATGGGTTGAAATGATAAACGCAAGCGATTTTCAATTGAATTGAATTTGGGATTTCAGGTTAAAAAGATATATACCCGAATATAATCTAAATTACAGATTGAAATGATAAATATCTGTATCACTTGACCATAGGATAGAAAATTATATACAGACACCATTGGTCTATATATAAAAATATTTTGGAAAATGATTTCTATTGTTTTGAAAGGAAATATATGGTTTTAATAAATATTGATTTTAAAGATTTATTAAAGTTGATTTGAATCAATATAAAATATGTTTTGAGTATTTATGTAAAATTATATTTTCAATATAGAGTTTATAATGTTTCAGGTTGAAAGATAAATTTGAAATTGATTTGGAATTCTTAATTATTTAATAATTATACTTAAATAAGTTTGATTTGAAACTTATTAAATTTGAAATTCTAAAGATATGTTTTAACTTGAATTTGATTAAAAGTGACTTTAATGAATATTTCAAAATTTATATAAATTTAAATGGGATATTTTGTTTATTTAAAATTTGTGAATTGAAGTTGTATTAGATGTTATTGAAATGTTGAATGTTTAAGCTTTGAAATATATTGAAATTGAAATGGCTTATTTTATGGTTTAAATATGTATTTGAAATCGATAGATTGAAATTGTTATTTAGAAACTGAATCGAATTGAAATTGATGATTTGATTAAATTAAAATTTTGGAATTCGAGTTAATTTGAATCGATTTGTGAAATTTGAGGAAACTATTTTATTTTATGAAGTAATTTTAAATTATATTTAAACTATTGATATTTTACTTTATAAATTATTTTAATATAAACTATTTTAATATAAACCATTTTTAATATAAATTATTTTATTTATAAACTATTTTATTATATATACTAATTTTAATATCTAAACTGTTTAAAAGAAAAGTGTTATGATTTCCAAAATGCTATGATTTCAAAGCTGTGATTTCCAAAGTGTTTCGATTTTTAAAAGACTATGATTTCGAAAGCGTTATAACTTTGGAAAAGTACTATGATTTTGGAAATGGATTTATCTGAAGTGAAAGTGATATCGTATTGATATGGTTTTGTAATGGCAATGATATGTCGGTTTTGAAATATAACTATTTTGAAAGTTTATTAAATGACCATCAGTGTAATAATACGTAGTTATTAAAGAGACCGGGATCGGATATGGACATACTCTCTGTCGATACTGAAACCACTTTAATAACTAATATACGCGGAGTGTTGATCCAGAACGAAGTGGATGGTTTCAATGAACGCGTTGACTGAAGAAAGAGAACGATATTGGATGACCCCTGACATGACTAAAACAGGAGCCGCGCCGGGCCATTGAGGTTCGCCACCTCTAGCGGACACACTTCTTCGATACCTTATCTATTACTTATGTGATTTGATTTGGGTGCACCCCTTGATTTGGGAGTGTTGTTTCGCGGTGTTGGGGTAGTAGCTGCTATGCCCAACATCAGTCCAGATCAGGCAACTACTAGTGTCCTTGTTGGTATCGCCTCATGTACCTTGTCATACTGATTATCCTATTCGCGACCACTATGATTTGTTTTGTGTTATACCTATGGGGTACCATCAGATAACCACTAGTTTAAGGTGGGGCTTATGGTGCTGTATAGACTATGACATTATAAAAATGTGTTAAGGGGGATTATGGTAACGCCTTAACGCTATTTTGATACTTTATATTACTGATAGGCATAATCTACTTAGCGTACAATATTACATAGTAGATAGTTTAACGGATCCTTAGAGGATGGTTATCCCAAACATCCTTTGAGTTACTTGTATTTCAGTTGTTATTTCACTTGAGTTGGATTTATTGATATAAGAATGTTAATCCTGACTCGAGTGTTTTGTGTTTTTCTTTACGCTCGGGTCAGACTGAGTGTACCAGTATTCGAGACTCACCTTTGGAGTTGGAGCTTCGCTTGGAGATACAGCTATCTATCCAGCTTTCAGATATTCAGTTTATTCTAGTGATGTATTCTGATATCGTATTTGACTATTGTATTCGAGACTTCTGTTGTATCCTGTTTAACTCTGTTTTATATATATATATATATATATATATATAGTAGCTTCATGAACTACTATTCTTTGTTTCTGCTGCATTACTGTTATATTACTCTGTGTCTGTGATCTGTGATTATTTATTTACTGTATATGCTGAGTTTTGCCAATTTAAATTAGCAATGTATTGTTTTGAATTATTCAAGTCCGACATGTGTGGATTTATTGTCGATTTGAATGGTCCAAAATAGTGGGTCGTTACAGTTGGTATCAGAGCTTTGGTTTTAGGCAAAACTCAGCATATGTAGTAAATTTAATTACGGAATCACGTTCGTTCTAGCTCGAATCTCTTCTTCTTCGATTCGGCTTCCTTTGAATGTTGGAACGTTCACTTCGGTTCCAAAGTCCACTCTTGTCTCCCCTATTCGTGTCTTTTGATTTTGAGTATCCCGTGACTCCACTTCGAATGATCTCTGTAATAAATCGGCGGTCTTGCCAATCTCTGATGATTGTAAAGCGGTGAAACTCCTTTACAATTGGTATTGATTCACCGGAGATTCATGTATCCTCGGTTTACAATGCCATTACCTTTTGATATACCCGAATTCTATCTTTGGCAATCGAATGTCGATTTGCCCCAGGATTCTACCTCGATCTTATTTTCGAAGTCACGGTTGACCCGGTTAAGGTCGCCCGCGGTTAATATTGGTATATCCATCCTTCTCTTTTGTTACTTAGCCATCTTATCTTCGTTTCGAGCTTATCTTCCTATTTGAATTCTTTTGGTTAAGGGTTCCTCTAATCCGAATCTCTATCATTGTTTTATAATCTATTTTGTGTAATCGAGTGAGGGAGTGTAATTGTAATTAATATATAAATGTTTTATATATTGTGTTGATTGAGTTGTCGATGTTGATTTGGATTTTCGATCGATTCGTCTGATCAACGCTATCGATAGGATTTCCAAAACACTCGCACAGAGCAAACTGACACAATATTATCTTTCAAATTTGGTAAATGAAATTGATTTGTATGATTATATTATATATATAAGTGGAAAATTTTCTGGAAGTAAATAAGTTAATTAAAATGGTTGTTTGAAATGATAATATTTGATTATCATTTATTGTTCTAAATGAATTTATAAATATGGTTTATAAATTGATTTGGAATTTGAAATGAATTTAATTCAGAAATTTGAGAATTTAGTTTCCGGTGATTTCGAACTTTGGTTTTAAAATTTTAAAGTATATTATTGAAAGTATTTTCGAATAGAAATTGTTTTCAAAGAATTTTAAAATGTTGAAATCAGTGATCTTCTCTTTGTCGCTGGAAAATAATTTCGGTGATGGCGGCCGCATCATCGACATTCATTTTCGAGTTTCGAAGTGGAGATACTATTCTATAGCTTTGCTACGGTTTTGTTTTGAAAAATATTTTGATTTGAATTTCTTCAGTATAATTTGATTATATAATATAAGTATCTTATTTTAAAATTTAATTTGATTTGATATAAATATATTATATATATCTCTAAATTGTTAAAAGTTAATCGGAAATCTAATTCTTAAATTTTGTTAAAGGATGATTTTAATTATAAATAAAGCCAAAATTTGGAATAAATATTTAAACTTAAATAATTGAATTGGGAAAATTTTATTTGTATATTGTTCAACTGCATTCTAATACAACTTACCTAAATCATTCAGAAGTTGAATATGTAATTGGATAATATATAATATAAATTGAATTTATAAATAAAATTTGAGTGGTTATAATAAATGTTATACACTTAAATTTTAATTATAAAATGTTAATAGAGATAAATAGAATAATAAGATAATTGAAAAATAAATTTTGTTCTGAAAGAATTAACAAATTGAAATTAGATCAACTTATGGAAATACCTTAAATTTAAACCAATTATTGAATATAAATTAATTGAAATTGAAATTTATATGGTTTAAATTAATTTATATGGTTTAAATATATGTAATAAGATATATTAAGTGGAATAAACTTAATAATAATTTGGAATAAAAGAATTAAATTTGTTAAATAAAATATGAGTACAATAAATGATTATACAAATCGATGATTTAGAAATTGTTAATTGAGGATGACTAGATAACAAGATAATGAATTTAGAAATAGATAGATTGATTTAACTTAAGTGAACTCAAAGGGATTTAACCAAATTGTTAAATATTAATTAATTTAAATTGAAATTTATATTGTTAAATTAATTGCTATTCTTGTATTCCAATCTGTTTTCTTTCTGGTTGTTTCTATTCTCCTACCTCCTTCCTTTTCGGGGACGAAAAGTTTTGAGTGGGGGAGAGTGTAACGACCCGTAAATTTTAACTGTTTTAATAACGTAATTAGTTGAAATTTTGTGAAATTTTAAACGATAAAATTTTGAAATAAAAATTTGATATTTGGAATGCGTCTAATTAATCATAGCAACTGGTAAATTTTCATCAGATAGTTTGAAAGTTTATTTTCTAGTGTAATTTTATTTCAATTTATATCAGTTAAAATTGGTGATAATAAAATGTTTTCCAAACTTGAATATTTTTACATAGAAAAATTCTAATTCATTTTCTGACTAAAACGTAATTTTTCGTTTTTCCAAATTCGGACTTCTTTAGCTCCGTCGATCTTATTTTTCTACGTTTTTGCTGCATTTTCCGCTAGTAGAAAATTCAAATTTTTATAATTCAATCATACCACTGATATCAATATACCATTTTGATCGTCTCATCGTGCTGATCTCTGCGGTATATTCATTTGTGTGTTTCGGTTTCCGGTAAGCGGCGGAATCTGTAAAACGTAGGACCATATCGATACCGGTACCGTGCCTTTTGGTTTACTTGTGAGCATGGGTTTATCTCCGTGAACTGTATAGTCATTTATCATTTATAACTCCGTGAATATGACTATTGGCTTTCACTATTTTCAAAACAACCTTTGATCTTTCATGTTTCATCGGTTCAAAGAAAAATTTAATTAATAGATATGGTTGCTGATGTTGTTCGCGTCCCTGCCATATTGTCTGGTCTGCTCATCTCCCTTCTTCTTTGTTCTTCCCTCCGCATGCAGCCAACCTCACATGCATGCCCATCAACCAATCCTTCCCCTCGACTTCCCATTCTTCCCTTCCACCTGACCGACCTCTGACCTCACCCTAACACTCTCTGCCATGGCCTTCCACCTCTCCCCTCCGACCATGCTACAGCCCACGGCCTCCCCTCTCTCCAATCCGCCACGCCTAAACCCGAAGCCACCACTCCTCACCACCTTGTTTTCCCTGACCGCCGATCATTACCGACGCCTCCTCCCTGCTTGCCTGCCTTCTTCACTTCCAAATCCACCTCATCGGCTGCCTCAGCTTGTCACCAGCCTCGACCTCATCTTCATCCTTTGTTGCATCTATAAAGGTGTGTATGTATATCTTGATATTACTATATATGTTTACAGTTATATATATAGATGTATAGATTTGTTTTTTTTATGTGTATATGCAAGTGTATGCGTGGTTATTTATATAAATTCTTTTTAAGTATATGTATATATTTGTTTGTATATATATTTTAGTATAGAGAGTTTTGCTTGATCCTTTTATAAATATCAACATGTTTTTACTGTAAAATCTGGGTTATGTAAGGTATATAGGTTATAGTCTGTTATATATATATTAGTCTATATATATAGGTAAGTTTTAAATCTGCAACTGTTGTTGTTTACATGGGTAATATTTGAATAAATTACATTGTTTTAAGTAAGTTCTATTATATCAGTATATGTTGAAATGTTTAATTTTATTTGGGTTCAAACCAGTTTGGACGTATATCTAGTTATGTATGTATACTATTTATTAGTCAAACTTATAAATTGTTTATAAGAATAAGTTGCGAATGATTATTTATAGTATGATGTTATAAATATTTGTTTATAAATATATATTGCATAAATGTTGTTTATAGTCTAATATATATATATATATGGTATATAGATATATGTGGATTCTGGGTTTAAGTTGCCTGCAGTAAGGTTTATTTACAGTTGTTCACTACTGTTATATATATATATTTATATATTATAAGTCTATATATGTATGGTTATATATATTAGTGATATTATTTGTGTTTACTATATATAGGCTACTGTATTATTTGTTGCGGCATATAACTTGTTTATATAATAATATTTGGCTATAGTTTATACGTTGGTTGTATATATAGGGTTATTTTGTTCGGTTATATAAAGTATATACATATTTGTTTGTGAATGTGACAGTGCAAATTTTATATATAGGCTGCAGTCTCCGTTTTGGGCAAGTTTAAATATAGTGTAGTTTATGTATCAATTTATATGTTATTTTATATATTATATAAGTTGTTTATGTGTATGGGACCGTACAAAAAAAAACTTGTTGTGTATAAGAGTTTTCCTGTGGTGTCATATGCGTTTTACAATAATGTAAGTGTGTATTGTTTCTATAATAAATATTGATTTAAAACTAGAACTGTTATGTAAGTTTATAAATATATATATTAGTTTACATATTAGTTTGTATATACATGAGTTTGGTTTTGAATATATGTTTATTTGATTTCAATTGAACTGAAAATGTATACTTTATTTTAAATATATGTTTTTAAAATTGGTTTTAGAGAAAATTTATTACTATATATATAACATATATTTGTCGGTTATATCCAACTATTTCATTTATTTTTCATCGATTCTATTTATCAGCTTTGATCATCGAATTCGTAACAATCTAGCTTTGCTTTGGAATTTGTGCTTGGATTCGTAATTTAATTTTTCAGTGCCCGTATCAGTGTGTATCTGGGTCATCTTCTGTTCTATCTAGCCTTGAAAGGTGAGCAATCACTCACGATTAACGTTCTTTTATTTATTAAATTTGATTTCAATTGAAACGACAATTGAAATATGCTGCTGTTAGTTATGTATATTGCTATATATATGCCATCATCTGTATCTGTTCACCTGTGACATCTGACACCATTATCTGTTATTTATATTGATATATATATATATATGCCATCATCTATATCTGTTCACCTGTGACATCTGACACCATTATCTGCTATTTATCACTGATGATATATGCATGTTACTGTTGTTATATTTTTATCATATCTGTTATCACTCTGCAATTCCCTGTTAGTATAGAATTCACTATGGATTGAAATGATACATACCCGAACGATCTGTAGAATAGGAGAAAATCGTTATGGGTTGAAATGATAAACCCAAGCGATTTTCAATTGAATTGAATTTGGGATTTCGGGTTGAAAAGATATATACCCGAATATAATCTAAATTACGGATTGAAATGATAAATATCTGTATCACTTTACCATAGGATAGAAAATTATATACAGACACCATTGATCTATATATAAAAATATTTTGGAAAATGATTTCTATTGTTTTGAAAGGAAATATACGGTTTTAATAAATATTGATTTTAAAGATTTATTAAAGTTGATTTGAATCAATATAAAATATGTTTTGAGTATTTATGTAAAATTATATTTTCAATATAGAGTTTATAATGTTTCATGTTGAAAGATAAATTTGAAATTGATTTGGAATTCTTAATTATTTAATAATTATACTTAAATAAGTTTGATTTGAAACTTATTAAATTTGAAATTCTAAAGATATGTTTTAACTTGAATATGATTAAAAGTGACTTTAATGAATATTTCAAAATTTATATAAATTTAAATGGGATATTTTGTTTATTTTAAATTTGTGAATTGAAGTTGTATTAGATGTTATTGAAATGTTGAATGTTTAAGCTTTGAAATATATTGAAATTGAAATGGCTTATTTTATGGTTTAAATATGTATTTGAAATCGATAGATTGAAATGGTTATTTAGAAACTGAATCGAATTGAAATTGATGATTTGATTAAATTAAAATTTTGGAATTCGAGTTAATTTGAATCGATTTGTGAAATTTGAGGAAACTATTTTATTTTATGAAGTAATTTTAAATTATATTTAAACTATTGATATTTTACTTTATAAATTATTTTAATATAAACTATTTTAATATAAACCATTTTTAATATAAATTATTTTATTTATAAACTATTTTATTATATATACTAATTTTAATATCTAAACTGTTTAAAAGAAAAGTGTTATGATTTCCAAAATGCTATGATTTCAAAGCTGTGATTTCCAAAGTGTTTCGATTTTTAAAAGACTATGATTTCGAAAGCGTTATAACTTTGGAAAAGTACTATGATTTTGGAAATGGATTTATCTGAAGTGAAAGTGATATCGTATTGATATGGTTTTGTAATGGCAATGATATGTCGGTTTTGAAATATAACTATTTTGAAAGTTTATTAAATGACCATCGGTGTAATAATACGTAGTTATTAAAGAGACCGGGATCGGATATGGACATACTCTCTGTCGATACTGAAACCACTTTAAAAACTAATATACGTGGAGTGTTGATCCAGAACGAAGTGGATGGTTTCGATGAACGCGTTGACTGAAGAAAGAGAACGATATTGGATGACCCCTGACATGACTAAAACAGGAGCCGCGTCGGGCCATTGAGGTTCGCCACCTCTAGCGGACACACTTCTTCGGTACCTTATCTATTACTTATGTGATTCGATTTGGGTGCACCCCTTGATTTGGGAGTGTTGTTTCGCGGTGTTGGGGTAGTAGCTGCTATGCCCAACATCAGTCCAGATCAGGCAACTACTAGTGTCCTAGTTGGTATCGCCTCATGTACCTTGTCATACCGATTATCCTATTCGCGACCACTATGATTTGTTTTGTGTTATACCTATGGGGTACCCTCTGATAACCACTAGTTTACGGTGGGGCTTATGGTGCTGTATAGACTATGACATTATAAAAATGTGTTAAGGGGGATTATGGTAACGCCTTAACGCTATTTTGATACTTTATATTACTGATAGGCATTATCTACTTAGCGTACACTATTACATAGTAGATAGTTTAACGGATCCTTAGAGGATGGTTATCCCAAACATCCTTTGAGTTACTTGTATTTCAGTTTTTATTTCACTTGAGTTGGATTTATTGATATAAGAATGTTAATCCTGACTCGAGTGTTTTGTGTTTTTCTTTACGCTCGGGTCAGACTGAGTGTACCAGTATTCGAGACTCACCTTTGGAGTTGGAGCTTCGCTTGGAGATCCAGCTATCTATCTAGCTTTCAGATATTCAGTTTATTATAGTGATGTATTCTGATATTGTATTTGACTATTGTATTCGAGACTTCTGTTGTATCCTGTTTAACTCTGTTTTATATATATATATATATATATATAGTAGCTTCATGAACTAGTATTCTTTGTTTCCGTTGCATTACTGCTATATTACTCTATGTCTGTGATCTGTGATTATTTATTTACTGTATATGCTGAGTTTTGCCAATTTAAATTAACAATCTATTGTTTTGAATTATTCAAGTCCGACATGTGTGGATTTATTGTCGATTTGAATGGTCCAAAATAGTGGGTCGTTACAATGGTTCAAACCCCTTCTTTCATTTAATTGTAGTGTACCCTACACTTTTTTTAGATAAACATCTTATCTTTTAATTTAAATAATATCCTATAATTTATTAGCTTCTCTAAGCCTTACTTCATTTCAGAAATAAGTTAACACAATTTTAACTTATAAAATCCTTCCTTTATTTCATCCCTATAAAATAGTTCAATAACACTTGGAAATTGTCTTTTGAAGTGTCGTATGCATATTCTCTTATTTTACTTAGAAAATATGGCATATCATGCCTTCTTGAGATACTATTAGTCGTCATGTACTAGCTATCCCATAGCTTTCAAATATTGGGTTATTTTATAGTATATTTGGCTATCCCACAGCCATCATGGGTTAGTCACTTCCTAAGTTATCACATATTACCTTTTAAGTAATGGTCGTGGGTTAACTTCCCTATAGCTATCGCATAATATCACACATATAGTCATTGCATACTAATTCATCAGGTGCCATCATATGTAATCCACCAAAATCCATCATGTGGTAACTCTTCTAAAGCCATCATGCTTTATCCCATTTATAGTCATCATGTGCCATCCTTTCTTAAGCCATCAAATTCTATTTCACTTGAAGCCATCGTGTGTTGTCTCATCTATAACCATCGTGAGCTATACTTTCTATAGCCTTCATGAGTTATCCCTTCTATAGCCTTTGTATGCCTTCCCTTTTTCTAGCCTTCGTGTGCTAAGTTCCATACTTCGCTTTCGTTTGTTAAACTCAATAGAGCTTTCATTTGATAGCTCTTCCTAAGCTAACGTGGGTAGATAGCTAGAATGCTATCGCATGTTAACCCATTTATAATGGTCGTGCGTTATATAGACTATCGTGAGTTAAGTAGAGATTTTTAATTATATTGAAAATCGATTCATTACCTTATCAAGTATTAGTTTTACACCAAATCTCATTTGGTGTCAAATTTTCATTGGCTAGTGTTATCTTTATAGTTCACCTTTTAGAAACGGGCTAATAACATCTTCCATGTATTAATTAATTATCATTGGTTAATTACACTTTTTCATTATCCAATTAGTTCATATAAAATCGAAAATTGATGGAACAATCAAAAAAATTCACCAAAAATCAATTTTATCACATTTTACCTTTTCCTAAAATTTTAGGTCAAAATAATTAACTTTATTATTTTTAATAATTAATTTAGCTAAATTTAGCCATTTTCTCAACTTAGAAAATTCATAGAACTTTGAATTAAATTCCCAAAATTCTGAAATTTAAAACCCATCTTAAATTTCATCATTATTAACATCATATTACAATTTCAAATTATTTAACTTAGATTAATTCATGTTTTACCCTAATACATGAGCAAATTCTCTTTATTAAAATTTCCAAACATAACAAATAATGTTTTTAATCATTTAAACATGTTTATCACCATCAAATCATTCACATAAGATCAAATCCACACCTAAATAGGTTCAAAAGGTTCTAAGAATTTTTTTACTCATCTTGGTTTAAGAAACCTTGTTTAATCTTCCTTGTTCCTTAAAGTTGAAAGCTTTAATCTTCTATCTTTGAAATCTTCTTCTTTTTTCTTGCAAAATAATGGTCGACCTTGACTTTAAGCTTTAGGGTTTTTTGTAAAGTGAAATGAAGTGAAATGGACGAGGGTTTAGGGCTAAAGAAAGTGGGCTAGTGCTTTTGGCTTGGGCTAATATCTCTTTCTAGCCTAGTCACACTGTTACACTTCCCTTAACATAAATTTTCCCATACAAAATTTAAATTTATTTTCATTAACAAGACCAACCTTAATTACTATAATTACCATCACTCTATTCAATTAACTTTATAAAGTGCCCCACGCTAAATTAATCAAATCTCCCTCAGGCGATTCTTGTAGTTAAATTATTTGATTCTTCTTTTTAATAATATCTTCTTATAATTAATTTAATTTTAATTTCCCATATTCTTGACTCTCCAATATATAGGGTGTTATAATTATTGATTTGACCAAATTTGTATTTGGTATGTTTATGAGTATACATGTGATTGTAGTGAAAATGAAACATACAAATAGCATATATGATTAATATGTACGTTTGTAGGTGTTGGGATTTACACTATAACGGACACATTCGTCCTTTGTAGATGTCTTTGATGTCCATGGGTTTGTTATGAAATTGTACAAAATAGAACACACACACATGAATCTTAAAATTAATATGACTAATTTTATGTGTTTTGAAATTAAAAATAACAATTTGAAAATTAGCTTTGACTTGGGAAGGATTCAAAATTATATCTATGATTTTACACAAAAGTCCATTTATAAATTTGGAATTGAAACTATATGTAATGCCCTACCTCGAGACCCACACTAACAAAGGATATTACTAAGTAATACTGTTTACTAGTGTAGAGAATAAGGCTGGTTAGGAGCAACCACCCGTAATAATACTTTAGGCGAGTATCGATAGGTCAAATTAAGTGAATATATTTTTTTCTTACGGAATGGGATTCGACGTATACGATCCAGGCAAAAAACAATAATGCGGTTGCTTAACATAATTCAAAATAATATAAAATATCATAGATACTAATCATAGAGTGTATGACAAAATAAAAAAGATACAATGTTGAAACAAATAAGAGCATATACATGAGATAGTCTACAAAATACTATTCATAAGGGATCCAGTCAATATACATGCTCAACAAGTCAAAATAACATAAAGTATAGAAAAAGTGTCTATGCCTCGACATACAAAAGGACTACTACATTGATATATATATATATATAAGGGTAAAAGTGCACATCTATCTACTCCAGTGAAATCCACTCTAGAAAGCATCAACTAGAAGTACCTAAAACATCTCGATCTGACCCAAGTATTATGAAATAATAAATGGGTCAGTCTTGTTATAATGTAAGTTCATGTGAGAAAATAGTAAAAATTGTAAATCGATCTCAAGATAGCCCTTGCTATTTATTATGAAATCTCCAAATGGATTTCTTTAACCTTACAATTCATTTACCAAACTCAAAAATCCACTTTAGCTTATAAAAGAAAAATCCAAAGAATGTTTGGTAAAAACTCGAGATCTCATAAAATTCCAAAAATCAATATTAGAAATCACAAAGGCGCCTAAAATACTCCGAGATTGATGAGCCTGTAAACTCATCGAACACGCTTGTTATCCTATGAAGGTCTTGTAAGACCCACAAATCCCACGATGGGTATGCAAACCCACAAATCCCACGATAGGTATGAAAACCCACAGGATCGGCCTGAAAACGGATTAGCATAGAAGACAAGCTTGTAAACTTGTCAAAGTAAGTGTTATATACTCTTGAATAATAACTTTTCAAGTAACGTCCAAACATTCCATACCACACGGGTTTACTTGAATATTTATTACACGTTAGTAAACTCCACTCATGAATACAAAGAGGTTCAATCAAACAAGTCCGAGAATTAACCGATGAAGTAAATGCAAGCGTTCCATACAACTTGTTTTACTAGACCATTTAATTCAATTTCTCATTCAACTTGGAATGTGCAGTTTATATAAAATTATTTTTCTTTTAAAACTATTATAATAATGATTACTTTCTAAAAATAAACAATAGCTATTATAAAATATAGCTTGCTAATATATAACTTTGCCTGGAAATCTATCCTTGGAAATATTGGTTTATGAATGCTATTAAGAGATGTTTAGAAAATACAGATTTCATTATATATATATAGGTAAAATTATGTCTCTTGAATGATATAAAACAATTGATAAATATTTCTAAATTCATATTTATAAATATAAATACTTATATATATATATATGTATGTATGTATGTATGTATGTATGTATGTATGTAAATATTAAGAAAGCAATTTGGCTCAAATATATCACTTTGTAAATTTAGTTTAAAAGTAGTGCAAAGAAAGCGTGTCATACTATAACCATAGAGCAATTTCTATGGTAGGAAATCATCAAAATGAAATCATCAATTCAAGATATGAAAGCTCCAGAAATTATCAATGAAATCTCATCAAAACTAGCTTCAAAACAATAAGAAAACACCAAAATTCAAAGTAGCAAACAAGCAGCTAACAGGAGCAAACTCAAAAGGCAACAGGCAGGACCTGGAGCATGCTCCAGGTCATGACTTATCGACTGGTCACATAGCACCGGTCGACTGATGCCACCGTCTTAAAGGTGTTCCAAGCAGCGCCGGTCGCCCTTTTTATGATGTTCGTCGTTCATTTTTTGGCGACGACTAACTTGATTTATAAACTACCATTTCTGCAACATGCATAACAACCAATATATATAACAACAAGATAAGAATGCAAACAAAGGGTTTTAGAAAACAACATAGACTGTTTGTAGATAGGAATTGCATAACAACTAACAGAATAAACTCAAGAACTAATAGAGATAAATCAAATATTTGATTACCCATTTGATTACCGTAGTATGCAAGATAAATATAATAAGAAGTGTGAGTATTTACTCGCCTATTTGCAAAAGAATTTGCTGCTTATGCTTGAGCCATTCACGACTTTCTCTTAGCAGCAATTTCTAACAACACCCAAATTAATTCAAGAAACTAGATTCAAAATCAATGTGAAAACCGAAATTAAGGTTTCTATTAGATGTATTGAAGGTTAGAGATGATTACCTAAAATTATTAGCCTCAAACTTTAGAAATTGGACACACAAATTGGTGGATTCGGGGAAGTTTTAGCTTAGGGTTTTTGGAGCAAGGAAGAAATGAGTTTACTGTAAATGGTTTGGCTGAAGTGAGAAATGAGAAACTAACGTACAGTTTCTGTTTTCTTACTTACATTTGGGCCTTGGGTATAACACCTACCCAAATAAAATAAATGGTTTTATTTATACCACTGTACACAATGCTTTTAATACACAAATTGAATTCACTATTTAGCTACATTTTTTTTCAAAACAAACAAATCCATTCAATATATTTTATTTACAATAAAAGAGATTAAATTCTCAAATCCACTTTTCTATCTAAATAATTGAATACTTAAATTTAACTCCCAAGCTTTCTTTTATTATATAGATAAAAGAATGAAATCCAAAAAATAATATTTCATTTCCACTTAAGAAAACCCATTTATAAGTTCTCCTTCTAGCTTTAATCCTAATTTACTTTAATTTGAAAATAGAGTTAAACAAAACCCCCAAATTACCATTAATCCATATATTATAATAGTATAAGTTATATTTTGGTTTAATCTTAGGTAATCGAAAATCAGGGTTGTTACACTGTATATATACATGTATAAATAATAGCTAAATATATTTTATATTCAAAACATATATGTAGAAAATTTATATTCAATTTCATAAAATAACTTTAAATAATTAATATATGTAGTTTACTTATGTGTATGTGTATATATGCAATTAATGCCCTGCAAAATCTCCGCTGTAGCACATAGCGCTTTACGACCACTAGCCTTTTCAATTTAGTGCTATTTGTAAGTAGATCTGCTTCAAGCCATGCTAGCTTCTGCTATATGCGCTATATCAAGGCTTTTTAGCATGCACCTTAGTAACACTAATATAAAAAGGTTGATTTGACAAGTTCTCTTTTAAACCAAATCAAAAATGTTAGGGTATAGACCTAATTTTAAAGCATAAGTGCTTAATATTAGTTAGAAATCTATTGTAGTCGCCAAATTTGGGTTGCTTAAATCATGATATTCTTTGGTTTCATTATATAGTAGTAAACAATATTTCTTTTTCATACACAAATAATGTGAGAATGAGAATAATTTAACTCTAAATATTTGGTTTAATACCCAATGATTTTTTTTGCAGCTCTGTTATTTTACACTATATCCCCGCTATAACATTTTGCACCTCCACCGCTATAGAATCGCTAAGCACCTTAACTACACAAATGTATATATAATGTGTTATGAAATTGCTTCCTTTTATTCAACTAATTAAAACAGTTTTAAATCCAAAAACAAAATTACAAAGATTATGACCAAAAATAGTTTCAATATAATGTTCTAATGAGTGTTTTTCTTATTTTATTTTCTTTTGAACATTAGTTTGTAAAACAACAATAAACTATAGAGTAGACAAAAAAAGGCATTTATAAATTCGTTATAAAGGATATGGGATCTAAACTATACTAACATGATGTAATATATATTAAAAATGAGATTCAATAATTACCTTATGAAGTAGCCTGAGATTCATGCATTGAATGATTGAATAACTCCTAAATTTAATCAAATCAGCCTTCGAATTTTGCAATGATCTAGAGACGAATACCACGCTGTGTTAATTTATTTTATTTTTATTTGATTTTGGGAAGTTTATGGTCTTGGGACCATGAATTTTTTCTAGAATAAACAAGAGAGAAGCCTCTAAAACAATGACAATTCATGTGCTTAAGTAGGCATTTAAAAAGTGGAAAAGGTAGATGAATTTTCTCATTCCTTTAACTCATTCATTATATATCATTTCAGAATAAATTTTGAACACTTAACGTTGTCCTACTTTTGAACTAAGAAATATCTCGATGAATCAAAACCGCTGAGTTCTTGCAAGATGAACGAGAAGTGAAGAATACACATGAAGTGCTAAAGTATAGATGAAGTCCAAAGGATCGACATCAACCCTTACCGATCATAAGGAAAGTACATCGCCATTTCTTAGAGAAGCCAAATGATAAAAAATAAAGTTACAAGTTCATTGCACAACTCGGTATCGATCCTTGTGCGACACAAAATGAGTCAGCATAGCTTAGTCAGAAGATGAAAGATGAAGCACAAAAAGAAAAAGTCGCATAACTCGGTACCGATCCATGATTGTTTACAATTTTGACCATGATCTCTTGCTGGAATCTCGAGCCTGAAGTGGAGAATGTGGGTGAGTTATTGCTAGCGATTTTAGTGATGAATTTCACCTATAAATGGAGATGGAGATGCATTAGAAAGGGGATCTTCTTCACTTTCCGATCTTTGTTATTTGATTTTACGCCAAAATTATGTCAAATCCATACCTAAGTTATTTGATGCTGATTTATAAGATTCCCATTGTAAAAGTAAAGAATAATTAGTAACAAAGTTGATAGTGGATGTAGGCTAATGATTTTAGACGAACCACTCTAATTTCTAGGTGTTCATATCTCTTTCAGTCTCTTAAGTTTTATAATTTCCATTTGTAAATTGATTGGGTGTTTGTCCAATTTTTGGAGGAACATTTTATGCTTTCATTGAGAAGGTATTTGAAATTCTTAGTTCTAGATGTAACTTAGAACTTTGGATTCGAACCATCCATAAGCTAGAACTGAAGATTTGGTGTTGGAGATTCATGGTTATTTAGATTTGGAAGAAAGTTTGTCATTGGTTCTAGAAGCAATGGCCCCTAGAAGGATAAAGAAAAATCAAATGCCTCAAGACACCTCATTGAAGTGGAAAATAAAGGCTCTCAACTTGGAGAGGAAACGAATCAACAAACTCTTGCTGAAATCCCGAGTGCATCGGAGGTAGTGACAAGGGTGGAGTAGGTGATGTCTAAAATGAATAAAAGAAGTTGGAAAGTCAAAATGCTACTTTAAGGAGATGGAAAGGATTTTTGCTATGACGATTTAGCTACCTCAAAGGCAAACGAAAAGCCATAGAGATTCATTAGCTGTTGACTTAGAAGAAGAGAGTTCCTCTTCATCAGATAGAAATTAAAGAGATTGTAAGCTGAGGATGAAAAGAAAGGATATCGGGACATCAAAAATGGGACTTGGAAAAGTTCCTGTTGAAAAGCTACAAATCGATATCGATCCATCAGAACTTGGTATTGATCAGTTTGGAAGTGTGATTCTTAGCGTTTTTTAAGGTGAGTTTCATGAGGAGGTTGATGTTGGTGCTGAGCAATCGTTGATGGTCAAAATGGTGGTGTTTAGGTGAATGTTGTAGAACTATCTAAGAAAGAACGATGACAACGAGGCTCTGGACGAATGGCTCTCCCAAAGACAGGGAACCAGGCGTCATGCAACTAACTGAGAATGTCTGCAGGGTCAAACACTTGGGGTTGTTCTTGACATCGCCATCTAGTTACCCAGACCAGTCCAAAGTACATAGCTGATATAGTGAGAAAGGTACTGAATGTGAATCAGCAGATAAGTAACACTTATTGGGGTTTGTTGCTTAGTAGGACCCTATTGTTAATGATATATTTTAAGAAAGTATCCTTAGAAGTTTGTTATATCGATGATGTCATCTTAAAATTGGAGTGACAGATCCAAGGTAGCATCTTTTGAGATATGAATGGCACATGGATGGTTCCCGAGCTATCAATGCAGTAAGTTATGGGTGTTTCCTTATATTCCTAGAAGGGGTAGCCACGATGTGGTTCATTTGGCTCATTTCGCGGTCTATATCTATCTTTGATCGACTAGCGAGGAAGTTTAAGGAGCAATTCAGGCTCCACACGACACGACCAAAGTATGAGATGTCCATATCAAATGTCCATCAGAGTTTCGAAGAGACTCCGAAAGATTTTCTTAAAGGTTCAGTACTGCTATAACCGAAGCTAGGAATCCAAAAGAAGAGATTTTTTGATGGCTTTGTCCCTGGATTCATCCCGACATGGAGTTTGATAGATGGATTAAAAGAAAGCAACCACCTATTTTGGAAGATGCAACGCCCCACCTTTATACCCATATTACCCAAGAATATTATAAGCAGTATTGTTAAGTAATACAGAAAATAAGGCTGGTTTGGAACGACCAGGGCGGGTACTGATACGTCGAATATTATGACTATGTTATATTTTCATTTTCTTACGAGAGATTCGACATATACAATCCAGGCACAAAACAATAATATAGTGGCTTACTAATAATTCAGAACAATATATCACATAATATACAACGCAGAGTCACAAGTTGCAATGGAAATAGAATACATCAATATCTCATAAAAGTGTAAGTCTACAAAAGGGAAAACTAGACTTACATATACAACAATATACATGTATAGACTATAGCAGGCCTAACTGTATACATAGCAACTCAAGTCAACACAACATCAAATATACAACATGAATACATGTAAGACTAGCAACTCAAAATAAACTCAAGTCCCTATACCTGTGAAGTCCTGGTCTGACCCGAGTATTATAAAATATAATAAATGCGCTAAACTATCTCTAAATATCCAAGGGATGAGATCATAATAATAAACATGCATAAACAACAAGGGTATAGAAACTCATATGGTAAATTAAACTAAACATGTTCAACTACCATAATAATAACTCATAGCCAATGATTTCAAACTCTAGAAATAGCCATAAGAAAGTAAATAGAAACACATCACATAATTCACAAAATCGTAAAACACAAATATAGCCTTTCACAGGCAAATTTAAATTATGGTGAAATCCCAAATCAAATCTCAATAGTAACACATAGCCACTTAGTGGAAAAACACAAAAGGACATTATTATCCTTAAAATTTATTCACCAAAACTAAAATCACTTTTAGCTTATAAAAGAAAAACCCAAAAAATATTTGGTGAAAACCAAAATCGCACAGAATCCAGAAATCAGTAGTAGAAATCCAGAAATAAAAAGGAGGAGGAGCCTATCATAGATTGGTGAGCGTGAAAAATCACCGAACACGCATGTTATCCCAAGATGGTCCATAGGACCCACAGATGGGTATGAAAACCCATAAAACACAGATGAGCGTAAAGCTCCACAGACGAGCATGAAGCTCCACAGATGGGCATGAAAACTCATAAACACATATTAAGTGTCGAATACTTACGCATAGTAAGCATCCAAGTAACAACCATATGTCCCATAACCAGTCGGGTTTACTCGAATATTTACCATAAGTTAGTAAATTACACTCGATAAGTGTAATATACTCTCAAATAGTTACTAAATGAGTATCGTCCAGTGTCCCATTACCACTCTGCGATACTTAAATATTTACTAAAGGATTGTAAATCCCACTGGACTAAAATATTCAATTGAACAAGTCCAAGAATTAATAGATAAAGAAATTCAAATATTCCATACCACTTATATTGCTAAATCGTTTAATTAAATTTGTCATTCAAGTGAAGGCAAAATTGCAAGAAAGCATTGCTCTCAAAAGTTACACAACAAATGCCAAAATAACATATAAATAGCCAAAGGCTAAGCATAATAAAAGCTCATATGAGTTTATAGTTTTGGAACCAAATAATATAATTTTATCATATAGAAAATGATCCATAAAATACTTTATCTATATATTTACTTTCAAACTTCTCATTTAAAAATCCATAAGCTCGTTTATTTTTCAACTATATATGTTTACTTATCACATGATAACATAGACTGTAAATCTGAATAGAATACGAATATATATATAGTTGTTTCAAAATCTTCTTAAATATATATATATATATATATATGTGTGTGTGTGTGTGTGTGTGTGTGCGCGCGCGCGTGTGCGTGCGTGTAGTTTAATACCATATTCCAAAAGCCACGAAAATAAGTAGACATTTATTTATGAAACCATAAATACTCATTTTCCAAAACTATATTGATATACTACATTTTTTTAGAAATAACATAGGTTTTATATTTTAAAACCATACTTTTAAATCCATAAACCATTTATACTAACAATACTTATAACACACACACACACACACACACACTAGAATGACTTATTCTAATCATTGATAAAAAGGAATTAAATTGATAGGAAAACAAGATTGAAATCGATAAATTGTAATATGCTTTCTTTTGTAAATTACTTTTAGATATAAGATTCATATACCTATTTTAAATCCCCAAATATTGAAACAAATATTATATTTTATATAAGCTTTAAAGTGATTATAAGAGAATAAATTTAATATAGTTGGTTTAATGATAACTTTTTTCCCTTTATACTATACATTAGTTTATATATAAATATATAAATCATTACAAATTAATTAAAATTATACATTTTCCTCAAAACATGAAGCTCTTAAATTTTCAAAAATCGCAGAAATTAATAAAATAGAAGAAACCAAAGAAAACAAGGGAAAAGGGGAAATAGGCTAAAATTTACAGAGAATGAAGCCTGAAAGAAACTAAAAGAAACTGATTGGTGGAAGCTACCGGTCAACCGGTGACATTGCCTGGAGCGTGAAAACTTCAGGCATCGTCTCTAATGACGATACAATCAAATTCTGACCCTCAATACTTGCACTATACAACCAAAAATTCTCAAATGCATGCAATAGAAAACATTTCATACTATCAAGGTATTGAAAAGGAAGAGAAACATAGTTGCTATAAGAAATTATCACTGATAATAAACTAGTTTGAACAGAGAACAAGCCATAGGTTTGTAGCCATAGAAACAACAAAATCATCACTTCAATTTGCCAATACTCAATATAAATTCTCATGCATGCCATAAATACTTAGAGATAGATCTTATGAGGTTTTAACTCACCTTGAATTCCCAATTAGATTGGCCAAACTCTCCATTTTTAGCAAACCCTAACAGTAGTTCAACCAAAAACCCAACTTACGTTACTAAAAACTAAAATCCAAAGCCTTAATGAATTGAATATGGGTTTAAGATCATTACCTGAAATTATTGGCTTCTTTAATATTTAATTTGCACTAAAATTGAAGAAGTTGAATTTTAGGGTTTCAAAGAGGAAGAGTTTTTGTTCGTTTACTGTAAAACTGAAATATGAGGTAAAAGAAGAACGTACAATATTTTACTCAGCAAATATTCTTTCTCACTTAATTTGTATTGGGCTTTAGGAAAAGATTTCATAACCCAACAAGATAATAAAATGTCTTCTAGTTAGTTACACTATTTTGGGCTCTAGTTATTTACTTTACAACCTAAAAAGAACTAAATTACCATTTTTATTTAATTACTTACTAGTAGCTTCAAAAACCAAAAGCTTAAATATTTGAACCATAGCCAAATGAATAAAATAACTTCTTAAATTATTTTAACAATGAATAATATTTTAATAATGAAGTCTACTAATCTCAAATTCATCTTTTATTTAACAAAATAAAAGATTCAAACTAAATAAATATTCTTATCCAAATTCTAGTTCCAATTATCTTCAAATAAAACTCTAGAAATCTAATTCCTCCAATATCTATAATTTTAGAATTCACCATAATTAAATAAAACCTCAATAATATTTTCAAATGATTTTAACCCCTTTGAAAATGCTAATATTTCTCAATTCCATAATGATTTAGAATTAATCATTATAAAGCAATTTAATCTTTATAAAAGAATACAAAATTCCAGATTAACGATTTAAAATCTACAATTTAAATCATTATTTATTTTATTAACTCAAAAATCTGGGTTTTTGCAGAAGAGTTTTATCATAAAGCATCCCAGTTTCTGCGCTTGGAAGAGGTGGACCTGGTTGTAGAACGATTTATGTTAGATTATCAAATGACGTTGTACAAAGCAATGTTGTTATTAAAAAAACCAATGAGAGCACCGTAAACATTACAATGAATGTTGGAAATAACAATTCGAAGAGGAGAAACCATGGCCTTAGTAGGAAGAAACAAAACACCAAGAAGCATCCGAGTGACATGACACACGTTGATTACACTCTATTAAATGATTCTGTTGAAACATCTACCTTGCCACCCGGGCACTAAGAATTACAGGAAGCCACCTTAGAAGGAGGCAATCGAAGAAGAATGGCACTTGGGGAAGTATTGTCGCTTTTATGAAATGCATGGACACGATACCAATGAGTGCCGACATCTAAGAGGTATAATTGAAGAATTAATCACGAAAAAGAAGTTGCAACAATATGTTGGAGACCATAGGTTGTATTGACTTGTCTATTATGTTAGATGAAGGAGACTGCATGATGGTGTGGGTACAAATATTTAAGGTAACTAACACATATTCAGCTTATAACGCTTTTTTGGGCCGATTGGCCCTTACCAATTTTGGAATGGGGCTATCCCCATTGTCTGATGATGAAGTTCGCCACTGATATTGGGGTAAGAGCCCTTCAGGGTGATTAGAGAACCGATAGTGATTGTTATATTTTAGACCTCCGAGAGGCGAAGCAACATAAGAAAGGAAAAGGTGCACAAAAGGCTCTCTGCATCAAAACCGCTGATACATAGAAACTAACGCCTAAGCCTTGACTCAAGTCCCATAGTAAGTTCTACAAATATATGGACCGCGAAAGATCCAGAGGATGCGACAGCGACACCACCAAAGCTGACAATCAACATCCTGATTGATGAGAATGATCCCACCCGGGTCCTCAAGATCTGATCTCGGTTCAACATGAAGATGAAGGAATTGGTAGATTTTCTCTAGGAAAACCTGGATGTGTTTTCCTGGTCACATTCCGATATGTATGGAATTTTTTCGGACAATAGCATGCCATACATTGAATATGGACCCATGATACCCTCTTGTGAAATAGAAGAGGCGTAGCTTGGTCTAGAGTGATCCACTGCATTGAAGGAAGAAATGGATACACTGAAGGCATTTAGCTTTATCGGTGATGCACTATACCCTGAATGAGTATCAAACCCTATGATGGTCAAAAGGAAAAATGGAAAGTGGAGGATAGGCATCAATTATTCAGATCTAAATAAAGTGTGCCCCAAGGGCAGCTTCCCGCTACCCACAATCGACCAGCTTATTGATGGGACTCTTGGACATAAACTGCTATCCATCATGGATGCGTACTTCGGCTATAATCAAATAGCAATGCACATTTTAGATCAAGAACATACTAGTTTCATCACCTATTTGGGACTATATTGTTACCGAGTAATTGCGTTCGGGTTAAAGAACGTTGGAGCTACCTACCAGCGATTGGTAACTATGATGTTTAAAGATTAGATTGAAGGAACAATGGAGGTCTATGTGGATGATATGCTTGTGAAGTCACAGCGATCAATAAATCACATGCGTGACCTCTCATAGATGTTCGATGTGCTTTGAAAGTACATGATGAAGCTTAATCCACTAAAATGTTCGTTCGAAGTCCCATCGGGCAAGTTTTTGGTTTTCATAGTAAACTATAAGAGCATTAAAGCTAATATAGATCAGATTAAAGCATCATCAAAGGTCACTACCCCAAAAACATGGAAGGAAATGTAGAGCTTAAACAGGAAGCTGTGCAATTAAAGCTCCGCTATAGCCCCACAAAATCCCTACTATAGTGCATAGTGCTCTTCGAACGTTATGCTATTTCAATTTAGTTCTATTAGATAGTAGATCCACTTTAAGCCCCGCTATTTTTTGCTACAATCACTAAATCAAGGCTTTTTAGCATCCTCTTCGGCAACATTAACATACAAAGGTTGATTCGACTACTTCTCTTTTAAACCAAATCGACAAGTTAGGGTAAAAACTAAATTTTAATGCATAAGTGCTTAATATAAGTTATAAATCTATTGTAGTCGCTAAGTCTAGTTTACATAAATCATGATACTCTTTGGTTTTGTTACATAAGATTAAAAATATTTCTATTCCCACACAAAAGATGTGAGAATTAGAATAAATTAACTTTAAACTTTTGGTTTTATACATATGTGAGCTTTTTGCATCTTCGGTATTTTCTGCTATATCCTCGCTTTATCCATGCTATAACTATTTTCACCTCCACCGCTATAAAACCGCTAAGCGCTTTAACTCATAGATAGGAAGGTCACTTCAAAAAGCTAGTTTATTTAGAATGTGATGGATAGTTGTGTATCATTGTTTGATGCCCTCAAGAATTAAAAAGTAAAGTTCGTCTGGACGTAAGAGTGTCAGGAAGCTTTCTTGAAAATTTTGGATCACATGGAGAGACCACCAATTTTGACAAAGCCTTTGGAGGGAGAAGATATATTCATTTACTTGGTAGAATCTGCTCATGCACTGAGTGCAGCCTTGGTATGTGAGGAATCTAGAATTCAAAAGAATATGTATTATATCAGCAAGTGGTTCACC
This sequence comes from Allium fistulosum, assembly GCA_030737815.1. Taxonomy (NCBI): domain Eukaryota; kingdom Viridiplantae; phylum Streptophyta; class Magnoliopsida; order Asparagales; family Amaryllidaceae; genus Allium; species Allium fistulosum. Next base: position 224,077,514 of record CM060905.1, read on the forward strand.
GTAGTAAAGAAGAACTATCCAAAGCTAGTGAATCTGGCATACTTTTTACTAATTTCTTCGAGGAAGTTGCGACCATATTTCTAACCTCACCCGATTAAAAGAACGACCGATCGCCTTTGAGGAAAGTACTACATCGACCCAAGACTTCAGGGAGGTTATTCAAATGGAATATCAAGCTAAGTCAACATGGTATCACATATCATCCTCGGAGGGCTCTACAAGGACAAGCATTGGCTGATTTCATTGCAGAGTTCACCATTCAGGATGGAGAAGTGGAAGAAGATATGGTTCGACTGGCCCAACGGAAGTTGTAGGTGGATGGAGCCTCCAATAAGAACAGTTCCAGAATAGGAGTAGTTCTAGTAACCCTGGAAGAACGAAGGACATGTTATGCATTGAAGTTAATTTTCTCGACGACAAATAATGAAGCTCGGTATGAAGCATTAATTGTGGCACTTAAGATAGAAAGGAACTAGGAGTCAAAACGTTGCAAATATTAAGCGACTCCCAGTTGTTGTTCTATCAAGGTAAATGAAATTTTAGGCTAAGGGAGCAAGACTTGCCCCATACCTGACAAAAGTTCTAGAAATGTTGAACGATATTGAATGCTACACAATACACATTCCTAGGGAAGAGAACATGAAAGCTGATTCATTAGCCTAACTTGCTAGCTTTGGGGATGCACTACTTTTGAGACCCATTCCAGTAGAAGTTTATCAGCTCCAAGCGTCAACCATATGAATGTTAATTGGATCTTGGAGGCTAAAGAAGAAAGAGAGTTATGGATGACCCTGATAAAGAGCTATCAGTTAAAGGAAACTCTCCCAAATGGAAGGAACGAAGGACGGAATCTTGTGCGTAAAGTAACAGGATTTATCATCCAAGAAGGAGCACTATATAGGATAGGATTCTCAGCCCCCCTACTATGATGTGTCACCAAGGAAGAAGCTAAGAATATCCTGGCCGATGTGCATGAAGGATGACGTGGTGATCATACCGGGGGGATAGAATTTGGCAAGGAAGATTCTTCGCTGTGGATACTTTTCACCAACAATCAACTGGGATGCAGTTGACTACACTAGAAGGTGCGATAGATGCCAAAGATTTGTGAAGATACCAAGAGCCCCATCCATAGAGCTTACGCAAAGATTTTTCCATAGCCATTTGTAGTTTGTGGAATTGATATAATTGGTGTGATACTGATGTTGAAAGACGGAGATAAATATGCTATTGCAGCTTTGGATTATTTCATGATATGGGCTAAAGCGAAGCCGTTGGCTACACTCACTACAAAGAAAGTGATCAAATTTGTGGTAAAGAATATCTTATGCAAGTTCGAAGGTCCATAAAAAATCATTACCGATAATGGAACCCAATTCAAGAGTATTAAATTTTAAGATTTATGTTATAGACATCGAATTGAGAATAGCTTTTTGACAGTAGTATACCCACAGGTGAATGGACAGGTAGAATTGTTGAACAAGATCACAAATTCATCCTCAAGAAATGATGATGAAAACCAAGGGAAACTAGGTGGATGGGATACCACTAGCATTGTGGGCTTATCAAACAACCCCGAAGTCCGCAATTGGTGCTACTCCATTTGTTTTGGCCTACAGATCTGAGGCCATGATTCTAATTGAATTAGAAGTCTCTTCTCACTAATGAATGTTGTATGATCCTAAGATGAATGAGGGACTCTTGCTTGAGTCCTTCGACTTGGTCGACGAGAAATGAGAAGAGGCTGATATGAGGGTAGCTGCTCACCAGAAAAGAGTAGCACAACAATTTAATGCTATGCAACCTCATTTTGAAATGGGTCTTTCCTGGTGCAAGGGCATTTGGTCCAAATTGGGAAGGTCCTTATGCGATTGAATAGAATCTTGGAGATGGAACTTTCAAGCTATCAACTGTTTATGGGATGTCGATTTCACAAGCATGGAACAACGAGCACTTAAAGCGCTATTTCACTTAGATCTATTATTACAAATAATTGATTAGGCTTTAGTGCAATAATGCAGAGTCCACCATTCTTCTATTTAGCTTTTGGGGTCGATTAAACTGTATTCTTAAAATCCTAACCACATGCCATGCAAACAGCCGCAGCACCGAACATTCTATGTTTTAAGGAACCAAATGTCTAGGTACTCGGAGATAGGTACCGATGAACTCCTTTGATCTATGATTGGGTCGATGGACTATGGTTGATATGATAGTTCACCCATATACATCTAACCTTTGACAATGCCCAAAGATAGACAAATTCAAAGATTGATGCCTAGAGATAAGCATTTGAAACACCATATCCTTGAGATCGGAACCTGTATGAAATTATATCTTTTTGTTGGTAAAATCGTGCTTGTGACTTGGCGGGAAATCCCAGCTAATGATAAGCGAAAATGGTTGATGAATGTTTCTTGATCAATACTAGGAGATAGATGGGATCATAGACGGACATCCAAAAATAGCCTTTCGAGACACCGCTTCCTAGAAACAGGAGACGGTGTACATTTAGAAGTTTTCGTAAATACGACCTCATTTGCCTCTAAACGGGGTGCGTCTGACCGAAGACAAACAAAGTTGGCTATAGGGTTAGTCAAAAAAGCGTAGTTTTTTTAGCCAAGTGAGAAATATATTGGAAATAACAAACAAAACTAGGCAATAAAGTAATACTGAGCACTTATATAAGCTTATATATGCATTTAGAGTTACGGTAAATAACAGCATTGCATAGATTCATATAGAAGCAGTATGTATTTAATTGAATTATAAATAATTACTTGCACATGCACCAAGAATGTAACGATCCATATTATACGTATCGAAAGATCATAAAGTATTTTTATTTATTTCATATGATGTCGTATGACTCTAAAACTTTGAGAAATGGCTACTAGGGATATTTTCCATCTTTAGAAATTTTATCGAACATTTCAAACCTAGAAATTATTGTAAGGCCTATAAATTTTTATAGGGATTAAATTAGGGTTTGAAACCACTTCTATTAGATTGGGCTTGTGGTTTCTCTTTCCGTAGAGTTGTTATAATAGGAAAATAGACTTACCGTTTAGGAGATAATGACCATTTAACTATCTTTACTATTGGACAGATTAGTGGGCAATTAAACTAAGCCCATGCTTAGGCCTACTAATTATTTTAGTAATTATGCCTAATTGGGATAGTTGGGATAGAACCAAAACATTTTCCACTTTCCCAAAATAATTTCAAACTTCCATTAACTCTAATTTAATCAAAAAGCTCATCTTTTCCTTACTAACCTTAGCTAAATTTATCACTAGAAGGGTAATTAGCAAAGGGGATCATAGAACCATCATTTTGGTGCTAGGAAATTCATATTGTTGGCTGTCCATATTAGTTTTGGCGATCTTAAATGGTAATTTAGGTATTGGATGAGTGATTCTTGATCTCTCACTATTATGTGCTTGTCTATATAGTTAAAATATGTGTTTTAACATGATTTTGATATCAAACTATTTTCTAACTTTAATTACTCTTTGAAAATGATTATGGAAAAAATTAAAAAGGTTGGATTTAATTTTAAATGGTTTTATAACCTCTTTTGGACCATATTGTCATGTTAGTGAAAAGTTAGATCTAAACTGGAATTTGTATGTTAATCTTGTTAGAATTGTTTGTATATGTTTGATAAATGCTTATGTACGATATATATGCTTGGATGGATTATTTTGAGATGATTTGCTAGTGTTTTAGTGAAGTTAGGAAAAAGGTCGTCGAATGGGGCAAAAACCGAAGGCAAAAGTGATTGGAATCGGTTGAACTTGGAGGAGGGGCTCTAGAGGAGGGGGAGCCTAAAATTCTAATCGTAGGTCAATTAGAGTTGGTAGGAGTGATCGGTGATGAGATGATTTCATCTCGATGGATAAAGTTGCAAATCCAGTTGGCACGAGAGCAAGGCTTGATAACTAAACCACAAAACTTTGTGGAAGACTTTGGGTTGAAGGTAGGAAGAGGTCTAGAAGTTTGAAGTTGAAAAATCAGCTAAGTACACAGGTCGGTGCTGATCACTTTTGATTGGTATCAAGTTATTTTTCTGGCACATAGGTTGGAGCTTGGAAGCTTATGGAATGAAGCAAGAAGTTCTAAGCATGCCGAGAAGAAGTGGTTGGGGATATAAATACTTAGCCAAAATTTGGCTAAGTTTTGGGCTGTAGATTCAGGTCGATGCCGACCTCTTTTGATCGGTACCGATCAGAATCTATTGCACTAGAGTGGGTGAAACTTCCAGAGAGGAGCTTAGGGTCTCTATACGTCATGTTGAAGGTGTTTGTTTGTTCACTTAGGGTTTGATGGCGATGTAATGGCATGATGAATGATGGTAGCTTCAGAACTTCGATGATGACAACTCGATTGTGAATGGAGTTAGGTTCCAATAATGGTGGCTCGATGTTGAAAGGAGTCGTGGGAATGATTATCCATAAAGGGCAGGTTCTAAGAAAGGTGACCCATGGATAGGATGTTGAATGATCCTATCATGGAAGGAAGGAATGTGGAATAGTTCCTTGAGGATAATGGAAACTAGATGGAGCAAGGAAAGGGCTCAGATATGCATGTTAATGGGTCGTTGATACTTAGAATGTTTTCCGATGTACTTGAAAGCCGAGGGATCATATGGACTTCATTGGGTACCTGGAATGGCTACCCCGAGTCAGTGGAATGGAACCTATACACTGGACTGATTGAATGGTTCTAGTGTCAACTTTGGGCTGTGAGGGTGTACATTGAAAACTAGGATTTATCCATTAATCCCCGGTAGAGTAATTGTCATACAAGTTATTATATATCCAGGGCACATTAAGTGATAGTGAAGATTGTTTGATGGATGTTATGTTTGTTTTGGTTGCTTTCTCCCATGGTATATCACTCTAGGGACGTCACTTGGGATAGGTACTGTGGATAGGGATACTTGGACACCAGTTATTATACTTAGACAATTGCAGTAAATTTATGATGTTTGTAGAGTAGAATATTATGTTCATTATGTGCTAAATCTTTGGTTGCAGGGACATGTCAGGTATGGTTCATATACCCTTGTTCCTTACTATATCGACTAGTATAGTTTTTTGAGATTCATTTATAGCTCATACCATACTAGATAGCCGGTCTAGGTAGCTGTAAATGAGTAGACTAGATAGCCGGTCTAGGTGATACACGGTGGATGTGTAGAGGATGAGCTAGATGGAGCTTTCTCATATTATATATGGTTATATTATTTCTTATTCCACTATGCAACACTATGGAGCCTAGACGGTGTTTCCTTTGCTGTTGAGACCGTTTTATCTAAGTTTATTTCCATTTTTATTAACTCTACTTCTATGTTATATACTTTGTGAACCTATGTACTCTAATATTGTGATTCATTTTAGTTATTACTGTCTCGCTTGTTTTATATCAATGATGTTATTATTATATCTTCTCGATGCATGGTGAGATATACGATAGGTTTTGTGATGCTTTATTTCTTTTCAACCCTTGACAATCGTATAACATCAACCGGGCACCGCAATAGTGCACTATATATGTATATTGGGTGCCAAGGTGTAGGGCGGTCATCACATTTGGGATTAGAGCTAAGGTTACACGACTAAACTGAGTTGATACCGTGGTCCAATAGAGATAGGGACGGAGTTATCACCCTTGACTGGATCGAGAGAGAGAGAGAGAGTGTGTGTGTTATATATTTTAGTTTTCAAAACTATGTAGTAGTATATATTGTATATAAGTTGCATGCATGCACGAGTACCATTGATGACTTTTTCTTCATAAGAATCTAATCATTCTTTATACAAATCAATAATGAGCTAACATATAAGAAACTCTGTAAGGAACTCCGTTTCTGGAGTCAAAGAAAGAGCGGGTTCAAGGTGCTACTAACCCTGACGTGAAAGGGATGTTCAATACGATGATGGTGAACATGTTGCCAAATGCCTAAGCGACCGCTCCAAATATTGTTGTTTTTGGTGGTGCTTAAGTGCAAGCGCCCAGAGTCAATTTAGCAAAGCACATTAAGGATTTTTCCAATCTTTGTGGGAAACCATTTCAAGGAATGGAATCAGCTATGGAAGTGCAGGATTGTTTGAACACCTATAAGAGGGTTTCTGATGACCTCAAATTGGATGATACAATAAAGAGAGATAGGCTTCCTAACAGCTTCAGGGGAGAGCCATGAACTAGTGGAACGCTATTAAAGTTGCTGCTCCCGAGGATTAGTTTACTTGGGACTAAGTCAAAACCTGATTCAAGGAATTTCGACTCCTCAGAAGTCGGTGCTATTCAGGAAGTTTGCTGATTTGAAGCAGGGATGCATGTCTATTCTCGAGTATGTTGCTGAATTCTACGCCTTGTCGAAATATGAGATAACTTTCATTGACACTCATCTGAGGAAGAATTAGAAGTTTCTTATGGGTTTGGATGACTACTTAGAAGGGAAGTTGGTGAGCGACATCAATGAGTCATTTGAAAGAATTGTGGAGAAAGCTCTTCGCCAGGAGAGTTGGTATCCCAAGTCTAAATCAGCCGATGTGGTTAAATAAGAGCCAAAACCGCAATAAGGTAATGGAGGCAAGAAGAAATGGAATGGTGAGAGAAAGTAGTTTCAAGGAAAGAATGCTCAGAAGAAGGCTAAGCGAGATCCTGTTTGTTATGGCTGTGGAGATAAAGATCTGTTGATTAGGGACCGCAAAGCTGACGGAAAGAAGATGTGATATAACTGTGGCAAGTTTGAACATATGCAAAAGAATTGCCCAGAACCAGTGCAGCAGAAGAAGTAGTGAAGGTATATGCTTTGGATGTTGTCCCGACTTCGTCAGGTGCTCCCTCGGAGAAGGTGAAGGGGAAGAGTGTCATTATTCAAGGTATGCTTTCCATTTATGATGTTCTCATATGTTTTTTGTTCGATGCCAAGGCTTTACATTTGTTCATATCAAGTGACTTGGTAGATAGATTGGGATTGAAACCTGAAATAGTTGACCGACCTTTGACTGTGACAAACCATGTTAAAGGCTCCACTAGCATGTGTATGGTGTGTCGTGTTTTGGTCTTGTCGAGTCATGGATGATTTTTACTTTGTGATTGCTTTTTTATGAATTGGTTGGGTTCGGGATTAACTTAGAGATGGACTAGCTAAGGAAGTATGCGGTGGTAGTGGATTGCGAGAAGCTGTTGGTGACGATTGGGGCTGTAGAGGAGAGGACGGTAGTGATTGGCTGCCTACTAAAGGATAGGGTTATGGTTAGCTTTCTATTTTCACTTGAGGTACAACGGGATGAATTGTTATCTATGCCTATTGTTAGAGAGTACCCGAAAGTGTTCGAGATGGTGACCGTATTACCGCCACATCGAGAGATTGAGTTCCGCATAGACTTAGTGAAGGATGGAAGACCGATAGTTATGCCTTTGAGGCGTATGACACCCAGAGAGTCGAAGGAGTTGGAGGTGCAAGTGAATGACCTGTTGAAGCGAGGGTTCATTCGTAGGACTATATCTAAGTGGGTTGCACCGGTAGTATTCGCCACTAAGGCGGATGGCTATATTTGGTTATGTGTAGATTACCGTGAGCTGAATAAGGTGAGGAGGAGAATAAGTATCCACTCCCACGTATTGATGACTTGTTCGATCAGCTCCATGGTGCGAAGGTGTTCTCTTAGTTGGATCTTATGACAGGATTTCACCAATTGAGAGTAGCAAATGAGTTTTTGTCGTTCATCAAATTTCGTACACCATCTGGTTTCTATGAGTGGTTGGTTATGTCGTTCAGGCGAATCAATGCTTTGGCATACTTTATTGATCTAATGAACCATGTCTTCAGGGATCAGTTGAACAAGTTTGGTCTTGTGTTCGTGATGATACTCTGGTATATTCTAGGGTGGAGGATGGACATAAGAAGCACTTGAGGATTGTGCGTGAGGTGTTAAGGAAGCATAGGTTGAAAGCAAAGTTTTCAAAGTGTCATCTTCTAGAGGTGGGAAGTGAGAGTCTTTAGTCGTGTCATCTTTGAGCAGGGCATCGAGTAGATTCTGCTAAGGTAGTAGCGGTTCAAGATGAAAACCAACCTATGAACTCTACTGATGTGAGGATCTTCCTAGGATTGGTGGGATATTATAGATGTTTCATCAAGGACTTCTCAAAGGTAGCAGCAACGTTGACCAATTTGACGAAGAAGAATCAGACATTTGTTTGGGACACAAAGTGCGAGCATGCATTTGTGAGTCTGAAGGAGAGGTTGATGAGTGCACTAGCATTAACTATTCCAAGCGGGAATGAGGAGTTGACAACATACAGAGGCGCCTGTGGTACTGGACTAGGTGCGGTATTAATGTAGAGGGGAAAATTGTCGTCTACGCTAGTCGACCGCTGAAGCCGCATGAGAAGAAGTATCCGACTCATGATTTGGAGTTGGTGACGATAATGTTTGCTTTGAAGATTTGGAGGCATTATCTATTAGGAGAGAGGTTCGATATTCATTGACCATAAGTCATTGTAAGAACTTTTTCTCCAAAAATGATCTCAAACTTTGTCAGCAGTAATAATTGGAGTTCCTAGGCTCCTATAACTTTTGCATTTCCTATACGCTTGGTAAGAGGAACACAACCACCGTTGCACTGAGTAGAAGACGTCCAGTTTGGGAGAGATGTTCCTAGAGTAGAAGCGGTTAGAGTATATCGTTGGTTATAACTTCTGACCTTATTGCGAGTTAGAGTCAGAGATGTTCGCAAACTTGACCATCATACCTACTTTTATTGAGTAGATTGGTATTTGTCAGAAGCGAGATGCTAGACTAGCGGAGATCATGGTAAAGTTAGAGAAAGGAGTAGAGTCTTAGGAGATGAAGTAGTATGGACTCAATCAAGATGGTTGGCTTTGTAAGGAAGGAAGAATATTTGTTCTCGATGTTAATGGATTAAGGGATGAGGTGCTACGAGAGTGCCATCACTTTATATTGACTATACATCTCAGCGGTAATAAGATGTACCATAATATAAAGAAGACATATTATTGGAAAGGAATGAAGAAGGATGTCGGGACATTCATCTCGAAATGCACGAACTGCCAGTTGGTAAAGGCAGTGCAGAAGAAGCCAAGTGGGTTGATGCAGCCACTTGAGGTCCCGGAATGGAAGTAGGAACAAATTTCGATGGATTTCATTGACAGATTACTGAGGGGCGGAGGAGGGTATGATAGGCTTTGGGTCATAGTCGATAGATTGATGAAGAGTGCCTAATTCATACCCATTAAGTCTAGTAGGATGACATCCAAATTGGTCAATTTGTATGTGAAATGGGTAGTGCGATTCTATGGTGTGCCGAAGAACATTCTAAGTGACTAAGACCCTCTATTCACTAGTGGGTTTTGGAAGAGCTTACAAGAGGCATTAGGGACAGAGCCGTACCTTAATACAGCTCATCACCTGCAAACCGATGGACAGACCAAGAGGGTGAATCGTATATTGGAGGATCTCTTGCAAGCTTCCATTCCCAATTTCAGACGCTCATGGGATGATAACTTGAACTTGGTGGAGTCTGTGTACAACAATAGCTATCAGTATATTATTGGTATGACACCATACGAAGCATTGTATGGCCAACCATGTTACGCTCCTTCATGTTGATGGAAAGCGGGCGAGAAACTAATACTTGGATCGTACATGATTAGAAAGACCTCAAAGAATATTGGATCATTCAGCAACGAATGATAGCCGCTCAGGATAGGCAAAAATGCTACACTGATAAGAGACGTTGAGATTTAGAGTTCTCTGTCGGCGGTATGATGTTCATGAAAATTTCTCCATTGAAGAATGTTATTTGGTTCGGTAGAAATGGGAAGTTGGCATCGAGATTTGTAGGACATTTTCTGATAGTAGAGAGGATTGGGAACCGATCATATATGGTTGACTTACCTCAGAAGATGATTGGCATGTACAATGTCATCTACGTCTCTCATTTGCGGAAGTTTGTGCATAACTCAGGCATGACGATTGCACCGGATCTACCTGATGATATCGAGATTGAAGCAAAAGCTTCAAGAAGTCATAGACCGCTTCGTACTATCGGACGCGATACGAAATAGCTTAGGAGGAAGATGGTGGAGTTAGTTAAGGTTCAATCTGGGTGAAAGTGATAATGATTGCACGTGGCAAATCGAGGAGAGCATAAGGGCTATATATTCAGAGCTCTTTGCACGGTAAGGCCTACTATTTATTGTATTTTACTTCGTTTTGATATCATATGGGATAGTTAGTATCCTACATGCTAAGATAGGCTTGTATATACTTTTGACTGCAAGGCTGTCTATTTAACATGTTTGATGGTTGCATATGATTACTCCGCATGCGAGGTAACTATGGTTGACTATTCTCTGACTTGTTGGGGATTTCGAGGGCAAAATCCCTAAAAGGGAGAGTGTAATGACCCATATCTTATGTATTAGAGGATCGTAAAATATTTTCATTTAATTTATGAGATCGTATGACTGTAAAACCTTAGGAAATGGCTACTAAGGATATTTCCCATCTTTAGAATTTTTATCGAACGTTTAAAAACCAAAAATTATTGTAAGGCCTGCGCTTTTGATAGAGATGTATTAGAGTTTGAAACCACTTCCATTCGATCGGTCTTATTATTTCTCTTTTCGTATAGTGGTCATAATAGGAAAACAAACTTACCGTTAGGAGATATGACCGTTTTAAATTTTGTTTGTTATTGGACATGTTAGTGGACAATTAAACTAAGCCCATACATAGGCCTACTAATTATTTTGGTAATTGTGCCTAATTGGGAGAGTAAGGAATGAACCAAACCATTCCCTACTTTTCCAAAATAATTTTAAACCTTCATTAGCCGTAACTTCATCAAAAAGCTCATCTTTTGCTTACTAGTCTTAGCCAAATCCATCATTAGAAGGGTAATTAGCAAAGGGGATCATAGATTCATCATTTTTGCACTTGAAAATTGATGCTCTTGGCTGTTCATATCAAATTTAGGGATCTAATGTGGTAACTTAGGTATTGGGTGAGTGACTCTTGATCTCTCACTATTATATGCTTGTCCATATAGTTAAAATAGGTGTTTTTAACATGATTTTGAGTAAAATGATTTCTAACATTAATTACATCTTTAAAAATGATTATGGCCAAAATTAAAATAATTGGATTTAATTTTAAACAATTTTACAACCTCTTTTGGACCATGTTATCATGTTAGTGCAAACTTAGATCTAGACTAGAATTTGTATGTTAATCTTGTTTGAGTTGCTCGTATATGTTTGATGGATGTTTATGATTGATATGTATGCTTGGATGGATTGTTTTGATATGGTTTGCTAGTATTTCAGTGAAGTTAGGAAAAGATGTCGTCGAATCGGGGAAAAAAGAAGGCAAAAGTGATCAGAATTGAATGAAACTTGGAGGGGGGGAGGAGTGCAAGATTCTAGTCATAGTTAATTGGAATAGGCAGGAGTAATCAGTGATGAGATGATTTCAGCTCGGTGGACATAATTGCAAATCCAATTGGTACGAGAGCAAGGCTTGGGGACTTAGACCATAAAATTTTGAGGAAGACTTCGGGTTGAAGGTAGGAAAAGGTCTAGAAGTTCAAAGTTAAAAAATCAGCTATGTACACAGGTCAGTACCGATCACTTTTGATCGGTACAGAGTAGTTTTTCTAGCACGTGGGTTGGAGCTTAGAGCTTGGAAGCTTGGGAAATGAAGCAAGGGGTTCTAAGCATGACAAGAAGAAATGGTCAGGTAGAGAAATACTTAGCTAAAATTTGGCTAAGTATTGGGTTGTAAATTTAGGTCGGCGCTGACCACTTTTGATCAGTACCGACAAGAATCTATTGCACCAAAGTGGGTGAAACTTCCAAAGATGAGCTTGAGGTCTCTATACGTCATGTTGAAGGTTGTTGTTCGTTTTCTTAGGGTTTGATGACAAGTAATGGCCTGATGAATAATAGTAGGTTCATGACTTCGATGATGGAAACTCGATGGTGAATGGAGTTAGGTTCCAATGATGGCGGCTCGATGTTGAAAGGAGTCGTGGAAATGATTATCCACAAAGGGTGGGTGCTAGGAAGGGTGACCCATAGATAGGATGTTGAATGGTCCTATTGTAGAAGGAAGAAATGTGGAATGGTTCCTTGAGGATAATGGAAACTATATGGAGAAAGGAAAGGGCTTTGATATGCTTGCTTAGTGGTCGTTGATACTCGGAGTGTTATTTGATGTACTTGAAAGCAAGGGGATTGTGAGGACCCTCATTGGGTACTTGGAATGGCTATCCCAGGTCGGTGGAATGGATTGATATACTGTAGACTGGTGGAATGGGTCTAGTGTCAGCTTCAGGCTATGAGCATGTACATTGAAACCCGGGATTTATTCATTAATCCTTAGTAGAGGAATGACATATGATTTGTCATAGATCCAGGGCACATTGAGTGATAATGAGGATTGTTGATGGATTCTATGTTTATTTTGGTTGCTTTCTCTCGTATTCTATCATTCTAGGGATGTTACTTGAAATGGGTATTGTGGATAGGGATACCTGGACACACATCATTGTACATAGGTTGCGGTACGCTTTTATGATGTTTGTAGAGTAGCATATTATGTTTATCATATGCTAACTCTTTGGTTGTAGGGATGGGTCAGGTATGGTTCGTATACCCTTGTTCCTAACTATATCGACTTATATAGTATTTTGAGATCTATTTATCGCTCACACTAGGCTATTGTCGAGGTTTTATGCTTGCTTCTTATTATCTCAAGCACTCTTAAATAAGTAGACTAGATACCAGGTCTAGGTGATACACAGTGGTTGTGCAAAGGATGAGCTGGATGGAGCTTTTTCGTATTATATATGGATATACTATTACTTATTCTGTTGTGCAACACTATGGAGCCTAGACCATGTTTACTTTACTATTGAGACAGTTTTATCTGAGTTTATTTCGATTTGTATAAACTCCACTTCTATGTTGTATAACTTTATAAACCTATGTACTTTGATATTGTGGTTCATTTTAGTTATTACTATCTCGTCTGTTTTTATCTGTGATATTATTATTATATTTTACTCGATGCAATGTGAGATATACGACAAGTTTTGTTATGTTTCGTTTCTTTTTGACCCTTGAGAATCGTCTTACATCGATTGGGCACCGCATCAGTGCACTATATATGTATATTGGGTGTCGGTGGAGTAGGACGGTCGTCATAAAGTATATAGGCCCACTACAAAAACAAGAAAGTAAATAAGACGAAACTAGAAAGAAAAACAACTTTATTTAATTCTAAAGGTTCTGAAAATAAAAGTGGGGGCCATACCCGCACAATAACGGCCTACACACATAACCAAAAAACAAAACAAGAAAACAATTCTTTATCATGCTTTCTCTTCTTCTTCTTCCCTGTAGCATCCCATAACAATTAATAAGAAATTAATTAATTAAAAATAAGGTTAAAAGAATGAAAATTTCACAAACGTCGGAATTTGACCATGAAAGTTGCACCATTGCGTTCGTGGCGATTTTCTGATCAACTTTAAAGTTTTGCGATTGGAGTTCAAACGGAAAAGTTATTGATGTTTGAAGTTTTCGAATTTAAAATAATTTGAATAAATTCAAATTTAAAAATTTAATTAATGTTAACATTTGACATTAAAGATGTTAATAAATACTTCAGGAAAATAGGCACAAGGAAAAACATAGAAATATTTTTAGGCTGAAGGACAATAAGTTTATTATTTTGGCTGAAGAACAGTGCTAGTTAAAATTAGCATTTTGTATAATGTAAAATTGAATATAATGCAAGTTGTAACTAGCATTTTGTATACTTTAAAAGTTAAATATAATGCTAAATATAACTAGCATTTATCCTTCAGTCTAAAAATAAAACTTGATGTCCTTCAACCTAATTTTTTTTAAAGTTTGTCATTTTCCCAAGTTCCCCCTAAATATTTTAACGTTAACGAAAAGTTAACGTTGAAGGAAAACATAAACAATAGTATGTAATATAGGTTACAAATAAATATCAAATGGCAAGAATAAATTCTCAACCGCGGTAGGAGACTGGTCGATCGCCAAGGGAGGGACGGTTGACCAGTGCTTCTATGGTGGTTAAGGTTAGTTTAGGTCATGGACGGCCTAGATTTATTATTTTAAACTACCTTAAATTGTATTGTCCAGACGTCTTCTAACCACTATAAATAAGAGGCTAGGCTACTTTTATTCGAAAAATATTTGGAATGCCAGTGAAACTCCGTTAGTCTTCTTCTTTGATTCTTCAATTAGATTCGAGAATTTAAATCCAAGGAAAAAAGGTAATTGGTATATATATATTTACATTTTTCTTCTTTTCTCCCCTAATCTTTGAATTCTAAATCTAGTTATATACAATTGGATTGGTGTATATTGAACATGTGTATGGATCGTGTATTTATATCTAATATGCAAGTGTAATAAAAAAGCTAACTTATAACTAGTAGAGTAAAGTAAATAAAAGTAAAGAAACAACACACCAGAGTTTTTATACTGGTTCGGACCTCCCGTCCTACGTCCAGTCCCGAAGCTCCTCTTCGACCTTAACTAGTAAACAACCCTTGCTTTGCCTGGTGTTGGCTTAGTTTTATGGCGAGCAAAGAAAGAAGGCAGTAAAGGTAGACAAGGGTATAGGAAATAGAATTACCGAACCAGATGCTTGATTCAGCATTTGCCAAAATGCCGAACTGAACATATGGACCGGCATGCCGGACCAGATATTTTGTCCGGCATCCTATGGTATACCGGACCAAATATCTGGTCCGGTATCCTTAGAGATGCCGAAGCAAACATTTGGTCCGGCATTCTCTGATATGCCAGACCAAGTATTTGGTCCGGCGGTATGACAAACATGCCAAATCAAATGTTTAGACCGGCAAGTAAGGATCACCGAATCAAAGCAAGTAAGGATCACCGAACTAAAGCAAACTTCCTAACCTAAATGCCGATCCAACGGTCCCTGACCCAAATGCCAAACCAAACTCAGGAAGCTATAACTTCTCCTCCACACTTCACAACTCTACTCTATAAATACCGGAGCTTCTCAACAACAACGGGGACAGATTTTTGGAGAAAAAGAAAGAAAAATCTGCTGAAAATCCATCACTTCGGCTACTTAAAGTTTTTACTGTTTTCGAATATATCTTGTACTTGTAATCAAATCAAAGAGAGAATAATAAGATTGAAAGTGGATGAAGGCACATTCGGGCTAAACCACTATAAAAACTCTGTGTTATTTACTTTCCTTATCCGCTTTCCAATTTTCGAACTTGTGAACTGTCTCTGCACTTGCTGAAATTCATTCAATTATGTGTTGGAACATTTAAAAACCCCAAATCAATCAAAACAAACAAAACTTAACTAAAAAATCAGTTTTAGAGGTGTTTGTCCAACTTTTGAGCAAACACTTTTGGTGCTTTCACTGAGAAGACAAACCGCGTGGAGAGTTGAACTCTTCTGTCCACCATCCTTCCAAGCCTTAACTCAACATTATAACATGGCTCCCTCTAGGTGCAACGCCGATAAGGGTAAGAACACGGCCATTAACAATACACTCAACCCCATCTAAGAAGATCAAGAAAACCCGGCTACCCACTCTCAACCTCCAGACTCAGTTGTCAACCGAGAGGATTTAGATAGGGTTGTGAATGAGATGACTGATCGCTTCGATGCCCAGTAGAAAGCTTTAGTGGACCAACTCATGACATGCTTGAGAGGCACGGAGGAATCAACTCACAACACTAAATCTCAAGGTGAGTCTCAATCCGGAGAGACGCGTAGATGGAACAGATCCCCTGCAAAAGAAGAACTCAATCAAGAAGATTAAAGAACTCGAAGCCGAGCTAGGACTCAGCCCGAAGCCGGTCCTGAAAGTGTACCAAGAGCTGGGCCCAATCAAGGGGGTGTTAGAATGCGGATTAAGGATCTTAAGGCTAGAATTAACACTAGAGGGGGGGTGAATAGTGTTTTAAGAAATTTGTTAATCTTTTTGAGTTTATCTTAATTTGTTAATAATGTATACACTATCAGACATAGATAGGAACACAAAATCAAACACAGATGCAAATATAAAGTAAAAGCAGTAAAGGAAAGAACACACCGGACTTTATACTAGTTCGGAGTTACCCTACATCCAGTCCCGCAACACAAGTACAGATTTCCTTTCAAAAACAATTCTTACAAATACAACCCTCGATTTCAAGGCTACGAGATACACCGCTCCAGATTCACAATCCTCTGGGTAAAGATACTTGATTTACCGGGCAACAAGTTCACCCAATTGATTTCCAAGGCTACAATCACACCTTTTCTCGCTCTATTGGTTACAAAAAGTCTATAACTCAGATTAGCACTTGTATCTTGTAGAGATAGTGGAGAGAATCAAAACCAGAAATTATCTAGTTAGATTCGATATTGATTTCGGCAGAGTAATGGTGTAATTTGTAAATAAGAAAGTGGAGAAGAAGAAGAGAAGTTAAATCAGAGAAAAAATTAGTTAAAATTCGTTGAAAACACCCTTTATTTATAGTAGATCAATAGCCATGTCCATTGGTGAAGGGATGTGGCGAATAGACACTTCTTTTTAAAAAACAATTTAACTGTCACCATGTCGACAGGGGTACATGTGACCATGTCGACATGCCCTTGTATTTTTTGGTGATTTGTTTTTCTTTGAAAATAATTTCTATATTATATTATACTTATATTTAAACTTTAAAATATACTTATATATAGTTATAATACATAAATAACTATAGAGAACAATATTAAAATATATATAATAATTTTCTATACTTTTATATTTAAATCTTAAGTATAAATATATAAAACAGCTAAATATGTTAATATCAAAATTGTAGTTTAAAAACTTAGGATAATAATTTAAAATCAAAGATATTTAAAACTAAGGTTATTTTTTAGGCTAAAATATATTGAAAAACCAGGACAGATGATTTTGGTTTTTAAACTGGAATATTTAAAATCATTTTGAAAAACAAGCTATATATTTTGAAAATCATTTTGAAATAAAAGTAAGTGGATACAAAAAGATGTTCCACTAGATTTTTCGTAGGTTCCATCCTACTTAGGGTTCCATCCCTTTAACGAGCACGAAGTGGATTACATTCCACGAATAAAATAGATTTTAAGATGTCAGTGCCTTTCTATGAGTTTTAACAATATTCCTAACTATATAACTTATCTTGGAAACTTGAACTCTTGAAATTCTTGATACTCATGAGTCTTGAATCTTGATATTCAATCTTTGATCTTGAATCTTTATACTGTACAATTCTTCATTCTTTAGTACCTGCAAACATATCTATATATATCTACACAACAATGTTAGTATTATATATTTTATAATCTAATTCTAAGTAAGGTTGTTGTCATCAAAACCAACTCCTCAGGGACTAACAGGGGGCACCAGGCGAGGACCGACTGTGGCTGGCCCTGTCATGCTTTGAGCCAATCATCGCCAATCCAGCCTCAACCAAGGTTCCAGACGCCATCAAAGGGAAGCCCCCACTTCTCCCAGGGCTGCCCCAGAATCAGAGGAGAGGATGACACGCATCTTCAGGGAATGTCTTAAACGTGAACAACTCGAAAGAGGGATAGGGGCAAGAGTGTCCAGCCCCTTCACCAGGGACATAGAAATGATAGCCACTCCTCGGGAATGGAAGATGCCCACTATGGGTCCCTACAAGGGCACATCTGACCCAATCATCCACTTGCAGCGCTACACCTAGCACATGATCATGAATGGAGCAACAGAGGGTGTAATGTGTAAATGTTTTCCGTTGTTCCTGTCTGACTTAGCAACCACATGGTTTTGTCGCCTGCCTCATGGCTCCATTAGCTCTTGGGAAATGTTGAAGGAAAAATTCATAAGTCGATTTTGGATCCATGTGGAATAGCCCAGAGATGCTTATTCCTTGTTAGACGTAAAACAGAAAGCTGGAGAACCGCTACAGCAATATCTTACCCATTTCAGCTCGACCGCAGCAACAGTGCAAAACGCGGATGAAAGGCTTACACTAATGGCACTATGCGGGGGCATCCACCCAAATTCGAAGCTTGCAAGAAGGTTTACGAAGGAAAAAACTTTAACTCTTCATGAATTCTTTCATGAAGCTGGAAAATACATGAGATTGGAAGAGGCGGCAGCTCACCGACATAGCAAGCAACCCACAGGAGGTTCTAGCGTCCAAGGAAACATGAGTGCCCCACCACGAGGAGAGCGGAGTAAGCCAAACAATGAAGGAAAAAGTAACCATCAAGGCAGCTTGAGAACTGAAAAGGGAAATAAGCGACGATGCTGACCTGGATCGAGATTTGATTCATACATCCCTTTGAATGACACTGTAGAGAACATTTACCTGGCTACTCAATACGAATTAAAATACAAATGCACTCCCTATATTAAAGATTCAGAAGCTGCAATTAGAATAGGAACATATTGTCGCTTCCAAGAGTCTCACGGGCATAACACCGAAGAATGTCAGCATTTGCGGGATCTCTTTGAAGAGTACATCCGAAAAAAGAAACTAGAACGGTACGTGCAGCAAAGGCACAACTCTCCCGCTCCAGTCCATGAGGGGCCCGGGCTGCTCCCATAAGGAAACAACAAAGAAGGAGCAGGAACAAGCCGCTCCAACCAGGAGAAGATAGTTGTCCATACCATATCTGGAGGCCCACATGTGGCTGACAGAAGTTGGACCGAGATGGAGAGGTATGGAAAGTCTTTGAAAGATAGGGAAGGATATGTTCATTCCACTACCGAGGGATGCATCACAAAACGAAGAGAAAGGGCCAACATAACCTTCAGTGATGAAAATTTGGTTGGAAAGTAGTATCTGCATACCAATCCCATGGTTATCTCCGCCTGGATCGGCCCGGCTGAGGTGTTCTGCATCTTAGTTGATACAGGGAGCTCAGTGAATATTTTGTTCGAACATGCCTTCAAAAAAATAAAGTTATGAATGAAAGATGTATCCCCATGCAATAAGCCCTTACACGGGTTCACGTGAGAGGCCACGATGCCACATGGACAGTTAGACTTGTTTGTTGAGCTGGGAAGTCACCCCCGATCCATCGTCTGAAAGCAAACATTCGTATTGGTAGATGGACACTCTGCTTACAATGCATTTTTAGGAAGGCTTGCGTTGTCAGATTTCCAGATAGTCTTAGCCCCATGGTGCCTGAAGATGAAATTCCCAACTGATGATGGAATAGGAGAGGTAGAAGGCAATCAAGACGCAGCTCACGATTTCTACGTGACAGAACTCCGCTAACAAAAAGGAAAAAGGTAAGAGCGTAGGGGTCACCCTCTACGCCAAAACTGCAGAAGCATAGCATTCAAAGAAGGCTCCTCCTCTCGAATATACTAGTGACCCTTTTAATGAGTTGGACCCCAAAGATAGAGAGGAGGAGGTCAACACTGAGCCCGTGGAGGCTATGGAACATGTGATGGTAGATGAACATGACAAAACAAGGCTTTTAAAGATAGGTTCTCAGTTGAACCAGAACCTAAAAATCCAGCTGATAGGATTTCTGCGCAAGAACTTGGATGTATTTGCGTGGACCCATGAAGACATGGTGGGAATATTGCCAGAAGTAGCTTGTCATTCCCTCAATGTTGACCCAACCAAAATCCCAATCAAACAAAAGAAAATAACCATGGGGATAGAACAGTCGACTGCTCTTAACGAAGAGGTGAAGAACCTGCTCGCCAACGGTTTTATCCACGAAGCCATTTACCTAAAATGGATCTCCAACCCAATTTTAGTGAAAAAGCCTAATGGGAAATGGCGGACTTGCATTGACTTCTCCAACCTCAATGATGCTTTCCCGCAAAGCCTGTCTTCCTTTGCCCCAAATTGACCGACTGGTAGATGGAACCGCAGGACATGAGTTATTGTCATTCATGGATGCATATTCGGCATACAACCAGATCCCCATGCATGTGCCGGATCAAGAACATATTAGCTTCATTGCGGATCTGGGCCCATACTACTACAAGGTCATGCCCTTCGGGCTTAAGAACGCTGGCACTACCTATCAACGCTTAGTTAATAAAATGTTTGAGCAGCAGATTGGCCACTCCATGGAAGTCTATGTCGACGACATGCTTGTCAAATCAAGAAGAGCAACGGATCATTTAAGCCACCTAGAAGATGTTCCAAATATTACGCAAATACCAAATGAAGTTGAATCCTCTGAAATTTTCTTTCGGTATGTCTTTGGGTAAATTCTTAGGTTTCATTGTGCATGCTAGAGGAATAGAGGCGAATCCTGAAAAGATACAAGCTTTTAAAGACGTCAAAATCCCAGCCACGTGAAGGGAAATGTAGAGCCTAAACGGGAAGGTAGCTGCTCTAAGCAGGTTTATATCTAAGGCCATGGACAAATGCATCCCGTTCTTCGAAGCTCTCAAAAAGGACAAAGGAAAATTTGAATGGACCGATGAGTGCTACTCAGCCTTTTGGAGTTTGCTAGAACACCTACAGAAGCCTCCAGTACTCTCCACTCCACTAAATGGAGAAAGCCTCTACCTATACCTAGTTGTATCCTCCCATGCACTAAGTGCCGCATTAGTACGAGAAGATGATCGTATCTAAAGATTGGTATACTTCATTAGCAAGAGATTCACGGGGGCAGAAGCTAGATACCCAAAGATCGAAAAATTCGCTTATTGTCTGCTGATAGCATCCAGGAAATTATGACACTACTTTCAATCGCACTCCATTAAAGTCTAATGGATCAACCTTTGAGGCAAGTCCTACATAAACCGGACATGTCAGGGTGACTGATAAAATGGTGCATTGAGTTAAGCCAGTACGACATTACCTACCACCCACGCACCGCAGTTAAGGGACAAGCCTTGGTTGATTTCATAGCCGAGTTCACAATGCGAGACGAGGAGGCTGTGGTGTCAAATGGAATATGTTCGTTGATGGAGCATCGAACGAGCTCGGCTTAGGGCAGGTGTCATAATAGTCACACCCCGAGGAAGGAAATTAAGCTATGCACTGAGACAAGAGTTCGCTGCAACCAATAACAAAGTTGAATACGAAGCAATAATAGCCGGCTTAGAAATCATTAAAGAAATAGGGGTTAAATCAATATGTGTGCACAGCGATTCACAGCTAATTATTAACCAGATCCTTGGAGAATTCCAAACTCGTGGACAAAAGCTTGTGTCCTATCTCAAAAGGGCCAAAATCCTCCTTGATGAGCTGGACTACTATGTAATAAAACACATCCCGCGAGGGAAAAATCAAGAGGCGGATGCCCTCGCCAAAGGGGATAGCACAAGAATCGAACCAATGTCGGGGGCAACCCCCATCATGAGACAATCCACGCTGAGTTTCAAGTGTTTACAAATCACAGCGATCACAGACAAGGAGGAGACATGGATGACCCCCATAGTCAGGTAGTTACAAGAAGGAGCCATACTAGCAGATCGAAACGAAGTCAGGAGAATCTTGAGGAATGCATCCCGCTACACCATCCAGAATGGCATGCGGTACCGCTGCGGTTTTTCCAACCCGCTACTGAGGTGTGTCGCCGGGAACGAAACTAAAGATATCCTTAACAACATACATCATGGAAGTTGCGTCGACCACACCAGAGGGCAAACTCTAGCCAGAAAGATCCTGTGTTATGGATACTTTTGGCCCACACTGAACAAGGATGCGGCCAAGTTTGCTAGGAAATGTGACAAATTCCATAGATTTGCCAAAATACCGAGATTGCCACCTACCAGTTTAATCCAGATGGTCAGCCCTTGGCCCTATGCCATCTGGGTAATTGATTTGATCGAAGAACTCCCCATGGGTCAAGGAGGAGCAAAATACGCTATAGTGGCAGTGGATTATTTCACCAAATGGGTGGGAGCGGAGCCTTTAAACAAAATTTCATATACCAAAGTGATAAACTTCCTAATACGTAACATCCTGTGCAGGTACGGGATGCCACAGAAAATCATATCGGATAACGGACTTCAATTCGACAGTGAAGAATTCTCCAATTGGTGCCATGAACATGGGATTTCCCGAAGCTTCTCGGCTGTAGCATATCCCCAGGCAAATGGACAAGTCGAAGCAGTGAACAAGGTGTTGAAGACACTAATCAAGAAGAAGATAGAAAAGTAAAAGGGGGCATGGGTCGACGAACTGCCTACTGTCTTATGGGCCTACCGAACTTCTTATAAGACCGTGATAGGGCATACGCAGAAAGTGGCAAGGCAGTACAACTCTAAGGTGAAGCCTCGAACGCTACAAGAAGGAGACTTGGTACTCAAACGAGTCTTCCCACGACCCGGAGCATAGATCCAATCTGGGAGGGGTCGTTTGTTATTCATAAAGATCTTCACAATGGAGCTTACATCTTGTCAACAGTAGATGATGAGGTGTTTGGGAAATAATGGAATCTCCAACATCTCCGCCGCTACTTCTCTTGAGCTGTAAAGAAACATGTACTAAAGCAATAAAAGAAAGACAGTGGACGTAGGCATATTTTGGTCGAACCACTAAAAAATTCTAGTGTCTCGTATTACTTATCTTATTTAAATATTCTTTTGTTTAATTTTTTATCTGATGACCATTCCTACTGCGAGCAATCGCAGACTCTCACCGGCAGCATTGAAAGTAAGATAGCCACGATAAAGGGCACGAAACAAGCCTTGGCAATTCACTACTGACGATCGGTATCCCCAAGCCGACAATAATGAACCGATCATAAGCCACGAATTAGGCACAAATTATAGCCTAGGCAGTTCATCATTAGCGTTCGACTTGCCGGCAATTGCGAACCGATTATAAACCCCACGATTAAGGTGTGGCCGCAGCCAGGGGTAGTTCGCACTTGATGATCGGTATTACACACGCCAGCAATGATAAATCGAATAATACTCACGACACGGGCATTAGCCCTAGTAGTTATCGTTCACAATCGGCCTTGAATATAACAATGATTTTATGGTTCTTTGTGTCTCTAAACACTATAACGATTAACTAAGTCATAAACAGTTCACAAATAGACAAAGCAAACTATAAAAAGCACGCATCACAAAAGTCATCCCAAATAAACATACAAAAAAAACGGAAGTTGAATAGTACAATGTTAAATTTTTCTCGTACAAAGCTTATCGCTTATATTTATATACATATGCAGAACGTCCATACATCCTCCAAAAATGCATGCAGAAAAGGAAGAAGGAGATCTCCTCGACTAAGAAGGAGGGACATCCTTGCCACTCAGTCCGCTCCCTCCAGCCATGTCCTTCGAGAGCTCGGATTGCTCGAGAGACTCGCCTTCCTTTCGCGAAGGCCCAACTTGCCCTGAAGACATCTCTGCATGATGCAAGTAAAAATAATCATAAGTTTTGAAATCTAGAATAGGTAATGGCAGAGCTAAAGTAAAAAGACGAGATACCTACGGCGTCATGACTTGGATCACCAAGCCCCTTGAGATCCGAGCCGTCCTCATCATCCTCGTCCTCAGCCAGCAACTCATGCCCTTTGGCAATGGTTTTGATCTCCTCCACTATGAATTGGCTATTCACCATCCCAACGTCATACACAGCCCCTTCTTCTTGCGCGAACACAGCCTTGGTCTCCTCAATAAGACGAGCATGGATTCCTGCCATCACCTGAGGGTAGTCATCCATCCACTGAAGGTTCCTATGTTTCCAGAACATGTAATGATTATCCTTCAGCATCTGGTTGATCGTGTCGCAAAAATCATTGGATTTATCGACTTCAGTATGGAGGGCCACCAACTTATTCATGTACTGCTCCTTATCTCTCCTCAATTGAGCATGCTCCACCTTCAACTTGTCGATCTCAGCTTGATATGAGTCCTTCTCCTTTTGCCACTTGCCCTGAGACTCCTTCAGCTCGGCTGAGTCCTCTTCTAATTTCTTCACTTTGCCCTTAAGGGAGCGGATTCATTCCAGATCCTTCTGCTGAGCCTCATCCATTGAGCTGATAGCCATGTCAATCTATGTCTTACATAGGTCGGCAGCCTCTTTCCTTGCCTCTTCCTTGGCCTTCATTATCTCGGAGGTGCGGGATGCTTCGACTTCCTTTAACTTAGCCTCTTTCTCCCTGAGTGCCTTACGAAGGTCCTCCATCTAGACGCAACCGCACATTGGCACTCCTAACTTCTTCACTAGCTTTGGCCAAACGGGACTGATAATCAATAATGTTTCTGGTCTCATCTGTAATTTGGACCATCCTCGTTGTCAAGTTGGCAACATCAAGAGTCTTCGCCTCATCTAAGATCTGAACCAAGGGATTCCGAGGTAAAAGGAACTCGGTGTCAGGATCCGCCGCACGACGACTCGCATAGTTGGGATTTATATCAGGATGACTCTCAAAGGGATTTCGCATCGGTTGCTGATAATCAGAGAAAAAAGGGTCAACATTGCCCTCTCCCAACTCATCTGGCACTTCGTGCACTTCAGAAACCATCCGATAGTGGCGGCGATGGTGGGAGGAAGTTTGGGAACCAAGGGAGGCGGCTTCCTTATCTAGGGACCTTGCATGTTTATGGGACGACTCACGGCTCTCTCCCTTATCCGGGCCTGATAGGGTCTCCCTAATATTCTCTTGCACAGTTTTTTCCTCTTGAAAAGACGCCTTGGAAGAAATGGAAGTCGTTTTCATCCATTTGAACTGCTCAAGCCGCTTGGAGACTTCATTCCTCTTTGGGTTTCTCCTTTTCCCTAGAATACGGGCAACAATGTTAGATCCAAAAAAGCGAGAAAGCATAAAAAATACGAAATGCTCAAGACACTAAGACACGGCAAGCTACTACAAACCCTTTGGGTATACTGGATCATATGGCTGGGGCGGGGTCTCACTCAAATAAGGAATACCCAGGGATGGGACTCCACTCGAAGGAAGGAGAACACACGGTGATCGGACTTCATTGGATTAAGGAGTAGGAGGAGGCTGGGACCCACTGAAAAACAAAAAGTTTTCAAGAAGTATCTCAAAATCCATACAGTAATCAAAAGTACCTGGAGAAAGCCCGAACTCCTCGCCAATTCCCACTCCACCTTGTGCTGGAAGATGCGGTATTTAACCCAGATCACCTGAAGCCACGTTCTCCTGGGAAAGATCAGCAGCAGGAGTCGGCCTTGGGACCAGCTCGGACTATTCCAACTGCTCGGGCCACTCTCACACAGCCTCGGCATTCTTTAAAGGATCCACACCCAATCCCTCGCTGCTTATAATATCAACGTCTAGAGATACATGAGCATCCCCTTCCGTTGCTTCAGAGTTGCTCTCTGATCCTTCCTCCTCTTCACTTTATACTCCCAAATGAGAACCTCCCTCGTCGCCAGGGGAAGGAGCATCTTGAATACGCAGAGATTTCCCCGAGCGGGGAAGACAAACTGCGCTCTTCTTATGTCTCAGTTTCTTCGAGGCTTCAGCCACACCACCCTCCTCATTTGGGCCCTTACCTTTGTGTCCATCACCCCCGTCTCCTCCACCTCCCGCTCCTCTCTCAGCAGAACTTGGCCTAATCTTGTACACGGACTATCTGGGGTCGATCATGTTGTAGAATCGGAGGGCTACATCATGGAGTAGGAATGAGGCTTCCCGTCAGCCTCTGGGATAGCCAATATTTCCTTGGCCATCTTTTTTAAGCCGTCATCCTCCGCCGCCTTCACACAACCTGAAAATTATGGAGCAATAAGAAGCCAAGTCGATAGAAAGCTTAGAATAGATAATACAATAACTTACAGCCAGAAGTAAAAGCATGTTGGGCCACGGTATCGTCACGTATAAAGAAATATTCCTTCTTGAACATATTAAACTTAGAATATAGATCCAGGACGGGTTTGAATTTGTGGGCGGACTCTAAACTAATAAAAGGACTCCCCTTCCAATAACTCCTCACATTACACAGATATATAATCTCTCTATGGGTGGGGGGTCTTCGATACCAAATGAATTAGCTATAGAGTTTAGCTTCTCTATCGTCAGCACGCTAGGATAACACTCCAAAGGCCTAACCAGCGGTTGATTAGGAGCGTAGTCTTCAACTAAAGAGTAAGCAGAACTAGGTTGCCTGGGAGGATTGACTGGAGCAATAGAAGAAGAGAGACCAGCCCCGGCAGGCTATGAAGTAACAAACTTGGAACGGAGCTCGCGACCAGAAGACATATTCCTGTGCAAGAAAATAAAAGCCAAGCGAAGGTCCAAATCATAAATGGAAGTTAAAACGTGCACGAGAACCTCTTATCATCTAGCAAATTGAATCCTTACTCCTAACCTAGCCATCTCATGGGAAACCCTCTTTTGGCTCGGCATAACCACAGACCATGTGCTCGGCCTACTTGGTCCGGCATCACCCTATGCCGAATGCCAAACCAAACTCATCACACACCAACTACTGACCTGAAGCATACCCTCCTATGGCCTTGCCTAGACAGTAATTATTCTCTAGGCCTATGCTAGCTTATCCTGATTAAAAAAAATCCTCAGTTCTAACACTATTCCAGAAAATAAGAATACGGCCACTTGAGCCTCTACCAATAGCAAACTCAAGTACCATGAACAACAGTATTAGTGCAACAAGGCTAAATCCTTATCCCTTCTTTGAAACTCACACCAAAACCTATACTCACGAGCTCCGGTTCACCATATACTCGACCATCTCCTATTTACAAAGAAGATGTAAATATGGGAAATTGACTCAAGTCCTTTATGTCAGATGCAATTCGTAAGGAAAATAGACTTGATTCTTCTAAGTCGTACAAAACAGAAAATCAAAGCCCTAAACCGCTAGGCTGAGCAATCGATTTAAATAGGCTTACCTCAAGCAGCAAAGACACGGAGATATTCAAATTCGAGCGATATAAGCAAGCTAGAATCTGACTTAAATCGATCGAAGTTTAATTAGAAAATTTTGATTAAAGAAGTAGAAAGAAAAATAGAAAGGGGAAAGGTGGTATTTAAAAAAGAAGAAGGAAGGAAGACGAATGGTCGAAAGTTGTCATTCGGTGGTAGGAGCTCGATACCGGACCAAAACAAAGCATGTTGTGTAGTTACACAACATACATTGGGGGGCAAGTGTTGGCTCGGTTTTCTGGCGAGCAAAGAAAGAAAGCGGAAAAGGTAGACAAGGGTATAGGAAACAGAATTACTAGACCAGATGCTTGGTTCGGCGTTTGCCAAAATGCCGAACCAAACATATGGACCAGCATGCCGGACCAGATATTTGGTCCGGCATCCTATGGTATACCGGACCAAATATCTGGTCCAGTATCCTTAGAGATGCCGAACCAAACATTTGGTCCATTATTCTCTGATATGCCAGACCAAGTATTTGGTCCGGCACGACACATCAATTGCCGGACCAAACATTTGGTCCGGTATGACAAACATGCCGAATCAAAAGTTTGGACCGGCAAGTAAGGATCACCGAATCAAAGCAAGTAAGGATCACCGACCCAAAGCAAACTTCCTAACCTAAATGCCGATCCAACTGTTTGTGACCCAAATGTCAAACCAAACTCAGGAAGCTATAACTTCTCCTCCACACTTCACAACTCCACTCTATAAATACCGGAGCTTCTCAACAACAATGGGGACAGATTTTTGGAGAAAAAGAGAGAAAACTCTACTGAAAATCCATCACTTCGGCAACTTAAAGTTTTTACTCTTTTCGAATATATCTTGTACTTGTAATCAAACCAAAGAGAGAATAATAAGATGGAAAGTGGATGTAGGCACATTCCGGCTGAACTACTATAAAAACTCTGTGTTATTTAATTTCCTTATCCGCTTTCCAAACTTTGAACTTGTGAACTATCTCTGCACTTGCTGAAATTCATTCCATTACGTGTTGTAATATTTAAAAACCCCAAATCAAACGAAACTTAACTAAAAAATCAGTTTTAGAGGTGTTTGTCCAACTTTTGAGCAAACACCTGGAGGAATAGGCTTGATACAACAAAACTTTCTTAGACAAGTATGTGTTCTGAGAAACACTGATTTTGACTACACAGTACAAATCTTCTTATAATCTCCTTCGAGTAGTATGTGTATGTGAAGCATTTCTCTTAGGAAGTGATAAAACTGATATATTTATTGCTTTTGGAAATCAAAGTGTGCAAAGAGTATAGATATGAGATTCAAAAATTTTAAGTAAGTTGTTTCTTATAATCTTTACATATTTATAGATGTTGAAGAGTTTTCTTGAAGAGTAGTATCCGTTATTGTGTTCTATTTCAGTCTAAAGGTTGCAATCATTGAGGAGGAAGAGGTGCGTTGTAGAGATACAGATGCAACCATTAGAATGAAGCAAGTGATTGTTCATTGATTTTACCTCAGCACAGACTTCTGTCCATAATATTTAGACGTCTATTCATATATATATATTTTTTAAATAGTGGCTAGAGTTAGACGTTTGAGATGTATTGACAGACGTCTGATACGTATTAGTTTTTGAAATAGAGACCATAGTCAGATGTCTAATATATACTAAAAAATGTCTGATATATGTTATTTTATGCAGTTAGCCTATTTGAGATAATGAAGACTTATAAAACTTTTGTCGTGCAATTTTGTGTTAAAAAACTACTAAAGGAGATTTTACAAGCTATATATTTATGACTATAACACACTAAATAGCTTTTCTAATACTAATGATTCTTCTCCTCTGCTGGTCATCTTCAAGTTGCGATATTGTGAATTCTGAAAGCTTGTACCTGCAAATAGATGCAATATATTGTATGTGTATGGTTATGTAGTTGTTGTCATCGAAATCATAGAATAGAAGTTCTAACATTCTCCTCCTTTTTGATGATGACAACTATACAATCACTCATCGAATAAGCATACAACTCCCACCGAATGTGATTCATCCCCATATATACATGTAATATGATATCTCTCTGACGCAGCAGTGGAATACAAAAATTGATGTTACGATGAAAATAACAATCGGTGGATTGAGAAATACTGAAATGCCCAAATTCGTTGATCCGAAGATACCGAATTCTAGCTATCTCTGACACGTTGATCGCGCACGATACCGTGAAGAGAGATCTACAATTCTTCGAGCGTTGATCAAGCGCACTTGATTCCGCGAATTGGCTTCAACGATCGAAGATTCGAGCGCACTCGAATGTCGAAGGTGGAGATAGGAAATTACACTCAACTACCGATTTTAATTGAAAGCACAAAGCTAACAAACAAGAATTTTATTCAAAATCAACTAACTTCAAAATGTACAACACACTCCCTATTTATAGCAGTTTCACCCTGACCCTTAAGTCGTATACGACTTACGACTCAACTAGGTCGTCAACGACTTAACGGCTCAGCAGTTCCACCGACTCAACATAACTCGTATTACAACCCACACAATATCACAAATTTACAACACTTAGGTCGTATTCGACCTATCATAAGTCGTTAGTGACTTAACAGATACAAGTTACAACACATCATCACAACGACCTATATTACAACATAGTTAACGACATACGACTCAATCATGCACGACTTAGTATAGGTCGTCGACGACTTAACATACGAGTTACAACAAATAAACGACCTAAACAAATGAACGGCATCTGGAGCGAGCGACCTAAGAATGAACGGCATCCCCATCAGCGACCTAAAAGTAGCGGCTTTAGAAAATCTTCGCGACCTAAGTCTTCACGAACTAAGGCCTCACGACTTATAGTGAGCGACCTATCTCTCCACATCTCCCCGCGACCTAACTTAGGTCGTTCCTTTTCTCTGCGACCTAACATAGATCGTAACTCGTTAGGTCGTAGCACCTCATTCTTCAACTCGTTAGGTCGTAGCAACCTGTTAGGTCGTTCCAGCGACCTATTTCCCAGATGAAGCTCGCTAGGTCGTTCCAGCGACCTATCCCTTAACTCGTTAGGTCGTACACGAGTTACTACTTCATTTTGTATCCCTTCCTCGCGAACTTCCTTGTTAGCTCCCATGTTCTTAGCTCGTAAACGACTCATCCTTTCCGAACGACTTAAGGTTTCGTTGGGTCATCCCATGTTCTTAGGTCATAAACGACTCATCACTTCCGAACGACTTAAGGTTTCGTTAGGTCGATCACGACCTAACACTTGGCCTGCATCATCCTCCCCTGGTTGAGAGAAATTCGTCCTCGAATTTGCACCTTCCTCCTCCGCAACACACTCATCCCCATGATACGGAACTAAGTATTTGACGTTAAACACATCAGAAGTATGAACATTATCCGGCAATTCCAATTGATACGCGTATTCATTGATTTTGTTCAAAATTTTTACTGGACCAATATTCCGCGCTTTCAATTTATTGTACGTTCCCACCGGAAAACGATCCTTTGTTAAAACTGCATAAACCAAATCACCTTCATTAAATTCAACACTCATTCGCTTCAGATCTACAGATTGTTTGTACTTCTCATTCGCTTTCTCCAATCGTTCCTGAACGATTTGATGACATTCTGCCAATCCATCAACAAAATCAACAGCCCGTTTAACGGTTCCCTTGGATTGTGGTACTATCGTCAAATCCAACGGTCCCTTTGGTAAACTTGAATATACTATCCGAAATGGACTGAACCCTGTACTGCGGTTTATCGCATGGTTATGAGCAAACTCCGCTTGACATAATTTCATATCCCAACTCTTTAGATTATCTTTCACAAGACATCTCAACAAATTCCCCAACGATCTGTTCACGACCTCGGTCTGTCCATCCGTCTACGGATGATAAGCGCTGCTAAAGTTCAACTTCGTTCCCACCATCTTCCACAAACTTAGCCAAAATGACTTAGAAATCTAGTATCCCGATCAGAAACAATGGATTCTGGCAAACCATGTAAACGATACACTTCTTTAAAGAATAACTCAACAACACGGACGGGATCAGCTGTCTTCTTACAAGCGATGAAATGTGCCATCTTTGAAAACCTGTCCACTACAACATATATCGAATCATTCCCCCTTTGAGTTCTCGGTAAACCCAGAACAAAATCCATACTGATATCAACCCACGGTTTAACAGGCATGGGTAATGGCATATACAATCCCGCATTCGTCGCTGTCCCTTTGGATACTTGGCAAATGTGACATCTCTCCACAAACTTCCCAACTTCCCGCTTCAACGAAGGCCAATAATAAGATTGAGAAATCAATTGTAAAGTTCGATCCCTGCCCACATGTCCTTCTTCATGCAACTCTTTTACAATCTTCATACGTATGCTGCACTCCGGTATACATAATCGATTTCCCTTAAAAAGAAAACCATCCACCATTACAAACTCATTCGTCTTTCCCTCCTTGACTTCATCAACAAACTTTGCAAAGTAAGGATCATCGACAAATAATTCTGGCAACACATCAAACCCGGTTACTTCAATCTTCATTGTAGTCAACACATGATTCCTTCTGCTCAACGCATCCGCCACACGGTTCGTAACCCCAGATATGTGTTTCACAACAAAGGTAAACTGCTGCAGGTACGCAATCCACGATGCATGCCTTGCTGAAATCTTCTCTTGTCCTTGCAGATGTTTCAGAGCCTCATGATCAGTGTATAGCACAAACTCCTTGTGAAATAAGTAATGTCTCCAATGTTTAATGGCTTGCACAACAGCATAAAATTCCACATCATACGTACTATATCTCATCTTCGCTCCTGATAACTTCTCACTGAAATATGCAATAGGACGCCCCCTCTGACTCAACACTCCTCCAATCCCAACCTTGGATGCATCAGTATGAAGTTCAAACACTAACTGAAAATCTGGTAACACTAGAACTGGTGCAGACGTCAGCAACTCCTTGATCTTCCAAAAAGCATCCCCTGCTTCCTCTGACCATGCAAACTGTTTACCCTTCATACAATCTGTAACTGGCGCCATCACACTACTAAAGTGTGGAATGAACCTTCGATAGAATGAAGCCAACCCGTGAAAACTTCGAACTTCTGTTATAGTTTTGGGTTGCGGCCAATCTCTGATTGCTTCGACTTTACTTTGGTCAACCTGTATTCCTTCTCTCGATACAACATATCCTAGAAATAAGACACTCCGTGCCATAAACACACATTTCTTCGTAGCAGCATAGAATTGTTCTTCACGAAGGATAATTAACACTTTCCTCAAATGCTGAACATGCTCCTCTGTACTAGCACTGTAGATCAGAATATCATCAAAGTAAACTACCACAAATTTCCCAATGTACGGCCTGAAAATTTGGTTCATCACTCTCATGAATGTACTTGGTGCATTCGATAGACCAAACGGCATGACCAGCCATTCGTACAATCCTTCCCTCGTCTTGAATGTTGTCTTCCATTCGTCCCCTGGTCTAATTCGTATCTGATGATAACCGCTCTTCAAGTCAATCTTAGAAAAGATCACAGACCCACTAATTTGATCTAACAGGTCATCAAGCCTCGGCATCGGAAATCTGTATCTGACTGTTATCTTGTTCAATGCTCTACTATCTGTGTACATCCTCCACGTTCCATCCTTCTTGGGTACCAACAAAGCTGGCACTGCACAAGGACTCAAACTCTCCTGAACTCTCCCTTGTTCAAGTAGTTCCTCCACCTGTCTCCTTAACTCTTCATGTTCCCTTGGACTCATCCGATAGTGTGGTCTATGAGGCAATGCAGCACCTGGCACCAAGTCAATTTGATGCTGTATGTCTCTAAGCGGTGGTAACTCCTTCGGTAACTCTTCGGGAAACACATTGTTGAATTCCTCCAAAACTGGTTTCACTTCCTCTGGAACTTCGGGAACTTCACTGCTTTCATGGCCAATCAACATAAAAACTTCAGGACTCTCCTCTATCTCTTCCACGAATTGATGTGGTTTAGATCTGACGCTCGGCTATTCTTACAAATTAGGAATTCAATTGACAGCGAGGTAATTGGTCTAGTAAATCATTGCGAATTTGTTAAGGAGTTGATGGAATACCTAGAATTCTTATATTCTGGAAAAGGGAACTTAACTCGAATGTATGATGCATGTAAGTCTTTTTATCGAGCAGAGAAACAAGAACAAACTCTTATGAGTTATTTTATGAATTTCAAAAAGGTATATGAAGAATTCAATATGCTTCTTCCAATTAGTTCAGATATTAAGATTCAGCAACAACGACATGAGCAAATGGCATGTATGAGTTTCTTAGCTGGCTTACCATCAGAATTTGAATCTGCTAAGTCTCAGATCTTGTCTGGTTCTGATAGTCTCTCTTTGCAAGAAGTATTTAGTAGAATACTTCGATCTGATGTTACTCAAATATCAAATAAAGTGGAGAGTGCTTTGATTAGTAGTAACAGAAGTTATGTACAAGGAAGTCAAGGTCAAAATAATTCAGTGAGACCAAATTTCAATTCACCAAGGCCGAATGCTCCAGATTTCAGAAATCCAAATCAAGGAAAATTCTGCACATATTGCAAGAAGCCAGGGCATATGAAATTTGAAAGTAGGAAGCTCCAGTACAAGAATTCACAGTTGAATAAGGATATGAAGTCCGTTCTCATGGTAGCAGAAGATTATGATCAATATATGAAGATTCAAGGTTTGTTGAAGAAAGAATCAACAGTGAAGGAATCAGGATCGTCTGTTTCAGCTATTGCTAAATCTATAAGTCAAACTAAATGGATCATAGATTCTGGAGCTACTGATCATATGACAGGTAATAGTAATTTGATTACAGATATACAATATAAACAAACTACTCATGCGGTTACATTAGCTGATGGATCACAAGCATTTGTTCAGGGAACTGGAAAGTTGAGGTTAAATTCACATTTATCATTAGATTCAGTATTATATCTGCCAAAGCTATCATTCAATTTGATATCTGTGAGTCAAATTACTAAAGATCTGAAATGTAGCATATCATTTTTTCCTGACCATTGTGAATTTCAGGATCTAACCACGAGGAAGATTATTGGTAAAGGTGAAGTATGTGGAGGATTGTATGTGTTTGACAATATACCATCAAAATCTATAAGTTGTTCAAGTATAACCTCTTCTGCAATTCAGATGCATTGTCAGCTAGGACATCCATCATTACCTTTGCTCAAGAAATTATGTCCACAGTTTAGCTCTCTATCTACATTAAACTGTGAGTCTTGTTAATATGCAAAGCATCATCGGGTTAGTCTATATCCTAGTGTTAATAAAAGGTCTAGTTCATGTTTTGAAGTTGTACACTCTGATATTTGGGGTCCGTCTACAGTTGTGTCAAAGCAAGGATATAGATATTTTGTTACATTTGTTGATGATTACACACGTGTAACTTGGTTGTTTCTAATGAAAAGTAGATCAGAATTATTTTCTATATTCTGTGTCTTTTGTGCTGAAATACAGAATCAATTCAATACATCTATTAAAATATTGAGAAGTGATAATGCTAAGGAGTATACGAGTAATCAGTTTCATTCATATATGGCACAACATGGCATTCTTCATGAAACTTCATGTGTAGATACAGCAGCACAAAATGGAGTAGCAGAGAGGAAGAATAGGCACTTGCTAGAAACTGCTAGGGCACTTCTCTTTCAAATGAATGTTCCAAAGAGTTTCTGGGCAGAGGCAGTAAGTACTGCATGTTTTTTGATTAATAGAATGCCTTCTACTGTTTTAGGGTACCAAATACCTTATCAAGTTTTATGTCCAAGCAAACAAACTTATCCAGTGAAACTGAGAATATTTGGTTGTACTTGTTTTGTTAGAGATGTCAATCCACAGTTAACAAAACTAGATCCCAAATCACTGAAATGTATTTTCCTTGGATATTCAAGGCTTCAAAAGGGATACAAATGTTTTTGTCCAAAACTTAACAAATACATTGTATCTATTGATGTCCACTTTGTTGAAAATGAGTCTTTCTATTCATCACCAGTTATTTCTCCAATCCAAGAAATTAATGATGAATCAGTTATAGAAGAAGATGATGAGTTTCTGATATACCCTGTTATGCCTACCCATAACTATGAACATAGTGAAAATGAGGATTCTAATTCAAATACTCCATCCTCATCTGTATCTACACCAGAGAATACTCAATTACCAATACATGATACTGAGTTACCTATTGCTTTACGTAAAGGGAAGAGAAAATGTACTTACCCTATTTCCTCATGTGTGACATATAATAACATATCCTCTGAATCCCATGCATTCATATCTACACTGGATTCAATTTCTACTCCAAAGACAGTTAAAGAAGCTCTATCAAATAAAGGATGGCATGATGCTATGCTAGAAGAAATACATGCTTTGGATCAAAATAAAACATGGGAGTTAGTGCATTTACCAGATAATAAAAAAGCAATAGGTTGCAAATGGGTGTACTCAGTAAAATTAAAGTCAGATGGCTCTCTTGAAAGATTGAAAGCACGTTTAACTCTGAAACATTTTCACCAGTAGCTAAAATGACTTCAATAAGGATATTCATATCCTTGGCAGCAAAGAATGACTGGGTATTACATCAATTGGACATCAAGAATGCCTTTCTTCATGGTGAGCTGGTTGAAGAGGTGTATATGGAGCAACCTCCTGGATTTGTTGCTCAGGGGGAGTATGGGAAGGTGTGCAAATTGAAAAAGAGTTTATATGGTCTGAAACAAAGTCCCAGGGCATGGTTTGGCAAATTTAGTCAGGCAATAGAGAAGTTTGGAATGAAGCAAAGCAAAACTGATCATTCAGTCTTCTACAGGAATGAGAAAGGTATGTTGATTTTATTGATTGTGTATGTAGATGATATTATCATAACTGGGAATGATGGAAGTGGAATTTCTGCACTCAAAACATTTATTCACTCACAGTTTCACACAAAATAATTGGGAGGTTTAAAATACTTTTTAGGCATTGAGGTGATTAGAGAGAATGGCAAAATACGCTTGTCATAGAGAAAATATACTCTTGATCTATTGAAAGAAACAGGGAAATTAGGTGCTAAGCCTTGTAATACACCTATGTTAGTTAATACAGTGTTGACAAAAGAAGGAGAATTGTTTGAGGATCTTGAGAAATATAGAAAGTTGGTTGGGAAACTGAATCACTTGGTTGTGACAAGGCCTGATATTGCGTACTCGGTGAGCAAGGTTAGTAAGTTTATGGCTTCACCCACTGTTGATCACTGGAATTCTTTGAAACAAATATTATGCTATCTTAAAAGTACTATTGGGCAAAGTATAGAATACACAAACCAGGGGCATAACAGAATTGAAGCATTTGCTGATGCTGATTGGGCTGGTTCGAAAGTGGATAGGAGATCTACTACGGGATTCTGTGTACTGATGGGTGGTAATTTGGTTTCTTGGAAGAGTAAGAAACAGAGTGTGGTATCTCGGTCAAGTGCTGAGTCAGAATACAGGTCAATGGCCAACACAGTTTGTGAGTTGATGTGGATTAAGCATTTGATGGATGAAATAGGATTGAAGTGTGAGTTGCCTATGAGATTGTGGTGTGATAATCAAGCAGCCCTTCATATTGCTTCGAATCCGGTTTTCCATGAGAGAACAAAGCACATAGAAGTGGATTGCCACTTTGTTAGGGAGAAGATTCAGCAAGGAGTAATTTGTACAAGCTATGTGAAGTCAGAGGAGCAGATAGCTGATTTGCTTACGAAATTTTTGCATGGCAATAGGATTAAATTTCTGTGCAACAAGTTGGGCATATGTAATTTGTATGCTCCAACTTGAGGGGGAGTGTTGTGTGTATTGTGTATTTCTCTCATCTTTAGTTTGTTTGTATATGTTTGTTAGTAGTGTTGTATGTACATATTTCATTTCATTTTGCGTTTGGGCTTTAGGCTTATCTTTCGGCCTGTGTACTTGTATATATATGTTTGTGGTTTGGAATAGAATTTGAGCTTTTTCCCTCCATCATTATTTTTCGTTTGTTCATTCAAATAACAGACAACAAGGTTTTCAATTCCTCAATCTCCTCCAGTTTGTTTTCTTCTTGTTGTCGCTTCTTTGGAACTAGAGTAATCTTCGTGCCTTCAAACATGAAACTGTAACTGTTGGTACTCCCATCATGTTGCACCGCCCTATCATACTGCCATGGTCTTCCCAGCAACAAATGACAGACATCCATATCTACCACATCGCACCAGATTTCGTCTTTGTATTTTTTTCCAATTGAAAATTTCACACAAGCTCGACGTCCAACTTTCACCTCCCCGCCTTTCCTCAACCAAGCCAACTTGTACGGTTTCGGATGTTTCTCAGTCTTCAAAGCCAACTTCCTCACAGCCTCTGAAGAAATTATATTATCGCAGCTTCCAACATCAATAACAAATTTGCAAACTTTCCCCAGAATAGTACATGTCGACTGAAAAATATTGCTCCTCAACCAACTACAATCCTCCTCTCGCTTTGGTGTCAAACAAGACCTTCTCATCATCAGATTACAACCTTCGTCTCCTGACACTTCTTCCTCCTCCTCTTCAGGTGGTGAATTGGAACATTCAGCTTCTTCATCCTCATCCTCAACCTCTGCTACCATAGCTCTCTTCTTCGGCTTTGGACATTCATTACTTTTGTGGCCCACTTCTTGGCAATTATAGCACTTGAAACCATAATTGACTTTCGTCTTTCCAACCTCATTCACAACTGGTTTTGCAACAGCTTTTGAAACATTAGAACTTCCACTAATACCCTTCACTTGATTGTTGGAATTTGTAAACACACCACCTCCTCGTCTTCCCTGTTTCTCCCAAGCCAATGCTTTCTGGTGTGCTTCCGCTACAGATCTGGGATCAAACATATTTACCATGTCTTGAATCTGCATACACAATCCTCCAACAAATCTAGCTGTTAATTGTTCCTCTGTCTCCATGATATCGTTCCTTGCAATCAGTTGATAGAATTCATCAGCATAGTCATTAACAGACCTCGTTCCTTGCCTCAAGTTTTGCAGCCTTTGATACATAAGCGATTGATAATTATAAGGTAAGAATGTGGCTTTCATCATTTTCCTCATCTTTTCCCATGATTCAACCTTTGACTTCCCCATCCGTTCGCGTGTAAGTTTGGTTTGCTGCCACCATGCCAAAGCTCTACCCCTCAACCTTGTAGCAACCAACTTCACTCTACGATGTTCTGGAACTTCCTTGAAGTCAAAAATCTCCTCCACATTAGACAACCAATCCAAAAACTCCTCAGCTTGCATACCACCTTTGAAGTCTGGAATTTCAGTCTTCATCCCAGATTCCCACTTGTGATCATACTCCGACTGATTTCTTCCTTGTCCACGTCCTCGTCCATGAACACTACCACCATCATACTCTTCTTCAAAATCCGATGTATATCGATGTCGATCCTGACCACCAACATCTCTACTACCATCACGTCTTCCACCAACATCCCTTCTATCTACATTCCTCCATTCACGATCATTCACATTCCTATCACGTCTTCGATCATCATCAACACTTCTCTCCCGATTGGAATGTGGTGAGACTCTACTTCCCGCATGGTTAGATTCAGGTGACACCCTTCTCCGATTTTGATTCATCTCTAACATCATCTTCTCTAATCGACCAATCCCTTCATTAAGTTTCTCACTAAAGTTTTCATTAATTCGTTGCTCCATCTCATCAACTTCTTCTCTTCTATACAAAGCTTCTACGTTCTGATGGCGATTAGCTCTTCTCGGCGGCATGGTTTGAAACTTTACAAACTCTTCAATTCTCGGCTTTGACTTTCGAAATGATACCAAATGATGTACACGACTTAACCCGGCCTCGCGACTCAACTTGGCTCGGCTCAATTCAAATTCTCTTGGCGCGCAAAACAACACCCCGCGCAAATCCAAACACCTTTCAACTTTTGATCCAAAAAGAAATGGATCGAAAACTCCCACTTTGTTGCAATTTGCGATGAACACGATGAACAACAACTTCTCGGCCTTGAATGATATAGCTCGGCTCGACTTGATCTCTTCAAACTTCTTCAAAAGAATTGGCTCCAAGACTCGATTTAGCTATGATTGGCTAAAATCGGCTTTGATAACAAATGACGCAGCAGCGGAATACAAAAATTGATGTTACGATGAAAATAGCAATCGGTGGATTGAGAAATACTGAAATGCCCAAATTCGTTGATCCGAAGATACCGAATTCTAGCTATCTCTGGCACGTTGATCGCGCACGATACCGTGAAGAGAGATCTACAATTCTTCGAGCGTTGATCAAGCGCACTTGATTCCGCGAATTGGCTTCAACGATCGAAGATTCGAGCGCACTCGAATGTCGAAGGTGGAGATAGGAGATTACACTCAACTACCGATTTTAATTGAAAGCACAAAGCTAACAAACAAGAATTTTATCCAAAATCAACTAACTTCAAAATGTACAACACACTCCCTATTTATAGCAGTTTCACCCTGACCCTTAAGTCGTATACGACTTACGACTCAACTAGGTCGTCAACGACTTAACGGCTCAGCAGTTCCACCGACTCAACATAACTCGTATTACAACCCACACAATATCACAAATTTACAACACTTAGGTCGTATTCGACCTATCATAAGTCGTTAGTGACTTAATAGATACAAGTTACAACACATCATCACAACGACCTATATTACAACATAGTTAACGACATACGACTCAATCATGCACGACTTAGTATAGGTCGTCGACGACTTAACATACGAGTTACAACAAATAAACGACCTAAACAAATGAACGGCATCTGGAGCGAGCGACCTAAGAATGAACGGCATCCCCATCAGCGACCTAAAAGAAGCGGCTTCAGAAAATCTTCGCGACCTAAGTCTTCACGACCTAAGGCCTCACGACTTATAGTGAGCGACCTATCTCTCCACATCTCCCCGCGACCTAACTTAGGTCGTTCCTTTTCTCTGCGACCTAACATAGATCGTAACTCGTTAGGTCGTAGCACCTCATTCTTCAACTCGTTAGGTCGTAGCAACCTGTTAGGTCGTTCCAGCGACCTATTTCCCAGATGAAGCTCGCTAGGTCGTTCCAGCGACCTATCCCTTAACTCGTTAGGTCGTACACGAGTTACTACTTCATTTTGTATCCCTTCCTCGCGAACTTCCTTGTTAGCTCCCATGTTCTTAGGTCGTAAACGACTCATCCTTTCCGAACGACTTAAGGTTTCGTTGGGTCGTCCCATGTTCTTAGGTCGTAAACGACTCATCACTTCCGAACGACTTAAGGTTTCGTTAGGTCGGTCACGACCTAACACTTGGCCTGCATCACTCTCCCCCTTTGCCATTATCAAAAAGAGATACAGAAAGGACGAAATTGAAAATATAAAGAGTATAAGTTTACATAGATTAGCAGATAAGTTTTGTCATAGTAATACAAACACATTGTTTGGAAGAAATTAAACTAAGGATACATAAAACCTGCCGGATTTAAAAAAAAGCTTACTATAGTTGTAGTAACCCCAAAAGTTAGACGAGTCTTCATCATATGCACCATGTTGCCATTGAGACTGGTCATTGTACTCCTCATCGTCTTGAATAGAGAGACCCTGAAATGACGTGTAGTAACTATAGTGGTGGGGGTCTTGTGGAGCCAGAGGATCTTGAAAAGGAAATGATATATCTTCACTCTCTTCGGTATTAAGACAAATTAGCGCTTTGCCAGGATGAGAATGTTATGGTGGTTCTTTCGAAGGCCATGCGCCTGAAGATGGTCCTGACTAAAACACTGGAGGTAGTCGTGTTGGGGACGGAGATGAAGACTGAGATTAGGAATGACCCCGTACCTTTTTGAGGACTCCCAAAGTGGAAACGACTTTTTATAATGTCTTCTCGACCTTGTTCATGCGAGTAGAAAAAGGGGGTTTTGAAGTGCAACATTTCAATAGTTTTCTCCTGGTCTCGCTGCAATTCTGGCTTCTTGTATTTCAGAATCAGAGTAATTTCTGTAGTTGTTGAAGCTCTGGCAGGTTGGGAAGGTCGAGTTGGAAGTGCTTGTTGTTGTTGTTGAGGTTGTTGCTACTGGGAAAAGGGGGTTATGCTAGGCGGTGTTTCTGAGAGATGCATTAGAGAGAGAAATCTAATGCCATTATCTTTAATAGAGATTTCTTCATATTGGGAGAGATATGAAGGAATTCCTGATGACCGTAGAATTCTCATTATATATGGAGCATAGATAATGCTACGACGTGT
Organism: Allium fistulosum; assembly: GCA_030737815.1. Classification (NCBI taxonomy): domain Eukaryota; kingdom Viridiplantae; phylum Streptophyta; class Magnoliopsida; order Asparagales; family Amaryllidaceae; genus Allium; species Allium fistulosum. The sequence continues at coordinate 224,118,749 of CM060905.1, forward strand.
AGGTGTCTAAAAGCTTTTAATTTGGTCGAAAATATATTGTGCCCAATTGACTTCAATATGACTAAAAATAGCATACAAAGCTTTATGATCGTCTCCATATACTTGTTTGTGACTACCTAACCTAGGGATTACATTGTTTATGAGCATATGGTTAAGTAATCGGGCTCTTGGACGAAAACTAGATGGTTTTAATTTCCGCATATCGTCTTCCCAAATAAGGTGAGAAATAGCATCTCTGGGGGCATATCGTGTATCATGAACTTCTTGTAATCGAATTCCCGTATAAGAACAATTAAGAATTTACCCAAGCATTTCAACATTAAATTTTATTATGTGTCCATAAACACTGGTCCAAATCCAGTTTTCCTCATCTGAAGGATTCCAAAGTTTTAAGGAACAAAGATTAACTAAAAAGAGGAATACCGCTATTTGATCTATCTTCCCAGCATTGTCGTCATAGTTAACTAGGTGGTAGATATGAGCATCTTCAGTTAGATCAATGGCATCATAGTGAATGAAATGGCGAATGGGATAGAATGGACCAACGTTGAGAGGCTTCTTCTCCAATTCCTGTAACTTTTGTTTACCGTTTTATTTTTCCACAATCCACTCCTCTATGTGATTTTGACGCCCTACCTCTATACTCACACTAACCAAGGACACTACGGGGTATTGTCGTCAATTAGTATGAAGAATAAAGCTGTTGAGGAGCGACCATCTGTGTAATTGCTTTGTGCGAGTACCAGTATGTCGGATAGAATTTCATGCATTTCATTTTAGGAGGAAATCTGATATATCAAATACAAACTCAAAGCTACTACACAGTGGCTATGTGGCCTTCGGAAATAAATATAAAATAAGCATAACATAAATCAGTCACAGATTTTCATATCACAAAGGCGGAAACAGATATGAATATAACACATAGAAGTGTACTTCAAAGTAGTGGTCATACAAGATCCACTACATCACAAAAGAATAGGTACAAGTGCTAGACAAAAGAATATGTATACATCAAGGAGTCTCTATCTCGAATGTATAAAAACATAAACTACTGAGCTAAAGTAGTCAGCCAAAAGTCAAGAGCTAGTCCCTGCTAAGAAGTCAAGTGGAAGCACCTGAAACACCTCGGTCTGACCCGAGTATTATTTAAGAAGAAAAATAATAAATGGATCAGTCTAGCTATAATTATCATGTAAGATGAGATATGACAAATATATATGATAACAACAAAAATCATACAATATTTCAAGTTTTCTCAAATGCCAAAAAGAATGTCATATTCTTTATTTTATTCACAAAGTCACAAATATTGATAAAGCTTTTCTAAGCAAATCACAAATATTGGTGAAACACAAATTCCAGAAATCATCAATTAGAAATCCAGAAATCGCAAAAAGGGGGAGGCTTATCATAAATGGGAGCATAAAAACTCACCAACACGTGTATCACAAACGGGACGATATACCATGAGTCGCTAACCCATAGAGCCGGTGCAACGACGTAGTACAACGGTACGCACGAGGAACCTGAAACCCAAATTAGCTGGAACAACGACGTAGTACAACGGTACGCCCGATGAACCGAACTCCATAAAACCCATAGGTTGCTAACCTATAAAAAATGAGACGAAACTCAACATAACGAGGTACCGTCCCCCACGCGGACAATGAGACATCGCATATTGCTAGTCTAAACCTCAAAAATGATCGTCATATCAATAAAAGTGTAAATTACACCAAGCTAGTAAATAGATGAGTTTAGCTTCATGTCCCATAACCACTGGCTTAACTTAAATATTTACGAACAAATTGTAGATTTCCACTCGAAAATTGTCACAAGATTTCAATCGAACAAGTCTAAGAATTAACCGACGAAGTAAAGGCAAGCATTTCATACCACTTGTTTTGCTAAGTCATTTAATTGGATTTCTCTTACGAATGAGGTAAAGGTTTGTATATACTAATAGATTGGAAAACGGTTTTAAAAATGAGCTTTGTATTAAAAGTAAATGTTCAAATCATTTTTGTGAAAGAGTTTGAGTATTTACTACTAGTATAGAAACCTTGTATTTTAAAGTGACAAATCACATAAACGATTGTAAAAACAATCTATCACAAAAAAATTCACATTTGACGACGTGAATTAAAACCGTAGAAATCGATATCAAATCCATCAAATGGATATTCCCAAAAATCTAAAAAAAATTCATCAAAGTCGATAATAAATGACGACGACCAACCGGATCAACAAAAATCGATAAAATTTGGAAATCCACTCAAAACAGGCAAATTGGCTGAATTCAACAGCGCTAGACGTCTGGTGGTTCTCCCTAGACGTCTGAGCTGAAGGTCTGGAATTTTTCCAGATCGCTCAGATGTCTGAGCTTAAGGTCTGAAATGCTTATTCCTTTGCCTAAGACGTTTGAGTGTTTTACCAAACGTCTGAGCTGAATCTCAGGGCAAAATTTGCCTAGGCCATTAATGGCCAAATCGGTTTGGAAGCGATCAGATGAGCGATGGTGGCTAGGAATTTATGCCAATGACAACCCACCCCTATAGGCTCTTCAATACACTCTAAACAACATGTCCAAACATCCATAGTAGGATTTTCAAAGATTTTGACTTCAAAATACTAAAAATTGGAAAATTCACCAAACCAATTCAACTAAAAAGCAAATAAACATGAAATAGATGTTAGGAATTCATACCTAACAACTATCAAAGGTATAGACATAGATGTGAGTTCAAGAACTCACCTTTAAACCTCAAAAAAAGAAATGAGAAGCTCTAAAACAAGGCAAGATCAATTTCTCTTCAACAACACCTCAAGAATCTTCAATCTATTATCAAATGAAATGAATTTCCTAAGTTAGGTTATAGGAATTTCTGAAAATTGAAGAGAGATTGAGATGGAGAAGATGAAGAGGATGCTTACCTAAGATTCTCTTTGATTTATAACTTGAAGTTGAATTTCCTAAGAGAATTAGGGCTTAGGAATTTCTAATCTCTTTTCTTTTCCCCCATTTTCTAGGGCTTGAGTGTTAGGAATTTAGAAAGTGGAATGAATGAATGAAGAGGAGTGAAGTGGGAGGTATTTGGTAGAAGGTTTGGGTTCTCTTATTGGGTTAGTGGGCTAGAATACAACCCAAAACCCAAACAAAATACCAAAATCCTAATCAACTCCAAACATATTAATGTTTATACTCAAAAAAGTTGTAAACGTCGTTTTGAACTCAATGGAAATGGTCTCGAGTCCGGATTCGACTGTTTACCAAAAAGTCACATTTCGGACTTTAAATTCAACAAACGATGCTATATTTAAATAAAACATTTAAATATATAATCGTAAAATATGCGGGTTGTTGCAGTGATGGTCTATGACGAATTGTTGAGAAGGAGGTTGTGGACTTTGACTTGCAACAGCTTTCCTACGTTTAGCAACCGGAGTTTTAACCATTGGAGCCATTGATTTGGGGAATTGAAAAGAGGAACTGGGTTTGGAAATTAGGATTTTGAGATTTTGGAGGAAAGAGAACAGTGAAAAAATGAGGTATTAGAAAAAGATTATATATAGTGATATAAAAAGTTGTGGGCTCAGGCATAGTCAGACGCTATATTTGGAGATCAGACATCTGAACGAGGATAATTTTTTTTAGACGGAAAGGTTTAACGGACGTCTAAGTGGAATCTGACGTCTGTATACAGAAAAATTAGTTTTCCAGTGAGTTTCGTCAGACGTCTGGATATTCTCTCAAACGTCTGTGATGAAGCATTTTGTTTTTTTGTTTGATAGAACGAATACACGGACGTCTGTTATTGATTTCAAACGTCTTTGCTGAAGAACAAATTTTTGTTCAAGAATTTAGACGTCTAATTGTTTTTTAAGGCGTCTGTGCTGAAATAGTAATATTCCCAGACCTGTTACCAAACGTCTGGTTAATTTTTTCTGACGTCTGATCGTGTATATTATTTCTTATTTTATTTATGTGTTCTTTGGTATATGTAAACAATTTATTAAAGAGAAGGAATTACAAATGATTATGAATAAACATGTTTATTTAATATATATATATATATTAACCGTCCGTTGTTTACGAAAAAATTTCTTCAGTTGTCAGCAGGCGAATCAGGAGAATGATAGTTTTGTTTCTCCCATGAATTCGGTTCGATTTTGGTCTGCTCGGATGACGGCTTAAAAGGAGACCAGTAAGAACAAGCAGGACTGTGTTCGGTGTGCGATGTTCCTTCTCCCCATAGTTTTCATGGAGTGATCTTGTGTGCTCTTGGAGGAGTTTCTCGTGCACGTGGAGACCTCTAATGTATGCAGTCTTTCATTGGTGAATGACCACATATTGCGAGGATGCATTTTTCAAGAAAGTTTAGATGTGCTCATTGACGGCGTTGTTCATAATACATTTCTCTTTGAACCCCTATCATTTCTTGTTGATAGTGATGAATGTCGTCGACTTTGTCGGAGAGAGAGGATGATTGTAGGTCGATTCCATGTTCAGGTTTCTTACCTTTCAGAGAGTAGTTAGTATGGTAAGTCGGTGAAGGGATGATGTGGAGAGATGGAGATGATGTAAGAGTGACTTTTGTGGGAGAAATGTAGGTGCTGCCGGAAGATGGGTAGGCATAGTCAATTATGGAATAAGTGGAATCGTGATCAGAAGACATTTTTTGATATGTTTGTTTAAAAATTTGATTCTTTGTTTAAAAAAGTTTGTATATAAAATTTTTGATTAGGTACATATATATACACACACTCAGTTTATAGGCTATATTAAGAAAATTAAGTTAAGGTTAATAACTCTAGAGAATTTCAGCCATGTAAAAAACAAATGAAAGATTAAGAAGTTAATAATAATTAGAAATTTTCAGCCAGGAAAATAAATGAAAGGTTTAAAAAATATAGCCGCAAAAATATATATTTTAAGATTGCATTATAAATCGTGTAACGACATAATACCTAGTTCACGTCGTAACTTAATAAAAGTTTGTTCGCTTAGTGGTTTTGTAAAAATGTCGGCTATTTGATTTTGGTATTTGAAATTCTAGAGTTATTATTTCTTTTTCAATATTATCTCTTAAAAAATGGTGACGAATACCTACATGTTTTGTGCGAGAATGATTTATTGGATTTTTAGATAGGTTTATAGCACTAGTGTTATCGCAATATATAGGGGATTTGTTTATTATTTTTTCAAAATCTTTAAGTGTTTGTTGCATGTATATTACCTGAGCGCAAGTTAAGGCTGCAGCAATATACTCTGCTTCACAGGTTGAAAGTGATACATAATTCTTTTTTTTACTAAACCAAGAGACTAGAGATTGACCGATATAGTGACAGGTGCTACTTGTACTTTTCCTATCGGCTTTGCAACCGCAAAAATCCGCATCACTATGGGATACAAGTTTAAAAGAGCTGTCTTTAGGATAGAAAAGACCGTAATTACGAGTGTTGGTTAAGTAACGTAAAATACGTTTAACTGCCCGATAATGTGAATCTTTAGGTTGTGCTTGAAATCTTGCACATAGACACACACTCATCATGATATCGGGTCTACTAGCCGTTAAGTATAATACTGATCCTATTATACTTCGATATAATTTTTGATCAAAATCCTTTCCGTTTTCATCTTTATCTAAATGGGTAGTACTCATGAGAGTTGGTTTACTTGATGTTTTCTCCATTCCAAAACGTTTTAACAAATTGTGACAATATTTTTCTTGATTTATAAAAATACCATTTTTTAACTGTTTAATCTGTAATCCTAAGAAAAAAAATTAATTCTCCCATATGGAACATTTCAAATTCCTTTTTCTTGATATCTGCAAACTCGTTACATAGATTTTCATTAGTTAATCAAAATATTATGTCATCTAAATATATTTGAACAACAAAAATATCATTATGATTTCTTTTTATAAACAAGGTTGTATCTATTTTTCAACTTGAAATCCAGAATTTATTAAATGATTTTTTAGTCTACCATACCAAGGACGAGGTGCTTGTTTTAAACCATATAAAGCTTTCTTTAGCTTATATACATGTTTAGGAAATTTTTCCTGTATGAACAACGGAGGTTGCTCAACATAAACCTGTTCTTTTATAAAACCATTTAGAAAGGTACTTTTTACGTCCATTTGAAAACGTTTAAAGTTATGATGACAAGAAAAAGCAAGTAATGTTCGGATGGCTTCTATACGTGCGACTGGAGCAAACGTTTCTTCATAGTCAATACCTTCCTCTTGATTATACCCTTGTGCTACTAACATTGCTTTGTTACGAACAATGTTTCCATTTTCATTAGTTTTACTTTCATAAACCCATTTTGTCCCAACTACGGATTGATCTGTAGTTCTCGGTACAAGTTCCCATACTTCATTTCTTTCGAATTGATTGAGTTCTTCTTGCATCGCCATAATCCATGATTCGTCATTCGATGCTTCTTTATAGTTTTTAGGTTAAAATTTGAAATAAATGCAACATGACTCATTTGATTTAATTGATGTCTGGTAGAAACTTTTGTATTTATATCACCAATTATATTGTTGATTGGATGGTCTTTCAAAATACGAGGTGGTGATCTTAACGTATTATCATTGTCAACGGTGTTCTCATTATTATTATGTACAGTTGTGTTATTTTTAGATGGTTTTGTTAAAATATCATCATCCTCACTGTTTTTACTATTTGAAAAAATTTCTTCAAAAGAAACGTATAGACTTTCTTCTATAGTACTAGTACATTTATTAAATACTCTATAAGCTTTGCTACGATCTAAGTATCCGATAAAGATTCCTTCGTCGGCTTTTGAATCAAATTTTCCAAGATTATCTTTAGTATTTGATATAAAACATTTTGAACCAAATATTTGAAAGTATGATACTTTGGGTTTTTTACCAAAAAACATTTCATAACAGGTATTTTTAGTTAAAGGACATAATGTGGCACGATTCAATACATAACAAGCAGTAGCTACAGCTTCTGCCCAAAAAACATTTGGTAGATTACTACTATTAAGCATAGTTCATGCACATTCTTGGAGTGTACCATTTTTTGTTTCCACAATACCATTCTGTTGTGGTGTTCATGGAAATGAGAAATTATGTGTAATTCCCTTTCTGTTACAAAATTTTTCAAAAATTTCATTTTCAAATTCACCTCCGTGATCACTTCTTATACTCTTTATTTTAAGATTCATTAAATTTTTAATTCTTTTAGCAAAAATTTTAAACATTTCAAAAGTATCGCTTTTATGTTTTAAGAATAGTGTCCATGTAAATCATGAAAAATCATCAACAATAAAAATACACACTTGTTATGATTTATTTAACGTATTTGAGTAGGTTCAAATAAATCAAGATGTAATGATTCTAAGGGTTGTTTGGCAGGAATTTCCTTTTTAGATTTAAAAGAACTCTTTTTTAATTTGCCATATTGACATGCATCACATAAATTTTTAAATTTATAATTTATTTTAGGAAGACCTCTAACCAAATTGTGTTTAGCTAATTTGTTTAAAAACCTAAAGTTTATGTCACACAATCGTTTGTGCCATATCCATGGATCACTAAAATCTACGGCCAGGCATAAATCACTAGAGTTATTAAATTTCATATTTAAGACATAGATGTTCCTTTTTCTTAATCCTTCAAAGATCATATTTTTATTTTGATCAAATAAGTTGCATTTATTCTTTTCAAAATCAATTTTGAATCCTTTGTCACAAAATTGACTAATGCTTCATAGGTTATGGTTTAAATTTCTAACTAAAAAACATTTGTAATAACATGTGAAGTAGACATACCAACATTGGTGATATCTCATATTCAAATGACAAATCCTTTTGAATTATCTCCAAAAGTTATGATACTACCATCTCTGTATGTTATATTTGATAACATTTGTGCACTTCCAGTCATATGTTTGGAGCATCCGCTATCGAATATCCATTTCTCCTTGTTATTAGATTTACTTTTGGGTACTTGCAAGATAAAAACAGTTTAATTGGTACCCACTTCCTTTGTTAGGGTCCTAAGTGTTAGAAAGAGAAAGTTGCGATACGCAAGTTTGTTTGGGACCTTTAAAAGAGTAATTTTTATTTTGAACAACATTTTTCAAATAGTTATCTATGTGTTTTTGTCTAATTAATTTGTTATTAGATTTTGGATTCCATATTTTAATTATTTTAGGTTTGGAAACCTTTTCTGTAGTATCTAACTTCTTGAACCTATTATATAGTGAGCTATAATTTTTATGTTTTGAAGTTTTCTTAAATCCTAATCCATTACGATTTCCAAATGGTTTAGAAATTTTGATCAAGTTATCCAAATTCTTCTTTCCTTTACTGAATTTTGAAACATTGTTAGTAATCTTGTCTAACTTATCATTAAGATAAGAAATTTCGGATTTTGATGCTTCTAGATCATTCTTTAATACAACATTTTCTTTTCTAATATCATCATTTTCTAGTTTAACTTTTCCTATTTCACATAATAATGAATCATTTTGAATAGATAGATTCTTATATTTTTCTTGTGTAGTTTCTAATTCTTCTTCTAAAATGGTTTTCTCATTTTTTAATAATCCTATTTCAAGTTCCATTTGATTAATTTTAGCAACATATTCTTTATTTGACTTTTTAGTTTCTCTATATTTGTCATCTAATTCCATGCTGAATTCTAAAATTTTATTATAAGTAAGATCAGGACATACCTCCTCAGTGTTTGCTATGAAGCATACAGTTGCTTGCTCAGAAGCACTATTGATGTCATTGTCTGATGATGAAGACGAATCTGAGTCATCCCAAGTTGCTTGAAAAGCCCATTTTCTTTTCTTGAATTTCCCGAACTTGCTTTTCTTTTTGTCATTATTGAGTTCTGGGCTTTGTTTCTTCATGTGTCTGAACTTGTCATACCCAAAGCATTTGATCGAAGTTTGGTTGGATGAATTTGAATTTCCTCCATTTTGGGATCTCGTCATCTTTTTGAATTTCAAGGACTTGTTGTAATTTTTGGCAATAAATATGATCTCATCTTCATATAAGTCTGAATTATTATTATTTTCTTGAAAGACTATTTTTTTCATTGTTTTGTTCTTTTCTTGCCTGCAAATTTGCTTCGTACGACATCAAATTTCCTATCAATTCTTCAACTTTTAGTTGAGATAAGTCGTTCACCTCTTCGATGGCTAACACTTTTTGTTCCCATTCATTAGTTAAGGAATTTAAAATACGGGTAGCTAAATAAAAATCTATAAATTTGACTCCAAGTGCCATGAGATCATGTTGGATAGTTTGAAATCTAGCATACATATCCCCAATAGTTTCATTTGCTTTCATATTAAATAAAGAAAACTGATTTTGTAAAATGGAAATATTTGTTTGTTTAACTTTATAAGTGCCTTCATGAGTGATTTGTAGTGTACGCCATATATCATATGCAGTAGTGCACAACATAACACGTGAAGATTCATTTTTGTCAAGTGAACAAAATAAAACGTTCATGGATTTAGCATTCTTTGTTGTTGTGTTCTTTTGAGCATCTGTCCAAGTGCTTATGTTTCTAGTACTACATATCTAACTTGTGTTGTTTGCCAAATTTCTAAACCATTTGCTTCCATAAAAATACGCATACGTGAAGATCAGTAAGCATAATTAGATCCAGCGAATAGTGGAGGACGTACAGTAGATTGTCCTTCTTGAAACGTACTTGCCATATTAAATATGTTTCAATTACGTGTTACTATGAATTGAGATAATCGTGCTCTGATACCAAATGAAAATGTGTATGGATCATTGTTTGCACAAAAAATGGACAAACACCTCAAAGTCGTATGATTTAATAGATTTTATGTTGTTCTTAGTGATTTGGGTGATTTATGCAAATATATGAAAAGCAGGGGCTAAGCTGTAAAAGACATGCAGATTTATAGTGGTTCAACCAGAATGTGCCTACGTCCACTTTATATGTTATTTCTCTTTTCTTGTTTAGATTACAAGTACAAAGCTTTTATACAAGTAAAAGAAAGTTGTTTGAAAGTTTTCTCCATGCTTGAGCTCTCCAAACTGTCCCCCATTGTTGTACCCCTGCCCCTCTATTTATAGAGTGAGGCTGGGGGTAGGGGTCTTGTATGTATACAGCTGCTGATGGGCCCGGGCTGATACAATCTGGCCTGGCAAATTTGGTTCGGCAATGCCTTGGTTCGGTATCATTTTGTCCGGCGATGGTTGGTCCGGCATGGAGTTGGTCCATTATGGAGTTGGTCCGGCATTGAGTTGGCATGGAGTTGGTCCAGCATTGAGTTGGTATGGAGTTGAGTTGGTCCGGCATCGAGTTGGTATGGAGTTGAGTTGGTCCGGCATCGAGTTGGTATGGAGTTGAGTTGGTCCGGCATCAAGTTGGTATGGAGTTGGTCCGACATCGAGTTGGTATGGAGTTGAGTTGGTCCGGCATCGAGTTTTGATTCGATGGTAGGTGAATGGACCGGTGGAGCTTTGGTTCGATGGTTCTGGTGGAAGAGTTGGTTTGCTTTAATTTGGAGGGTGGCTGGTCCGGTTATTCTGGTCCGGTGGTGAGAATTCGCCCAACATTTACCCCCCAAAGTGGGGCGTATGCTGGCATACGGCTTACTTTGTTTCTAGGTCATCTTCATTCGGTCCCTGAGTGCCGGTCCAGTTGGTCCGGTGTCCTTCATTTGCCTATAAGTAGAGGTGTTAGGCCTTCGTCATTCTTCTACCAAGCTTGACAACCGAATCAGATCCTCCCTTTCCGAAGCTTACCCCACTGCCGAATCACTTTAACTTGCCGAATCAGGTAATTAGTCTCCTTTCGCCGAATGGCTTTGCGTTGTATCACCGAATGGACATAGGGACTTGGCTTACCGGATGAAACTTGTGTGTCCAAGTACCGAATGACACTCTCACATTTGAACTGCCGAATGAAACTCGTGTGTCCAAGTACCGAATGACACTCTCACATTTGAACTGCCGAATGAAACTCGTGTGTCCAAGTACCGAATGACACTCTCACACTTGAATTGCCGAATGAAACTCGTATTTTGAATTACAAGTGAGATTCCAAACTATACTGCGTGTATGTTTTAACGACGTACTTTCTTGTGTCTGTAGATAAATGTCTCAAAGAGTGGAAACCCAATCAGAGAAGAAAAGATCTCAGGATAGAGAAGAGCCTTCCTCAGTGCCCCCGGCTCAGCCAGGACATGTCCGTCACGGGCCTACCCCGAGATCATTAGTGGATGGGTACGGTCCTCAGGAACTTCTTAACTTGCCTCCTGATTGCTTCCCTAGCTTACTCAAGGGCGAGCAACTTGATGTTATATCTCGCTCTTTCGGGATCGACCGAGCACACATGTTATTGCCGGATGCGGGAGTGATGCCGTATGATCCTCCCGAAGGATATTTTGCCTACAGTAGATACCATTGCATGTGTGGTGCCATCTCGCCTCTCAACGCCTGGGTAGTCAGCTTTCTCACGTATCTAAAGGTAGCTCCATTCCAGCTTCAGCCCAACTCTTATGCCATTCTGGTGAGTCTCTTTGTCATCTTCCAGAGGAGATATGGGCGTCCTCCTTCCAACCGGGAGATCCGGTATTTGTACAACTTGAGAGGTTACAAGAAGGGGTCTCCCTACATCAGCTTGGAATCGGCCGTAACCTTTAAGCCGGTCCTGGATTTATACTCCAAGTACAGCATGTTCAAGAAGGAATGGTTCTTTGTCAGGGATGACTCCGTTTCTATTCGGCGCTTCACCTCCGGATGTAAGTCAAAGCTTTATTTTTAATTCCCGTTCTGGTTGCAATACTCTTTCTTATGTGTTTTTATTTTTTGCTAGCGACAGGTGGTTTTGCGGTCGTGGAGAATGACCGCCTGGTTCAGACGGCAGCTGAAATAGAAGCTATTACTGGGAGAGATAGGTCGGCTGCCTACCTGATCAGGAACGCTACACTCTTGGAGTACAGCTTGATCCTTCCACAGCAGTCCGTGGTCAAGCAGAGGGACACGGCTGAAGAGAAGGCTGCCCAAGCTAAAGAAGGGGCCGAGTCGAAGAGCAGTAAAAGGAGGCCCTTTCCGAAACATCCGGTTGCTGGGGGGAAGAAGCTCAAAAAGTCTGACGGTCCCTCTCCCAGCACATGTCCAGATATCCCAGAGGAGGGAGAGGTGGAGGAGGAGCAAGGTGAAGATGGAGGAGAAGGCGCTGGAGGTGGCGACGGTGTCGGGGCTTTGTCTTCTGGGCAAGTAGGCGAGATGCAAGAGTGGACGGATGACGCTTTCCGCCAAGCCTTCGAAGGTCTGGAGGGGACAGAGAAATCTAAGAGAGCCGATAAAGTTGGGACCGGCGTTGATTTATCTTCCGGGAGCGCCTCTACTGAAGTAACTTCGGCGGTTCAAGGTGAATTTCACTTTACTCTTTTAATTCTTGAATGATGGCTCAATACATGTTGGTGACACTTAGTTTTCATATCAGGAGCAGGTAAAACGGCCAAGACCTCAGATCTTCGGCATAGGCTTGAACAATACAAGCTCTCCAAAGCTTCCGTCAAGCCGAAGCCTCCGACCCACCGTTCCGGGGATGTAGTCGGCTACCGTCCTCTTCTCGGGGTTATTGGTGAGGATATTCAAAAGAGAAATAGGAGTCGCTCCCTATCCGAGCCTTCACCTGGTCCTCAGCCCCCAATTCAGCCTCTTCATGATATCACGGAGGAGGATACTGAGTTCACACCCTCTCCGCACCCGTCTGAAAATCCTATCGTTACTCAGATTGATCGTCCTGGCTTGGCTCGTAATCCATTTGCGGGTCATCCTGATCTGGATCCAAGTTCTCATGATATTTCCTTCGACGAGGTTACCGGTGAGCACCTTCTTCCTCGCAACCCTATGGTAAAGGTGCTTGATGAGGCCAAATCCCTGGACCTTGATTTGCTTACTACTCGGGTTGTCGCTATGGGGAACGAAGCTAAAGCAAATATCGACCGGGTTGTTGAGGAGACCAGGAAGTTAATGGGGCATCATGCCCGATTGGTCAAGGCCGGGGAGGAAATTGGGAGTGCCAACATAAGACTGCGGTTAGTGGTTTTCGACCAGGCCAAGCAACTCGCTGATCAGGCCATCCAGATCTCTCAGCACGAGGCCGCCTCCGGACGTCTAAAGAAAACTATGGAAGAGGCCAGCCGGGCCGAACTGCGGAAAATGAAGGCTACTTGCAAGGAACGGATCGATATGGACATTGCCACGGTGGACGAGGTTCGGAAACCGGATCTTGAGCAGATAGAGGAGTTATCTGGGAAGCTAGAGGCTGCAGAGCTTGCTCAAGCCAAGTTGAGGGAGGAGATGGAGGCGATGCGGAAATCCCTTCAGGCTGACTGCTCGAGATACCAATTGGAGAGAGATGCCGTCGTCGTAAGGTTGTCGGATTCCGAGGCCCGGGCGAAGGAGTTTGAAGAGAACGAGGGGCTGATGGAGGGGATGCTCCAGGATATGTACTTCCGTACTTGGAGGCAGGGTAACTTGTCCTGATGGATGATTACCCTCGGGTTATGGCTAGGATCTATCTCAGAGCTCTAGAGGAGGCCCAGGCTAAGGCAGATAAGGAGGGTGGCGTGGCCTTTAGGATGGATGCTGTTACCGCCCAGTTTACCAAGGAGGAGAAGGTGGCGGTGAAGGAGGGCATGCGGTTGCTTACAGCTGAGGAGACAGGTGTGCAAGCGGAGGATGATGATCAAGTTGATCAAGGAGCAGATGCTGGTAAGTCTTCCTTTCTAGTCTTTCCGTTAACTTGGTTGCTTATCACTAACGAATTCTTTTTCTGACCAGACAGGTGGGCAACAGGACAAGGATAAGACTCCGATGCAGCCGGCTCCTTGATTAGACCTGGAAAATTCTTTTTATGGACTTGACATGGTTGTATATGTTAGTCTTAAAACAGTAAAGTAACTCCTAGGTTGTAATTTTCGCTACTTGTAATAAATAGCTCTATTCTTGACGTGTAATTCTTTAACTTAAGCTGATTTTGTCGTCTTTTGAATGTTTTTTTTTGCTATTTTGACATGTTGTATGAGAAATATAGCTATGCATATTCTTGTAATCAAATTGTGTTTGATGTCAGGTTCTTGTTTAAAACATAATTTCATGACTTGCAATGTTAGCGTGAGATGTGAATAAATTATAGCCATGTGTTTACATATGAAAGAAGGAAATACCGCCCTTTATATTTTGCTTGTAGATGGCAGCTTTGAATATCCTGTGTGACCGAGTAAGGGATGTGGTCCAGTATCTTGCTGTGAGTATCCGCTTCTATTAGTGAGTGTCTCCTGTTTTGTGTCCTGTACTTCAGGGATTGTTACAGAGGATAGGAGAAAAGTTTCTTAAGTAAAATTGAAATATGTGAAAAAGTAAAACTTCCAATCACGGAAGGCCATCGATGTGCTTAAGTTCGTGGCAAACGGGCTTTGTAGTCACTTTCCCTAGCTTTGGGTCTTGGAGACATTTGTCACCCATCTTACGCCTCCGCGGGGAGTTAATTCTTTTTTACCACAGCCGCACTTAAGACACATCGGAGCCGAGATCGCGCACAGTAACTACCCGGTCCATTATGGCCCATAATCGTGGGTATTATTCGATTTACTGTGGCCGGCTAGCGTGGGTGCCGATCGTCAACCGTGAACTGCCCCTGGCTGGCCACACCTTATGTTGGGGCTTATAGTCGGTTCACAGTTGTCGGCGAGCCGAACGCCGTAATGAGATGCCTCGGCTATAGTCGGCCTTCTCGGTGGCTTATAATCGGCTCATTACAGTTGGCTTTAAGGGCCGTCGCGAGCAAAAAGTTAACCCGCAACAGAGGGATGCCGGAGCAAAAGTGTCTCATTGGCGAGGGCATAGATTCGCATAGTACCTGTTAGGTCTTGTCCAGGTTAAGTTGCGCTGTGGAGTGCTTTGAGTGGAAATGCTATGCGCATAGGATTTTGTTCAACAAAAAGGGATAAAGTTAACAAGCAGCCAAGATATAAAGGAACAATTTAAAAAAGAGACAAGGTTTTTTTTAAAGTAGTTCGGCACGAAAAGGCCTACGTCCACAGATTCTCTTTATTAATTCACTTCATATGGGCAGTACAAGTTAAGAAAAGTATCGACGGAGGTGTTGGATGTTCCATGCCCTCTGGAACACCTCTCCGTCCACTGTTGACAAAATATAAGCTCCATTGTGGAGATCTTTATGAATTACATACGGTCCATCCCAGATTGGATCTAGTGCTCCGGGGCAAGGGAAGATTCGCTTGAGGACAAGATCCCCTTCTCGTAAGGTACGGTGCTTGACTTTGGAGTTGTATTGTGCTGCCACTTTTTGCTTGTGGGCCGCTGCTTTAGGGACTGCATCATTTCTTCTCTCCTCAACTAGATCCAAAGACATGTGAAGGAGTTCTTCGTTCTCTTCTGGGTTATAGTGGATCCTATGGTGGGAAGGCATGATGGTTTCGACTGGGAGCATAGCCTCTGATCCGTATGCCAAAGAGAAAGGAGTATGCCATGTTGATGTTCTAAAAGATGTGCGATAGGCCCACAGTGCCGTAGGGAGTTCATCCACCCAAGCGCCCTTTGACTTTTCGAGTTTCTTTTTGATTAGAGTTTTCAGAATTTTGTTGACGGCTTCGACTTGTCCGTTTGCCTGGGGATACGCTACGGATGAGAAGCTTTTGTGAATTCCATGCTCTCGGCACCAGTTGGCGAATTCCTCGCTGTCAAACTGAAGTCCATTGTCTGATATGATTTTGAGTGGGACTCCGTACCTGCAAAGAACATTTTTGATCAAGAAGTTAATAACTTTTGCTGAAGATACTTTATTCAGAGGTTCTGCTTCCACCCATTTGGTGAAATAGTCGACTGCCACTATAGCATATTTGGCCCCGCCTCGGCCCATTGGTAGTTCGCCGATTAAGTCAATTCCCCATACTGCAAAGGGCCAAGGGCTGGTCATTTGTGTAATCTCAGTTGTTGGTAGCCGTGGAATCTTAGCAAACTTCTGGCATTTGTCACATTTTTTGATGAAATATAAGGCGTCCTTGCCTATGGTGAGCCAGAAATATCCATATCGGAGTATCTTTTTTGCTAAAGTTTGCCCTCCAGTGTGATCTCTGCAGCTTCCTTGATGAATGTTGGATAAGATTTCCTTGGCTTCCCTCCCAGCGACACACCTTAATAACGGGTTAGAGAATCTGCGCCGATAGAGGATGTCTTCTTGTATTGTGTAGCAGGAAGCTTTCCTCAAGATTTTCTTGACTTCGTTACGCCGTTGGGTAGTGTGCCGCTTTGTAAGTAGTCTCGGATGGGAGTTGTTAGCACCAAAATTGGTCACTAACCTCGTAGAGAAAGATTGTGTAAGGATATAAGTGATGAAGATAAATTAAGCAGAGAAGACAATGCTAATTTAAATGCAGAAAGTAAGAACACCAAATTTATAGTGGTTCGGCGTAATTGCCTACGTCCACTTTGAGATTAAACTTTATTGATCTTCCTTATTGTTGATTACAAATACAATTCGTGAATCAAATGCTTGAATGAAGTTGTTAAGTAGAGAAGATGAGTCTCAAAAATGGCAGAGTCTCCCCGGTGTTCTCTCCAAAAAAAAGGATCCTCTTCACTCTGACCCTGCCCCTCTATTTATAGACAAAGATGGGCTGGACTTCCCAAGTGGGCTTGGTAGCCGAACACTCTAGCCCAGGTGTGGTGGTCGCTGCATGCCGAACCAGGTATGCCGAACACTATGATGCCGAACAGTCCTCTCTATGCCGAACGGTATATTCGATGTGTGGGCAGTGCAGGATGGTTGCAGTTGAAGCCGAACGTATCTCTGTACGAAGCTCTTGACCGAGCAATGCATGCAAGCCGAACAATACTGTTACGTTGAGTAGTTATGCACACTGAACGTCTTCTGGATGCCGAGCTCTTCTGTCGCCGAGTTCTACTGGGCTCCGAATACTAATTGACGCCGAGCTCCAGCTGATGCCGAGCACTACCTGACGCCGAGTACTATCTGATGCTGAGCATCATGGATGCCGGGTATACTGGATGCCGAGTACCTCGCCGAGTACTCCTAGATGCCGAACACTCTATGATGCCGAACACTCTATGATGCCGAGTACTCCCGTTGCCGAGTACTCCTGTTGGATGCCGAGTGCTCCTGCTGCCGAGTTCTACATTATGCCGAACACTCCTGTGATGCCGAACACTCTATGATGTCGAGTACTCCCGTTGCCGAGTACTCCTGTTGGATGCCGAGTGCTCCTACTGCCGAGTTCTACATTACGCCGAACACTCCTGTGATGCTGTGTTCCACTGGAAGCCGAGTACTAGTTGCCTGGTCAAATCTCCAGGAAACACTTGCCCCCCAAAGTGTATTACGTGGCTGAATCGTGATACGCTTTGAATTGCATATCGCCCGTACTTCACTTCGAATCTAGGTTTACTCTCTTGGGAGACGCTTTCTTGAGAATATCAGTGGTGGAGGTGTATGACGAGCGTGGTACAGATGCCGAACGAAGCATTCGAGACCGAACACTCTTTATGCCGAATGATATTGCCTTCCGATGCCGAACACTCTAGCTTTGGCCGGTTCCACCGGTTATAGCCCCTTCGACTTCCACTTCCCTTCTCTATAAAACCAGGTCTTTTCCTTCTCCTCCCCCTTACTTTTTACTTCTGCCACTCTTCAAAGCTTTGCAATTCTCGCCTGCCGATCCGATTCGAAACTTGACCATTCCTTCCCAAGCTCCAATCTGCAAACTAGGTATTGTTCCTTGTACAACTCGAATAGGTTTCAAACGAGATGGCCAAGTGTGTCATGTAGGAAGCTTTTGAGTAGGTTGTCCTTATTGCCGAACGATGATGCGAGGCGAGGAGGAATGATTTGGAATGTTTGCACATATGGCTACTGGATTTAGCTTCTTCGCGCCGAACCAAAGTTAAAAAGGAATAAGGGTGTTGGATGGCACAGCTCTGGTTCGGCGTATGTTGTCATGCGCCGAATGGTGGAATGGAGGGCTGTCGAACAGTATTTCATCCGAGTAAACAATGCCGAACAACAACTCAGCCGAACAAACCAAAGCCGAACACTTGTTTAAAGTACCGAACAGTAATTTAGCCGAACCGAACCCAAGCCGAACACACTTAAATGCCGAACCGTATCAAGGCCGAACAACATAAATATTGAGCAATTGATATGCCGAACCATGCTTAGGCCGAACAATCCAAATGCCGAACAAAACCTAGCTGAACCATATCAAGGACGAGCAATGCAAATGCCGGACAATCATAAATGCCGAACAATGATAAATGTTGAAACATACTTAGGCTGAACACCGTAAATGCCGAACGAACAATTGCATTGCCTAATCTACACAAGGTCAAAAGATCCAAGCACACCATCATATGACACTGACCCGGATCATTAACTCCCTAGCTTTAGTAGACTTAAATATGGGTTGATTAACACTCGTTTTCTGAATTTGAAACCGTAATCACCTCAAGGCGGGCTTTTTGAGACGGTCAGCGATGACGGTCTTCGAAGGCGACGACTCGAAGCTCATTTTTATATCTTTGAAATCTTTAGATTCTTATTGCTTGTACACAATTGCTTGCACTAGTTCACACAGCACGTGGGGGGGAAAACTCGTGTTGCCAATTCTAACGTTCAACGTTTTTCAAGTATAGTTTTCTCAAGCACTTTGCCAGGTTCGTTATTTATTGAGGATGTCAAGAAAGTCTAGCTCCGCCACTATATCCGACAGGCCTGGGCCGTCATCAAGGCCAGAAGCTGCTGATACTTCTAATCCGTCGACTTCTCCTGCTCACAACTTAGCACCTGATGCCTTGGAAGCAGCAATTGTTCTCGACAATCCGATCGATTCACAAGCTTCGAAGATCAACGAAGCCGCTCTCCGACGGATATGCTCCATTCATGGGATCCCTTTCGCCGACGTGTTGGCCCCTTCGCGACACGATCGTCCTCATCTGCCCCCAGTCGGGTATACCGCCTGTAACAAGTTCATGTGTTGGATGGGCAGCGTGCCTCCGTTCAATTTATTTCTCCGGGATGTATTGCAGTATATTGACATAGCTCCGTCGCAGCTGCACCCGAACGGCCATGCGTTTCTATACGGGACCTACTTACTTTTCATGGCCGTCTTTTCTAGACCTCCAACCGCTGGCGATATCAGATACATTTATATGATCAAGAGATGAAAAGACAGTCCTTCCTTTATGTTTCTCGAGCCGTACCACAAATGCCAAATCTTGACAGGGGCATGCAGTAAATTCGCCCTGTACAAACAGGAATGGTTTTATGTGCGTTGCCCTCCTGGTTTTGCGAGGAGATGGGTTGAAGGCAGTAAGTCTCTCTGCCAAGTCAATTCGCATTTAACCGAAGTCATGCTTTTCCTAACTCTTTGTTTCATCTTTTCAGGTATCAACCCGCGTCCTGAAGGCCAAGGATATTCTGAGGCTGTTGAAGCCATTAGAGCTCTTCCTGCCGAGGAACGAGACATTCGGACTATCATTTCAAATGAATCACTGTCGGGGTTTGGCTTGCTGACCCCTGGTCGTCGGATCAGCTTTCCAGAAGGTGTCATCATTCTCAAACCTCCGTCCGGTAAAGGGAAAAAATAGGCCGGATCGTCGTCGCGTCACACTCCCGATATGCACGAGGAAGGTGGGCGCAAAGAAGATGAAGCTCCTGAGACACAAGACGAGAATGTGGGTCCCGCTTGGAATCCGGCGGTCGAAGTCCAAGACATTGAAACGTCATCCTCCCCTTCGAAGGGAAAGAAGAAGTTAAAATATAAAGTTCAAAAGGAGAACGTTGGTGGCACTTCAAAAGTCATGCCTATCCCGCCTGAGAAAGAGGCTTCCTCGCAGCACCTGGAAAGTTCCCTGAGGGGCCTGTCGAACCTGTCTATTCCCGATGATATTCTTAATTACGGGTTTGACGATCCTGAAGCCCTCAAGTTTTCTTCGCCTGCTAAAGGCAACGCGGGAGTTCAACTCCCGACCCAAGGAGACAATACTCCAATTAGCAAAGACAAAAGAACTGGTCTATCGGGGGAAACACTAGGACACACACGCACATACGCATTCCATCATACACTTCAAGTTTTTTCTTATCTCACGGATTTTTCTTAACTCGTTGTTATCTCCATTCTTTGCAGGTGATATGGGGCGCTCTCACGGACTCGGTCGCCTTCATGGATCTTCCATATTTCATCACTCTGGGCTGGACTCTGGTTCAGGCAAACGCAGGGGCAGAGACGATTATGAAGATAGAGACAATCGTCCCCGTGAGTCGTCTCACCGCAAGAAGGCATATTCTCAATCTTCGCAGTCCCGTGATCCTCTTCCTCCAACTGTGCTGGATAAAGAGAAAACTTCACAGAAGGGTTACCACTGTGATGCTCCTCGAGAACAACACTCTGGTTCATCGAGTACGAGGCAAGTTCGGGAAACACGAAAAAGGGCAAAACTTCCAAAGCCCCCTCCCCCTACTCCCGCGGTTGATCCAACTGTCGCGGAAAAGATGGTCGAACTTAGGGCCAAATTTCCAAAAATTTGCTTTGACGGTTTGAAGTTCCTCCCGGCTATTCACCATATTCCTGGGTACGTGAAGCAGAGTGCCATTGCCTGCAATAACGACGTCTATGTTCAACATGACGCGTTTGTTCACTTGGTGGAGAAGATCTCGGAGGTGTCCGTCGAGCGTCAACAGGAGATTGATCGCCTGAAACTGGAGGCTGGATGCGACAAAAACATCATCGAGCACCAAGACGTCGAGCTTGCTTCATACAGGTCGAAGCTGGAAGCTGCTTGTTTGTACCAAAAATAGGCACAACACTCTACGGAAGCTATTTGAAGAGATAAAATGAAGAATAAGAATATAAAACATAGATTATCTAACAAAAACTCCAACAAACAGAAATGTAAAATGCAAAGACAAGCAATTTAGAGTGGTTCGGCGTATCGCCTACGTCCACTATGAAGTTTTGATGATTTTATTGATTCTCTTTCGACGATTACAAGCAATTGCAGCAAACAACAGTGAATTGTAGTTTGAAATTCGAATTAGACAATGGGAATAAGATGCAAGTATCAATCCGGCAGAGTCTGGACGCTTGAGAATCGAAAAGATCCCTCTTCTGTTGGCTCTGGGGCTCTATTTATAGGCGTAGGAGGCTGAGATTTCGCTTAAACTTCGGGAGACCCGGTCTGGCACGTGAGTGGGCCCACACGACTGTTTCCAGGAAGTCCCGACCCAATCCGCGATCGATACGAAACCATTTCGTATCGATCAAAATCAAGTCCGATGGATCTGGAAATTGGTGGAGATGATCTTTGGCTTGTGTGTAATCTCCTGTGAAAATTTCATAGCATTTGGATCGCTAGATCTTGAGATATGATCGATACGAGTTGAGATTTCTCGGATGGCTGTCTGGTTCGACTCCATAGCTTCGAATCAATTCCCTTGTATCGATGGTTGCACGTGTTCCTGAGATGATGTGGCACGCATATTTCGAATCGATCCACCTTTTGCTCCGGTTTGACCGTGTCGCATCCATGGATCTCGCCTCATTTGTATCGATAGCCGTTGCGTCATACCAGGTCCATTTGACACGATGGACACGAACGAGCCATTGGGCATGGATTCGAACGAGAGGTTTCTGATGGATTCGAACCCGATCGATGCGAACTCGATGGGTTCGAACATGGCCAACTTGATCGGTACGACCCGTTGTTCCTCGATGGGTACGATATCGATCGAGTCTAAACGGATGGATACGAAATGGGGCTCACTGATGGATACAAAAACATGGCCTTTCCCTTCAACTTGCATCCATCATAACTTGAGCATATGAACTCGGATTGACTCGAAACTTGAAACGTTGACTCCCATGGTTTAGCTTGTCATGTCCTAGCAATTTTGGCCCAATCCGGACTCGGAAAAAATTCGTCGATATCCATAGTGAGCCTGTGTATGACCGATCTCTAGGACGGACTGTCATTGGATTACTAGTCAATTCCTTGGTGTCACGACCTTGCCAAAAGGCGGGATAACATTTGCCCCCCATAGTACGTCTTGTGGGAACATGACGTGCTTTGAAATACTGCTATCATTACTCTGAATAGTTATTGTCATTTCGGTGGAAGCTGTGACCTTCGACCGTTCTTCTTGATAATGTAAACTGTTGACTGTCGACTGCTGTACCATGTATTGTTGCGACCAATTGCTGTATGCTTGCGGTTACCTGTTTGTTGTTGTAATCGTTATCAAATGAGCTTCCAATTCCTGTAAATCTGGAATATTGAAGATTAGTCCAACATTTATGCATATATGTTAATCTGACTCTCGCTGACGTTCACGAGTCGTTGTCAGTTTATCTTATATTGAATTCCGTATCGATCCTCTCCTGAATCGACGTGAAATTCATTGTAACAACATTTGAGGGTTGTTCTTGAATGCTTCCTCGCAACGATCCTCTCCTGAATCGATGTGAAGGGTTGGAATATATGCTTCG
This sequence comes from Allium fistulosum, assembly GCA_030737815.1. Taxonomy (NCBI): domain Eukaryota; kingdom Viridiplantae; phylum Streptophyta; class Magnoliopsida; order Asparagales; family Amaryllidaceae; genus Allium; species Allium fistulosum. Next base: position 224,141,330 of record CM060905.1, read on the forward strand.
TATCGGTGAATACGTAATATCGAGTCTCGGATCGATGGATACAAAAGTAATACTTTGTATCGACGGAGTCAAATGATCCAGACATAATCATGCAGTGATGCTTCACGGAGGATATGCCATTTCTTATTCGTTTATTCAATAAGAATCCCCGATTATGGATAATCTTCGATAGGACTTATCCATGACTCCTCTCCTAGATCCATCTCTAAGATCTAGCTGATCTTCATATGCCAATGCTTGGAATAATAAGTATTTCAACTGGGACAAAGTCTGTTTGCCGTGCATCCCCAGAACTGGCTAGCTTGGCCAGTGACTTAGCTTTTTTTTTTCCAAGGATGTGTGTAATGGTGTAATAGTTGAAGTCGACTAGTAGATTTTGGACCCGGTTGAGATAAGGTGCAAGACGTTGCCCCCTAGTCAGACAATCTTCCCTGACTTGGCGTACTACTAACTAGTAATTACATAAGACATGTAAAGTTTCCACTCGTAGTTTTCTTGTAAGTTTGAGTACCAAGGCTTCATACTTAGCTTCGTTATTTGTTGCAAGGAAGTTGAGTTTGAGGGCATGGCAGATCGATCGTTCCTCAGTAGTCATCAACGCAATTCCGACGTTAAAAAAGCCTATTATTGGAAGTTCCTTCCGTGTATGTCCTCCATCGGTTGGACGGTTTGCCACTGTTCTTCGGATAGTCGTCTGATGTGGTGGATTCAGATATGAAGTATGCTAATGTTTGATCATGGAGAGCTCTCCGAGGGAGATATGTGAAATCAAATTGGCTTAGCTCGATATCCCATTCGAGTATCCTTTCAGACATCTAAGGTTCCCATTGGATCTAGCGTTCTCAAGTTTGAATCCAAAGAATGCAGTATAGCACTACTGGTCCGGATCTGTGATGAAATAGTTGTATTCTTGGTCTAGGACATGTTTCAGTATCTGATTGCATCTAGAGTTTGCATCCATGGATGAGAGTAATTCATGTCTGATGGTTAAGTCAATTAGTTGATTGATCATTGGATGTGGAAGCTATGCTTTGCCATGCCTCGTGCAAATCTGGGTAGTCGGTGTATGTTCGCCACTCTCCTTTTATTTCTCTCATAAGCAAAGGATTGAATATTCATTTTGGGTAGAGGACATCGCGGATAAACCTATTGGTTTTGAGTAGATTCGCCCCCTCCTTAAGTGTAGCAGATCTTTCTGGATCCATGTTGCTTTGTTTTTATTCACCGAGACATGCATCTGGTTGGCACTTAGTGCAGGGTTCTTAATGGTGGGTAAGAGTCCATATATACACATGAGATTGAGTCCAAGCGAACATATCAAATTCACCTGAAGCAATGCAGTCGACTCTTGCACCATCATTGCGCAGAGTTGTGATCTGATCCACAATACACGTGAAGGGTTGTAGGTGCCTCATGTGTTTATTTTCAATGGTAAATGATCAGGCTTTTAAGGATGTTAAATCAAAGGGTTAGTAGAATTTAGCCTCGTACTGCATGCTGCTACATAGCTGGCTCCAGCTTTGAGATTGAATTTACTTGTGTTTCTGAATGATCAGTCGCCCATGAGTTTGGGTATTGATTTGATGATTCTATCTCTAAGCATCCTTTCGGTCGCAACCTAGAGTTGTTACAAATATCAAGCATGGGTCATAGGTTGAAATTGTCATAGTTAACTCTCGGATAATTACTCATTTGCCCCCAATGACGGGTTGGCGGATGCATTACGCGGACGGTCTAGTCTCGTCCTAGCGAGGTTTATACTGCAGTTCAAGCTTTTAGAATTAGAGTTCATTGATGAATGGTTGAATCATATTAATCTTATCTTCTTGCTCGTGCCCCCAAGTCTGGGGAGTATCTCGATAAGTGGCAAGGTAGACAATGTCCGCTTCAATTTTGTATTATATTCCATTGAACCATAGGATCAAATTAACGGACGGAGGGCCGAGTCGTGCCTATCATGCATTATGTTCTAGTTCTTTCCTCTAGGCGGAATACATTGTTACTTTGCCGACATTCGGACATAAGCTAGATTCTGGATGGTCAATGACATTCGCTCTGCTGCTTATGTCGCCATGCTTTGGGCAAAAACTGAAGAGTGAATCGTCTAGTCAGATCCAATGCAGGATTGGTGCTTCCCTTGTCGAATCTAGGGTAAGAATCAGTGTGCAGATGTTTAGGTTGCACTTGTTTCGAATCGTTCTTTTAGTCGGATCATGGTAAGAGTCAATGAATGAATGGTCGCGTTGCATTCATTTGGAGTTGGCTGATCAACCATGTCCATTTCGATTTACGTTCTCCCGTTAGATCTAGGGATAAAGTCAGCTCAAATGCAGTCATGTCATGCTCATTTGGTCTCATGCTCTTCCTGACGGATCGAAGGAAGGCGACGAAGGACGAATGGTCAAGTCACACTCATTCGTGGTTTATTCTTTTATCCGTGCTATGCTGGTCGAAGATATTCGATGCATGCTCGGGTCACATCGATTTGTAGTTGAAGAGGATTGATATTGACCGTCGATTCGACGGCATGATGCAGAATGCTCGGACCTCATTTCCTGTCAATCCGATGGTATGATATGAAAGGCGCAGATCGACATTGCCTGTCGATCCGACGGTATGATATGATTGGTTGCTTGTAACTTTGGGCGTCATTATGTTTGGTTGACATTAAGGCCTCCTTGCAGTCGTTGCCTTAAGTTTTAATGGACGCTAAGCCGGAGAGGCAGCGAGTCACCTTTCTCTTCTTTCAGTAATTTGTACTTCTGCCCCCAGTCTTGGGGATAAGCCGTAATAGGTGTTATGCAATATTGTTCACTGCTTAATTTTAACATCCACACTCTGGGGACTTGTATCTTTATGACAGCTGTTGATCACTCTTTTTCATGTGTTGAGTCTGCGCCTATGCTCGGGGAATGAGTGATGTAACTTGGTTGAGATGCAGTCGAAGCTGTTAGGTGGACGGGTCCACCCTCCTCGAGGCCGTACTTGATGGAGATGCAGTCGAAGTCGTTAGGTGGACGGGTCCACCCTCCTCGAAGCTGCATTGAATGGAGATACGGTCGAAGTCGTTAAGTGGATGGATCCACCCTCCTCGAAGCCGTAGTTGGTTGTAGTTTATACTCCGGCTCGAGCTCTCGGAGTCCGGAGTTAGTTTAATGTTTATACTCCAGTTCGCGCTCTCGAAAGCTGGAGTTTGTCTATGTTTATACTCTGGTTCGCGCTCTCGGAATCCGGAGTTAGTTAATGTTTATACTCCAGTTCGCGCTCTCGGAAGCTGGAGTTTGTTGATGTTTATACTCCGATTCGCGCTCTCGGAATCCGGAGTTAGTTAATGTTTATACTCCAGTTCGCGCTCTTGGAAGCTGGAGTTTGTTGATGTTTGTACCCAGCTCGCGCTCTCGGAGTACTCTGGGGTTTGGTTAATGTTTATACTCCAGTTCGCGCTCTCGGAAGCTGGAGTTTGTTGATGTTTGTACCCAGCTCGCGCTCTCGGAGTACTCTGGGGTTTGGTTAATGTTTATACTCTAGTTCGCACTCTGGGAATCTGGAGTTAGTGGATGTTTATACTCCAGTTCGCACTCTGGGAATCTGGAGTTAGGATGTTTATACTCCAGTTCGCACTCTGGGAATCTGGAGTTAGTTGAATGTTTACACTCCGGTTCGCGCTCTGGGAACTCGGAGTTGGATGTTTATACTCCGACTCGCGCTCTGGGAGTTCGGAGTTGAATGTTTATACTCCGCTTCGCACTCTGGGAATACGGAGTTGGATGTTTATACTCCGACTCGCGCTCTGGGAGTTCGGAGTTGAATGTTTATACTCCGCTTCGCACTCTGGGTATACGGAGTTGAATGTTTATACTCCGCTTCGCACTCTGGGAATACGGAGTTGAATGTTTATACTCCGGTTCGCGCTCTGGGAACTCGGAGTTGATTGATGTTTATACTCCAGTTCGCACTCTAGGAATCTGGAGTTGATGTTCATACTCCGACTCGCACTCTGGGAGTTTGGAGTTGAATGTTTATACTCCGCTTCGCACTCTGGGTATACTGAGTTGAATGTTTATACTCCGCTTAGCACTCTGGGAATACGGAGTTGGATGTTTATACTCCGCTTCGCACTCTGGGAAAACGGAGTTGAATGTTTATACTCCGGTTCGCGCTCTGGGAACTCGGAGTTGATTGATGTTTATACTCCGCTTCGCACTCTGGGAATACGGAGTTGAATGTTTATACTCCGGTTCGCGCTCTGGGAACTCGGAGTTGATTGATGTTTATACTCCACTTCGCACTCTGGGAATACGGAGTTGGATGTTTATACTCCGCTTCGCACTCTGGGAATACGGAGTTAGTTGATCAGGTACATGGACGGTTGTATCATATCCACCCTGAGTAGGCAAGCGAAGTTGTTAGATGGACGGATCCATTCTCCTCGATCTTGTAAATATGGAAGCCGAGGTCGTTAGATGGATAGATCTATCCTCCTCGGGTTTAGGTTGAACACGGGCGAAGTCGTTAGATGGACGGATCCATCCTCCTCGAGCCCATATCCGTAAGTTTATACTCCAGCTCACACTCTGGGAGCCGAAGTTAGCTAGTGCATTGTCGTGTATCAGTCCCTTATCGTCATAGTGTGATGGCTTGTCCCAGAGCTCGGGGTTTCACTTAGCGAGTGATCGGTGGGATCCGGATTAACTTCCACTTATATGCCCTTCAACGAAGGATGAGATTTAGTTTATGGACGGTTGGATCGCGTCCATGTTCATTTGGATTCCGCTTTTGCCAGGTCTAAGGAGTAAGATTAGTGTTCTGGCAAGCTTTGTGCTCGAGCGTAGGAAGGGATGGTCGAACTACGTCCACTCTTAGTTGTGTATTTTCCCTTAAGTCGGGTGCAAGAATTGGAGAGCAGACAGTCGAGTCATGTCCAATTTATACTTTGCATTCTTTCGATCGAGCTAAGGAAGAGAGTTGAAATGACAGCTCGTGATGGTTAGCAAGTAGGCAGTCAGTCGTTGATGACTTTAAATTGAGGGTTGGCCCCTGATGAAGTCGATTTAAGGCATGATTGTTTTGCCTAATCACAGACGCAAACTGGGGAGTGAACGGCCAAATCATATCCACTTTAAACATGTGTTCTCAAATAACCCCAAGTGTCTAATGTAGGATTGGATGCGTGGATGGTGACGTTGCGTCCACCCTTGGTGGGATTCCGATTTTATCGTGCATCAGAAGAAGCATAAGTATTTTGGCGAGCTTCAAGTACGAGATGGAGAGTACATTGTTGGGATATATTACTTCAAGTCTTTCCCAGATCTCCAATTAAACTGCATAAGCGGATGAGTGGATAGTCGGTTGCATCCGCTTTGTACTAGAGTCCTGACCTTGTCGGTCTCTTCTGCTTTGATGCCTTGCCCCCAGTCAGGGGCATATAGTAGCCGATGAGTGGTTGAATCATGATCGTTGTTATGATACCTCAATGATTTGATCATAGTCCGCAGAGGTTGTTTTGCACCCAATCTTAAGTACTCGGTTACCTGCATCATTTGCAAGTAGTTTAATTCAAGTAGGTCATATTTCGCAACGTAAATGAAAATGAATCAGAAATAATTCAAAAGAGATCAAATCAAATCTCATTGATGAGTGAGGTAGCGTCGCATGCTCGCTATTGCACTTCAGTCCAGCCCTTTTCAGTTGGATGTCTAACGCAAATGGTTCAATTTGATCAAAGTCCTTGATCGATAGGGGTCGGATGTTTCCGGTCCTTTTTTTTATAGGGCTTGCACATATTGTCAGAGCTATCCTTCCCGGAGCAGCCTTATGGCTTAGGCGTTCACGGTAGCTATCTAGAGAAAAGGAGTTTTCTGATCTAGAGTATGGAGTAGGTCCCCTCCTTATCTTGCCATGTTGATCCTTCATCTGATTCATCAACTCAATGTTGGCCTAGAGATGTTGGTGTAGTCGTCGGCGGCCATACACCAATTCTCTTATCAAAGTCGTGATTGACGATCTTCTCTAAGGAATGGGGGAAGACATCTGCGTTTGACGGCATTCATCGCCCTTGGAGAAATCCACGCGACATTCCCACTTCATAAGGTAGTGTCGAGGGTTGTATTTCCATAGTACACCGACATAGTTAACATGTTGAATTTTCACTGGAAGTTCTGCATGTAGGTTGGTTTCAACGAATAGGTCCTTGAGGTTGTATGTCATGCTCTTAGTCATGTGGACGTGGAATGATTAAGATGCGGGCGTTTGAAGATGGTTCAGCGGTGACCAGCTATGCTTTGAGTTGGTAGAGTAGACAGTGTAGGGGAGTTGTCATTTTAGCCATCGTACCATAGTTGTCAATTCAGGAGTTTGAAAGCTGGTCAATTGGAGGAAGTTGCATTCCACCTTAAAAGCATGATATATTAATCAACCCCAATTCTTGGCATATTAACTAGGTTCTCCAGCCTCTGGGAGTACGGTTGAGTAGTATTTCTTTACCCATTCCTTGATTGCAACTCAACATTTGTTGTTGTGATTTCCTATGTCTTGTTCAGTCATGGAAAAATCAGAGGCATGGATGGAATGTTCCTTCATTAAATTGGTCATTGAATTGACAATGGATGGAATGTTCCTTCATTAAATTTAGCCTCTTTTTAGGAAATCTGGATCGTACCCGAAAAATATATTTTTTTTAAATTTCGTATCGATACGAATTGGACACAGATGATCGATACGAAGAGAGCGATGTGAAGCAGATCGAGTCGAAATGATCGATTCGAAGAGAGCGATGCGAAGCAGATCGAGTCGAAATGATCGATTTGAAGAGAGCGATGCGAAGCAGATCGAGTCGACATGATCGATTCGAATTTTGACATATTTTCTGGGTACGAAATGATGGATACGAAATCGATCGTATTTTCTGGATTTGAGAGCATGGATACGAAAGTCACCATATTTTCATGGATACGAAAAATTGCATTTTTTCTGGATTCGAAAATATGGGTATGGAATTCATGATGAATGTAGTTCCTCTTAGATCTGGAGCAATCTGAATAGAATAGAAGGAACCACTTATAAACAGATCTGGATCTTCTCCTTAGATTTTTGCAATCCAACGACGGTAGTAGATCCATAGAGCAGGAGAAAAAACTGTGTTTTTTCTCAGTGAAAGCACCAAAGTGTTTGTACCAAAAATGGGCACAACACTCTACGGAAGTTATTTGAAGAGATAAAATGAAGAATAAGAATATAAAACATAGATTATCTAACAAAAACTCCAACAAACAGAAATGTAAAATGCAAAGACAAGCAATTTAGAGTGGTTCGGCGTATCGCCTACGTCCACTATGAAGTTTTGATGATTTTATTGATTCTCTTTCGACGATTACAAGCAATTGCAGCAAACAACAGTGAATTGTAGTTTGAAATTCGAATTAGACAATGGGAATAAGATGCAAGTATCAATCCGGCAGAGTCTGGACGCTTGAGAATCGAAAAGATCCCTCTTCTGTTGGCTCTGGGGCTCTATTTATAGGCGCAGGAGGCTGAGATTTCGCTTAAACTTCGGGAGACCCGGTCTGGCACGTGAGTGGGCCCACACGACTGTTTCCAGGAAGTCCCGACCCAATCCGCGATCGATACGAAACCATTTCGTATCGATCAAAATCAAGTCCGATGGATCTGGAAATTGGTGGAGATGATCTTTGGCTTGTGTGTAATCTCCTGTGAAAATTTCATAGCATTTGGATCGCTAGATCTTGAGATATGATCGATACGAGTTGAGATTTCTCGGATGGCTGTCTGGTTCGACTCCATAGCTTCGAATCAATTCCCTTGTATCGATGGTTGCACGTGTTCCTGAGATGATGTGGCGCGCATATTTCGAATCGATCCACCTTTTGCTCCGGTTTGACCGTGTCGCATCCATGGATCTCGCCTCATTTGTATCGATAGCCGTTGCGTCATACCAGGTCCATTTGACACGATGGACACGAACGAGCCATTGGGAATGGATTCGAACGAGAGGTTTCTGATGGATTCGAACCCGATCGATGCGAACTCGATGGGTTCGAACACGGCCAACTTGATCGGTACGACCCGTTGTTCCTCGATGGGTACGATATCGATCGAGTCTAAACGGATGGATACGAAATGGGGCTCACTGATGGATACAAAAACATGGCCTTTCCCTTCAACTTGCATCCATCATAACTTGAGCATATGAACTCGGATTGACTCGAAACTTGAAACGTTGACTCCCATGGTTTAGCTTGTCATGTCCTAGCAATTTTGGCCCAATCCGGACTCGGACAAAATTCGTCGATATCCATAGTGAGCCTGTGTATGACCGATCTCTAGGACGGACTGTCATTGGATTACTAGTCAATTCCTTGGTGTCACGACCTTGCCAAAAGGCGGGATAACACTGCTGAACAAAGCGTAAAAGATACGGCTGAGGCAGTTACTCGCTTAGAGATGGCTCACAAGAAGGAGCTTGATGAGGCAGTCTAGCGCAGCGGTGCCCTCGCCCTAGAAAAAGACTCTATCCAAAAAGAGAGGGACGCGCTCGTTGTGCAAGTCAGAGAGCTGAAAGAATTACTCTCCAAGGAGAAGGAGGACAAGGTAGCTGCTCAAGAAGAATCACAACGATACTGTGATGAAATCGTTGCTACTCGTCTCCTGAAAACGAAGCTCGATGACGAACTTGCCGGGATTGAGAAAATGAAGGATGAGGCCCGTGAGGAGGGCAAGAGAGAGGCTGCGGAGGAGATTGATTCTCGCCTCGAGGCGGCCGCAGAAGCCGGCAGGGAAGAGGTCAAATGCATGTTTGACCCGTTGATTGCTGAATATGGAGCCCGCGTCCTTATGCATCGCGACTTAACGTTCTTGGGCGACGGCTATCTCGAATCCCTAGCTAGCTGAGGCCTGGGAAACCTTGATAAGGATCAGGAAGATCGAGTTGGGCTCCGAAGAGGTCGATGAGGAGGCCTTGGTGAAGGAGTTCCTTAGGGGGAATGAGCCATCGGATTTATCCGCATCATTGGCACTTTACAGCAAAGGCTCTCCCCTTCCAAAAGGGAAAAATGATGAAGCTGGCCCGTCCGGGGCCAATACTTCTGCTCCTCATATTGCTGCTCCTCCCGCTGCTCAATCAGTCGGTCGGCCGACACTTGATCCATTCGAGCAGCATGCTGGTTATGACCCCGAAGATCCCGGGCTCGGTGCTCATGTGCTATCCCCTATCCTGGAGGGTGAAACCTCACGCGCCACCGATAGCCAACCGGAACCTGGTAGGAAATTCTTCTTTCTTTAAAAGTTGAAAGATCCCGTCATTTTTCAGCGGTGGTTACTCGTTCTAACGCTCATTCTTTATGTTTTCATATAGGTTGTTTTGACGCCGAGCCAACTCCGAGGAGCGATGACGCCAAGGAGGAGGCAGGGAAAACAAGCGACGCTGTCCATGCGGGAGTACTCCCTGGTCCCGATGCTCAAGTGATCGGGACGCTAGATGATGATAAGCTCGACACTTCATCTCCTGCCGAAGGGAGTGATGAGATTGAAATCACCGGCGCCTCTGAGCATACCTCGCAGATGAGCATGAAGGACCGCCTTGCCGAAGAGGAGAAGAAAAAGGTTGAGGTCAAAGTTGAACCTGGAATACTGGAACTGACCGACCCACGGAACAGACCTTTGAAAATCATTCTTCCAGGCAAGTTCAAACCACTGGACGTTCCGTCTCCTACCCTTGACTCCGCTTCTTTAGCAAGCAAGAAATCCAAGAAAAAGCGTGAGGGAGAGGAGTCATCGGAAAAAACAAAGGAAGACAAGAAGAAGAAATCGAAGAAATAATCGATACACTCGTTCAACGAGTTTCTTGCTTAAGTCTTGTAATTGCTTTTATCTTCCGTAGCTTGTAGTTTGTATAGACAGGTCTGAATTTTGTAGGAGTGATCATGTAACCCCATTTTGGACTTATCGAATAAAGTTTTTAGTTTCTTTTTCGCTTGAATGATTCTCTTGTCTTTCTTTGGTTTGTTGACTAACTGTAGCCATAACTCAAGTTCTTATGAGTTGCGTTATCTCCCGGTCCATTCTCGTGTTGTTCAAACATTTCTAGACATGGCGTACTTCTCGTCCCACATCTCTCGAGTACTTGGACTTTTTGCTGACTCTGTGCTCCGAGGACTCGGAGACTTGAAACCGTTTATACTCTAGTCCGTGCTCCAGGGACTTAGAGTACTCCGCTCCGCACTCTGGGGATTCGGAGATTCATATTCGTTTATACTCTGGTCCGCGCTCCGGGGACTTAGAGTACTCCGCTCCGCACTCTGGGGATTCGGAGATTCGAAATCGTTTATACTCTAGTCCGCGCTCCGGGGACTTAGAGTACTCCGCTTCGCACTCCGGGGATTCAGAGATTTGAAATCGTTTATACTCTAGTCCACGCTCTAGGGACTTAGAGTACTCCGCTCCACACTCCGGGGATTCAGAGATTTGAAATCGTTTATACTCTGGTCCGCGCTCCGGGGACTTAGAGTACTCCGCTCCGCACTCCGGAGATTCGGAGATTTGAAATCGTTTATACTCTAGTCCGCGCTCTGGGGACTTAGAGTACTCCGCTCCACACTCCGGGGATTCGGAGATTTGAAATCGTTTATACTCTAGTCCGCGCTCCGGGGACTTAGAGTACTCCGCTCCGCACTCTGGGGATTCGGAGATTTGAAATCGTTTATACTCTAGTCCGCGCTCTGGGGACTTAGAGTACTCCGCTCCACACTTCGGGGATTCGGAGATTTGAAATCGTTTATACTCTAGTCCACGCTCCGGGGACTTAGAGTACTCCGCTCCGCACTCTGGGGATTCGGAGATTTGAAATCGTTTATACTCTGGTCCGCGCTCCAAGGACTTAGAGTACTCCGCTTCGCACTCCGGGGATTCGGAGATTTGAAATCGTTTATACTCTAGTCCGCGCTCTGGGGACTTAGAGTACTCCGCTCCACACTCCGGGGATTTGGAGATTTGAAATCGTTTATACTCTAGTCCGCGCTCCGGGGACTTAGAGTACTCCGCTCCGCACTCCGGGGATTTGGAGATTTGAAATCGTTTATACTCTAGTCCGCGCTCTGGGGACTTAGAGTACTCCGCTCCGAACACTGGGGATTCAGAGATTTGAAATTGTTCGCACGAGTCTGTGCGTCGTACAGGATAATGTAATTTGTCATCCAATTATGAGATATAGAAACGTTAGTGATTCATGGGAAATACGGCTTCAAGCCTTTATTAATGAAAATCAACTAAACTGCTCGATTACAACTTTAAAAAGAAACTAAGTTACGACTGAACGGAAACATGCAGGAAATAAAAGTGCCTAAAACTAGAAAGAAAACATGCTAAATGTAGTAGTGCCGCAGATGTTCACTGTTCCATGCTCGGGGGAGTGTCGTTCCATCAACGGTCGCTAGCTTGAATGTTCCCTCTCCAAGCTTCCGTTCAATGGCGTACGGACCTTCCCAGCTGGGATTCATACGTGATGGTACCAGGAAAACTCGTTTCAGAATGAGATCACCCACATTAAAGATCCTTGGGCGGACTCTGCCGTCATAGTAGCGTTTGACTCGGTGCCTATGCGCTGCCGCCCTTAATTCAGCTTCTTCATGCTTTTCATCGATGCAGTCCAGTGATTCCAACAAGAGATTTTGGTTTGTCTTGGGATCATAATATGTCACTCGGTGTGATGGAACTTCAAGTTCCACGGGTATAACGGCTTCGGAGCCGTATGCCAAGGCGAATGGAGTGTGGCCGGTCGCGGACTTGTGGGTAGTTCTATATGCCCATAATGCTGTCGGGAGTTCATCTACCCACTTGCCTCCAACCTTCTCTAGACGCTTCTTCAGTATGGACTTGATTATTTTGTTAACGGCCTCGACTTGTCCGTTAGCTTTTGGGTGTGCAACGGCGGCGAACTTTTTCTCGATGTCGTACTTTGAACAGAACTCTTTGAACTCTCTACTTTCAAATTGCGTCCCGTTGTCCGTAATGATGGTGCGAGGAAGGCCAAAGCGGCATATAATGTTTCGTACAACGAAGTTAATGACCTTCTTAGAGGTGATTGTGGCCAAAGGTTTTGCCTCAGCCCACTTTGTGAAATAGTCGACTGCAACTATTGCGTATTTCGCACCACCTTTGGATATAGGCAAAGAGCCGATTATGTCGATCCCCCAGATCGCAAACGGCCAGGGACTAACCATTTGTGTGAGTTCCGTTGATGGAGTCCTCAGGATTTTTGCGTATCTTTGACACTTGTCACACTTTCTCGCGTAGTCTGCGGCGTCCCGGTTTACGGTTGGCTAGTAATATCCATAGCGGAGGATCTTCTTTGCTAGCGTTTGCCCCTAGTATGGTCACCACATTCCCCTTCATGAACTTCTCTTAAGACCCGCTCTGTCTCATCATGAGCGATGCATTGTAATAATGGGACTGAGAATCCTTTTTGATACATTGACCCATCCTGCATTACGTATCGCGCGGCCTTTCGAAGGATTTGTCGTCTTTCGCTTCTTCTTTTTGGTAAGGCTCCGATCGTTAGGTACAGTTTGAATGGGGTTATCCACGATTCCTTCTCGATCTCCGTTTCCAGCACACGATCGACTTTCATCTCGCCTATGCTCGGGGCATGCAAGGCTTCAACGGGATACAATCCCATTTGCTGCGCATCGCCCGTACTCGCAAACTTAGCCAACAAGTCGGCTTCTTTGTTCTGTTCGCGCGGGACATGTGAAATGTCATAACGCTCGAGATTCGAGAGTAGTTCTTGGACCTGAACAAGGTACGGAGCGAGCTTTCGTCCCTTTGCTTGGTAGTCTCCCCGTACTTGGTAAACCACCAACTGTGAATCACAAAAGATTTCGACTGATTTGATCCCGAGTTTCCTGATGAGCTTCAAGCCAGCGATCAGTGCTTCATATTCTGCTTCGTTATTTGTAGCCGGGAAATCAAGCTTCAGGGCATAACAGATTGATCGGTTTTCCAGAGTTATAAGAACTATGCCCGTGCCGGAGCAACGGTCGTTTGATGCACCGTCAGTGTATAATTTCCATCGAACGGGGGGAATGATATCGTGGTCATCCGGTTTGATGGGTATGGTAAACTCAGCGATGAAATCTGCTAACGCTTGCCCTCGGATGGCTCTCCGTGGTAAGTAGGCGATATCGAATTGGCTCAACTCGATGTTCCATTTTAGCAACCTTCCAGAAGTTTCCGGCCGCTGGAGTACTTGCCTCAGGGGTTGATCGGTATAAACACCGATTGAATGTGCTTGAAAGTATGGGCGCAGCTTACGTGATGCGATCACCAAGCAATAAGCCAATTTTTCGATCTTAGGGTAATTCCTCTCTGCCCCCGTTAAACGTTTACTAACATAATACACCGGCTTCTGGACTCGATCCTCCTCACGAACCAAAGCCGCACTTATCGCATGTGGGGATACAGCCAAGTATACATATAACGTTTCGTGGTCAACTGGTTTTGACAGCATTGGTGGACTCTCCAGATGCCTCACCAGATTCTGGAATGCTTCCTCACAACTAGACGTCCATTCAAAATTTCTCTTTCCCTTCTTTATTATATCAAAGAATGGGATGCACTTGTCAGTTGCCCTGGATATAAATCAACTTAGCGCAGCTACTTTTCCATTCAAACTCTGCACTTGCTTTATAGTCCGGGGCGCTTGCACATCTTGAATAGCTTGGATCTTCTCTGGGTTGGCTTCAATTCCCCTAGCATTGACGATGAATCCCAAAAACTTCCCCGATGCCACGCCAAAGGAACACTTCAGAGGGTTGATCTTCATCCTGTAAAACCTGAGTATGTCTAACATTTCAGCCAAGTCTCGAATGTGGTCGTTTGACCGTCGTGACTTCACGAGCATGTCATCCACGTAGACTTCCATCGTTTTACCCAGCTGGTCCTTGAACATTCGATTCACTAAACGCTGGTAAGTTGCCCCTGCGTTCTTCAATCCAAAGGGCATCACTACATAGCAGTACAGTCCGACATTTGTCACGAAGCTGGTGTGTTCTTGGTCCGGAATATGCATCGGGATTTGGTTGTACCCTGAGTACGCATCCATAAATGACAACAGCTCATGTCCTGCGGTGGAGTCGACCAACTGATCGATCCTAGGCAACGGGAAACTGTCCTTAGGGCATGCTTTGTTCAAGTCGGAATAATCTACGCAAGTCCTCCATTTCCCATTCGCCTTTTTCACCAGCACGGGGTTGGATACCCATTCAGGGTAGAGGGCGTCGCAGACGAACCCATTTGCTTTGAGTTTGTCCACCTCCTCTCCTAGAGCGGCGGACCTCTCCGGATCCATTCCTCTCCTTTTTTGTTTGACTGGAACGTATTTCGGGTCTATGTTCAACATATGACTCGTGATGGCGGGGGAAATCCCACACATATCGGAATGCGTCCAGGCGAAAACATCAAGATTCGCCCGGATGAAGTCGCTAAGGTCTTCAGTCATCGCGGGGCCAAGCTGTGATCCGATCTTCAGTATTCGCGAGGGGTCGTCACGGCTAACTGAAATGTCAACTGTTAATTCAGCCGGCGCCGCCTTCTCTTCCCTGGGTTTCTCATCGTCGTCTCTCGGATCTATATCTCCGAAGATCCGAGAACTATGCCCGAGCCAGGGCTCGGGCACTACTTGTCAATTATATATATTAAGGATGCGGACGAGATTGTCCGCAACCTTTCCCTTCTCCCTCCGATGGGCCTCTCGGAGCTCAGCCACATAACAGGAACGACCAGCTGCTTGGTCGCCATGAACAATACCTACTCCTTTGTCAGTCGGGAACTTCAAAGTTAAACACCACGGGGCTAACGCTGCCCTAAACTCAGCCAGGGCCGGCCGGCCCAAGAAAACGTTATATGGAGAATCCACATCCAGAACTACGAAGGGTAGAATTCGTACCCTCCGACGCTCGCCTTGTCCCAGTTCAACTGGCAACTCAACATAACCCACGGCATCGGTTGCTGCGCCGTTAAAACCGTGTATACGAGCCTTGGACGGTTTCAAGTCCTTGGTTTCCAGTTTCATTTGGTCGTAAGCCTTCTTGAAGATGATGTTGACCGAACTTCCGCAATCAATCAGAATTCTCTTTACATATGCTGGTCCGATCGTCGCAGATATGACCATCGGGTCGATGGTCGGAGCCTTTACTTGATCAGGGTCTCTGTTTCTGAACACTATATCGTCTGTCATTACGCGCTGCTGCTTAGCAGGGGTCCCATCCTCCACGTTCGAACAACACTCAAAATCCGCATGTTTAAGGGAACTTGCATATCGCTCCATTTCTTGCAAATTCTTGTCTGCGGGGTGAGGCCCACCGATAATGGTATTTATGACTAGTCTACCTACGGTTCGGGCAGGCTCCTCGGGATGACGCGGAGCTGGTGCACGACCTGGGTTGGACGTTCCCTGTCCTCCTTCCTGTGGATCCTTCACAAATTCTTGCAACTTCTTTTGCCTGATCAACTTCTCGATAGCGTCGTGCAGGTGTCTGCACTCTTCCATATTGTGCCCATAAGTCTCATGGAAGCGACAATATTTCCCGGTCCGCTTCTGTTCCTCGGTTGATTCTTTTGGACGTGGCTTTTTGTATTGAAAAGTATTGCAGGTGGATAGGTAAATGTTCTCAAGCGGTGCGTTCAGCGGAGTATACTCACTGTAGCTTGGAATTCTCGACTTCCACTTCCCCGCTTCTCTCTTCTTCCCTTGATTTCTTCCTCCGGACTCCTTAGACTGCCCAGGCTTATTCTGGACATTGACTTGGACCTTTCCCGAGCTGTCCCCGGACTGCTTCACAGCAATGTTGCTCTTCATAGATTCTTGGACAGGTCCTGGTGCCTTATCTCGTCGTACCCACCTAGCTTCCTCTCTTCTTATGAACTGGTGTGCCTTTGAGTAGAAACGCTCTAGCGTAGCCGGGGGTTTTCCTGCCAACCAGTCTCCAAACTCAGAATCTGGATCCACACCTCTCATTACAGCCATCAGAATTGCATGGTCATTGGGATTACTGACTTCAGTTGCCGCAACATGGAATCTCTGTAAATATTCCTTCAATGACTCCCCAGGATTTTGGATTACACTTGATAGAGACATTATGTCCTTTGGACGTGTAGTGTGTATCCTGAACTGCTCAATAAACTTCTTTGCCAATTCCTCGAAATTTGATACGGACCGCGGAGGAAGTCGGGTGAACCACATAGTAGCGATCCCAAATAGAGTAATCGGAAAGCATCTACACTTGGTGGCATCATTTGCTCTAGCTGAATCCATCATCCATTCGTACCTCATGACATGCTGTCTGGGTCAGTCTTTCCCTCATACGAAGGGATAGTAGGCATACTAAACTTCCTGGGGTACTCCGCCTGCAATACAATATCCGTGAATGGAGTGTGACTTCTTGACACTCCCCAATCATCATTCGATAACCCCTGATTTTCTTTCATCAATTGCCTGATCATGGCTGTCAGGTCTGGTGTCTGTATGGAATGCGGAAGGTTAGAGTCTGTTCTACGTGCATGTCCATGCTGATGCCTCCTCTCTTGGTGATCTCCCAGTCGCGCGTCTTGGGGTTCGACATCGTTAGCGTTTTGATGGCCTGGGCCTCCATCCTCCGTTTGCACTCCGGTCCTGAAGTTTCCAGCTCTCGCTTGGTTACGATCTCCAGCTGTTTGAACATCAGCTTCTGCTCGTGCAGCTTCAGTCTTACGTCATCTGCGCCTGGGAGGTTCATCAGAGGAAGTTGAGCTGTCAGATGAAGAGTAAGGAGCGGGATTGCCCGCAGCATTCTGTTGCTGCTGTTGAGTGAGTTGTGCCATCAGGTAGGCATTAGCTTGCATCTGCTCTCCTAGTTGTCTCCTGCTTTCCCTAAGTTCTCTCATCAAGTCATTGAACTCTACTCTGGTGACAACTGGAGTCTGTTCTTGAGCGGCAATTCCTGCACTCGGAATCGCTGGTTGATTGCTAGGTCCTGCTTGTTGCACGCTAGCAGTCTCGCGGGCATCCGCATTATGAGAAGCTGACCTGGTACGTGGTCCTGCCATTGTAGAGTTATTGGTATGAACTCTGAGTAGAATCAACGGATATCCTATCAGTGAGTCGGATCTTCTTTGGGGGATTTGTTCAACCCAGTAACTTCAAAGCAGATCCTTGAGGTCTGAGAATTCAATTCTCAGTGAAAGCACCAAAGTGTTAGCACCAAAATTGGTCACTAACCTCATAGAGAAAGATTGTGTAGAGATATAAGTGATGAAGATAAATTAAACAGAGAAGACAATGCTAATTTAAATGCAGAAAGTAAGAACACCAACTTTATATTGGTTCAGCGTAATTGCCTACGTCCACTTTGAGATTAAACATTATTGATCTTCCTTATTGTTGATTACAAATACAATTCGTGAATCAAATGCTTGAATGAAGTTGTTAAGTAGAGAAGATGAGTCTCAAAAATGGCAGAGTCTCCCCGGTGTTCTCTCCTAAAAAAAGGATCCTCTTCACTGTGACCCTGCCCTCTATTTATAGACAAAGATGGGCTGGACTTCCCAAGTGGGCTTGGTAGCCGAACACTCTAGCCCAGGTGTGGTGGTCGCTGCATGCCAAACTAGGTATGCCGAACACTATGATGCCGAACAGTCCTCTCTATGACGAACGGTATATTCGATGTGTGGGCAGTGCAGGATGGTTGCAGTTGAAGCCGAACGTATCTCTGTACGAAGCTCTTGACCGAGCAATGCATGCAGGCCGAAAAATACTGTTAAGTTGAGTAGTTATGCACACTGAACGTCTTCTGGATGCCGAGCTCTTCTGTCGCCGAGTTCTACTGGGCTCCGAATACTAATTGACGCCGAGCTCCAACTGATGCCGAGCACTACCTAACGCCGAGTACTACGCCGAGTACTATCTGATGCTGAGCATCATGGATGCCAGGTATACTGGATGCCGAGTACCTCGCCGAGTACTCCTAGATGCCGAACACTCTATGATGCCGAACACTATATGATGCCGAGTACTCCCATTGCCGAGTACTCCTGTTGGATGCCGAGTGCTCCTACTGCCGAGTTCTACATTATGCCGAACACTCCTGTGATGCCGAGTACTCCCGTTGCCGAGTACTCCTGTTGGATGCCGAGTGCTCCTACTGCCGAGTTCTAAATTATGTCGAACACTCTTGTGACACTGTGTTCCACTGGAAGCCGAGTACTAGTTGCCTGGTCAAATCTCCAGGAAACAGGAGTCATCCAATTTGCTTCTTCGGTTGCAGCTATCAGATTCACTTGCTCAAAACTTGGGGTTAGTTGCTTTGAGATGGTTACTGCTCCGAAGATGGCGCTGTCTCTCACACTAGCTTGCTTTGCCAATTCGTCGGCCTCTTGGTTCTCTTTCCGAGGGATATGTTTGACTAAGTAGTGGTCCAATCGGCTGAGAAGTAACTTGGTCTTCTTTAAATACGCTATGAGTCATTCTTCTCGAGCTTGGAATTCTCCTAGTATTTGATTAACAATAAGTTGAGAATCACTATGAAGACACAAAGAATTGGCTCTGATCTCTAAGTCAAGTTCTAATCCAGCTATCACTGCTTCATACTCTGCATCGTTGTTGGTGGCAGCAAACTCCAACCTTATAGCATAGTGCAGCTTATTTCCCCTGGGAGTGATTATTACCACACCTGCCCCCGAGCCTTGTTCGTTTGATGCACCATCCACAAAGAGATTCCACTTGACGTCTTCTGCTATTTCCAATTGCTCCTTATCTTCGTTGGTAGTGAATTCTGCAATGAAATCAGCCATGGCTTGTCCCTTGATGGTGGTGCGAGGGTGATAGGTGATATCATACTGACTTAGTTCAATGCACCATTTAAGTAGTCGCCCAGAAGTGTCGGGACGATGGAGTACCTGCCTCAGTGGTTGATCGGTCAGAACTTTGATGGAATGGGACTGGAAGTAGTGACGCAGTTTCCGTGATGTGATTAGTAAACAGTATGCTAGCTTCTCAAGTTTAGGATATCTGACTTCTGCCCCCGTAAACCTCTTACTTACGAAGTAAACTGGCCGCTGCGTGCGGTTGTCTTCCCTTACCAAGGCAGCGCTTAGGGCGTGAGATGACACAGCAAGGTATAGGTATAACTCTTCGCCTTCGCTTGGAGTCGAGAGTACCGGTGGTTTCTGGAGGTGTTCGATTAAGTTACGGAAAACGGTTAAGCATTCGTCAGTCCATTCGAACTTTCCTTTGTCTTTCTTTAGAGCTTCGAAAAAGGGGACGCACTTGTCCGTTGCTTTGGAGATGAATCGGCTTAGGGCGGCCACTTTTCCATTCAGGCTTTGCATTTCCTTTCGAGTGGAAGGTATCTTGACATCCCTTAGCGCTCGGACTTGTTTAGGGTTTGCTTCAATCCTTCTAGCATGGACGATGAATCCTAAGAACTTTCCTGATGATACTCCGAAGGAGCATTTTAGAGGATTCAACTTCATTCCATATTGGCGAAGTACTTGAAACATCTCGCCTAGGTGGCTTACGTGATCGTCGGCTTTCCTTGACTTTACCAGCATGTCATCCACGTATACTTCCATAGTTTGCCCTATTAGCCCTGCAAACATCTTGTTGACGAGGTGCTGGTAGGTGGCTCCTGCATTTTTAAGTCCGAAAGGCATTACCTTATAGCAGTATAAACCCCGGTCAGTGATGAAACTAGTGTGGTCTTGATCGGGAGCATGCATAGGAATTTGGTTATATCTTGAGTATGCGTCCATAAAAGATAAGAGCTCGTGCCCGGCTGTGCTGTCTACAAGTTGGTCGATCCGGGGAAGTGGGAAGCAATCCTTTGGGCAGGCGTCGTTTAGGTTGGAGAAGTCAATGCATGTTCGCCACTTCCCATTAGCCTTCTTTACCAGTACCGGGTTAGCGATCCATTCCGGGTAGATGGCTTCTCGTATGAAGTCATTGGCGAGTAGATTCTTTACTTCTTCATCGAGGGCTGCTGATCGCTCTGCCCCCATACTTCTCTTTCTTTGTTTTACGGGCGCCTTGGTAGGTTCAATGTTTAGTACATGGCATGCTACGTCGGGGGAGATTCCGGTCATGTCAGCG
The DNA here is from genome assembly GCA_030737815.1 of Allium fistulosum. NCBI lineage: Eukaryota > Viridiplantae > Streptophyta > Magnoliopsida > Asparagales > Amaryllidaceae > Allium > Allium fistulosum. The sequence continues at coordinate 224,161,464 of CM060905.1, forward strand.
TGTGACCATGCGAATACATCCAAGTTGTGGCGGAGAAAGTCGATGAGTTGCTCCTTCAACTCTGCTTTTAGTTGGGACCCAATTTTCGACAGTCTACTCGAGTCGTGCTTGTCTACAGATACAAACTCCATAGCCTCTGCAGGCTCGGCGGTGGCCTCCTCCTCTTTGTCCCTGGGGTCTAATTCATTGAAAGGGTCGCTGGTATACCGAAGAGAAGGGGCTTTCTTTAGTTGCTATGCTTCTAGACTTTTCGTGCAGAGGGAAACCTCTACACCCTTCCCTTTATCCTTCCTGTGGTTGTTGAGAAGTTCAGTCACATAGCAGTCTCGAGCAACGTCCTGGTCTCCTTCTACTTCCCCTACTCCATTGTCCGTTGGAAATTTCATCTTTAGGCACTATGGAGCTAGGACAATTTGGAAGTCAGACAAGGCTGGCCTTCCTAAGAAGGCGTTGTAGGCCGAGTGGTTTTCTATTAGCACAAACGTCTGTCTCCGTACAACGGAGCGGGGATGGCTTCTAATTTCAACAAAGAGGTCCAGTTGCCCGAGGGGCATCTTCGCATCTCCAGTGAAACCGTGTAGTGGTTTATCGTAGGGAGATACATCCTTCATTGATAGTTTCATTTTGTCGAATGCATGTTTGAACAGGATATTTACTGAGCTTCCCGTGTCTACTAGAATTCGGTAAACTTCGGCGGGACCGAGCCGGGCAGAGATAACCATGGGATCCATGTGAGGGTATTACCTTCCTTCTAAGTCACGCTTATCGAATGTGATGGCATCACTTTCTTTCCGCTTCGGGTGGCGCTCTTCTATAACCGAATTGACACAGTCTTTATTGTCTCTAAGCGACTTTCCATATCTTTCCATCTCTTTCCAGCTTCTGTCTACGATGTGCGGTCCTCCCGATATGGTATGGACCACTATCTTCTCTTGACTAGAGCCGCTAGTGTTGCGGTTTCCTCTACCGATCTCCGGTGAGGGTAGCCTTGGGTTCTCATTGGCAGGAGCTGGAGTCCTGTCCTGACCTTTTACATAGCGTTCCAGTTTCTTCCTTCTGATGTGTTCCTCAATCAAGTCCCGGAGATGATGGCATTCATTGGTATCATGCCCATGAGATTCGTGGAAGCGGCAGAACTTTCCAGACTTCTGCGCGTTATCTGATACCTTCTTGTATGGTGGGCGTTTGTATCTAACTTCGCCTTGGGTGGAAAGGAAGATATTTTCGACGGTCTCGTTCAAAGGAGTGTAAGTGTCGAATCTCGGTCCTGGCCGATATAGGCGCTTTTCTCCCTTCTTGCCCCCAGCATTGTCTCTGGAATCATTTCTTCGAACGTCCCTTGCCACAGCAGGGGCGTTGCTGTGAGTTGCCTTATTTTGCTGTCCTGACTGCCCCTCAACGGCAGCATCCTCAAGCCTCATATATTTCCCGGCTTCATGGAAGAAATCGGGTAAAGTAGCTGGTTTTTCTTTCGTCAACCTTCTAGCAAATTTAGTGTCCGGATGCACACCACTACAGAGGGCCATTAGGATAAGCTTCTCATCGGCATCTTGGACTGCGGCCGCTGCGGCATTGAATCGGGTTAGGTATTGCTGCAGTTTCTCTCCGGGTTTCTGTTTGATGCTGGATAAGGAATAAGCATCCTTAGGTTGTTCCACATGAATGCGGAACTGACTGATAAACTTTTCTTTCAACATTTCCCACGAGCTGATGGATCCCTGTGGTAAATGATAGAACCAGGAGGTAGCGAGATCTGCTAAGAATAGTGAAAAGCATTTGCACAAAACTCCCTCTGTTGCTCCACTCATGAGCATATGTTGTGTGTATCTCTGTAAGTGTACAACGGGGTCGGAGGTTCCTTTGTAAGGTTCCATTGTTGGCATCTTCCATTCTCGGGGGGTGATAGCAATTTCGATATTGCGGGCGAAAGGGCTGGTTACTCTAGCGCCTATCCCTCGATCCCTTTGCTCCCATTGGACGCACTCTCTGAATAAGCGTGCCATCCTTTCATCAGAATTTGGAGCAGATAGAAACGAGTTTGGTTCTGTTCTGTGGGATTAATTCCGTCCAGATGACCTGTAGGGATGGTATCGTCTATCATTCCTCATATTTTCCAGTGGCTGCCTTTGGTCTTCTGGGAGCATGCTAGGGTCAGCTACAGTTGGCCCTTGCCTTGATCTTCCCCTGCTGGGTTCTGATCTAAGCACTTCCTCGGGTCCAACTTCGGGCTGGACTCTAGCTCGGCCCCGTTCACTGGCGTTTCCATGGTTAGGCAGTATGATAGGCTCAGCTACAGTTGACCTTCGCCCGGTACCTCCCTCGTTGGGTTCGGTTCCAAACGTTTCCTCGGGCCTAACTTCGGGCTGTGCTCGATCTCGGCTCCTACCATGGCTGCTTCTGCCGTTAGCTCCTTCGAAGAAGGAAGATCTTTGTTGTCTCTGAGATCCTCCAGACTGGGACTCGCCCCATGATTCAGTGTTGCGGTTGGACTCTTCAGCATCCCTTAAGCATGACATGAGATGATCCACCAAGGCTTCCTGCTGGGACGTGAAGCGGTTAGTTACTTCAACCACAACCCTATCTAAATCTGCCCTAGTAATTGCTGCGGGCTGTTCTGTGGCAGGAGTGGTCGGATTAGCCTGTCCTTCATTTGGTACTGCTGTTAGAGGAGGACGATTTACTTGATCCGTGACAGCTGGATCTGGAAGACTGCTGGATGCGATGTTTTTTCCTTTGTTAACATCTTTTTTCTGCTTGGGAGGCATGTTTTCCAAGCGGCGAACGATGTTGTTAGGAAAAATGTTAAGTGGATGAAGCTGAAGCTTCGAGCTTCTATTTCTCAGTGAAAGCACCAAAAATGTTTGCACCAAAAATGGACAAACACCTCAAAGTCGTATGATTTAATAGATTTTATGTTGTTCTTAATGATTTGGGTGATTTATGCAAATATATGAAAAGCAGGGGCTAAGCTGTAAAAGACACGCAGATTTATAGTGGTTCAGCCAGAATGTGCCTACGTCCACTTTATATGTTATTTCTCTTTTCTTGTTTAGATTACAAGTACAAAGCTTTGATACAAGTAAAAGAAAGTTGTTTGAAAGTTTTCTCCGTGCTTGAGCTCTCCAAACTGTCCCCCATTGTTGTACCCCTGCCCCTCTATTTATAGAGTGAGGCTGGGGGTAGGGGTCTTGTATGTATACAGCTGCTGATGGGCCCGGGCTGATACAATCTGGCCTGGCAAATTTGGTTCGGCAATGCCTTGGTTCGGTAGCATTTGGTCCGGCGATGGTTGGTCCGGCATGGAGTTGGTCCATTATGGAGTTGGTCCGGCATTGAGTTGGTCCAGCATTGAGTTGACATAGAGTTGGTCCGGCATTGAGTTGGTATGGAGTTGAGTTGGTCCGGCATCATGTTGGTATGGAGTTGAGTTGGTCCGGCATCGAGTTGGTATGGAGTTGAGTGGGTCCGGCATCGAGTTGGTATGGAGTTGGTCCGGCATCGAGTTGGTATGGAGTTGAGTTGGTCCGGCATCGAGTTTTGATTCGGTGGTAGGTGAATGGACCGGTGGAGCTTTGGTTCGGTGGTTCTGGTGGAAGAGTTGGTTTGCTTTAATTTGGAGGGTGGCTGGTCCGGTTATTCTGGTCCGGTGGTGAGAATTCGCCCAACAATCATGTATTTATATCTAATATGCAAGTGTAATAAAAAGCTAACTTATAACTAGCAGTGAAAGGTAAATAAAAGTAAAGAAACAATCACACTGGAGTTTTTATACTGGTTCGGACCTCCCATCCTATGTCTAGTCCCGAAGCTTCTTTCGACCTTAATTAGTAAACAACCCTTGCTTTGCCCGGAGGAATAGGCTTGATACAACAAATCTTTCTTAAACAAGTACATGTTCTGAGAAACACTTATTTTGACTACACAGTACAAATCTTCCTATAATCTCCTTTGAGTAATATGTATATGTGAAGCTTTACTCTTAGGAAGTGATAAAATTGATATATTTATTGCTTTTAAAAATCAGAGTATGCAAAGAGTATAGATATGAGATTCAGAAAATTCAAGTAAGTTGTTTCTTAGAATCCTTACATATTTAGAGATATTGAGGAGTTTTCTTGAAGAGTAGTATCCGTTAGTGTGTTATATTTCAGTCTAAAGGTTGGAAGCATTGAGGAGGAAGAGGTGCATTGAAGAGATACGATTGCAACCATTAGAATGAAGCAAGTGACTGTTTATTGATTTTGCCCGTTACCCAGCATAGACGTCTTTCCATAATATTCAGACATCTGCTCATATATATATTTTTTAAATAGTGGTCGGAGTTAGATGTCTGAGATGTATTGACAGACGTCTGATACGTATTAGTTTTTTTTTAAATAGAGACCATAGTCAGATGTCTGATATATACCAACAGACGTCTGATATATGTTATTTTCTGCAGTTAGCCTGTTTGAGATAATGAAGACTTATAAAAAAAATTGTCATGCAATGTTTGTGTTAAAAAACTACTAAAGGAGATTTTACAAGATATATATCTGTGATTATAACACAATATAATAGCTTTTCTAATACCAATGATTCTTCTCTTCTGCTGGTCGTCTTCAAGTTGCGATATTGTGAATTCTGAAAGCTTGTATCTGCAAATAGAAGGAATATATTATATGACTGTATAGTTTTTGTCATCGAAATCATAGAATAGAGGTTCTAACTTATAGTTCAAAAAGAAGAAATCTAAAGGAGTAGTTAGGGAAAGGCGTGAATCAAATCCAAAGGAAGCAAGAAAACTATCTGTGAGTGGAAATATTAGTTTTTCACATTTTAGTAACTTGTGTAGTAAAAATTTAGACTTCATTTATTCCTTAGGGAATTTTGTATACGAAAACTCTAAAGCCTAAGACCCCCAAAATTCCCCTAAATAAAATGTCAATTCTTGGATTAATCGAAATTTCAATTGTTTAATGTTAATGTAGTAGAATTTGACTTATTGTTTGTAATTTGAATAATTTATGTTCTATTCAACTTCCCCTTCCAATTTCTGTTGTTGCGGTAAAAGGGTTCGAAAAGAAAATTATTAGGAAATGGTATGCAAAGTATGGATTCTCCTATTTGTAGTTTTCACCGCCTATTTTCATAATATAGAGATATGAATCTTTTTTCTACTTCAAGGTTGTATATGTAAAAGTTGAACATAATTTAAAGGGTTTCAATTGTAAGTTTTGTTTCCTTAAAATAGAGGCGGTGATTCTAATATATTAATGTAAAATAATTTTGGTATTATTCCATTTTTTAATATATATAAAAGTCTATTTTGTTTAGCTAAGAATATTAGGTATTTTATAGATTATAGTATGGAACTTAGGCTTGTATGGATATGGAAGTTTTGACATTTTAATAATTATCATATAAAGCGTTAATCTTAGGATAGGAATATTTCTACGAACGCTTAGGAATATATTCAGGGGGAGATGCTACCACTCCCGTGAGGAAGGATACTATAAGAATTTACGCCTAAAGCTAGCAAAGGAGGGATAAGGTGGGCAAGCATATGACATTGAAGTTGTACCTGTCTCAATTAGACCTCCTCTTGGAGACAAAGAAAAAGCTGCAATGGAAGGTACAACTATTACCTTCGGAAATACTATTCATACCTTATTTGACTAAGGAGCATCACATTCATTCATAGTTAGAAATGTAGTCAACTCCTTGAGTATAAAAACCCAATTTGTCACCAATCCAATAGTCATGTCAAATCCTATTAGGAGGTCGACGCATCTTTCTTTGGTTTGTAAAGACCTAGTAGTGGATAAATGTAACGTTGGTTTTATATGTAATGCGTATATTCTACTTTTGAGGGGTATGGATTTATCATAGGGATGGACTGGTTATTTACTATAGGGTTGTCTTAGATTGTGATAGGAAGATTGTTTGGTTAAGGAGTTGTAAGGGGTGAGATATCGATGTTCGTTGTAAACCCCGAAACTCAGTCGTGTTAAGTCATTTATAGTCCCTTAGCCTATCACAAGATAAGCTCTCATTTATGCCCGTAGTCCGGGACTTTCCATTTTTTTTGAAGAAATCTTCGATCCCCTACCTTGAAGGGAGATCGATTTTAGAATTGATTTGGAATAGGATGCTAGACTCATCGCACTGCCATTAAGGCATATGGCCTCTGAAGAAAGGCGAGAGCTGGGTCAGCAAATTTCGGAGCTATTGTAGAAAGGATTTATTTTCCATAGTAATTTAGAATGAGGAGCACCAATTGTCTTTGCCACTAAGGCAGATGGCACTTTAAGGCTGTGCATTGAGTATAGAAAGCTTAATAAGATGACCAAGTAAAATAGGTACCCCTTACCTATAATTGATGACTTATTTGACCAACTTGTTGGGGCAAAAATCTTTTCTCGGTTGGACATAGCTACTGGATTCCACTAATTGATAATAGCCAAGGATAGCAAGCATAAGACCGCTTTTCACACTCCAGACGGACTTTATGAATGAGAGATAATGGCTTTTGGGTTGACAAATGCCCATGCATACTTTGTAGATTTGATGAGTCACTACACCAAATCAGTGATTTTGCAACAGTTTATATCTATTAATTGCCAACACTTATAATTGTTACAAACTCCTAACGGTAAAAAAGTGTTAGGATACCTGAAAAGCGTTGGTGAAAAAAAATACCTTTTTGAATAAATTTTACAACGCAAATAAGTGGTAAAAATGTAAATAATTTGCTAACAAGAGGAGCCTTCTGTACTTTAAACATACGCATTCTCTTCTCACGCTTGCCCATTCCCAGACGTATTTCGACCGCATAATATTTATTTAGGGTTTTCTCTTCCTCACCAAAATCGACGTTGATTTCAACCCCTTCCTAAAATCAACCGCGACTTCGTCCACTTCCCAATATCAAACGCCGACTTCAACCACTTCAACATCGATGCCGACTTCAATCACTTTAACATCATCGTCGACTTCAGGCTCCAACATCGTAGGCTTTGAACATTCACATCAAACCTCTTTTCCAAATAATAGTATTCGATTTCACAAATAAGGGTTCATGTGATTCCTAAATCGAATGCAAGTTTCGATTCTACTTGGCTTTCCTGTTGAGAAATTCGCCTGTAATGTGGACTGTAAATCGCGAATCTCGTGTTTGGATTAGGAATTCGTCGCTTAACTTTCTCACCGTAGGGTCAGCTAAACAACTTCGTCGGTAAGTGATCCTGTGTCATGCGAGTTAGATCTGAAAGTCCAATCTTTCATTCATGATTTTAGAAATTGGAATCTCAAGTGTTGCGTTAGATTACACTTAGATCTCATGTCACTCCTTCCTAAATATAACATTTACATTTATTTACTTAAATTTAAAACAATTTTAAATTTTTATCATTAAGTTATACATCCTCGTTACTCGGTGCTGCCTTCTTGAACACCTTTGATATATTATTAGCGATCTTGATTGTAGATTCAATGCAGATCATCATTTAAGATATAGTTTCTTAAGTATGTTTTTTACATGACAGTGAATGTGATATGTTTCATGTTAAATCTGCCCATCAAAAAGACCATCTTAATATTTTAGTTGAATTAAATGAAAACTCTTATTATTTTCAGAGCTATAAATTGACGGAAATATGACAAAACTCCTCTATGCATACATATTAGGTTAAACTAATTTCAATATTTTACACATTTATGTGTTGTATTATGAAAATTTGGTTGGGACATTACTATTCATAGGCTTGAATCCAACATAAAGAGTGTTATATCCTCGTTATTTTGCAATGGCTTCCTGCGAACCCCTCTACAGTAGTGGCTATATGTTTTCCAGAATCTATGTAATTCATCATTTAAAAAACAAGTTTTTTAATTTTATTTTTCGAAGTTACCATAACATTTTATTTTAATTGAATACAAATACTCTTTTCTTTTTAGAGCATAAGGTAAATGTGTGAGGCTTCTTCTATGTATCACTATAATACTATGTAAACTAGTTTTACTGCTTTACATTTATGCATATCCTTCTTTCTAAATATTCATATTTATTTGGCATATTGAAGACTAATATGATAACCTTTAAAAAATACATGATATATGACACAAATTAATATAGCAATACCCCTCACATACAGAGGGGAGACTTGTTAAAAGGAATAGCTAAAACTGGAAATCCATGGTCCCAAAACTGTCAATAACCAAAATTACAAACAGACAAATGTGGAGTGGGATGTGGACTAACTAAAATTCTTCTTCGCGGAGGATAAACATAAGTATGCATAAGCCATCACAACAGCAACAATAAGTCTGACAATAATAAGACTGTTGCTGCCACCTTCTGATTCACCGCTTTTTATTATCATTACTTTCCCCATGACTTTGTACCGAAGTTGATTTTTAGATAGTAGGAATGGTAGGATTAGATGAAGCAAATCTCAACTCTAAAAGCTCATTTATAGTTGAACAAAATGATTAAAATTCAAGTTCAACAGTTTATTTTTGGCTACCAAAAGGATCAAAATTCAAGTTCAACAGTTGATGAATGCAAATAAAGTACTGGCAAATTCAGTTGATGATTTGACTCATAAATTACAGGAAACAAAATTAAATGCTGATGGTGCCATTAAAGATATAAAATCTAGAGAAGAGAAGATTTTAGAGTTTGAAAAGGATCTCAAAGAATTGCAAGAAATTTACTGGGATCTAAAAACTAAATTAGAGGATAATCAAGCAAAAGAAAACTGTAACGACCCGCAAAATTTAATGGTTTTAAAAGTATATTTAACTGGAAATTTGTGGAATTTTAAACAATAAAAATTGAAAATAAAAATTTACTATTTGGAATACGTCTATTTTAATATAGCAACTGGTAAATTTTCATCTGATAATATTAAAGTTTATTTTCCTGTGAAATCTTATTTCAAATCAAACCGGTTAATAACAGTGAATTTAAAAGTTTTCCGAAACCAAAATATGTCAATAGGAGAAAATTTATTCAGAGCATTCTGAATCAGACTGCGAAATTCGTTTCGCGAAATTCGGACGTTTCTAGCTCCATTTGGATTTTTCCGTTCAAAATAGCAGCATTTTCGGTACCGATTATCGACTTTTGATCGGATGATCGTGCCACTAATATCTGTGTACCGTTTTGATCGTCTCGTCGTATTGATCTCCACGGTATATTCAACTCTGCATTTTGAGGTCCGGTACACGATGGAAACAATAAACTCTTCGTGTAACGGTACCAAAATCTTAACTTTATATTTTACTTTACGTTTCAAATTTGAAACGTGATGCTCAAGCAATAATAATTTGCTTTTATTATTCAGCTCAAACCCATCCCATAATGGTTCGAAAAGAAATAAAACGTTTGTATACGTTTTATTTATTGGGCAACCGTTCACTTTAAACCTTTGTAACTTCATCCGCTTTTCCATTGCATTCCATTTATTTTTTTGCCTGCAACCCAGTTCGTATCCCATCTTTTTTCTTTCTCATCTCAACCTAACCTTCTTCTCTCCAGATCCACGACTTGGCCCTACAACCCAAGCTTCTCAAGCCCGCCCTTATCTCCGCCTAAACAACCACCACAAGCCGCCTCCTCCACAACAATAACAGCCGAACTCCCACTGATATACCACAGCCCACGTCTCCAACCACCTTCAGTGTCCGAGCCACCCCTACCTCTCCCTTTTCCCTTTACCGTAGACAAGCCCCATCATTTTCCACACGGCCAGCGACTTCACCTCTCCCACCTTTCAACCTCCACCCCGAGTTACCAGCCTACCACCAGATTCGCACTCCACCGTGCTCAACTTCCTGCCACCCGAGCCCTCAACCGCTCCTCCTTGCTCCATTTTCCTTTCACTCGCATGCTCCTCTAGGCATACGTAAGTATATTTAGTCTATATATAAACAATAATATGTATGTATTTTTGCGTAGAACAATCTTTTCAAATTTACTTATATAATATTACAAGTGGTTGGTTATATATACTTTGGGTTGTATATGGAATAGGTGCTCATATATGTAATTGTTGTTCGTATGTTTACAGTCCCATATATATATTATACAGTATTTTATGATATTTTTTTTATGTATATACTATTTTATAATATATTTTATACTATATATGATTTCAAAACATTTGGTACCTATATATTTGAGATTCCTTCGGTTTACTTTTTACAAGGCTATCTTGATTTTTAAATATTTAGATATATATATGTTTCTCTTATATTACTTTCATTCTCTATGTTTATACTACTTCAAGTTACTATAAAGTGTTTCCATATATATTATATTATAAAGTAGTTATATATGTTTTGGTAAAAGAAATTTTAGCACTTGTATATTGGAGGCACAGCCGAGCCTCTTTCATTTGCAGTATTATAGGCATACTATATTATATGTGAACTTTATATATATGTATAATATGCTAGTGTGTTAGGATATGGATATAAGCATGTTCGTTTTAGTATATAAGTGTTTAAAGTATTTACATATTTATATATATAAGTATAATACTTTGTATAGATTAATTTTATATATATAAGGTATTAGATTCATAACTTTCGTATATATTTACATACGTCTGTTGTCTAGTTGGATATTGCATATTTGTTTACATGAACAGTTATATAGGTTTGCATAGATTTGGACTTTCGAATATGATACTCATTTTAGAATATATAAGTTATATAGTGTATATAGTTTATATAAAGCTTATATGGGTCGATCTGCACATCTGTTAGCCAGATATTTATTTTGTTGCATTTGAAAAGGGTTGCATATTTGTTATGGTCTGCATAGTGATATATATTGATTTTTCTTTAGTTATGTATGCACAGTTATAAAGTAAAAAAAAATTTGAGTTGATCTATAGTCTGTTAATGTATATATGTGGATATATTAAAGTATAGGTTTTAATATTGACAGTATATACAAGTCATCTGTATATGTGCTGTTATTTCTAAAAACTATAAGTTTATATGTTTTCGTTTATATATATAGTTGTATATGTTTTACATTTAATATGGACTTTGAAAAAAAAATATGTTTTAAGAATAATATTTAAATATTTATATTTATATTTATTTTATTTATAGTGGTTTAAATTAAATATTGACTTTAATAAAATATTAATAATAATATAATATACGTACATTTTGTTCGTTATATCAAACTGATTTGGTTTGTTCTCATCGATTCCTCCTTATCAGCTTTGACCGTCAATTCGTGCCATTCTAGCTTTACTTTGGAAGTCGTGCTTGCAATTCGTAGCTCATTGCTTTGTCAAATCTATCTGGCCTCGAAAGGTGAGCAATCACTCACGATTAACGTTCTTTTATTTATTAAATTCAATTTCAATTGAAACAACAATTGAAATATTACTACTGTTAGTTAATTTCATTGCTGTATATATGCTATTATCTGTAACTGTTCACCTGTGACATCTGACACCAGTATCTAGTATCTATATGTCTGTTATTACTATTATCTGTAACTGTTCACCTGTGACATCTGACACCGGTATCTAGTATCTATATGTCTGTTATTACTATTATCTGTAATTGTTCACCTATGACATCTGACACCAGTATCTATATGTCTGTTATTACTATTATCTGTAACTGTTCACCTATGACATCTGACACCAGTATCTAGTATCTATATGTCTGTTATTACTATTATCTGTAACTGTTCACCTGTAAAATCTGACACCAGTATCTATTATATTATTATTAATGATATATGCATGTTGTTGTATTTTATATTATCTGTTATCACTCTGCAAGTTCCCTGTTAGTATAGAATTCACTATGGGTTGAAATGATACATACCCGAACGGACTTTAGAATAGGAGAAAATCGTTATGGGTTGAAATGATAAACCCAAGCGATTTCATTTGAATTGAAATTGGGATTACGGGTCGAAATGATATCTACCCGTATATATTTAAATTACGGATTGAAATGATATGATATTTGAGTTTTGAAGTATAAATTCAATTGAAATGACCATGGTGTTATAGTGTATATCTCTACATTGTAGATAGTTCCACGGATCCTTAGAGGATGGTTATCCCAAACATCCTTTAAGTTACTTGTATTTCAGTTGATATTTCACTTGAGTTGGATTTATTAGTATAAGAATGTTAATCCTGACTCGAGTGTTTTGTGTTTTGTGTTTTGCTTTACGCTCGGGTCAGACCAAGTGATACAACATTTGAGACTCACCTTTGGAGTTTGGAGCTTCGTTTGGAGATCCAACCATCGATTTAGCTTTCAGCTCTTCAGTTGATTTGTTCAAAGAGGTCGTCTATTCATACTGAAGACTTCACTGCATTTGAGATATTATATTGTATTTTATTTCTAACTCTGATGTTTATATAGTAGCTTCATGAACTACTATTTTATCTATTCCGCTGCGTATTATTGTATTACTCTATGTCTGTGATTCTGTGATTGATTTATTTACTGTATATGTTGAGTTTTGCCAAATTTAAATTAACAATATGATATTTTGAATTATTCAAGTCAGACATGTGTGGATTTATTGTCGATTTGAATGGTCCAAAATAGCAGGTCGTTACAGTTGGTATCAGAGCCAGGTTCTAGGCAAACTTAACATATATGGTAAATTGATTTGCGGAATCACTTTCGTTCTGGCCTCTCCCAAATTATATTCTTATATGAGTATATCCATCTTCTCTTTTTGAATTTTAATTATCTCATCTTCATTCGAGTCCTTTCCCTTTTGTTTTGAAACTCCCTTTAATTTAATTTCCCCTTAAATTTTGAACTTCTATCTTGTTGATTTTGGACTCATTGAATATTTGAATGATAGGAAACTATTTTGTAATGGCAAAATCAGAAGAGCAGAAAGCAGCCCGTCGGGCACGAAGAGCACTGGCCCGTAAGGAACGGGAGGAAGCAATCGAGGAACAAGAGAGGCTGTGGAGGGAAAGAGCAGAACCGGGTCCTTATGACCATGTCATTTGTTATCGGTGACAGGAAAAGGGACACTATGCAGTCATGTGCGGGAAAAGGAATGTAGGAAAGAAGAAAGAGGGCAAGCGTTTTCGATCCAAGATCTTCTGTTTTAGATGCCGTAGTGAGGGGCACTTTCCCAGTCGCTGCCAGAAGGTGAAGAAAGTGAAATCTGCACCCACTACATCAGTCGACCTATCAACCATTTGTTATCACTGTAAGAGGCCTGGGCATATAGCCAGGAATTGTTCTGTGCGAAAGTATGGAAAGAAGGTTGCGTACCCGCAGTTCATTAAGGAAGATGGGAGTGTAGTGCACCTATGCCAGAAATGCAGATGTTGGGGGCACATTGAGAGGGAGTGTTCTGGACCCGTTGATGTACCACCTGGAAGAATTAATATTGATGCTTTGTTTTTGTAGGAGTGGTAAATCTGTGGACCTTTTGTTATCTGTTGTATGTTAGGTTGCTTTAAGCGAACTCTATTGTATCTTTTGCTTAGTTGAAGTTGTCAAACTAGAGACATTTATGCTTCTGTTTTCGTATGTTATGAATTCGAGTCTTTCCAAATTTTGAATGGGAATTCTTTTGTATCGATATAGGTTATATATCTCTAATCTTGGTTGGGATTTACTTCAATTAGGATTCCTTAGAACTTTGGAACGTTCCCTACGGTTTCTTTTGATTAGGATAAAAAAAACTCATTCTTGTCTCTCCCTATTTGTATTCTTTTGATTCTGTAGTATCCCATAACTCCACTTCGAATGATCTCTATAAGAATAGGATCCCACCAATCTTTGAATGAATGTGAAGGGGTGAAACTCCTTCACAATTGGCATTGATTCACCGGAGATTTTTATATCTTTGGTTTAGATGTCGCTATCTCTTGCGATCGAATGTTGTTTTCTTGGAATTCTGCATCAATCTTGTTCTTGAAGTCACGGTTGACCCGGTTAAGGTCGGTCGCGGTTTATATAAGTATATTCATCTACTGTTTCTAATTAATTATCTCTTCTTCGTTCGAGCCTATTTTCGAATCAGAATCATATTTGATTAGAGTCCCTCTAAGTTGAATTTCTATCTTTGTTTTGAAATCCATTCTTGAACCATCCTTTGAAAAATCAGGCTTGTTTATATTTTAGAAATTGTTTTATATATCGAAATTATTATATTCTATATATAAAAGTGAAATGTTTTCGATAAAGATTATAAACCCTTTTAAAATAAGAATTTGGGGTTTCGAAAGGATTTGTAATTTTGAAAAAAAACTATATAAGAAATTTGATTTATAACTGAAGGATTTTAAATTTGAAATTCGAGAATTGAACTCCGGTATTTTGGAATTGGTTTTAAGATTTTGAAATATATAATAATATTATGATTTAAAAATATTTTCCAAATAAGAAATGTTTCAAATGATTTTAATGAGTTTCGAAGAAATTTCAAAAGAATTTTTGAGAAATAGAAGTCCAGAACTCACTTATGTCGCTGGAAAATAATTTCGGTGATGAGTGCACGCATCATCGACATTGATTTTCGAGTTTCAGAGTAAGGGATAGGCCCCTTTAATAGCTTTGCCATGTGAGTGATTTTGTGAAACCAATTTTGATTTCAAAATTTTGAAGTATGATTTGATATTCGAAAGATATATGTAAATGTATTTGAAACGATTTGAAATGAGCCGGTGTTCAGTCCTCGAGTTTTGGATTTGATATAACCCTATCTATTAAAATTGATTTACTGATTTGTTGCTGATTTCCAACTCTTGAATTTGAAAATGATTTCTTCAACTATTTTGAAGGTTCGAACACTTCCAAATCAAGGTTAACTTTTCAAAGCTAAGAAATTTGAAAAGTATTTTGATAAAGTATATAAGTTTGTTTTGAATGTTTAAGTATGAAGTAATATGATTTAAATAAGTTGAAACTGTTTTGTTAAGTAAATGAATAAGGCAATTTTAAAATTTTCTAATATGAAATTTTGATTTGAAATGTTTTGAAAGAATTTGGTCTTTAAAATATTTTGAATAAAGTTTAGTTTAAATGTTTTAACTTAGTAACATCTTTATGAAACTATATATTTAACAAGTTGGAATAAATATATAAGTTGTACGTATGCTGTTTTATTCGCATAATTAGTTTGATCCAAGTTTGAGTACACAAGTTCGAGGTGGATTACACCATTTCGTGTTAGGATTTTTCATTTGATTCTTGATGGCGAATGTTTGATATGGATTTTGGGCTTGATTCTAGAATTCACTATCATAGTATATGGCTATGCAAGAAGACTGATGGCTTCTAGTCGAGAAACCATATCGAAATTCCGCATTAGGGAAGTCGAATGGACAATACTAGTTCGAAAGCGAACTTGTGTGATCGAGCGAGCGATCAAATGTGATTCTGCGAAATGATGACGTATGTACATCTTATATTCTAATATCATTGATATATTTTGACGCTGAAATTGAAAGCTGTCATGTTAGAATATCTTTGCTTACTAAAATAAAATTTCCAATTTAAATTACAAAGATATATAACCCATAAAAGCAAAGATATTCAAATCCCATATGGCTCTTCATACAGCGAAATTTATTTTGAAAAATTTGATCCTTATATAAGATAGACCTTACGTAAGTATAAGATGATTTTGAAAACAATTGATTTTGGAAATGAATTGGTTGGCTTAAATTTCTGATTTGGAAATTTGGATTTATTTTCTAAATCTATTATTTTGGAAACTTTGAAACTAAAGATAATTAATTTGAGAAGAAATAATTTGGTGAAATTGTATATGATTTTGAGATTGAACTGATATTGAAACAAATTAAAATTTGAGAACCTTACGTTACTAAACACTTGATTTAGGAGTTGTCGAACTTATATGAAATTGATTTGTATGAGTATGAAATTGATTCGAAAACTATAGATTGAAAGGGTACTCAATTTGAAAGTGAAATCTTATATAATTGAAGTCTATATAAGTATGATTTGATATACTATTGATTTTGGAAAGTATTTGATTTGAAAATTAAAATCTTATATATAATGGATTTTATATAAGTACGATATTTGAAAGTGATTTGAAAAGGTATTATATGATACATATTTTCGAAGTAAAGATATGGAAAGTGCCTTCTGCTTGATATCCGATTTGTGGCCACATCTTGGATTCATTCTATCGATATTATTCTCTCTGATTTTGGTTTTCCGGATATGATACTCGAGTGTCCTTCGAATTCCATGGTGTTACCCATGGTCTTATTTTTCTCTCGTGACTGCATAGCGCAACTACCTGGCTGAGTATTGCCTAGGGGTACGAATTGTTTCATGGGGGATCCAGGCGTAACCATTATGTATCCTGCAATCTGTGTAGGTCGCGAATAGTAGCGCAAATGCTTGGCTGAGTCTTGCCTGGGGGTACGGATTGTTTCCTGGGGGATCCAGGCGTAACCATTGTGTATCCTGCATTCTACTAGTCATCATGGCGTAACTCACAGGGCTGAGAAAGCTTACGGATATGGATTGTTTCCTGGGGGATCCAGGCGTAACCATTGTGTATCTGCGAACCATGGTTAGACAAAAGTTTTGTTTGTTTTGTTTGGATTGTACTTTCCATATCTGTTTTTAAAAGTTTTCCAGTATTTTCACTGGGTGTTGAAACAGGTCTACTAAGTACCTGGAGAATTCTAGTTTTGCGCCTGATCAACGCACTACCAGAGTCTATAGGAACAAGGATAAACTTGTTGAAACATCAAGTTATAAAAGTATTCTCGAAAGAAAATTTGTTTCGTTATAAAGGTATTTTTTAATAAAAGTATTTCCAACAAAGAAAATTTTGTATCAATATTTGGAATCAAAACCCTTATGGTTCTAAATTAACTATTCATGCCCGATATTATTCCTTTGAATCTACCTTATCTGCTCAGCTTTATTTATTCACATATATTCTGTTTTTCCAAGTCCTCCCTCTTTCCTTGTTGACTATATCCCTTTAAAATATTGTTTATTTATATACTACTTGGTTTAAATAAAAAAATTATCAATGTTATAAATATTTTAGTAGTATTAATTAAATAAAAACAATTTAAAGGTAAATGATTATTGATTTATTAATAATACTTGAAAAGTAATTTTGATAAAATTTATAAATTAATAAATTATGAATTTAATGTTTTCAAATAGCTTCTTTGTAAAAATAAGTAATAACGTAAATAATTGTTTTCAAATATTTTCATATATTTATAGAGGTGTTATTTAAACATAAATGGCATTTGTAAAGGAAGCAAGAAATTTGCAAAAGGGTTTGAAAAATATTAAAGTATTAAAGACAATTGAATTGCAAATGAAGTTTTCAAATTTAAGTAAAATTTATATAGTCCAAATTAATTGTTTAATCTTGACTTTCAATCTACTTTTATTTCTGGTTGTTCTATTTTCCTACCTCCTTCCTTTTCGGGGGACGAAAAGTTTTGAGTGGGGGAGAGTGTAACGACCCGCAAAATTTAATGGTTTTAAAAGTATATTTAACTGGAAAATTGTGAAATTTTAAACAATAAAATTTGAAAATAAAAATTTACTATTTGGAATACGTCTATTTTAATATAGCAACTGGTAAATTTTCATCTGATAATATTAAAGTTTATTTTCCTGTGAAATCTTATTTCAAATCAAACCGGTTAATAACAGTGAATTTAAAAGTTTTCTGAAACCAAAATATGTCAACAGGAGAAAATTTATTCAGAGCATTCTGAATCAGACTGCGAAATTCGTTTCGCGAAATTCGGACGTTTCTAGATCCATTTGGATTTTTCCGTTCAAAATAGCAGCATTTTCGGTACCGATTATCGACTTTTGATCGGATGATCGTGCCACTAATATCTGTGTACCATTTTGATCGTCTCGTCGTACTGATCTCCACAGTATATTCAACTCTGCATTTTGAGGTCCGGTACACGATGGAAACAATAAACTCTTCGTGTAATGGTACCAAAATCTTAACTTTATATTTTACTTTACGTTTCAAATTTGAAACGTGATGCTCAAGCAATAATAATTTGCTTTTATTATTCAGCTCAAACCCATCCCATAACGGTTCGAAAAGAAATAAAACGTTTGTATACGTTTTATTTATTGGGCAACCGTTCACTTTAAACCTTTGTAACTTCATCCGCTTTTCCATTGCATTCCATTTATTTTTTTTGCCTGCAACCCAGTTCGTATCCCATCTTTTTTCTTTCTCATCTCAAACTAACCTTCTTCTCTCCAGATCCACGACTTGGCCCTACAACCCAAGCTTCTCAAACCCGCCCTTATCTCCGCCTAAACAACCACCACAAGTCGCCTCCTCCACAACAATAACAGCCGAACTCCCACTGATATACCACAGCCCACATCTCCAATCACCTTCAGTGTCCGAGCCACCCCTACCTCTCCCTTTTCCCTTTACCGTAGACAAGCCCCATCATTTTCCACACGGCCAGCGACTTCACCTCTCCCACCTTTCAACCTCCGCCCCGAGTTACCAGCCTACCACCAGATTCGCACTCCACCGTGCTCAACTTCCTACCACCCGAGCCCTCAACCGCTCCTCCTTGCTCCATTTTCCTTTCACTCGCATGCTCCTCTAGGCATATGTAAGTATATTTAGTCTATATATAAACAATAATATGTATGTATTTTTGCGTAGAACAATCTTTTCAAATTTACTTATATATATTACAAGTGGTTGGTTATATATACTTTGGGTTGTATATGGAATAGGTGCTCATATATGTAATTGTTGTTCGTATGTTTACAGTCCCATATATATATATTATACAGTGTTTTATGATATATATTTTTATGTATATAGTATTTTATAATATATTTTATACTATATATGATTTCAAAACATTTGGTACCTATATATTTGAGATTTCTTCGGTTTACTTTTTACAAGGCTATCTTGATTTTTAAATATTTAGATATATATGTTTCTCTTATATTGCTTTCGTTCTGTATGTTTATACTACTTCAAGTTACTGTAAAGTGTTTCCATATATATTATATTATAAAGTAGTTATATATGTTTTGGTAAAAGAAATTTTAGCACTTGTATATTGGAGGCACAGCCGAGCCTCTTTCATTTGCAGTATTATAGGCATACTATATTATATGTGAACTTTATATATATGTATAATCTGCTAGTGTGTTAGGATATGGATATAAGCATGTTCGTTTTAGTATATAAGTGTTTAAAGTATTTACATATTTATATATATAAGTATAATACTTTGTATAGATTAATTTTATATATATAAGGTATTAGATTCATAACTTTCGTATATATTTACATACGTCTGTTGTCTAGTTGGATATTGCATATTTGTTTACATGAACAGTTATATAGGTTTGCATAGATTTGGACTTTCGAATATGATACTCATTTTAGAATATATAAGTTATACGGTGTATATAGTTTATATAAAGCTTATATGGGTCGATCTGCACATCTGTTAGCCAGATATTTATTTTGTTGCATTTGAAAAGGGTCGCATATTTGTTATGGTCTGCATAGTGATATATATTGATTTTTCTTTAGTTATGTATGCACAGTTATAAAGTAAAAAAAATTTGAGTTGATCTATAGTCTGTTAATGTATATATGTGGATATATTAAAGTATAGGTTTTAATGTTGACAGTATATACAAATCATCTGTATATGTGCTGTTATTTCTAAAAACTATAAGTTTATATGTTTTCGTTTATATATATAGTTGTATATGTTTTACATTTAATATGGACTTTGAAAAAAAAATGTTTTAAGAATAATATTTATATATTTATATTTATATTTATTTTATTTATAGTGGTTTAAATTAAATATTGACTTTAATAAAATATTAATAATAATATAATATACGTACATTTTGTTCGTTATATCAAACTGATTTGGTTTGTTCTCATCGATTCCTCCTTATCAGCTTTGACCGTCAAATTCGTGCCAATCTAGCTTTACTTTGGAAGTCGTGCTTGCAATTCGTAACTCATTGCTTTGTCAAATCTATCTGGCCTCGAAAGGTGAGCAATCACTCATGATTAACGTTCTTTTATTTATTAAATTCAATTTCAATTGAAACGACAATTGAAATATTACTACTGTTAGTTAATTTCATTGTTGTATATATGCTATTTTCTGTAACTGTTCACCTATGACATCTGACACCAGTATCTAGTATCTATATGTCTGTTATTACTATTATCTGTAACTGTTCACCTGTGACATCTGACACTAGTATCTAGTATCTATATGTCTGTTATTACTATTATCTGTAACTGTTCACCTGTGACATCTGACACCAGTATCTAGTATCTATATGTCTGTTATTACTATTATCTGTAACTGTTCGCCTGTGACATCTGACACCAGTATCTATTATATTATTATTAATGATATATGCCTGTTGTTGTATTTTATATTATCTGTTATCACTCTGCAAGTTCCCTGTTAGTATAGAATTCACTATGGGTTTAAATGATACATACCCGAACGGACTTTAGAATAGGAGAAAATCGTTATGGGTTGAAATGATAAACCCAAGCGATTTCATTTGAATTGAAATTGGGATTACGGGTCGAAATGATATCTACCCGTATATATTTAAATTACGGATTGAAATGATATGATATTTGAGTTTTGAAGTATAAATTCAATTGAAATGACCACGGTGTTATAGTGTATATCTCTACATTGTAGATAGTTCCACGGATCCTTAGAGGATGGTTATCCCAAACATCCTTTAAGTTACTTGTATTTCAGTTGATATTTCACTTGAGTTGGATTTATTAGTATAAGAATGTTAATCCTGACTCGAGTGTTTTGTGTTTTGCTTTACACTCGGGTCAGACCGAGTGATACAGCATTTGAGACTCACCTTTGGAGTTTGGAGCTTCGTTTGGAGATCCAACCATCGATTCAGCTTTCAGCTCTTCAGTTGATTTGTTCAAAGAGGTCGTCTATTCGTACTGAAGACTTCACTGCATTTGAGATATTCTGTTGTATTTTATTTCTAACTCTGATGTTTATATAGTAGCTTCATGAACTACTATTTTATCTATTCCGCTGCGTATTATTGTATTACTCTGTGTCTGTGATTCTGTGATTGATTTATTTACTGTATATGTTGAGTTTTGCCAAATTTAAATTAACAATCTGATATTTTGAATTATTCAAGTCAGACATGTGTGGATTTATTGTCGATTTGAATGGTCCAAAATAGCAGGTCGTTACAAAAACATATTGAGAGAGAAAGAAGAAGAACTTTCATCTAGGCTGATTTCTTTGGTTGAAAAAGGCAAAGGTAATATTTCTAAAACTAGTCTGTTTGTATTTCCTTTTTATTATCATATTATTCTTTTTATCTTCATTGCAAAGGTAATATTTCTAAAACTGGTCTGGTAAAATTTACTGTATCTAAGGTTTTAAGTTAAGCTAATGTCATATTACTTCTGTTTCCACCTATTATAAATTCACTTCTCAATTTAGTTTTTCAACTTAAATTATAATTCTTATCAGTTAAAAATAAGAAAAAAATGGCTTTCTCCTCTTTCATTGATGACGAGTTCGTTGCTTTCTTATAAAATATTTCCTAAGAATGCATGTGCTTCTATTTGTATATTAATAAAGGTATCTGTTTAATTATATGAAACATATAATATATCGTTGTTTATAATATTGCGCATCTCTGACTTTTTAATTTTGAAATATTTACTGTTTTGTGTGTACACAAGCCTGTTTGTTAATGGATTCTTTTTTTATATACTTGCAAATTTTTTTATTTCAAAAATGGATGGAACAAATCCAACCTAGAACAAATGTGACCTATAAATAAATACAACCATAGAGTTCAGTAATATCAAAATACCCTTATATACCCAAAAGTATACAAATGGCCTAGTTGGTCTAAAGATTGAGATCCTGTAGAATTAGTGCTATTTTGATTTATTTTGTGAAATTATTGTTAGTGCAAATGAACTAAAAGAGAATCTTTTAAGTTTGAGCAGCTGCATTTGTGCCAAGTTTCGTACGGACATGGAAGTATGCTATTTTTGCTGAAAATTATGTGAAGGAAGGCCGTATAAAAAGAAAACCGCAAGTCTAGCGTACCTGAAATCATTTAATTTAAACTGAGTTTTTCAGCTTTGTTTTAACAGAGTGCTAACTCGGTTAATACCGTGTTTAAACTCAGTTAATACCGTGTTTAAACTCAGTTAAAGCTATGTTTGTTAACTCAGTTTAACAGATGTTTTTAACTCAGTTTAAACTGAGTTTGAATCCTGTTTTAAAACTGAGTTTAAACTTAGCTAAAAATGAGTTTCAACGCAGTTTTAACTGAGTTTTTTTTAACTCAGTTTTAACTAAGTTTGACCCTAGTCTTTAAATTGAGTTCGAGAAGGGTCTTGAAGCTTGCAGACTTGATGGTGGTGTTAAGTTGGCTGAAAGGAAAAGACAGGTAAAGCTTTACTAATGCTTTTTTTTGGATATGATTACAAGTTTATCTGCACACAACATAACTCTTTATGATTTTGATTTTCTTTATTTTTTTACATTTAAGATCGACAAGTTCAATGACTTGAACAGCAGTATCAGTGTGTTTCTTCCTAGTGACCGAGCTGGTAGGTTGGGTATTAATCTTACTGCTGCTGATACGTGCATTATCTATGACAGATTTTGGAAGTAAACAAAGAAAAATATTCAACTTTTGTAAACTAAAAAACAGCCATCACGTCCATACTGGTATTATTCAACTTTTTTTAAAGTAATCCACTACATCCTGACTGTAATCTTGGTTAAGAATCATTGTTAGTCCTTGTTTTGTTTTATAGTGATTAATAAATCGATTTTTATTTTTATGTCTTGTACATAATTGATTTTTATATTGTTGTTACATAAATACGCAATGTAGTCAGAATTAGAACTTAAACTAAGGGGTCAAAACTCAAAAGCAACCACTCACGTATTTTCTAATAAAATTTGGCTAAAAAACAAACATGCCCTACCCATAAATTTTCTAGTAACACCTGCTCCTACAGACAATGCGTTAGTTCATTTGCAATTGAACTGGGCATAGTGCATGCCCAATTGTTGCAATTGAGCACCGCTCAGTTTCAAATGTAACTGAACTGAGCACTACTCAGTTGCATTTGCAACTGGGCACAGTGCTTAGTTGGTGCACCTGAACACTATTCTCAGTTGCATGCCACTGAACCGAGTAGTTTAGTTGGAAATGCAACTGAACTGAGCACTACCTAGTTGCATTTGCAATTGGGCACAATGCTCAGTTGTTGCAACTTAGCACTGTTCTCAGTGTGCTAGGTTGCAATAACTCAGTTGCAGAATTTCAACTGAGCATTGTTCCCAGTTGCATTTGCACTGAACACGGTTTGTAATATTAGGTCTCAGCGCTTTGTAAAACAAATATTCCTCCATCATGACACAAATTATTATAGAATTGTTCATTCCTAGTTTGCGAATTCATAAATACAAAAAAAAATTAGAACCTGAGTTGTAACTCATTCTTTAACCTTTTGATTTTGAAGGTATAAGTTTTTATCGAGTGTTTATATTAAATGCAGGAACTTGAAGGATGACGCTTTGGATTGTTGTATTGGATGTTGAAGAATATTCAAAACCATTAGAGTTTGGAGTGGATGATCAGGCATGGTTAGGTTAACCGTAAGTTAAACTTTAAGTGTATTTTAAAAAAAAAATTAAAGCTTATGTTGTAATAATATCTGAATATATGACATTGTGGTATTTTAGATATGTAAAGAATTGTTTGATATATTATACTACATTTGCAGAGCGTTTAAACTTTGCATTGAATATGTATGATGAATTATTTGTGATATGGAAACCATTATTTGCAGAGTGTTTATATTTAAACATTGCATTTAAGTTATATATATATATATATATATATATATGTTACTAAATAATCATTTTCCAACACTTATAAGCGTTACCGTATATTTCTATACCAACACTTATAAGCGTTACCGTATATTTCTGTACCAACACTTATAAGTGTTATTGTATATTTCGTTACCAACACTTATAAGTGTTACCGTATATTTCTATACCAACACCTATAAGTGTTACCGTATATTTCGTTACCAACACTTATAAGCATTACCGTATATTTAGGTACCAACACTTATAAGTGTTAGTAATACGTATGTTTGTAACACTTATAAGTGTTACAAATTTGGCCACTCCATTCCTCACAGTCTATTAGTAACACTTAAAAAGTGTTACTGAAATTATTTGTAACACTCATAAATGTTAGAATTTGCCTGTTTTGGTGTAGTGAGTATAGTCTTTAGGGGGCAGTTTAATAAGTTCGTCGAATTATTTGTGGATGATATCCTAGTATTCTCTAAAAGTGAAGGTGAGCATGATGATCACTTAAGGGAGTACTAGAAACCTTGAGAAGGCGCCAGCGAAAAGCCAAATTCTCAAAATGCCATTTTTGTAAGAAGAATGTGATTTTTCTCGGTCATTTTGTTTTTGAGAAGGGGTTGTCTATTGATCTAGCAAAGAGGGAAGCTATTCAAAGCTAGAAGATGAAAGTGCTCTGTGCAATAGGATCGTGTAATATGGATAAACTACTTGTGCGGAATATAAACTAAGTAAATAATTAAAGCAATAAAGTAAATGACACCAGAGGTTTTTATACTGGTTCGAACTCCCGTTCTACGTCCAGTCCCAGACTTCTTCTGGAATTATACTAGCAACCCTCACTTAACCAGGAGGAATAGGTTTACACTTCCTGAGCAACCGAACAGGACTTCTACCGCCTAAGCAATCGAATAGGACTTCTACCGCCTGAGCAACCGAACAGGACTTCTTTACAAATAACAAAAGTATTTGACTGTAGTGTGCTCTTTGAATAGCACTGATAAGTCAATTAAGTACAATCTTCCTATAATCTTCTGCTTTATGATATGTAGTGTAATGTGCTTGAGAATTGTGGAAGATAGAGTGATCAACGATCAGAGAATGTAAGCAGTTTGAGTGCAGTTTGAAAATAGAGAATAAGAGATAAGAATTCAAAGAATATCAAAATCGGTTGTTATATGTTTGTTGAATTCTGAAATCTATTTATAGTGATTAAAAAGTTGCAACTATTGTTGAAAGGTAACAATGAAAAGAAACAGGTGCAACTGTTGGTTTGAAGATGTTTCTCTTTGATGAAGAGAAGTGTCTTTTCATGAGAAATATCCATTGATAATATTCAACCGGCTGAATGGATTTATTCAGCCTTCTGAAATTTAAAAATCGAAAACAGCAAAGAAATAGGCTATTTTTGGCCTAATTCAGCCGTCTGAATGAAGTCATTCAGCCGGCTGAATATTGTGAAACTATAAAATAGTTTTAGTATTCAAATGGCTGAATGATCTCATTCAGCCGGCTGAATATTGTGAAACTATAAAATAGTTTCAGCAATCAGCCGTCTGAATGAAGTCATTCTGCCGGCCGTTTCAGACTAATGTGCAAGGTAGTGCATGTGTGTATATGTTTATATATATATATATATATCATTTCAGGAGAGATTTTAACATATTTCTAAATAATATAAAGACTCTAGACAAAGGACTATCAGCTCCAAAATACTCTGAATGCGAATCTCCTGCATAATTGATTAGTACACACAAATATTTATTTATATAGTTTGTCACAATCAAAACGATGTAAAATTGAGATTCCAACATTCTTCCCCTTTTTGATGATGACAATTATTAAGTATAAATAATATATATTTACATAAAAACTTACATTAGCATTGCTACTCCCTCTGTCAATATGCACAAATATTTAACTAACTTTTCTCCCCCTTTGTCATCGACCAAAAGAAAGATAAACTATATGCACAGAATTATTTGTTAAACAAAGATTTCATACTCGAGATGTCATTACTAAAGAGGAATAACAATATTCATTACAACATTATATAAATAACTAGATTGAACATCATAGAAGTTTGATACAAAAGTAGAAATATGGAAATAATTAAAACTGGGTAGAGAGAGAAGGCTCACCATCATCGGAATCCGAACTCGAAGATGACAATTGAAATGGAGATAGGTTGTGAACTTCGGTGGATGTAGAACCGGAGCAAGAAATTTTATCCCATATTTTATTAAGAAAACCTTTTATGGAGTTGAATTTCTTTTCCGTCTTCTTTTCAAGATTCTTAATGTCCCGATGAAGTTTGGATTGATTTCGGGAGAGAGTGATGATAACTTGTCTTGAGGAGGTTTCCGAGCCAACAACTTGAATGGAGTCATCATCCTCTTCTTCTTCATGTTGAGTATGCGAAGAAGAGGCAATACTAGTGTCACGAGGTTGAGGAATACCTTGTTGAACATTGTGAGACCATTGTTGAAAAGAAATGATTTGTTGTGAAGGAGGCCGGTGAGGAAGACCCATCAATCCTAAAGTTTTTGCGCCTAACTCACTAATGCTTGAAAACTCAGAATCGGGCATTGGAATGCTGAAGTTGAGAAGGATATGCATAATATAAGCACCAAAATGAAATGGTCTTATATTTTCTTCGGATTGTGATGTCTTGAAATTCATCTAAAATGATTTTGCCCCAATTTACTTGTTGGTTGGAGTAGATGGAATAAAGGGCTTGAAAATCTCTTTTATAGACTTTTTAATAGCTTCATGTTCGAGGTTATAGAGAGCGAATGAAGGCACGGTGAAGAAGAAGTGCTTGTGGCCTTAAGGTGCTAGATTTTAAAGCACTTAAATTGGTAAGGTGATCAGACAAGAAACGATGTGAAACTTCGTCTCTATGATCCATATCAACTTCAATATCATCTATATCAATACCTTGAAATGGACAATTTAAAATATTGCCTAATCTTTGTAAAGGCAAAAAATATTTAGTGCCACAAACTATAGACCAAACACAATCTTGTCGATTTGAGGATTATGGTGGTCTAAATTCAGATTTGCAAGAAAGAGTTTGATCAAAAGATGATTAATTTTAACATTATCGGGAGCATACCCTATGAGATTATCGAAGTGGAATTTCTCAGCCAATTCTCTAATCCGATAAGCCATGAAATCAGGAAAATTCATGAAAGCTCCTTCAAATATATTGGAATTTTTAATGGAATTGAAATGGGAGACTGCAACATCATTCCAGAGCCATTGACGAATCCGATCTTCGGAAGGACCGGCGGTGGATTCCCTTGTTCATTTTGATCTAGGAGCCATTAGAGAATTAAAAGAGGAGTAAAAGGTGAAAATATGAGAAAGTTATGCTAGGGTTCTGAAGTGAATGGGTAAAAGGGTGAAAAGATGAATTTATAGGTAGGTGAAAAGCAAGGGTAATATTGGAAGAAAAATTTGTAGGACCTAGCTTAGAAAATGCTTCGGGAAGAATTCAGCCGGCTGAATGACTGTAAACAGATGTATGAATTACTTCCTGCAAGAAAATAGTTCATTTTTGAACTAATTCAGACGTTTGTTTTAAAATATTCAGCCGTCTGAATCTGGAAGAAAATATATTTCCTGGATAATATTCAGCCATCTATTTTAAAATAGACAGCCGGTTGAATTCTGAGAAAACTTAATGTAGCCTTTATAACAAGATATATTATAAGAACAAAGTGAATATATTTTTTAAATAAACAAACAAGATTACAAAATTAACAAGAAACTTTTAAATAGATTTGGAAGAAGAGGTTGTAGTGTGATATTCATCTGGGTCTACTTTTGTGTTCTCTTGATATGGCCTGAGTGGTGACCATCTATTGTCGCGTTCCCATGAATTTAGAGATATTGGTGGACGTTGTGGCGATAGTTCCCAAGTATTGCGTCGGGATGGAGAACAAACATGAGACGGTTGATGAATCGTGCTTTTAGATGAAGATCCACAGAATTTCAATGCGACTTGTTTTAAAAAGCTTAAACGCTTGGCGTTAACTTTTTATTCATAATAAAGTTCACGTTGTAATTCCAGTGATTCCCGTTGGTAATGATGAATGTCATCTATTTTTTCTTTGGTAGATGGTGAACCACAAAATAGAGATCTTCTTGTTCTTTTACTAGGTGGAGTATAACCTGTGTGAGTAGACAGACGCACAATTGTTACTGGTTCATAAATCGGTGTTGGAGTAGGTAAATTCACTGATCCCGAACTAGGAGAAGAATAAGATAGAGCAAAGGATTCAGAATTATGCCGGGAAGACATTTTTGAGTAGGAGAATTGAAACTTTTTTTATTTTAATTGAATGCAAAAGAGAGAAAAGGATTAGAGTTATTTATATGTAAACTTTCATATAAATAGAAAGAACATTGGTGGTTAGGATTTTAAGAACCAGAGAAAAAATTGGTTGAGAAAAAAAATTATAAGGTAAAAAATAAACAATAGAATGCAAACCCAAAAATAGATGTGAAGAAAAGAGTAATGTAGTGGTAAAATCCTAGGAGGAGATCTTAATTCATTTTCATTATGAACAATGTTTCTATTTTCTTCAAAGTTATAAATAATGTTTTCATCTTCTTCAAAATTATTTTGAGTAACAGTGTTTGTGACCGTCTTAGGTATATCTTCATCATCCTTAAAATTATTATTAAATTTGAAATTTTCGTCGAATGAAACATGAAGTGTTTCTTTGATTGTTTTTTTTCTTTTATTGAAAATTCGATAAGCTTTGCTTCGTTCTGAATATCCTACGAAGATTCCTTCATCGGATTTTGGGTCGAATTTTCCAAGCTGATCTTTTGTGTTTAAGATAAAACACTTTGAACCAAAAGTTTTGAAATATGAAATGTTTGGTTTTCTCTAATGAAAAAGTTCATATGGAGTGTGTTTTGTTAAAGGTCGGATGGAAATACGATTTAGAACATAGCAAGCAGTTGCTACAGCTTCTGCCCAGAAATGTTTTGGTAATGTGTTTCCGTTTAATAAAGTTCTTACACATTCTTGTAACGTTCTATTTTTCCTTTCTACAGCTCCATTTTGTAGTGGTGTTCTAGGAAAAGAAAAGTTATGGTAAATTCCCTTTTTATGACAAAAATATTCAAATGCTTCATTTTCAAATTCACCTCCATGATCACTTCTAATATTCTCAATTTTAAAATTTTTGAGATTTTGAATTCTCTTTGCAAAATTCTTGAAATTTTCAAAAGTATCAGTTTTATTTTTTAAGAAAATAGTCTAAGTATATCTTGAGAAATCATCTACTATAACAAACACATATTTACTATGATTTATAGATTGAATTTGTGTTGGACCTAAGAGATCTAAATGTAATAGTTCTAGTGGTTGTAAAGTAGAAATATTTTTCTTTGATTTAAAGGATGATTTTGACAATTTTCTTAATTGACAAGCATCACAAATATTATTTACTTTAAAGTTCATTTTTGGTAAACCTTTTACTAAATTATTTTTAGATAATTTATTTATAGTTTGAAATTAATATGACAAAATCTTGTGCCATAACCAAGGATCATTTTCTTTGGCCAATAAACACGTATTTGTATTATGATTTATATTCATATTTAAAACATAGATATTCTTATCTCTAAAACCTTCAAAAATATGATTTTTATTTTGACCAAAAATGTTACACTTATTTTCAGAAAAGGAAATATTGAATCCTTTATCACATAATTGGCTGATACTAAGTAAATTATGCTTCAAATTTTTAACTAATAAGACATCTGTAATAAGAGGTGAATTAGATATACCGTTATTACTCGCATCGCCTTTGCCGATGACATATCCTTTGGAATTATCTCCAAATGTGACAGAACCTCCATCTGAGTAATTAATGTTTGTTAGCATCCCTTTATTTCCTGTCATGTGTTTTGAGCAACCACTGTCTAGTATTCATTTTCCTCTCTTTTTGGATGGTACCTACAAAATATAGAATTAACATTGGTACCCACCATTTTATTTCGGGTCCTAAGAGTTAGGTTTTAGGAAGCCAAACCCACGAGGGTTCAGAATTCCTTTTGAAAATAAAATCTTTGTTTTTATGAACCGTTTTTATAAAAGATTTTATATACTTATTTCTAATTGAAGAATTATTTGTTTTAGGAACCCAAATTTTAATTGATGTAGTAAAATTTGAATTTTTTGAACTAATTTTTTCTACATTATTATTCCTTTTATATGAAAAATTCTTTTTCTTTGGAATAATTTTAGAGGATTGTTTATATCCTAGTCCCCTTTTATTTGAAATAGTTTGAGAGTTTTCTATAATTTTGGAAAGATTTTCTCTACCTTTATTAAAATTAGAAACATTTTTAGTAATGTCTTCTAACTTCGTTTTAAAGCTAGAGTTATCTCACTCTAAAATTTTGATATTTGATTTGAGGTCATGATTTTCAATTAATAAACCATCATTCTTTTCTTTTTGAGTTTCTATCTCTTGATTTAGCAGAGAAAGTTGAGATGTCATATTAGAACAAAATTCTTGAATAATTTGAAGTTCTTCTTCTAAAATTTTCTTTTCATCTCTCAGCATTTCTACTTCGATTTCAGTTCTATTCAATTTTTCAAGAGTTTCTTTGTACTTTCTATTTTTTCTCTTTAGTTTGTCAAGTAATTCTGAATTTATTTCCAAAAGATCATTAAAAGTTAGATCACTTACCTCGTCTTTTGTGGCCATAAAGCAAATATTGGCTTGTTCTGAATCACTGTCAGAGTCACTTTCTGATGATGAAGTTGATTCTGTATCATCTCATGTGACAGAGAAAGCTTTCTTCTTGAATCTGTCCTTTTTATGCTTATACTTGTCTTTCTTTTTCTCGGGACAGTCTTTCTCGATGTGACATTTCTTGTGACATTCATAACATTCTAGAGCAGATGATGATGGTTTGTTGATGTTGTTGTTGTTGCTGGAGTTGTTCTTGTTATTTCTAAATTTGTTGTTCTTTCTAAATTTCAATAACTTTTTCAAATTTTTAGCAATGAACGCCATATCTTCTTCATCTGAATCTGATTCATCTTTTTCTACCTAGAATGCTATATTTTTCTTATCTTGAGCAAGTACTCGTTTTTCCTGGAGATTAACTTCATAAGACATTAGATTTCCAATCAACTCTTCTGGTTTTATGGTTGAAATGTTGTTAGCTTCTTCGATTGCTAAAACTTTTCGTTCCCACTCATCCGTTAGTGAGTTGAGGATTTTTGAAACAATATCAAAATTTGTGTAAGTTTCTCCTACTGCTATCAAAGAAAGATACATATCTTGAAACCTAGAGTACATTTCATTGATAGTTTCATCTTGCTTCATTTTGAAATTCTGGAACTGATTTTTTGGCATAGAAATTTTACTTTGTTTGACTTTGTTAGTTCCTTTATGTGTAACTTTAAGTGTACGCCAAATTTCATGAGCAGTTTTACACATGTTTATTCTATTAAACTCATTTTTATCTAATGCACAATATCACATGTTCATAGCTTTAGCATTTGCAGTAGCATCTAATTTTTACGTGTTAGACCATGTTGAATATTCAGTAGTAGGAATAATATATTCAGATTGCATAATGTTCCAGGTTTCATAACTACTTGCTTGTATATAGATTCTCATTCTAGTAGCCCAATAGTTATAGTTCATTCCATTAAATAGAGGTGGTCATGCAGTAGATTGACCTTCTGTAAAGGTAGTGTTAGAAACAGTGCTGGTGTTGTTTTCCATACTAAAATAATATCAGATAACTATGTTACAGTTATATGAAGGCCTTGCTCTGATACCAAATGAAAGTGCTCTGTGCTATAGGATCGTGTATATGGATAAACTACTTGTGTGGAATATAAACTAAGTAAATAATTAAAGCGGTAAAGTAAATGACACCAGAGATTTTTATATTGGTCGAACTCCCGTTCTACGTCTAGTCCCAAACTCCTTCTGGAATTATACTAGCAACCCTCACTTAACCCGGAGGAATAGGTTTACACCGCCTGAGTAACCGAACAGGACTTCTACCGCCTAAGCAACCGAATATGACTTCTACCGCCTGAGCAACCGAACAGGACTACTTTACAAATAACAAAAGTATCTGACTGTAGTATGCTCTTTGAATAGCACTGATAAGTCAATTAAGTACAATCTTCCTATAATCTTCTCCTTTATGATATGTAGTATAATGTGCTTGAGAATTGTGGAAGATAGAGTGATCAATGATCAGAGAATGTAAGCAGTTTGAGTGCAGTTTGAAAATAGAGAATAAGAGATAAGAATTCAAGAATATCAAAATCAGTTGTTATATGTTTGTTGAATTCTGAAATCTATATATAGTGATTAAGAAGTTTCAACTATTGTTGAAAGGTAACAATGAAAAGAAACAGGTGCAACTGTTGGTTTGAAGATGTTTCTCTTCAATGAAAAGAAGTGTCTTTTCATGAAAAATAGTCGTTGAGAATATTCAGCTGGCTGAATGGATTTATTCAGCCTTCTGAAATTTAAAAATCGAAAACAGCAAAGAAATAGGCTATTTTGGCCTAATTCAGCCGTCTGAATGAAGTCATTCAGCCGGTTGAATATTGTGAAACTATAAAATAGTTTTAGTATTCAAACGGCTGAATGATCTCATTCAGCCGGCTGAATATTGTGAAACTATAAAATAGTTTCAGCAAGCAGCCGTCTGAATGAAGTCATTCAGCTGGCTGTTCCAGCCTAATGTGCAAGGTAGTTCATGTGTGTGTATGTTTATATATATATATATATATATATCATTTCAGAAGAGATTTTAACATATTTCTAAATAATATAAAGACTCTACACAAAGGACTATCAGCTCCAAAATACTCTGAATGCGAATCTGTAATGAATCTCCTGCATAATTGATTAGTACACACGAATATTTATTTATATAGTTTGTCATAATCAAAATGATGTAAAATTGAGATTCCAACAGAAGATTCTGAAGAGTGCCACGGAAGTTAGGATTTTGTAGGATTGGTGGGTTAATATAGGAAATTCATCAAGGACTTTGCAAATATAGCAGTCCCGGTGACTCATTTAGCCAAGAAAAATTTAGCTTTTGCTTGGGATGAGAAATGCACGGGAGCATTCAAGAAGCTAAAGGAGCTGTTGACTGGCATGCCAGGTCTTACTATTCTAGATGGGACTACACATTTCACTATTTTCACCAACGCATGTGGTACGGGTTTAGGAGTTGTTGCAAGAAGGTAAGGTGATAACATATGCAAGCAGGCAGTTAAAGGACCACGAGAAAGGTACCCCACTCGCAATTTAGAGTTAGCGGTTATTGTTTTTGCTTTGAAGATGTAGAGGCATTATCTTTTGGGAGAAAGTTTTGAGTTATTCACCGACCACAAATCCCTTAAATAAATGTTTTCCCAAAACTATTTGAATCTTAGGCAATAGAGGTGGATGGAGTTTATAGCATCATATGACTTTGAGATACAGTATACCCCTAGAAATTATTGTTGTCGATGCCCTTAGCCGAAGGCATGCTACTGTTGGTGTTAATCATGAGTGGCGGTAGTTGGAGTTCCTCTCGAATTTCAATTTTCAATTTTTAATCATCGTCAAAATACACTCTATGCTATTTTTGGCAGCAATGCAAGTAAGGCCAGCATTGATGGACCACATCGGGCAAAAGTAGAAGAAAGATGCGACAATAGTAGATATTTTGGACAAGCTAAGTAGTTTACATTTCCCCCATATCGGTAAATATGCAATAGACAAAAGGGGATGGTTGAGGAGAGATAGACGCCTATATATTCCAATGGTGGAGGAAGTCTTGGAGGAAGTGCTAGGGGAATGTCACCGTTCTAAGATGACCCCGATAGAGGTAAAATGTATAGGGATATGAAGCGAAATTTCTATTGGCCAGGGATGAAGAATAGGGTAGCAGAGTCTACCTCTAGGTGTTTGACGTGTCAAAAGATAAAGGTGGAACAATGGAAGCCTGGAGATTGTTTTTATCACTAGAGGTGCCGACATGGAAGTGGAAGCTTATATCAATGGACTTTATTAATGGGTTGCTTAGGAGTCAAAGAGGGAATGAGGCTATTTGGGTTATAATTGATAGACTCACTAAAAGTGCCTACTTTATTCCCGTAAGGAGCAATATGACTTCAGCATCTCTGGGAAAATTCTATATCAGGGAAGTTGTATGACTGCATGAGGTTCCAGTTAGCATTTTTAGTGATAGAGATCCCTTGTTCACTAATGAATCTTGGAGGAGTTTGCAGTCGGCTTTAGGAACGACGTTGAACCTTAGCACTGTTTACCATTCGCAGAAAAATGGTAAAACCGAAAGGGTGAACAAAATTTTAGAAGATTTGTTGAAAGCATGCAACATGGATTTTGGAGGACATTGGAAGTAGCATTTACCCTTAGTAGAGTTCACATACAATAATAGTTACCAAGCAACGATTAGCGTGGCTCACTTCGTAGCCTTATACGGGAGGTCATGCAAATCGCCAAATTGTTGGTGGAAAACCCCCGATAAAATTCTACTTGGACCAAAGTCAATCTGTAAGACCTCGAAAATGGTAGAGATAATTAGACGGTGAATGAAGGCCAAACAGGACCGTCAAAAAACCTATGCTAACAAGCGAAGAAAGGAAATGGAGATTTAAATTGGAAACGTGGTGTTTGTTAAGTTTTCCCCTTAGGAAGGTTATGAAGTTAGTACATCAGGGAAGCTGGCGCAAAGATTTTTTGGGCCTTTCCCGATTTTGGAAAGGATGGGGAAACTTGCATATTGAGTAGAGCTTCTGGCCAAGCTAGTAGGAGTCCATGACGTTTTCCACATATAGCACTTAAGGAAATGTCTTCATAGCACGACTATCATAGTAGAACCTGATCAATTAGCAGATATAGAGATAAAGCTGATAACACCCCATGCCACCGCACTTATAGTGGAGCATGGAGTTAGGAAGCTTCGTAACAAAGAAAGTAGGTTGGTCGGAGTGCAATGGAGAGATAATCTAGTGCAAAACACATGGAAAACCGAAGAGAAGATAAAGGCTTCTCATTTCGAGCTTTTCTCTAGTAAACTTTCTCTCTCCTAAATTTAGTCTTGTATAGGATTTGGTTGCATCATAGTTACCAGATGGCTGGTAGGGGATGGTTGCCACACTTTTTACTATGATTTTTGCACTCATATATAATTTTATGCATATATAGGAAACTTGCATACATGTCTATACGTCACGATCTTGCATTCACACTAGGACTGAGCTTACCTATGGTATGTTGTATACATAATCACATTACATTTTTGGTTGGGTAGATAGTTGTGTAGAAAAATTAGTTGTATAATATGGTTGTAGAGTGCGCGTTACATTATCTGTCCCTTAATATTTCAGAGACGAAATCCTTTTTAAGGGAAGGAGAATGTAACATCCCATAAAAATTAATAAGAAATTAATTAATTAAAAATAAGGCAAAAAGATGGAAATTTTGCACACGTCGGAATTTGGCCATGAAAGTGCACCATTGCGTTCATGGCGATTTTCTGATCAACTTTCATATATAAAGTTTTACGATTAGAGTTCAAACATAAAAGTTATCAACGTTTGAAGTTTTTGAATTTAAATTAACTTGAACAAATTTAAAATTGAAATTATAATTAACATTACATTTTGAAATTAAAAACGTTAATAGATATTTTAACCTTAACAAAAAGTTAACATTGGAGGAAAACGTAAAGGGTAGTATGTAATATAGGAAATAAATAAAAATCAAATGGCAAGAATAAATTATCGACCGTAGTAGGAGATCAGTCGACCGCCTTCATTGGGCCGATCGACCGCTAGCAGTCAACTGCCGGAGAAGGGGCGGTCGACCAGTGCTTGTGTGGTGGCTAGGGTTAGTTTAGGCCATTGATGACCCGGATTTTATTATTTTAAACCGACTTAAATCCTACGGTTCAAACGCCTTCTAACCACTATAAATAAGAGGCTAGCCCCCTTACTTTTATTCACAAAATATTTAGAACGCTAGTGAAACTCTATCAGTCTTCTTCCTCGATTCTTAGATTAGATTCAAGAATTAAAATCCAAAGGAGAAAGGAAATAGGTTTATATATACGTTTTTATATTTTTATTCCTTCCTAGTATTTGAATTCTAAATTTAATTATATACAATTGAATTGTTATCTATTTCAAAAAGAAGAAACTTAAAAGAGCAGTTAGGAAAAGGTTTGAATCAAATCCAAAGGAAGCAGGAAAACTATATATGAGTGTAAATCTTTGTTTTTCACATTTTAATGATTTTTGTAGTAAAAAGTTGGACTTGTTTTATGCCTTTGAAATTTTATATACGAAAACCCTAAACTCAAAAACCCCAAAATTACCCTAAATAAAATGTCAAATCTTGGATTAATTGAAGTTTCAATTATTTTATGCCAATATAGTAGAATTTAATTTGTTGTTTGCAATTTGAGTAATTTATGTTCTATTCAACTTCCTCTACTAATTTATGTTGTTACGATAAGCGGAATCAAAAAGGAAATTACTAGGAAATAGTGTGCAAAGTATGGATTTTCCTATTTGTAGTTTGCACCATCCATTTCTATAACATCAAAATATG
The DNA here is from genome assembly GCA_030737815.1 of Allium fistulosum. Lineage (NCBI taxonomy): Eukaryota > Viridiplantae > Streptophyta > Magnoliopsida > Asparagales > Amaryllidaceae > Allium > Allium fistulosum. Next base: position 224,198,035 of record CM060905.1, read on the forward strand.
AACCCTTTTCCGCTTCAAGGTTACATATGTAAAAGTTGAACAAAATTAAAATGGTTTAAATTATAAGTTTTATTTCCTTGAAACAGAAGCAGTGATTGTATTATAATAACGTAAAATAAGTTTGATTTATTCCATTTTTGAATATATATAGATATATATACACACACACACATACACACACAGACACACACATACACACACACACACACAAAAAGTCTGTGTTTAGATAAGGATATTAGCAATTTGGTACATTATTTTATGAAACTTAGGCTTGTATTGATATGGAAGTTTTGACTTTTTAACAATTAGCATAGTAAACGTTAATCTAAGAATAAGAATATTTGTACGCATGCTTATGAATATTAAGTTAGCTTAAAATATTACGTACATATAAATAGCGTATAACTAGTAACATATAAATTGTATTGTGTAGAATAAATAGGATAATAAACAGCATTAAACCCTTAGGAAGAAAGTTAAGGATAATTATGGAAATTAATCCACAATTAAAGGTGAAATAAGGAGTTTTCCTTATACGGCCTTATGCGTAAATACAATGAGGAATATTATATTTATAATGTGTGTGTGTATGTGTTTGGTAACATGTTAGAAGAGCAGAAATATGACTAAGTTATAGGGATGCGAGGTCAGTCAAAAGAACATAGAAGTTCGCCTAGCTAATCTAGCTATCGGTAGTGTGACTTTGGAACTGATGTGAGACTTTGCCTGTTATAAGTACCCATGGTGACTGCGAGGTTAGTCATAATTCTGTAGGTTGGCTACCAGCACCTACGAATGGTCGGATTAATGTGAGACATCACGGTTTGGGTTATAGGTCATAAGACGGATATCCCAAAACGGGACTGCTTCTAGTTTAAAGGTATTAAGTGGTTGTTGTAGGGTCCTCGTCCTTCCCATTCGTTAAGCATTAAATGGTTGGGATTATGTTTTAGGTGTGGTAGTGAAAAATCTATGGGAGGGGTCTGCTTCGGGTTTGAGGTATTAAGTGGTTATTGTAGGGTATGCCTCTTCCCATAAAGAAGTATTAAGTGGCCTGATGGCATTTCTTAGGATGTCATTTAGGAATTACTAGAGAGGGATCCACCCTGGGTTTAAGGGTTAAATGACGGGGACATGCCTAGGACATACATATTAAATGGTCAGAGTCTGCCTAGTTTGCATTAAAGAGATATTAAGTGGCTCGGGTATTTTTTTCTCACATCGTTAGGGCATGATTTACGTTGTGAAAATGGACTGGAAAGGGCCCTTGGCCAAAAGTTAAAGGTACGTTATAGAGTTGGATTGGAAAAGCCTTTGGCTTATAGTAGAGGTATACTTAGTATGATGAAGTATAGGATGTGAAAGACATATTACTTATTTAAATGATACTGCCCAAATACTATTATGATAAGGCTTGAGGTTTTCATTCACCAAACATTAATATTTTGACTCCCTCCTCATTATAACCTACAAGTTAAGGGGAAACAATGCTGATGAACAAGACGGAGGCGACGGTGAAGATTTGTGGCAGTTTGCTAATTTATCTTTGTTTTTGATGTATTCAACTGTACCTAGATTTTAGACATGTTGATATTTTATTTTGATATATTGTATTGTGGATATTTAGAATGTTGTATTTCTGAGATTTGATTATTATGAAATGGTTGCTTATTTCTATTATTATATTTTATCCCTTCCACTATGAGATTCTAAAAGCATAGATAAACAGCTCTGTATATTGTTCATTGTTCCAATTTTACCAACCAACAGCCAGCTTTGGAATTGACCTAAGGTTCGATGAGCATTTATTAGGTTGAAAATTAGGCCCTTTTCGAAGAGGGTTGTTAAATTCCTTTTTCTCATAGAGGATGAGGACTTTCTCTTTTGGGAATCACCATCCTTCCCCATCGATAGATGGCCCTAAGGGTCCTCATCCCAATTATATTCACTTCCTGAAGGTTTGCAAATCTTAGCAAAAATACCGGCCACCGAAAGCATGGAAGTTGGAACAGCATATGGCTAGGTCAGTAGGGACATTGAGAGAGGGGGAGGAATGTCATCGACACCTTTCTCCTTCTTAATACTTTTCAACTTCAAAAGATCTATAGCCTACCTCTCCATCATTGCTGACCCATCTACAGGACCCTTGACATCATTAATAGTCACGTCCTCATTTCCCTATAATAAGGCAGGATCTTTTACGACCTCTTCATTTAGTGCAGAGTCTTCTTAGTGTTGGCACCCAGAGTGGACCTGGTTGAAGAGGTCAGAATTAGGGATGGGGCAGAGATGACAACACACTCCAACATGGAAGCTTAAAGGCTTGAAGCAAAGACCATATTAGGCAAGGGATCAAAGGCAAGTGACCCAAAACTTGACAGAGAGAAGAGTAAAGAATAGAAACATCTTCAGGTGTCATCCGAAGTTTCTCTAATGCAGGAGAAATTAATGATATAACTCTAGGAGAGACATATGGTGTCTAAAAGGATGTCTCGGTTTGGCTCTCCTCTAGAATATGAGATGATGTTGTGAGTTTCGAAGTAGACTTGGGTAGAGAATAACTAGGGTCCTTGGGGTTATACGGCTCATGAGCTAAGGGAAAAGATAGAGTTGTTGCCACTGAAGTTACTACAGTAGTAATAGTGGTGCTTAAAGATGGGATCATAGGGTCAGAGACAAGGGGCTCAAATGTGGACGATGTAAAGGTACCATAGCTAGCCAATGTCGAGTTAACATTCTCCACTTGGGGTCCCTGAGAAATGGGAATAGTATTTTATGCAAATCCTTAGAGTTAGAATCGAGAAGGACTCCAATAGGCACCTAGACAGAGGTCGATGCTCTAGAAGCTAGCTCTTCCTGGCCTATAGCTAGAGGTTCTAAATCTTCTTCATCATGGAGGTCGACCTTTATTTCTTCCTCATCGACCTCTCCTGTATGTTCTTGTTCCTACCAAAGAATTTCCTCCTAAGCCATAGCTAGCACCTTGGGGCACTTCTCACCAAGCCACTTTAGGTCACCAGATTTGATCTTTGCATAAAAATGGACCAAAGTGGTCTCGATTTTGTAAGCTCCTCTTCCCTCTTTTTAGCTTCAGCAACTTTAGTCTCTGAAGACTTTTTCACCTCTTTGGCATTAAATACTTTTTTATATACTCCTTAGCCAAGCAAGGAAGTCATCTTTTTCTTTCTTCTCCTTTTCTATCTCAGCTTTCAGATTAGAAATTATTAAAGTTTCATATCAACATTGGTATAGAGAATGCCCTTTTGTTGGCGAGTTCACCACTCCTATAATAGGTGTTTTAAAGTAGTCCATCATGCAGTTTTTATATGGCCTCGAAGGTCTTCTTCTCATCTAGAAGTTTGTTTTTCGTCTCCTTGAAAGATTTCTTTGCTTGATCTAGCTCCTTGGAATAAGAGGCGATGATTCGCTCATAGTCCTTCTTCCCAATCTCATTCTATTGAATGATCAGCTGGCTAGCTCTATTAGTTTTGGGCAAGAGTGAGCAAACCTCTTCCAACTGTAATACTATCCATAAACATCATGAACGTATGCCTTGATATGATTAACAACCTCGCAATGAATATTATTTAATAGATAAACAAATTTAACCCCGGTGAAGCAAATCTAGGGGAAAGCTTTCTGCATTTTAGCAAGGTAAGGACTTAAAACTAGTTTCAAGATTGCTGTAGACATATGCACAGAAGAAGGCTCTTTGTTAGGCCTTTGTTGAATAGGCTCAGAAGTCGTAGAGTCAGCTGGTTGAGGAATGCGTCTAGATTTTTAGGAAGAAACTAAAGGTTGAGTAGGAGAAGGCAATGATGTGAGGGTAGCATAAGCTTTAGAGGTAGGTGAAGGACTATCAAGCCTCGAAGAATATAGATCCACAGACTTAGGAATGGGAGAGCATTTGTGATATGGAGAGCATGACCTTCTAGTAGACTCATAGCAGTTAAGAGAATCCCGATTGCGATCCGCATGATAATGTCTCTCCTCATCACCTCTCCTTTCTGTTTCCTTCCTTCAAAGACATGCAGAATCATACCCCTATGGCTAATCACACCTCAATGTAAAGAATTGGATAGTTTAAAACCCATATACTTAGTTGACTTGCCATGTAGGTTGCCAAAGAGTCCAGAACACCCCATTGTACCTGGAAAGGGGTACGACCGAATTAAGACTTGAGAGTTAAGAAATAATGATTGCTGAGTGAACATGGTGTGACTTTGGGTGTTGTGAGAGGTGTCGGTGTATCTTATTGATCCTATGGACTATGCACATGTAGACGGCTGAGTCTATTTCTCCCATAGCAGTGGAGGGCACATCCGCAATAGTAAAAATCTAAGAACCAAGATCCGAGAGACTGAAGGAGCAAGATCATACGAAGGGATATTATTAGGAACAATCCCAAGCGATCCAAAGATATTATCAGTAGGAGGGGTTGGAGTTGTCTCTCCAACCGAGGTCTGCTGTGGCTGTGGGACTGGACAAGGTGATATTATTCTTATTCTTGGATGGTCGGCCATCACCTATCTCTCCCATAGATTCATATCCAAGGTCCACATCTCCGCTATCGCCACCATCCTGACTCTCATCATCATCATTGTTTTCATTATCATGCTCATCCTCCTTGATCAATAGAAGGATCATGTCCCACAAGTGGGACCTCACTAAGGATTCAGCCTCTACCTCTTATGTAGGCTGTGCGCCCCTACAAATAGCAGGTAGTATGCTAAGACTGTGACCATTGTATAGAAGCTGAAAGTATCGCATCTAGGTGTCAGTCAAGAGAAATTTCATCCTCGGCTCAACGGTTGGGATATATTTCAAAACTTGCAGTATGTGCACCAAAGCTACACCAGCAGGCCTCTTCGGAATATTTGTAAATTTGTGAAATGATGGAGTCAGAAATTTGGATGGAATAAACTCGGGAAAGCTAAGATATAAAGATAGAACTTACGTCCTGATAGGCACTACTAAGCAAAGTTGGATGGATAATGAATAAAGTAGTACTCATATTTGAAGTAACCGGGTTTGTTCTAGAGGCGAATGATTATGCTACGACCATTAGAAGACTGCAGATAAGTTAAGGAAGGATGGTCGCTCTATTTCTTGAAATTATACAAATATCTAATTCTTCGTAAGTAGGCACCCTTCCTAAAATCCTAAGGAAAGTTATATAGGTACAATTCAATGACGCGTACCCATTTGGATGAAGCTGGGCAAGGGCAAGTTTCATGAATTAAAGAATGAACCAAATAAAATGATTAAAAAGAAAACAACCCCAAAAGGACACATATAGTGGTTGCGAGTTGTATAACCCTCTAAAGGAGCATTTTTCTATTGAAAATGTTCTTGGTTAACGGTCACTTCGAAGGAAATACCATATTCATCACAAATCCTTCTAACATCTTCCACCGCTAAAGTTGAGGCCAAAGAATCTGAAGGGTTGATGAGAATCATGACGTCCTCTGGGTTAATATCGAAGGAAACTCCTATATTGGATTAGTCTCATATAGAAAGGAACCATCTATAAAGGCTGTCTGGGCCGACGATGGGATGGCGAGGTCTAGAAAATGATGAAGTAGATGTTGGGGCAAAAGTTAAAGCTGTCGTTGGTGGAGTAAACTCTGAAGTATACAAACCTGCACCCATGGCAAAGAGACGAGAAGAGCATATGCGATTAATAGCTTCTTGAAAATCTCGATACATGAGCATGGTTAAGTAAGATTTCTCTTTAATCTACATGTTGTAATAAGCCTCATGTAGCCGATGTATGGGACCCAATGGATGTCAACATGTATTGACCAACCGGATACCATAAGTTGGAAGGGATAGTGATGTATAGTTCAATCTATGCAATGTGTGTCCTGTGTCCAGAGCGTAGTCTGCGCGAACACTCTGTATAAATAAATTGCTCGTGCTGGCAAACGAGCTCAAACACACTATGGATCCATGCGTTAGATTTTACCCATTATCGTAGAATATACATTAATGGAACCATTGTCCGAAATGACATGGACTTTCCTTTGCCCTAACACATGAGTGAAGTGTTAGACCCAAAACATTAATGCATGGTTCTATCAGGCGCTGAAGCATGTTCGATGTGACCATTCCTTAAAACCGTCCTACCAAAATTAAATCCCCAATCCATACTCGACCAAGAATTGATGGAAATTGACTACTCATTCTTTACACTTAAATAACTCATCAAAAATAAGCAAATTCCATAGTCACACAATAAACTTGAAGCCGAGTCTAGGAAAACCTAAAGCTAACACCAACCGCTTGAAGATGAAATGGTACTTGGAGGCCTGTCTAAGGAAACTTGGGGTCAGTCATATAAATACAAGGACTCCCGAGTTCAGGTCTCCCATGGGCCATGGCCAAGTGCAAGATGAAGGAGAAGCATAGGGATGAGGTCGAATATGGGTCAGGGTCATCACCAAACATCGATGACCACAAGATGGGGACAGCAACCTACATTACGGAGAAGGTGAAGCAAGGAGATGAATTTGAAATTGAATAACCAGGTTAATACCCAAATGAATTGATAATGGGTTCTTAAGATTTGGATGTGATGGGTTATCTTTGATCGACGGTGGTAGTTGATTGGAGATGATCGATGATTGGGGCCCAAAATTAGCCGCGATGATAGCGAAGTGAGGAGGAAGTAAAGTCGTTAGGGAACAAAGAAGATAAAAGACTTGATGAAGAAATGAAGAATAAAGGTGGGACTAAAATTTGTCTAACCATTACTTAAATAGTAACATAAGAAAAAAGATCGATACTGATCCATAAGGATCGATAACGGTCCATATATCATAAAAAAGAAAAAGAAAAGATGACAAGAAAGAAAAGAAAAGGATAAGAGAATGGCAATGCAAATGAATGGTAAACAAGGATGAAAAATGGAATCCTACCTATAACAACGCGTACCTTAATGGGCCTAAATATCGACAAAAATCGAAACCCAAGTCCATCAAAGCATAGATCGTTGGATTGGATACTTGCAAACAAGCATGAGCATCATCAGAGATTGATAGAAAGAAAAACTAACAGTGGGAACAATAATAAGATAAGCATACTAATTATGACTACTACATTGGAATTAATAGTATTCCTTGGATAAAAGATTGTCGCATCAACATCGAGCATGAGAGAAAAGGAGACTTCTCCAACAACTAAACACGTCCAGCTCCAGTGACATGTTACTTTAAATCTATCCTACGAGTTATAATGAGGAGAGGGTCAGAACAACGTTCTGGTGACTGGTAAATCTATAAACTATCCATAACATAAATTTATACCGATTGGTTTCCATTTAATTGTTATGTCTATTAACGTTAGCAATTCTAATCTAACCTTGCATTGCATACATGATAACTTACCTACCCATTTCCAAGGTACAAAATACCGACGAAGCCTTATCCTCCACCCAATACTTGCATACCCATTTGCCACTTAATACTTCTAAATATCAAGTGGGCTTCTACTATCACCACATAATACTTTTAAAAGAGAAATAGGTAGACTCGGTCATTTAAGACCTCAATCGAGGTAGATTCCATTATTTAAGACCTATTCCTAAGGTGGACTTCTAGCGTCATCATTATTGGTCTATTGGTCCTAGCTACAGAGACCTTTGACAACTATCTATGGCCTTATAATTTATAATAGCCATACTACTTGCATCTATCATTATTAAAGTCTTAGCAATGTGAGAGACTGTACCCAAGCCACTTAATACCTCATTAATAAGGACTAGGTAGGCCTTTGACCATTTAACACTTATTTATAGATAGGCCTTTGCCATTTAATACCTAGCTCTAAGGCGGACTTCTCACTGGTACTATCTAACAGGCATTGCTTAGAAATCTCATTGGGCTACTTGGTACTTATTTTATAGGAAAGAGGTGAATCCTAGATTAATCACTTAATACCTCAAACCTGAAGTGTACTCTTCCCGAGATATCCATCATCACTATTAATTATAAAAATGAAATCTCATTAGGTTACTTCTTTCAGTAGGGAGGCGGCCCTAAGATAGCCACTTAATACCTCAACACTGAAGCGAACCTTTTTGTAGATATCCTTATTTATTTTGAATCTCACTAGGTTACGTAATACTTCATTTTAGAAGAGTGGCGGACCTTAAAACCACATAGTACCTCAAATCAAAAGCGAACTGCTATGAAGATATCCCTCACCACTCCTAATTTCAAATTTGGACCATTTAATACTTTTCAATTAAGAAAGCAAGTCTAATCTCCAACACCGTACGAGTCCTAGGATTAGTGATATCTCACATCAGTAGTAAGTGCACTCGACTGCTGGTAGCCTCAAAGTGAAGGGCGGTCTTCCGTCGAGTGACTTTACTGACCTCGCATCACCAACCTACTAAGTCCAATTAAGCATCCTAAGTCTTTACTTATATTATCTTAGATAGACATTGGATTTCCCTTAAGTGCTTATCTACATATAATTCCCCTTTTAATGCTCATAAATGTTAGTTTGTCCATTGTTTGCGCCAAAAATGGTGACAAACCCCAGAAGTAGTGAAAGCACCAGTGTTTACACACAAATCCTCATTATCTAAACACAGATCTTAGATCCAGATAATGTAGAGAATAAAAATAAAGAAATAACAGAATTAAAATGAAAGAAAACAAGAGAAGACACAAGATTTATAGTGGTTCGGCTATCTCCGGCCTACATCCACTTTGAATTGATCCTTTTTATTTCTTTTTATACTGTGATTGCAGTAACAAGCCTTTGAAATCAATAACCAAAATGGCAGGGTTTCGCAAGAAGAGAAGAAGAAAAAACACATTTTTAGGTTCCATAGAGTTGCTATTTATAGGAGTAGATCTGGAAATATCTGCCCCAAAACTCGGAATACCTTTTCTCACGTGCAGGTGGGCCCACATGATCGATCTAGAGTGGTTTGGGATCGATCCGATCGATCCATATGTATTTCGTATCGACCAAGAATCACTCCAAATGAGCTGAGATCGATCATGGTGAAAGATGATAATGCAAAGTCCCTGCTCTCCAAATTTCATGGAATTCTAGTGTGTAGTTTGTGAGATATGATCGATCCAAGTTTCGATCTTCCAATGTTAGCCGACAACTTCGTATCCATGATTCGTATCCATCACTTTTGCATCGATCCGAGTCTTCGTATCCATCATCTCGTGTCCATAGCTTTTGCATCGATCCGCTTCTCACGCTGTGATCCATGTTTCGTGCTCCATCTTGACCGTTTCCTTCGTATCGATCGATACGAACTTGATCGATACGAAAACGGCTCCTGAATCTTCCATATACATCCAGAGCTTTGTTCTTCGTATCGATCCACACATGCCTTCCTTTGTATCGATCCCTGAATGCCTGCTACCTTTCGTATCCATCCCCTACACCTATCTTCATATCGATCCCTGGTGTCCTGGTGAAGCATATGACTTCGTATCTATCAAATCCGTATCCATCCAAGTTATGCTTCCTTCGTATCGATCCAAGCTTTGATCGATACGAAGCGTGCCAACATGCTATGTCATATCCATCCAATCGATGCGCATTGCATCGATATGAAATCCATCGATCCAAAGCAAACAGCCGAATCTACTTCGATCGATACGAAAGTATCTATACGAACTGATTTTCCATGAATATTGATCCATCTATAACTTGAGCGTATGAACTCTGATTAACCTGAAATTCGAAGTGTAGCCTCACCAAGCCTTGTTTATCATTCCCAATCGATCCCACCTTGATTGGAGCTTGGTCCAATTTTGACGGTATTGATCATAACCTTCTTTCCAATCGATCTCCAATCCCGATATCCATCCTTTTTAGCCAATTTGTTGATATCCCGGCCTTGTCCAAAAGGTGGGGTAACATTTGCCTCCCAAAACATGTCTCGCGGTAGGAAGGCGTGTTTTGATAGCTTCAAATCCAACATCCAAAGTCCATATTCCATCCATAGCCATATCATCCAACCCATAATTCAATCTGTTTCCAAGCCATTCTATCCAAGTGCCATAGCCATATCCTTATCCAAATCCACGACTATTCTAAATCGATATCTGATTCTGAATCCAGTAACCAAATCCTTAGCCAATTCCATATCCATCTGAACCCGACAACCAAGTTCTAATCCATCCATATCCAGAATCCAATAACCAAATCCATGACCTCTCCGGGTCGCTTTATCCAAGTCCGGGACCTTGCCGGGTCCAAATCCAAAGTCGGGACCTCTCTGGGTCCTTTTCCAAATCCATAGACGTCGCCGGCTCATTTTATTCTACTCTGGCCTAGACTTTCCGATAGGGGGCTTATCCATGGCTTTTCTTCTCCGGCTTCGACTCTACGCTCAAGGACTTATACTTTCCGACCTTGACTCTCCGAACGAGGACTTATATTCTCCGGCCTTGACTCTCCGGTTGAGGACTTATATTCTCCGGCCTCGGACTCTCCGGTCAAGGACTTATATTCTTCGGACTCTCCGGTCGAGGACTTGATCCGAGTTCGAGTCCATCATGTTGCTCTCTGGCGAAGGGACTCGTAACTTGCGGTTATTGCCCCCATCTCTCTGGTCGGAACCGTAACCGTGTGACCAAGAAAGATACCAGAGTTTGTAGAAAACAAAGAAAATAAGATTTCATAAACCCGAGCATTACAGTTTATCATCATCTCAGAGCATGCCTTGGGACTGTCCTCGATCCCGTATGTGTGTAAGTGACTGAGCTGCATTACTTCGGGATTTATTACTTATTCCATGGCATAAATTCAATCAACTGATAATAAGCTGATGACGATGCCTAGATCCCATGCCATCTTCGTTTGAGGTGGGTTGCGGTCGCTAATGTTCCACTGCCACAGCTCGATTCCTTATGTATTGTTGCAAATGACCATTCCTCACATGTTCCTCGATAATATCCTTCAGATGCCTGCAGTCGTTTGTGTTGTGCCCATCCAGCTCATGGAATATGCAATGCTTTCCCGATGCCCGTTCATATTCAGAGGGTTCCCTTTTTGTCGGCCTTCGATACTAGAGGCGCCCTCGAGTATCCAAATAAAACCTTTTCAGAGTTTCAGTCAAATCTGTGTAAAAAGAGGATTCCCTTCGTTGCTTTTTCGATGTGTTACCACTGTCATTCATTTTCCTTTTGCCTCCATCGTCCTTGTTTGAATCCTCCCATGGTGGACCTCCACCTTTTGCCGCATAAACTTCAGCCTCTCTCCCCTCTCTTTTAGCCTACGCATTTTCCTGTCGTAGAAACCTCTCTGCTTCATGGTAAAACTCCCCGAGATCCATCGGTGGATCTCGCTCCAACGATATCTTAAAATCTGAATTATCTGCAATCCTTGAGACTGCTGCCATCAAAACCATCGATGGACCGGGTCGATCCACCGAAGCCACAGCCGCATTGAATCTGGTTAAGAAATCCCTAAGTGACTCTCCCTTCCACTGTTTCATCAATGTTAAAGTCATCACATTCTTGGGTCTCACGATATTGACCTGAAATTGCCTTATAAACCTCTCAATCAACTCAGTCCATGTGCCAATAGAGCCGCTTTCCAGTTGTCTAAACCATAATGCTGCTATATCCGTCAAATACAAGGGGAAACACCATGCCATGACTTCCTCTGATGCCTCCAGTACTTCCATGTGTCTCATGTACTTTGTCAAGTGAAAAGCAGGATCCGTTCTCCCATCATACATCTCCAACGTTGGTAGTTTGAAATCCGGTGGATTCCTAGCATGCCTGATCATAGGAGCAAAGGGGCTCGTATTCGCATCCTCCAAATCTCTATTCACCAATCCTCCCCTTATAGCCCGTCTGATCATGTCCGCTGACCTGTCGTTGTCATCAAGTGGTAGCCTCTGCCTGCTATCTCCGACCTGCACCCGAGTTCGCAAGGGAATCCTAAAACCTGTCCTTCTGGACGAGCATCCATATCCCGATCAACGCCAAACTGCACAGTGTCGCCTGGTATCCTTCCTGGAATTGAGCCAACATGATTCGGGGGCATGCCCCCAAGTTCAGGGGTCGTTCCCGATGGTCCCACTCTATCCTTTATTATGGTTGCTCCGTTTCCTTGGTTCTGATTCTGGACTACCTCTATTCCTATTGTTCCAGCTTCGTGATCCTCATTTCTAGTATTTCCTGCTACTCCATTCCTCTAGTTTTGCACTCCAGCTTGTCCAACTTGTCGGAGTAGGTTCTGTATCATATCCTCCTACCTTTTCAACATTGTTTCTATCTCGTCTCTAGTGATGAAGATTGAGGCCTGATTAGCTCCTGAGGAGGCCTCCTGACTTCCTTCATGCCGACTCCTCTCTGTTCTCTGTCTCCTTGTTGATTGCTTACCCATGGCTTCCCGGATCCAAGTTCCTAAGCCTTCAAGTCCAAAATCCAAGCTTCGGAATCCTTGAGTGCAAGCTTTCTCGGTGAAAGCACCGAATTTTTTGCGCCAAAAATGGTCACAAACCCCAGAAGTAGTGAAAGCGCCAATGTTTACACACAAATCCTCAATATCTAAACACAGATCTCAGATCTAGACAATGTAGAGTACAAAAATGAAGAAATAACAAAATTAAAATGAAAGAAAACAAGAGAATACACAAGATTTATAGTGGTTTGGCTATCTCCGGCCTACGTCCACTTTGAATTGATACTTTTTATTTCTTTTTATACTGTGATTACAGTTACAAGCCTTTGAAATCAATAACCAAAATGGAAGAGTTTCGCCAGAAGAGAAGAAGAAAAAAAACCCTTTATAGTTGCCATAGAGTTGCTATTTATAGGAGTAGATCTAGAAATATCAGCCCCAAAATTCGGAATACCTTTTCTCACGTGCAGGTGGGCTCACATGATCGATCTAGAGTGGTTTGGGATCGATCCCCGATCAATCCATATGGATTTCATATCAATCAATAATCACTCCAAACGAGCTGAGATCAATCATGGTGAAAGATGATAGTGCAAAGTCTCTGCTCTCCAAATTTCATGGAATTCCGGTGTGTAGTTTGTGAGATATGATCGATCCAAGTTTCGATCTTCCAATGTTAGCAAATGACTTCGTATCCATGATTCGTATCCATCACTTTTGCATCGATCCGAGTCTTCGTATCCATCATCCTGTGTCCATAACTTTCGCATTGATTTGCTTCTCATGTTGTGATCCATGTTTCATGCTCCATCTTAACCGTTTCCTTTGTATTGATCGATACGAACTCGATCGATACGAAAATGGCTCCTGAATCTTCCGTATCCATCCAGAGTTTTGTTCTTCATATCGATCCACACATGCCTTCCTTCGTATCGATCCCTGAATGCCTGCTGCCTTTCATATCCTTCCCTTACACCTATCTTCGTATCGATCCCGAGTGTCCTGGTGGAGCATATGACTTCGTATCTATCATGCTTCCTTCGTATCGATCAAAGCTTTGATCGATATGAAGCGTGCCAACATATCGTGCCGTATCCATCCAATTGATGCGCATTGCATCGATACGAAACCCATCGATCCAAAGCAAACATCCGAATCTACTTCAATCAATACGAAAGTATCGATACGAGCTGGTTTTCCATGAATATTGATCCATCCATAACTTGAGCATATGAACTCTGATTGACCAGAAATTAGAAGTGTAGCCTCAACAAGCCTTGTTTATCATTCCCAATCGATCCCATCTTGATTGGAGCTTGGTCCAATTTTGACGGTATTGATTATAACCATGTTTCCAATCAATCTCCAATCCCAATATCCATCCTTTTTAGCCAATTTGTTGATATCCCGGCCTTGTGCAAAAGGCAGGGTAACATCCATAAAATCCTAACAAAAATTTCCTATGACATTTGTGTATGATTACTAATTTCACATTAGTAATCTTTTTATATCTATTCCATTTTTATCAGTCACATTAATCCACTTGTCCTTATTAATTGTAACTCTAACTCAATTCCATTAACTGCTCATTAATTTGAGTTAAAATCTTTAACTAACCAATTGTAACCCATAATTTAGTCCTATTCCCCATTAATTTCCCATTAATTAGGGTTACAATCTTTTATTTCGTATTAATTATTGACAACACCTAACTTATTGCCCATTAATAGGAATTGCTACATTTCCTAATTCTACCAATTCGTTTCTCTAAATATAATAATAACTAACAAACGTTAAGCAAAAATAACGCACGAATAAACGCTATTCTTCTTTATTAAAGCAATATATATGTATAAATTGACTAACAAAACTACATATTCGTAACCAAATATATTCTAGTCATAAATATGTAACTAGAATATGTTTTTCATATTTAATTTGATGGAATTAGATACCATAGGAAGATTTTCCATTATGATTTCCATAAACTAGTTTAACAAAAAGAGGAAAGATTGACTCCATTTGAAATTATAAGGAATCGATAATTTCTTTTTATTTGGAATAAACAGCGTAAACTATAGAGAATAAATATGTACTTTACACACCTCTTCCCTTTTTGTTTGTAGGTATTCCTTGTTAAATCAAACATCGCCCATTTTAATAGAAAGTGGAAAGAGTAAACAAATTTATAAAAATCAAACGGATGTTCTTCCCACAAATTAAACTACAGAAAATCTACAATATAGCACAAATTGGACAATAATACAAAAATCCTATTTTACATCCAAGTATAGATCTGAAATAAAAATATATAGCATTCAAATTCTAAAATCTTTAGGACTAATTTCCAGATCTAGGTATAAACATATTTCAAGTTATATCTAAAACAAGAATATGTAAACAATAGTTTTCTATAATAATTTAAGCCTACAATTCAAAAATAAAATTGATTTAGGCATAAAAATCGAACATATGCCAATGGAATAAATTTAAAATCATAAACAATATATAAATTTTCACACTTGGCTTTTAAAAGCGATCCAAATCTCCAAATCTGAAGTAAAATCTTAAATTCATCTCAAAATCCTTTTTGACCCAAGAAATGTGTATATACATACATTAGAATTACAAATCTAAGAGGAGATTTGGGATTCGGAGAGAAAATAGATACAAATATACAAATATATAAGTATATAAATTACCTCAAATACACATATAGTCTATTCTCTTCTCTTCTCATTTTTATTTGATTTCCATTCTTCTCCGATTTGTATGTATATAGATATAAATATCTTATTTTTGTAATTTAGAAAGAAAGTGGATTTAAAGAAATACCAGGGCTTCGCTGCTGCCTCTAGAATAAAATGAGAAAATGAGGGAGGGTTAGGCCTAAATTTATATGCGTAAGAATCAACCGCAACCTTCAAATCGAAATAGATTAAATCCAGACCGTTCGGCCTAGACTAACCCTAGTCGCCACACAGAGAGCAGTCGACCGCCCCCTACCTAGGGATCGATCGCCCCTTATTGACTGCTCATAGTGGTTGGTCGACCTGTGGATCCGGGTTAATTAATATAAACGTTAATTTTCCTATTTGAATTATTCCTTTTCCGAATTCGTTTTTTGTTAATAACTTCTTCGTTTGAACTCCGATTGCCAAACTCCAAATATGAAAGTTGGTCAGAATTTCACCATGAACGCAATAGTGCATGTTTCGTGGTCAAATTCCATCATTTGTACAAATTCCATTTTTGGAGCCTAATTAATTAACTAACTAACTAATCAAATAACTAACGCCAAATTACGGGGTGTTACTTTCTTCCCCCCGCAAAAAGAATTTCGTCCCCAAAATTTCACCAATGACTAAGTCACGGTTTTAGCTCCAAATTATCATAAACTACACGACTAATGAGTGTACAATCAATTTTTGCAACCAACGTACGCAAATGCATAGTATATTACCATATCACCACATAGAAAATATGTATACAGATTGATTCTAAATCGGATCCTCCTATATGAATGCATTTCTTTGAAAACATTTTTGAAAAAAAATATGATGCAAACAACCTATATATATACTGCCAGTTCTATATGTATGCAACTTTTGAAAAATCTTTTCAACCAAAACCCCCATACACCTACGAATAGACATATGAAGCAACCAATTTTACTTCCACTTCCTACCATTCAAAAATCTAACGCGTCGAAAAATCACTTTCTAAAATTTACTCTTATGCCAGAAAAAGGAATTTAGGTGGAAAATTTGACGTTCTGACTACTCTATAACCTTCCTATTCCCGTAGTACAGTGGAAATTTCCTCGCTGCCCCGGATTTACTCCAAATTTTCCATGTACAAAACACATAAGAAGGCTTATTTCAAGCTCTAAAACGGAATTAAGTCTAAAAATAGACTCGTGCGCGTCATCGACAAGGTAAGGAAATAGAAATTCCATGGCTAAAACAGCTTTTCCCTTTTTATCACTTGCATTTAACGCATCGTCAATCCTAATGCACCGTTAAATCCACAAATTCTAACTCTATTTGCCTTCCATACGTTGAACACGTGGCCTTCAAAATCATATATTGCAAAAAATTCTTTCTTACTTTTCAAATTTGTACATCATTTGAAAAATAAGATCTCAAAATATTTAGACACGCATTTTCTATTGAAATCAAATTTTGGAGAAAACCTAAAAATAACTTAAGAGCAAAAAATATCTAAAACGCGAAATCTTTTTAAAAAGAGAAACTTTTCAAAAAATTTCCTTTTCAAAAAATTTGACAAATTAAGCCACAATTTTAGCGTAGTCAGAAGTCGGTTATGCACTAAAAGCATAAACCAAATTCTAAAATTCTACAGCTAACCTTTACTCATAAAACTTGACATTTTATTTAAAAATGTCATCATGCCCAATTACCCAAAAAAATTAGCTTTTAAATAACATGAGCAATGACTAGTGATGCCAATACATCTTTATCATGTCCTTCACTAAAATTTTCCAACTATTCTAAACTTCCAGTCTTATATTGCATTTACAGTTAGTTAAGTGTTTTTTTAGATTTTCATATTTATACCGCTTCTTCACTATGCATATATAAGAGTGGTTTGCATGCATAGAAATAATAACACAATAAATAATGAGGAACTCATAATATCGTGCGTTTCTTTAACAAGAGACAACTAACAGTTACAACCCAAACAACCTAAAAGAAAAGAATAAATGTTGGAAGGGAAAAGACAACAATGCCATAAATCCTAAATCAATGTCTACAGACTATGAGATGACTTGCTCCACGGCATTAGCTCGATCCATTACTGCGACCCTTGAATGGTTGTAGCATGGCGGCTATACATCCAATCTCGTGTCGCTAGCGATACTGGTGTTGTTGACGGCTTCGGAATTGCCATCTTCCTAAGGAAGGATCTAATGATGGTAGAAGGAACCTTCTACTAAACTGTCTCTCCATGGAAATTCACCCGTATTACCTAAAGACAAGAGTGGATATGTGAAACTACGGAAAGTGACTATGTAGAGTGCTAAACCTTGATCAACAAAGTGAATCATAAGGATACGGGTCCAATTGATGGCGATACCGCCAATACTAGCATAGGTGATGTGCACGTAAATGTGCATATATTTACATCCATATTTTATCTTCTTTTATTTAAATAAACATCATATTTGGGCATTTTAACATGTTTAAAATCAAAATTCAATTACTTTCAAACCATCATATTTTCATCTTCATTCAAGGGCAAAATGGTCATTTTTGTGTTTGTGTCAATTTAAGAATTTTTACTTGGACATTTTTTGATAATTTTTATAGGAATTTGGATGTATATGGAAGAGGCTTATATGAAGATACATGCATGAACAAATGAAATACAAAGGAATGAAGAGGAAATAATTCAAGTTCAATATCATGGAGGACCCCACCCACTTACCTAAATGTACAATTATGAGCTAATGGACAACTAAGTGGAGGTTAAAGCTTCATGCACAACAAATGATGGATTAATTAGTGGCTAATGGTTACTTGGTGACCACACTTCCTAAATGGCATTTTGGGAAGCCCCCTAAAAATAGAATTAGGGTTTTATGCATGTATAAATAGCCCTCTTATGTACATGTAAATTATCTTCTACTCTTTCATTTTACTTAGGAAATTAAGAGATCAAATTGTAAGCTCAATGTTATATGAAATAAAAATGGCTTCCAAGCCTCTTTCTTCTCTCTTTTCTACATTCTTTTCTTTGCTTTTATGTTAATGTTTATTTCTATGCTCTCTTTCTTTTAATGTTCATAGCTTAGATTTACATTAATGCAAGTAGTGTAGCTTTAATTTTTATGCAACTAGTTAGTAGTTAATCTCTTTTTTTCCTTTGCTTAGTTTTCATTTCTTTGCTCTTTCATGTTGAAATTTACAAGTGTTGCTTCAATGCCACAAATGAGTAGCTAAACCCTTTCAATTTAGGGGTAATGAAGTTCTCAAATATTATGTAATTTCAACATTTCTATGATTTATGATCTCTTTTGTTTATGCTTCATGAGAGTGAATTTTTATGCAAGTTTATACAAGTGGGTTTGATAACTTATGTTGCTTTTGCAAATGAGCTATTCTTATTCAACATAAAGACAAGTTGCATCATCATTTGCTAATCCATTTTTGATTTTGAAATGAATGTAAAAATGAAATTTGATGATCTATATTACTAGTTACAATAGTAAATAGATCATACATAAAAATAAATTTTGCTTTGGCTTCATTTTCATGAGAGTTATAAGTGGTATAATTGTTGTATTATAGTTTGATGGTTTGAGTTATGTTAATTAATAACATAAAAAAACCATACTTATGATCAATGCAACGATTATTTCGCTTAATATCAAGTTAGAGATCATAAATTCTTTGTTTGTTGATTTACAGAAATATGAGAGTGGATTTGCCTCTAAATTGTCCTCTAGTTTAATAGTTTTTAAATCACATTTTAATTCTAGCTTTAGCTTCTTTTTTGTAGTTAACAACTTCATCTCTCTTTGGTCTAATTTGATTGAATTGAAAATTTTAAAATCTCACCAATTCCCTGCGGATCGACCCGTATTCGTCCCGTACTACAAAGTGTACGCCGTGCGCTTGCGGTTATTTTTAAATTTTTCGACTATTTTCTAAACCGATAGAAAAATAGTTGTTAAACAAGTTTTTGGCGCCGTTGCCGAGGAATTGCTTTGATTTTAATTTTCTATTCTTCGAATTATTTTTGTTTGATTTTTGTGTGTTTATTTTGTGTGTGTTTGCAGTTTTTAAAAAAAAAATTTGTGTGTTTGTTTGTTGTTTATTTTTGTTCTTGTGCATTTTTTGTTTTCAACTAGCATTTGCATTTCTAGTTTCATTTTGCATTGCATTTCTACTTAAAAAAAATTACACAATTCCATTTGCAAAAGAATTTTTTTTTATTCCATTTCAATTTCAATTTACATTGTCAATTACATTTTCTTTTTTCTCTTTTACATTACCAAATACATTTTAAACTGTGTTGTTCATTGTTTGCTTAGCCTCACTGTTCACTGGTCTTCATTCCTGTCAATACACAGTGCATCACCACTCCCAAACCCCTTACTGACCACTACCAAAAACAACCTGTGCACTACCAAAAACTGTGCACACTGCCTTGTTTCAACTATGCCAGATCATCGCCATATATCGACTCCTGCATGCATTCAACCAGATTATTGCACTGACATTCTTCGCAACATCACCATTGCAATCCTCTACCACTTCCATACTACAATATCACCACAGCATTCATTTCAATCCCATGTGCATATCAGTGACCAACACACTCACATACCATCTCACAAACCACTTCTGTCCCCAACCATCATCTACATCCCTCTGACATCAAACTCCATACAACTGATCACAGTGTGCATCTCCTACCATCACAGTGCAATTCACCCCAATAGACCATTCATTGCGACAGGACAAACCATTTCATCACCTAACAACAACAACTATTTCTATCTGTCTCAACATATCAGGCATCCACCACATATCATACCACCAGTCCACCCTCCTGCCTACATTCTACTTGCCATCGACCTTCATCACACCATTTTCTTACCACTGTCTACAGCCACTACATCAAAGATCACCACATACATCTACCACTATTCACTTTCAACTACATTGCAATTCAATCACCTTGCTTCTCTAACCACACATCATCTCACTTCTCAAAACTGTCATAGCCACTTCAAACTTGTACTGTTACAACATTGCCATCCCTTCTGCATTCCTCCACCACAGCAGCACCTTACATCTGTCATCAACCACCACTTCAACCACCACAGCACTCAACCTCATTTGCCAAACCATCTCAATACTCCACCAAAAAAAAAGAAACCAAACTTTCGCTCAGAAACATCACAATAGTTTACCACTGTTTCAACTCCTGCTACACACCTGAATTACCCATACCTAACCTCTGTTGTCGAATTTCCCATACCCGACCTCTACTAACATTTCTGACCAGCGACCATAATCAAACAACCCATCGCAGACTGAAATCCAATCTCAAACCGCGACTAACTCACTACCAAACAAGAAATCATCCTCCTGCACTTCACTGATATCTCAACTCTCTATTAAACAAAACAGTGCACCTGACATCATCTTGCAGGCAACCAATTTCAACCTACATCTACTAAACAAAGCGGTGCATCTTACTGATATCTAAACTGCAACTACTCCCAAACTACACTTCCCAATCTCCAACTGTATCAACATCCACCAACTCTTCCTTTCTCATCCACAGTATCAATTCGAATGCCTGAAGCCAATCGCTCAAATCGACATCTATCCCCAAACCACAAAATCACTGCGACCACCCACACTCCTCAACACAACTGCTCCTCATTCTTCTTAAAGTTCCTCCACGCCATCATCAACCTTGCTGGAACCACTTATGGCTAACAAATCGCCCTTCTCAACATCGCGTGAGACTTCAACAAACCCAACCGCCAGCAACCACCTCCCACAAAAATCGCCTCGCTGCCTTCACCTAGAAATCATCGCGAGCCTCGAATCTGCAATCGGTTTGAACAACAAACTCTCCCAACCAAATTCAAACAATTGCCGAAACCCACATCCATACTCGATCAACCAAATCACCACTGCAATCGCCAATCCACTGCTCGAACTCAAAACTACCCAATTCCAATAATTCATGAAGTTAATAATTCGCGAAACCTGAAGTCGTGAAATTTTGTTTAAGTGAATTTGATAATTTGACAAGTTTTTGAATTTGACTGCTGCAGCTTAATTTGGTCGTGATTTTGTTATTGTGGTTGTTGAGAATTTGTGAATTGAGAAGGATAAGCTTTGTTTTTTTTTTGTGGGCCGGGTTGTTACTTGTTTAAAATATATTTTTTACTTGCCCATCTTCCTTTTTGTCTATTTTTCCCTTTAAAAAAAACATTTCCCATTTGTTAAATAAATTCTTTTTCTTGATTTTCTTTTGTGAAACCTTTTCTTTTGTAAATTTTTATTTACTTTTCTCTTTTTTTCAAAAAAAAAATTTTTTTTTTTAAGTAAAACATCACTTTTAAGTTTCCTCTCCAAAAAAAATATATAAAAATCCGAATAAAAAAACAAGTTCAACTTTGTTTAATTTTCATTTTTCATTTGTTTTCACTTGTTTTAGTTTTCATTTATTTTATTTTCAATTGTTTTGTTTTTCGCTTATTTTGTTTTTCATCTTTGATAAACATACTTAAAAAAAATTGTTGAATATATCTTGTTTTTCATTTTAGGTTGCCAAAGCAGATTAAAAGGAAGAACTACTTGCCCAAAAATAATTGCTGCTTGGTTATAAAAAAAATTGCCGCTTAAAAAAAATTGCTAATAATCTGCACGCTCTGGTATTGTGCTTTCATCTCTAGTGCATTGTTGGTTGCTTGCATTTGCATTTATATATACAAAAAAAATCAAAATCCAAAAACAAAAACAAACTTCTTCTCATTGTAAATTCACGTTTAATTTTTGTTTTGCATTCATCCCATCTTGTTTTCTTTTCTAAGGGCAATACCCCAATTCACATAAGGTGAGGGATTTCATCACCCTTTCCTTAGCCCACAAACGCATTTCATCGTAGAATTTGACTAATAATAAAGGTTAGACATTCGACTTAAGGGTGTCGCGAGCTCATCTAGGGCTTAATTGTATCTTCACAATTGTTTTCTTTGAACAGTTTTATTTCTTGGTGTCTAGGCTACGGCAGAGTAATAACCAGTTATAAAAATGACGGTGATACGTAAATATTATACTGGTTGTTCGTTTGAAGGTACTTAAACTTTCGGTTGCATTGCTACGGTGATTCGTGGTGCACCGATAACCCTTGCCCGTTACCTGGCTGAGAAATATTTTTGTTGATTTATGACAAAGTGTGATTATACAATTTTGGGTTAGGAGCTACTAAGGACAGAAAACTGTAATTAAGTCATTTGCATTCATTTAGTTGCATTAGTTCATGCATATATAAAAAAAAGTCAAAAATCCAAAATCAAAAAAAAAATTGTAAATTTTTCATAACTTAGTTTTTAATTCCACAAAAAAAAATTAAAATCTTTTTCAAAAAAATAAAAATAATTGAAAATTCAAAAAACAGAAAACAGAAAAAAATTTACAAAAATCAAACTTCTCTTTTGAAAATAAATTTCACTTGGTAAATATTTTTATTCCTCTAAAAAAAATATTTTCACTTCGATTTTCAAATCTTCTTTCATTCACTAAACTCGATTCTAACTTCTTTCTCTTCTCAACTTTCACTTGTGCATGAGTACTTGGACTCGTGACACAACAACAAATTGTTGGACTCGCGACCCTTCTACAAACCGTTTAACTCAAACAAACGATCCTCTCGAAATGGCAAACGAAAACGCCCCTCGAACTCTTATGGATAGAATCTTTCCCGATAGAGTTTCTATTCCATCTTGCATCACATTACCCACCCCTACGGGTAACCATTTCGAAATTCACTCGAACCATATTGCCACGCTTCCGAAATTTGGCAATTTCGAGCACGATGACCCATACATTTTCTTGACTAAATTCGAACAAGTTTGCACAACCGTTAAACTTCAACAACTTTCTGATGATGGAATCAAACTTCGATTAATCCCATTTGCTCTTACGGATTATGCTGAAAAATGGTTGTACAGCTTACCATCGAACTCGATTAAAACGTGGGAAGAATTCATAAAAGCTTTCTTAAAAAAGTTCTACCCTTTGGAAAAAACGAGTAGAATCCGAAACGAAATTGTAAATTTTCATCAATTCAAGGGAGAACCATTTGGAAAATATTTTGAAAGATTCAAAGAACTTCTGATAAAATGTCCATACCATAATTTCGAAAAATGGACGATTTGCCAAATTTTATACGATGGACTCGAAAATAGCTCACGTACCATGCTCAAATCAATGTGCCATGGCAACTTTCTTGCCCAACATCACGACGATGCTTGGCAATTTCTTGAAAACCTCGCTGAAATATCATCACAATGGGAACGTTCGAACGAAAAATCAATCTACTCACGATCGAGTGCACACTCGATAGGATCTTCTGTTGCTTTGGAAGCTAAGATCGACGCAATGATTAAAAAATTCGATAACGTTTTCTCATCGAATCAAATGAACCAAGCTTCCCAACCAATGTGTTATAAATGCAACGATCCTAATCATATAGCTGATCAGTGTCCCAATTTCGTCGAACAAATCAATGCTTTCAACAATGCCAAAAATGACCCGTTTTCTCCAACGTACAACCCTGGTTGGAGAAACCATCCAAATTTTGCGTGGAACCAAAACAATCGCAACACGAATACGATTCGTCCCAATTTGCAAGCATTTCTAAATAATGCTTCGAATCCTTCCTTTCAGCCCAACAATTTTCAACCAAACTTTGTGGGTCTATCTCATAATCAACCGCAACAATCAAATTTTCAACCAAATTCGGCTCATCCTCCCCAAGATGATAAATGTTTAACTTCTCTTGAGAAAACTCTTGAAATGTTGGCTAAAGCAACTACTCAAAGCCTTCAATCAAACAACAATTTGCAAAATTTATTGACTTCATATATGCAAAACACAAACCAATCGATTGCAAAACTCGAAATGCAAATGAGTCAATTAGCCACATTTGTAAGTGAACGCGAACGAGGAACATTCCCAAGCCAGCCCCTTCCAAATCCCAGAAATCAAAATGCAAATTCAAATCAAGCCCATGTTGTTCAAGATAGCAACGTCACCCAATTGAATGCTATCACAACTCTTCGTTTCGGGAAACAAATCGATAATCAAGTCGTTAATCCAAACGATTTACCGGAAACTTCTCTCCATAGTTCTAAAACAACGAATGAATCTGAACAGAACGTGGAGCCAAACGTTGAATCGAATGCCAATCAAAACTCTTCTTCTACTCGAGTAGACCCGCCTACCGAGTATCGTGTCCCATTTCCACATCGTCTTCGACCAAAGAAACACTCGGACCAAATGGAAAAGATGTTGGAAATTTTTAAACAAGTCAAAGTTAACATTCCTCTTCTTGACATCGTTCAGCAAGTCCCAACTTACGCGAAATTCCTTAAGGACTTGTGTACCCAAAAGCGACACACTCAAGTGCGCAAAAAAGTCTTCTTAGCCGCCAGTCTGAGTGAAGTCTTTTCCCAATCCATGCTCGTAAAATACAAAGATCCTGGCTGCCCTACGATTTCGTGTACAATTGGTGACAAGACGATTAACAAATGTTTGATGGACTTAGGCGCGAGTGTCAACTTGATTCCATATTCCGTGTATGAACAATTAGGCTTAGGTGAGCTCAAACCCACAAAAGTCACGCTTCAATTTGCCGATCATTCCATTAAGAAGCCTGTGGGAGAAATCGAAGACGTTCTCATTCAAGTAGGGCAATTCATATTCCCCGTTGATTTTATTGTTCTCGAAACACAACCCGTGACAAATCCCGCAAGTCAAATTCCATTGATTCTAGGCCGACCATTTTTAGCCACCTCAAATGCCTTAATCAATTGTCGTAACGGATCGATGAAAATCTCTATTGGAAACATGACTTTGGGTCTCAACATTGAAAGCCAATCGAACGAACCTCGTGACCAAACGTTGGAAGTTAGTGCCATTCACGAAAACTTTGAAAATGAAACACTTGATTTTAATGATGAACACGAGGCCGAGTACGAAAAATTGTTTCACGAAATTCTCAACGAGATTAAATACACTCTTCCCTTTGAATCGCTTCAAGTTGAGTCTGAATCTCAATCAAACTCTTTGATCAAAAAACTCCCAAAGTTGGACCTCAAACCACTTCCCGATCACCTTAAGTACACATACTTAGGTGATAACGGAACGTTGCCCGTCATAATTTCCGCAACTCTCTCTCTTGATCAAGAAGCTTCTCTTCTCTCTATTCTTTCAAAAACAAGGAAGCGATTGGATGGTCGATCTCCGATATAAAGGGAATTAGTCCCGCTCTTGTCCAACATCGCATTCTTTTAATCAACGATGCCAAGCCTGTTCGTGATGCGCAACGAAGGCTTAACCCAAAAATGAAAGATGCGGTGCGTGATGAAATTCTTAAACTTCTCGACAACGGAATCATTTACCCAATCTCTGATAGTTCACGGGTTAGCCCAATTCACGTTGTACCAAAAAAGTCTGGGCTAACTGTTGTCAAGAACGATTCAAACAAACTTATTCCAACTCGTACTCAAACGGGTTGGCGTGTTTGCGTTGACTACCGAAAACTAAATGCCGCAACACGAAAAGATCACTTCCCCCTTCCTTTTATCAACCAAATGCTCGAACGTTTAGCCGGCCACGAATTTTACTGCTTCCTCGATGGTTATTCCGGCTATAACCAAATTCCCATCGCTCCCGAAGATCAAGAGAAAACGACTTTCACATGTCCATTCAGTACCTTTGCTTATCGACGTATG
Organism: Allium fistulosum; assembly: GCA_030737815.1. NCBI lineage: Eukaryota > Viridiplantae > Streptophyta > Magnoliopsida > Asparagales > Amaryllidaceae > Allium > Allium fistulosum. The sequence goes on from CM060905.1 coordinate 224,223,944, forward strand.
CCATTCGGACTTATTAACGCTCCTACGACTTTCCAACGCTGCATGGTTGGAATCTTTTCCGACATGATTGAATGCTTTCTAGAAGTTTTTATGGATGATTTCTCAATCTTTGGCAATTCTTTTTTCCAATGTTTACATCAACTCGAATTGGTTCTAAATCGATGTAAAGAAAAACATTTGACTTTGAATTGGGAAAAATGCCACTTTATGGTCAAACAAGGCATAGTTCTTGGACATATCATTTCAAATAAAGGCATTGAGGTAGATAAAGCGCAAATCGATGTTATTGCAAATCTACCCATACCCAAAACTGTTAAGGACATTCGATCATTTCTTGGACACGCTGGCTTTTACCGCCGCTTTGTGAAAGACTTTAGCAAAATTGCTCGTCCTTTGACGACTCTTCTTGGAAAAGACGTTCTTTTCGATTTTAACTCTGATTGTATCTCTTCTTTTGAACGTCTTAAGAACGAACTCATTTCTTCTCCAATCATTTGTGCGCCCAATTGGGATCTTCCTTTCGAAATAATGTGTGATGCTTCGAACTTCACAGTTGGTGCTGTCTTAGGACAACGCATCAACAAGATCCTTCACGTCATTTACTACACGAGTATGACTTTGAACGACGCTCAACTCAACTACACAACAACCGAAAAAGAGCTTCTAGCTATCATTTTTGCTCTCGAAAAATTCTGACAATACTTGATAGGGTCACACATTACTGTGTACACGGACCACTCTGCGCTTCGATATCTCTTCGCTAAAAAGGATGCCAAATCCCACTTGATTCATTGGATCCTTTTACTTCAAGAATTTGACCTCACAATTAAAGACAAAAAAGGATCTGATAACGTCATAGCCGATCACTTGTCTCGTCTTCCGAACGCACCATCTTCTTTGCCAATCAATGAAAACTTCCCCGACGAACAACTCCTTTCGATTTCTATCGACCCATGGTACGCTGATATAGTGAACTACTTAGTCACTAAAGAAACTCCCTCATCGTGGTCCAAACAGGACAAATGCAAATTCATGTCCCAAGTGGAGTATTTCTATTGGGACAATCCATACTTGTTCAAATATTATCCCGACCAAACCATCCGACGTTGCGCCGAATAATGAGATTACGAGTGTTCTTTCATTTGCCACGATCAAGAGTGTGGGGGACATTTCGGTCCTCAAAAAAGTGCTTCAGTGTGGTTTCTATTGGCCTACTCTTTTCAAAGACTCGTTTGAATTTTGTAGAACTTGCGATCGATGTCAAATGCTTGGACGAATTTCTCGACGAGATATGATGCCTCTAAACCCCATTCTTACGATCGAAATCTTTGATGTATGGGACCTTTTACCAATTCTTTTGGAAAATTGTATATCCTTCTCGCTATCGATTACGTTTCAAAATGGGTCGAAGCCGTTACTTGCAAAACCAACGACCATAAAATTGTTGTGAAATTTCTCAAAGAAAACACTTTTCGAGGTTCGGCACACCTTGCACAATAATCAGTGATAAAGGGACCCATTTTTGCAACCGATCTTTTGAAACTTTAATAAAAAAATACTCGACAACCCACAAGTTATCCACTCCGTATCATCCTCAGACTTGTGGCCATATTGAAGTTTCAAATCGACAAACAAAACAAATCTTGGAGAAAACTGTCAATAAAAATCAAAAAGATTGGTCTCAGAAATTGACCGACGCGCTTTGGGCTTACCGTACTGCTTTTAAAACTAACCTTGGGATGTCCCCATTTTGTTTAGTTTACGGTAAAGCTTGCCATTTACCCGTTGAAATCTAACACAAAGCGCTGTGGGCAATTAAGAACTAAAACTTTGATCTTGAGAAAGCTGGCGAAAACCGAAAACTGCAACTCAACGAACTAGAAGAACTTAGGAACGACGCGTATGAAAACGAGAAAATTTACAAAGAAAAAACCAAAGTTTTTCATGACAAGTCAATCCTAAGGAAAACGTTTTTGCCTAACCAAAAAGTTCTTTTATATGACTCAAGACTTCATTTATTCCCTGGGAAACTTAAATCGAGATGGACCACCATTTGTGGTACGAACTGTTTTTCCACATGGTGCCGTCGAAATAGAAAACCCTAGGAATGGATCGGTTTTCAAAGTCAGTGGTCATCGTCTGAAACCTTTCTTGGAATTGCCAAATAACCAAGAGGATGAGCTCATGATCCTTCATGAGCCAAGCTACGTCTAGTAAGAATGTTAACCCTCTTTTGTAAATATGTACATATTTTTCCCCGCTATACTCATTATATCATGCATTGACTGTGAGGACACAGTCAAAATTAAGTGTGGGGGGGAGTCTCATTTTCATTTTTTAGCATGGCATTTTTGAATTTTCAATTTTCTCAAAAAAAAAATCTTAAAATTTCAAAATCTCAAAAACATTTTCTTTTTAGCATTTTGATTTATTTTTGAGGAAACACTATGGGATAAGTATAAGTTTTGGTTTATTAAATTGAAATTTTTGAAATTTAATTTGTCTTAATAAAAATAAAAATGAAGTTTGATTACAAATAACAATGGTTTAACTAGTATATAGGAAGGTTCATATGTGTTAATTATGAAGTATGTTCTAATTGAAAATCTTTGTTTTAAAAAAATGGTAAATTTAAAGTAAATAACATTTTTATCTTCTAAGTTAAATGGTGCTAAGATGATTTTTCAAAACTCTCTCTCAAAAAAAAACATTTGTATATATGTATATATATATTTTTAACACCTAGAGTCATGTGTTCACACTCGTGTGTTCACTCGCCATGCTCTGTACCCTTCTCACGTAAGCCCGAAAGGAAGTACATGATCGGTATATCTGGCCTCGGTTTATCTGAGTTAGGTGTATATAGATAAAAAAATTCTTTTTAATAACACCTACAGTCGATAAGTGTTCACACTTGTGTGTTCACTCGCCACGCTCTATATTCCCCTCACATCAGTCCGCAAGGCAGTGCACGGGTAATATATCTGGCCTCAGTTTACCTGAGTTAGGCATATGTAAATATTGTTAATATCAATAAATTTTCAAATAAGAGAAAGTAAGCAATTGAAATCCGAGCACCATTTTAACTTGTTTGATTTAACTTGTTATTGAAAGGAAACGAAAATACCACTTTGACAAACTTTGATAATCAACTAAGGATTTATTTCATAGTTGCACTTTGTTATCAACCGAAACAACGAGTTAAACTATTGTCTATTTATTATGATGACTTGATTTTTGTTGGAAATTTTGACGAGTAAATGACTTAAATTTTCAAGATAATGACCAAGACTTATATTTAACTTCTTTGTGTCGATTTAAGAGTAAATCCGTCAATTGTAAATATTTTCAAGAACTTGCATTCATCCCATTGTAAATAAATCTTGCATTTTGTAAATATTTTCACTTTGCATCTGGATTTTGTGGGTAGTATCCGCTGAAAACCCTCACGAGACAACACTCGTCCTACTGGGGACACCCAGAGGTTTAACGGCTTGTTGCATACGCTTAATGCAATCGTGCTCCCTACGAAAATGGATTTATCTTAGTTTTCCTTTATTCGAGGACGAATAAAAAGATAAGTGTGGGGGTATTTGATGTGCACGTAAATGTGCATATATTTACATCCACATTTTATCTCTTTTTATTTAAATAAACATCATATTTAGGCATTTTAACATGTTTAAAATCAAAATTCAATTATTTTCAAACCATCATATTTTCATCTTCATTCAAGGGTAAAATGGTCATTTTTGTGCTTGTGTCAATTTAAGAATTTTTACTTGGACATTTTTTGATAATTTTTATAGGAATTTGGATGCATATGGAAGAGGCTTATATGAAGATACATGCATGCACAAATGAAATACAAAAGAATGAAGAGGAAATAATTCAAGTTCAAGATCATGGAGGACCCCACCCACTTACCTAAATGTACAATTATGAGCTAATGGACAACTAAGTGGAGGTTAAAGCTTCATGCACAACAAATGATGGATTAATTAGTGGCTAATGGTTACTTAGTGGCCATACTTCCTAAAGGGCATTTTGGGAAGCCCCCTAAAAATAGAATTAAGATTTTATGCATGCATAAATAGCCCTCTTATGTACATGTAAATTATCTTCTACTCTTTCATTTTACTTAGGAAATTAAGAGATCAAATTGTAAGCTCAATGTTATATGAAATAAAAATGGCTTCCAAGCCTCTTTCTTCTCTCTTTTCTACATGCTTTTCTTTGCTTTTATGTTAATGTTTATTTCTATGCTCTCTTTCTTTTAATGTTCATAGCTTAGATTTACATTAATGCAAGTAGTATAGCTTTAATTTTTATGCAACTAGTTAGTAGTTAATCTCTTTTTTTTTCCTTTGCCTAGTTTTCATTTCTTTGCTCTTTCATGTTGAAATTTACAGGTGTTGCTTCAATGCCACAAATGAGTAGCTAAACCCTTTCAATTTAGGGGTAATAAAGCTCTCAAATATTATGTAATTTCAACATTTCTATGATTTATGATCTCTTTTGTTTATGCTTCATGAGAGTGAATGTTGATGCAAGTTTATACAAGTGGGTTTGATAGCTTATGTTGTTTTGCAAATGAGCTATTCTTATTCAACATAAAGACATTTTTGATTTTGAAATGAAAGTAAAAAATGAAATTTGATGATCTATATTACTAGTTACAATAGTAAATAGATCATACTTAAAAATAACTTTTGCTTTGGCTTCATTTTCATGAGAGTTATAAGTGGTATAATTGTTGTATTATAGTTTGATGGTTTGAGTTATGTTAATTAACAACATAAACAAACCATACTTATGATCAATGCAATGATTATTTCGTTTAATATCAAGTTAGAGATCATAAATTCTTTGTTTGTTGATTTACAAAAATATGAGAGTGGATTTGCCTCTAAATTGTCCTCTAGTTTAATAGATTTTAAATCACATTTTAATTCTAGCTTTAGCTTCTTTTTTGTAGTTAACAATTTCATCTCTCTTTGGTCTAATTTGATTGAATTGAAAATTTTAAAATCTCACCAATTCCCTGCGGATCGACCCGTATTCGCCCCGTACAACAAAGTGTACGCCGTGCAATTGCGGTTATTTTTAAATTTTTCGACTATTTTCTAAACCGATAGAAAAATAGTTGTTAAACAATAGGTGGTCTTCCGCACCATGGGAAAAATTCGATCATGACTTCCCATCTTAAGAATGACGTTATGTTGAATGATACGCATAACCTGACGGGCAGTCAGACGTAGATTATCCATCTTTCCAACTCCGACATCCTAAGAAAAGATCTACTACAAAATCTTTGAGTTGGTCACTTCAAAATCATTCAAGTCTGCGTCCTTCGCGGAGGCCTCCAAAAATTTAGTGAGATTATCATTAATCGGCTTAATCAAGACACCCTCCACCTCCAAACGTATCAACTGTAACATCCCACTATTTTGGACCATTCAAATCGACAAAAAATCCACACATGTTGGACTTGAATACTTCAAAACAGTGGATTGTTAAGAAAATTTGGAGCAAATAAAATCAAACACAGAATATCAGAATAACTCGCAGCGGAAATAAAATACCATAGTAGTTCATGAAGCTACTACATAAATAATCTCAAAACACATACAAAATATCATAGTCTGAAAAACAAATACAATAGAAGTCTGAATACATAAGTCAACTAATACAAAAGCAATACTGAATAGGAAATAACTGAAATGGAAATAGATGAATAGATAGACAAATAAGCTCCAGCGAATCTCTAGCTCCAGAAGATGAATCCAAAGCTGTGATACTCAGGCTGACCCGAGCGTAAGAAAAACACAAACACTCGAGTCAGGACATACATACTTATACAATGTAAACCAACTCAAGTGAACTGTAATAGCAATGCACAGGTAACTTAAAGGATGCTTGGGATCGCCCATCCTTTAAGGATCCATTAAACTATCTACTAAGCAGTAATAAACGCTATCATAGTAATGTCTAAAGTAAAGCAAATTATGCAAAATAATAGTGTTAATGTGACTGGGGTAGCGCAAAGCTGCAGCAATTTCCCTCCTCTAGCCACACTTTATAACATCAACCGTTATTATGATCCGTGGTTATAAATTTCAAAATGGTTTATATTTCAAGACAAAACAATTCATTTAAACCATTTAAAAGTGAAGTCATTATACTTTCAAATCAAAATATTCAATTCCCAAAATTTTAGCAATTTCTAAGTTCGTTTATTCAATTATAATATTTCAAAACATTTTATTTTCAGCATTCGCAGCACTAAGAAAATATTGTTGTAAGTATATTGATACATTTGAAAGACAGTTCATTTCAGAATTGGCAGCACTTATAAACTGCTGCTGTAAGTATAGTGGAAATTTGGAAAAACAATATATTCAAAAACAGCAGCACTTACAGAATGCTACTATAGCAATAGTGTTAATTGGAAAACCAATATATTTCAAAATCTACAGCACTTATGAACTGCTGTTGTAGAGACAGCAGTAGTTTGAAAGCAATACACTGAAAACCACAGCATTTCTGGAATGCTACAATTTCTGTTATAAGTTGTACTATGACATTTTTAAACAATATATCTTCAACTTTTATCATTTTTACTTATCAAACTTATTCCACTTTTCAAAATTATTTATTAGGATATCATTTAACTTATAAATTTAATAAATAACATTTTATTTATAAATATTCAATTAAATTATAATTCATTTACATTAAGTCAAAATTCAATATAAGTTGCTTAACTTTTATTTTAACAAATAACTTGATATTTTCTTTTACTTTACAAATATTCATTCATAAATAAATAATTTAATCACTAAGCTAAGTTTAAAATTTCCATTTTAACTAAAATTTCAATTATTAAGTTAAATCAAATTTTAAATTACAATTTAACCCATTTATCAACTATAAAATTTTAACTTATAGAGAATCACTATTTAAATCATTTCTATCCAATTTATGTCAAAATTTCATATTTTTACATTTAAAATACTTAATAATTTCTAAAATCCCATTTTTAATCAAATTTCAATTATTAAGTTAGATCAAATTTTTAAATTACAATTTAATCACTTATTACTTCATATAATTTCAACTTACAAAAAATCACTATAAAAAATTTACTTAAATCATTTAAATACAGTTTAAGTTAAAATCTCATATAATTTAAATTCCAAACACTTACATTTTTCAGAAAATCTTTATATTTAAAATTAACCACGGGTCTGTATAATTTTTTCTAACCTAGGTCAAGTGGTACGGATAATATATCATTTCAATCCGTAATGAATTAAACTTCGGGTTTTATCATTTCAAACCCGCAATCTCAAGTCCAATAAAAATGAAAATCGCTTGAGCCTATCATTTCAGCTCTTAACGATCTTCCCTTATTCTAAAATCCGTTCAGGTATGTATCATTTCAACCCATAGTGATTCTATACTAACAGGGAACTTGCAGTGTGAGAAACAGAAAATAAAATAAACAGTATAACATATCATATGATGTCAGGTGATGTAACAGGTATATAAATAGGTTATATCATCATATAATGTCAGATAAGAGGCAGATGTGAGCATATAACATAACATATTAACTACTACAATTCAAGTGACGTTGTTTCACATTTATATAAGTACGATTTTGTCGAGAGTGATAAACACACCTTTTAGAGTTAGAGATGACAATTCAAGACACACAACTACACTCCAAAAAGCACGACAAAGCACGAATAGATTTGAGTGGATGAAGAGCAAAAAATCCAATCTTGTAAACAACACAAATACAACATATATAAGTATATGATTGTACAAAAGAATTTAGACTTAAACAAAATCAAAATATGTACAAAGTCAAGCAAGAGGACTTAACCCAAATCAAGTGGGCTCGGCCACATCACCAAGGTTTTGACCACCACCAAAGTGCCTCGGCCTATGATCAGATCTGAGCAATAGGTTTGGCCATGGCTCAAAAGTAGGAAGAAAAGCAAGGTAGGTGAAAAGGTGGCAAGTTACAAGTCAAGAGAAGGAAAAAGGTCAAGGGGATGTTGAAGTTTGGGTTCGGCCCTATGCTATTGGGCTCGGTCAGGGTCAGGCTTGGGTCAGATCAGGTCTGGTCACGGCCATGGGTCATGTTAGTCATGGCAAGGGCTGGAGGAAGAACAAGTGGTGGTGGCCGAAGTTGTCAAGGAGAAAGTGGTGATGAAGTGGAGGTTTGGTTAGGGTTTCAAGGCAATTTTGTGATGGATTTTGGGTCTATGGACACGGCAAGGCTTTGTGATGATATGTTGGTGGAGATGGTCGGTCATGGAGGTGGTGGTGGTGGTGAGATGGTCGGCGAAAGGTTGGAGTCATGGTGATGGCCGAATTAACATAAGGGAAGAAAAAGGAAAATAGAAAAAGAAAAGAAGAGAGGAAGCCATGGAAAAAAGGAACTTACTTTAACCTTTTTGTTTTTGTTAAAAATGAAAAATAGAAATGAGATGAGAACAAATGGTATGTACGGCTAAGGGAGGTGGAAATACACGGCTAAGAAATGAAGAGGCTAGAAAATGAAGAGGCTTCAATTAAACAAATAACTTAAGTCTTTTGGAATTTCCAAGCCCAATATCACAACAATTTCAACACACAATTAAAATTCAAAGCCCAAACAAATAAAATAGGAAATGAAAATAGGAAAATAGATAATAGAAATACAGAAAATAATTGTGTGTAAAACGCTGAATTATATTAGATTCACAAAGTATAAAACAGAATTTAACAAAACGAAAAGCAGAACGAATGTCAGAAACAAATACAGTTTAAAAGAAAAAGATTAAAAATTAAAAATTCAGATTTAAAAATTTCAACTAAAAGTCAAAGTTTGACCAAAATATAAAAATTTTTGAAAATCATTATTTAATTATATTTGGAAAATAGAATATAAACAAAAATCTAAAATACATTGGAAAAATTCCAAAAATTCAAATTTAAAATGATTTAAAATCAAAGTTTCAAATAAAATTAAAATAAAATATTTGTTAAAATTATGGGTTGTTACACTCTCTCCCACTCAAAACTTTTCATCCTCGAAAAGGAAGAAGGTTGGAGAATAGGAATTGCTAAAAATATAGGTTGAAAGACAGGTATGAACAATTAATTTAAAACTATATAAATTTCAATTAGAATTAATCAATATTAAATAATTTGGTTAAACCCATTTTATTATATCCATAAATAGTCATTCGATTCAAATTTGTTAATTCAAAAGTAAACAATTTTTTTAAAACACTTTAGATTACTTAGAAAGGAAAAATAAATGGTCAAAATATCCTTTATATAATACTTTACCAAAATACTTTTATAAAAAAATACTTTTATATCGAAACAAATTTTCCTTTTGAAAATACTTTTATAACTCGACGTCTCAACAAGTTTATCCTCATTCTTGCAAACTCTGGCCATGTGTTGATCAGGCGCAAAGCTATATTTCTCCAAGTATTTAGTAGACTTGTTTCAACACCCAGTGAAAATACTGGAAAATATTTCAAAACCGATATGGAAAGTACAATCCAAACAAAACAACCAAATCAAACCGAATCATGGATCGCAGATACACAATGGTTATGCCTGGATCCCCTAGGAAACATCCGTACCCGTAGGCCGTCACAGCTTTGCGAATTATGCCATGATAACAACTGTAGACCGTAGATACATAATGGTTACGCCTGGATCCCCCAGGAAGCATCCGTACCCGTAGGCAATCACAGCCCCTGCGGATTACGCTACAAAACGACCCATAGAATCGCAGATACACAATGGTTACGCCTGGATCCCCCAGGAAACATCAGTACTCGTAGGCAGTCACAGCCCCTGCGAATTACGCTATGCAGTCGAGTTCATGAGACCATGGGTAACGCCATGGAATTCAATGGACACTCGAGTATCATATCCGGAAAACCCAAATCAGAGAGAATAATATCGATAGAATGAATCCACAATGTGGCCACAAAGCAGATATCAAGCAGAAGGCACTTTCCATATCTTTACTTCGAAAATATGTATCATATAGTACCCTTTTAAAATCAATTTCGAATATCATACTTATATAAAGTCCATTATATATAAGATTTCATTTCAAATCAAATACTTTCCAAAATCAATAGTATATCAAATCACACTTATATAGACTTTGATTATATAAGATTTCACTTTTCAAATTGAGTACCTTTCCAAATCAATAGTTTTAGAATCAACTTCATACTTATACAGATCAATTTTATATAAGTTCGATAACTCCCAAATCAAGTATTTAGTAAAATAAGGTTCTCAATTTCAATTCGTTTCAATATCAGTTCAATTTCAAAATCATATACGATTTCACCAAATTATTTCTTCCAAACTAAATATCTTCAGTTTCAAAGTTTCCAAGGTAATAGGTTTAGAAAATAATTCAAGTTTGTTTCCAAATCAACATATTTTATGTCAGACAAATTCATTTCCAAAATCATAATACTTTCAAGGATATAATACTTTCGAACCCAAAAAATTTGAAATAATAATACTTTGAAAATCATATTACTTTGAAATTCAAACTTGGAAAATCATAACACTTGAAATCATAACACTTTCCTTCAAACAGTTTAGATATTAATAATAGTATATAAAATAAAATATTTTATTATTTATATTAAAATAATTAGTATGTTTAAAATAATTTACCTTAACAATAGTTATATTAAAAATAGTTTATAATAAAAATAGTTATATTAAAAATAGTTTATATTAAAAATAGTTTATATTAAAAATAGTTATATTAAAAATAGTTTATATTAAAATAATATAAAATAGTTTTAAAATACTTTATATAATACAATAGTTTCTTCAAATTCCACAAATCGATTCAACTCAACTCAGATTCCAAAATTCAAATTTAATCCAATCTCAAATCCTCAAATTTCAATTCAATTCAGTTTCTCAATAAACCATTTCAAATTTTATCGATTTCAAATACAAATGTGAACCACAAAATAAACCATTTAAATTTCGATATATTTCAAATCTTTAAGTATTCAATATTTCAAAACTAAATTTGATAATTTCATTTATATCTCAAATTCACTTTATTATTATTTAGTTTGAAATATTTACTTAATCATTTCAATAACATCTAAATACAACCTAAATTTTCAAATTTAAATAAACAAAATATCCCATTCAAATTAATATAAATTTGAAATATGCATTTAAGTCACTTTTAATCAAAACCAAGTTATAAAAATCATATCTTTGAAATTTCAATTTTTAATAAATTACAGATCAAACCTATTTAAGTATAATTCTTAAATAAATATAATTTCAAATCAATCTCAGATTCATCTTTCCAACCAGAATCATTATAAACTCTATATTTGAAAATATATATATCAAATAAATACTGGGTTTTAAATCCCAATCTGTTTTCGAAATCAAATCTTTTTCTCAAAATCAATTATACCCCAAAAATGATTTCCCAGTTTATAACCATCCCTTTAAATCCTTTAAACTATTTATTTTTATTTGAAAGATCCACTTTACCCTTTGAAAATTATTATTATTATATATATAAATAGTTTTATAAAAGATGTTACTAAGTTAAAACATTTAAACTAAATTTTTTTCAAAATATTTTAAAACTAAATTTCATATTAGTATAATTCAAAATAGTCTTATTTATTTACTTAACAAAACAGTTTCAAACTTATTTAAATCGTATTACTTCATACTTAAACATACAAAACTAAACTCATATACTTTATCAAATAATTTATACTTCTGAAATTTCTTAGCTTTAAAAATTAAACCTCGATTTGGAAGTGTTCGAACATTCAAAATAGTCGGAGAAATCAAATTTCCAATCCAAGAGTTGGAAATCAGCAACAAATCAGTAAATCAATTTCAAAAGATAGGGTTATACCAAATCAAATCCAAAACTCGAGGACTGAACACCGGGCTCGTTCAAACTGTTTCAAATATATATACATATATCTTTCGAATATCAAATCATACTTCGGAATCTTTGAAGTCAAAATTGAGTTCACAAAATCAATTGCATAGAAAAGCTACTAAAGTGGCCTCTCCCCCACTCTAAAACTCGAAAATCAATTTCGATGATTCATGCACTTATCACCGAAATCATTCTCCACCGACATAAGTGGGTTCTGGAATTCTATTTTCTTGAGAACTTCTTTGAAATTTCTTTGAAATCATTGGAACTCATTTAAAGTCATTTGAAACATTTCTTATTCGAAAGATACTTTCAAATCGTATTATTATATATTTCAAAATCATAAAACCAGTTTCAAAATGCCGGAGTTCAATCTCTCAATTTTCAAATTCAAAACCCTTCAGTTATAAATCATTTTTATATATCAATTTCTTATATAACTTTCAAAATTTCAAATCCTTTCGAAACTTCAAATTCTCGTTTTAAAAGGTATATAATTCTTATCTGAAACATTTCACTTATATATATAAAATATAATCATTCTTATCGAAATAATAATTTTGATATATAAACAATTTCTAAATTACAAACAGCACAAATTTTTAAAGGGATGATTCAATAACGGATTTCAAAACAAAGATAGAGATTCAAATTAGAGAAACTCTAATCAAATAGAATTTAGATTCGAAGATAGGCTCGAACGAAGATGAGATAATTAATTACAAAATAGGAGATGGATATACTTATATAAATCGCGGGCGACCTTAGCCGGGTCAACCGTGACTTCAGGAATATGATCGATGCAAAATTCAAAGGCAAATCGACATTCAATTGCCAGAGATAGAGTTCAGCATAGCAAAAGATAGAAGCATCTAAACCGAGGGTATAGAAATCTCCGGTGAATCAATGCCAATTGTAAGGGAGTTTCACCCTTTACAAATCATTCAAAGATTGGCGGGATCGTCGATTTTTTATAGAGGTCATTCGAAGTGGAGTTATGGAATGCTCCAGAATCAAAAGAATATAAATAGGGAAGACAAGAATGGATTTCAGAACAAATGGGAGCGTTCCAAAATTCAGAGGAATCCTAATCGATGAGAATCCTATTCAAAGAAATTACCAACAAGGTGGACAAGGAAAGGAATAAGGTATAGAAATTTTTTGCTTTCAATCAAGAAAATTAATATCAAAATAATCTTTGAAAAATCCTTTGAAAATCATTTTATACTTCGAAAATACGTTCTCTCACAAAGAAATGATTATGAGAATGATTTCACTCATTCTAGGGTATTTCTACCCTATTTATAATGAGTTTTGCTTCATAGGCTTAGGTTTGCCTGAAACCAAAGCTTTGATACCAAATGTAACATCCCACTATTTTGGACCATTCAAATTGACAAAAAATCCACACATGTCGGACTTGAATACTTCAAAACAGTGGATTGTTAAGAAAATTTAGAGCAAATAAAATCAAACACAGAATCACAAACACAGAATATCAGAATAACTCGCAGCGGAAATAAAATACCATAGTAGTTCATGAAGCTACTACATAAATAATCTCAAAACATATACAAAATATCATAGCCTGAAAAACAAATACAACAGAAGTCTGAATACATAAGTCAACTAATACAAAAGCAATACTGAATAGGAAATAACTGAAATGGAAGTAGATGAACAGATAGAAAAATAAGCTCCAGCGAATCTCTAGCTCCAGAAGATGAATCCAAAGCTGTGATACTCAGGCTGACCCGAGCGTAAGCAAAACACAAACATTTGAGTCAGGACATACATACTTATACAATGTAAACCAACTCAAGTGAACTGTAATAGCAATGCACAGGTAACTTAAAGGATGCTTGGGATCGCCCATCCTTTAAGGATCCGTTAAACTATCTACTAAGCAGTAATAAACGCTATCATAGTAATGTCTAAAGTAAAGCAAATTATGCAAAATAATAGTGTTAATGTGACTGGGGTAGCGCAAAGCTGCAGCAATTTCCCACCTCTAGCCACACTTTATAACATCAATCGTTATTATGACCCATGGTTATAAATTTCAAAATGGTTTATATTTCAAGACAAAACAATTCATTTAAACCATTTAAAAGTGAAGTCATTATACTTTCAAATTAAAATATTCAATTCCCAAAATTTTAGCAATTTCTATGTTCATTTATTCAATTATAATATTTCAAAACATTGTATTTTCAGCATTCGCAGCACTTAGAAAATGCTGCAGTAAGTATAGTGATACAGTTGAAAGACAGTTCATTTCAGAATTGGCAGCACTTATAAACTGTTGTTGTAAGTATAGTGGAAATTTGGAAAAACAACATATTCAGAAACAGTAGCACTTACAGAATACTACTATAGCTAAAGTGTTAATTGGAAAATCAATATATTTCAAAATCTGCAGCACTTATGAACTGTTGTTGTAGAGACGGTAGTAGTTCGAAAGCGATACACTGAAAACCATAGCATTTCTGGAATGCTACAATTTCTGTTATAAGTTGTACTATGACATTTTTAAACAATATATCTTCAACTTTTATCATTTATACTTATCAAACTTATTCCACTTTTCAAAATTATTTATCAAGATATCATTTAACTTATAAATTTAATAAATAACATTTTATTAATAAATATTCAATTAAATTATAATTCATTTACATTAAGTCAAAATTCAATATAAGTTGCTTAACTTTTATTTTAACAAATAACTTGATATTTTCTTTTACTTTACAAATATCCATTCATACACTAAGTTAAGCTTAAAATTTCCATTCTAACTAAAATTTCAATTATTAAGTTAAATCAAATTTTAAATTACAATTTAACCCATTTATCAACTATAAAATTTTGACTTATAGAGAATCGCTATTTAAATCATTTCTATCCAATTTAAGTCAAAATTTCATATTTTTACATTTAAAATACTTAATAATTTCTAAAATCCCATTTTTAATCAAATTTCAATTATTAAGTTAAATCAAATTTTTAAATTACAATTTAATCACTTATTACTTCATACAATTTCAACTTACAGAAAATCACTATAAAATTCACTTAAATCATTTAAATCCAGTTTAAGTTAAAATCTCATATAATTTAAATTCCAAATACTTACATTTTTCAGAAAATCTTTATATTTAAAATTAACCACGGGTCTGTATAATATTTTCTAACCTAGGTCAAGTGGTACAGATAATATATCATTTCAATCCGTAATGAATTAAACTCCGGGATTATCATTTCAAACCCGCAATCTTAAGTCCAATAAAAATGAAAATCGCTTGAGCCTATCATTTCAGCTCATAATGATCTTCCCTTATTCTAAAATCCATTCGGGTATGTATCATTTCAACCCATAGTGATTCTATACTAACAGGGAACTTGCAGTGTGAGAAACAGAAAATAAAATAAACAGTATAGCATATCATATGATGTCAGGTGATGTAACAGGTATATAAACAGGTTATATCATCATATAATGTCAGATAACAGGCAGATGTGAGCATATAACATAACATATTAACTACTACAATTCAAGTGACATTGTTTCACATTTATATAAGTATGATTTTATCGAGAGTGATAAACTCACCTTTTAGAGTTAGAGATGACAATTCAAGACACACAACTACACTCCGAAAAGCACGACAAAGCACGAATAGATTTGAGTGGATGAAGAGCAAAAAATCCAATCTTGTAAACAACACAAATACAACATATATAAGTATATGATTGTACAACAGAATTTATACTTAAACAAAATCAAAATATGAACAAAGTCAAGCAAGAGGACTTAACCCATATCAAGTGGGCTCGGCCACATCCCCAAGGGCTTGACCACCATCAAAGTGCCTCGGCCTATGATCAGATCTGAGCAATAGGTTCGGCCATGGCCCAAAAGTAGGAAGCAAAGCAAGGTAGGTGAAAAGGTGGCAAGTTACAAGTCAAGAGAAGGCAAAAGGTCAAGGGGATGTTGAAATTTGGGTTCGGCCCTATGCTATTGGGCTCGGTCAGGGTCAGGCTTGGGTCAGATCAGGTCTGGTCACGGCCATGGGTCATGTTAGTCACGGCAAGGGCTGGAGGAGGAACAAGTGGTGGTGGCCGAAGTTGTCAAGGAGAAAGTGGTGATGAAGTGGAGGTTTGGTTAGGGTTTCAAGGCAATTTTGTGATGGATTTTGGGTCTATGGTCACGGCAAGGCTTGGTGATGGCATGGTGGTGGAGATGGTCGTTCATGGAAGTGGTGGTGGTGGTGAGATGGTCGGTGAAAGGTTGGAGTCGTGGTGATGGCCGAATTAACATAAGGGAAGAAAAAGGAAAATAGAAAAAGAAAAGAAGAGAGGAAGCTATGGAAAAAAGGAACTTACTTCAACCTTTTTTTTTGTTAGAAATAAAAAATAGAAATGAGATGAGAACAAATGGTATGTATGGCTAAGGGAGGTGGAAATACACGGCTAAGAAATGAAGAGGCTAGAAAATGAAGAGGCTTCAATTAAACAAATAACTTAAGTCTTTTGGAATTTCCAAGCCCAATATCACAACAATTTCAACACACAATTAAAATTCAAAGCCCAAACAAATAAAATAGGAAATGAAAATAGGAAAATATATAATAGAAATACAGAAAATAATTGTGTGTAAAACGCTGAATTATATCAGATTCACAAAGTATAAAACAAAATTTAACAAAACGAAAAGCAGAATAAATGTCAGAAACAAATACAGTTTAAAAGAAAAAGACTAAAGATAAAATTTAAAAATTCAGATTTAAAAATTTCAACTAAAATTCAAAGTTTGACCAAAATATAAAATTTCCAGAAAATCATTATTTAATTATATTTGGAAAATAGAATATAAAAAAAATCCAAAATACATTGGAAAAATTCCAAAAATTCAAATTTAAAATGATTTAAAATCAAAGTTTCAAATAAAATTAAAATAAAATATTTGTTAGAATTATGGGTTGTTACACAAACGGTTGCCTCCATTCGAAATTCTGCGCCAACAGGACAGCGCAAAAGGCAGATGCAGCATGTGTAACATTCCCGCTCAAATGTCTCACAGCAAAGGATCGGTGCAAATCCTACCACAACGAATAGCTCTTCCATCCTAAAAGTGGTGAAAACTTATGCTCATTCTAGTTCGGCCAAGTAGCCTCTTGAGGGTTAAGATCATAATGGTGCGGGAAAAACCGGCAGTGTGGAAAGGTGTCTTAAGCTAAGAAGTGGTCGGAGGGAGGAAATAGGGCTTAAATCTGGAGTGGTGGTAGGGCGGGATCTAACGTGCCAGAACTAGCATGAGGGGGAGGCAAGGCTACTGCTCTTAGGGAAAAATGGCATTTCCTAAGGGAGAAACGGAATAGAGAGGCTGATACTTGGAGGAGGAGGAGAAGGAGAAGAAGAAGGATGGTGATTGGGTTCGATTGATTGAGAAAGGAGGAACAAAAGGATGCAATTGGGCAAATTCAGACGCGGCTTTTATAGTCGCATTCCGAGTTGTAGTTGTGCCAAAACTCATTAACTGGTAGACTACTCTAGGTTTCCGCTAGGCGGTGAACTGGTAGAAGGGCTTTTGGCATTAATTAAACCTAGACCCAATTAGGGTTAGATTAAATAGTAATAATAATTTCATGGCGTCTTCTTCGATTCGACACGATCCAAAAAATTCATGTCCTCATCATGGCGGTGTCAAAGCCTACCGCCTAGTCTCGAACATTGCTCCAGCAATTCATAGTAGTCCCAATAAAACTACTACGACCAACAACAATTTCAAAAACTCCAAAATATTCCAACTGCTATTTCTTGCCTGCTTCTCATGGAAATATCTCTTCTAATAGCTGGTGGTACAACAACACTTCAAACTATATACCCCAATAAAATTGAAGGTCATTCATATTTTGTCTATACCTTAAAGAGAGAAGATTTTAAAAACCTCAATTTTATAAAGCAAAAAATCACTGAGCTATATATATGCTCCTTTATACTTGTTTTAAAATAATAGAAACTATTTCATACCAAAACTTCCTTTAAAAATCAAACTTATATATATAAATATTTCAGGGTTTCCAAAAACCTTTTTAAAACACAAATTTCACAAATTGGAAAACTATTTTCTTGCCAAAAATCAAAATCAAGCCTTTACTGAAATATATAAATATTTAAGGATTTCAAGAATTAATCCTTTATAAACTAAAAAATTTTTAACACGACTAACGTAGTAGCATACGTGTTCCTTTGAAAATTAAAATTTCAAAACTTTCCAAAACAAAATTTCTAAAATAAACCCTTGGAAAAAGAAATCCTTTGAAAACCCTTTTTCCAAAATCTAAGGCATTTCCAATTATACTTTATAAAAATTCTCTTATAGGTTTTAGACTAAAGAATTGAAATTAATTCTTCAAATAAAAATCTAGTTTGCTATCAAAGAGGTGATCAATGAATGCACCCTAGTAAAAACTTACCTCCGGACAATTGTGACATACAGACTCTAATTTCCCGCTCATCTGGAAGTGTGTCTCCGACTGGAACTCATCATCAAAATCCAAAATCACAAGGTCGCTAGAATCTCAACCATCAAGTTCAACACCTCCAGTCTTCGGGTTTCTGCCATATGTCGTACTCATGCCTTCATCAATAGCGCCTAACGCATTGCCAGCACTCTGTGGGGTACTTCAGAGTCAGCGTGAAAATCTTAACTCTAAGATATTTCCAACCCATGGTTGCTTTGCCCATTCCTTCGAAGTGGAACTACAACATTTCTATAGTCGGAATCCTTAGAATCTAATGTAAAAATATAATAATATTAGATAGAAAAGCATGAATACGTTCTCTCAGTTTATCCAAATTCCTTTGATCTACTAACCTAAGCTCTGATACCAAATGTAATAACTCGTACCTTAATGGGCCTAAATTTCGATAAAACTCAAGTCCATTAAAGCATAGATCATTAATTAGATTGGTACCTGCAAATAAGCATGAGCATTATCAGAGATTGATAGAAAGCTAAACTCACAACGAAAACATATTAGGATATGAATATTGATTATGACTACTACCTTGGAATTAATAGTATTCCTTGGATAGCAGATTGTTGCATTAGCATTGAGCATAAGAGAAAAGGAGACTTCTCCAACAACTAAACACGTCCAGCTCCAACAACCTGTTTCTTTAAATCTATCCTGTGGGTTGTAATGAGAAGGGGTAAGAATAATTCTAGTGACTGGAAAATCTATAAATTGTCCATAATATAAATTTATATCAATTGGTATCCATTTAATTGTTATGTCTATTACAGTTAGCAATTCTAATCTAACCTTGTGTTGCACACACGATAACTTACCTACCCATTCCCAAGGTATAGAATACCGACGAAGCCTTATTAACCACCCAATATTCCATACCCAATAACCACTTAATACTTCTAAATATGAAGCGGGCTTCTACTATTACCACATAATACTTTTAAAAGAGAATAGGAAGACCCTGCCATTTAAGACCTCAATCTAGGTAGACTCCATCATTTAAGACCTATTCCCAAGGTCAACTTCTAGCGTCATCATTATTGGTCTATTGGTCCTAGCTACAAAGACCTTTGACCACTATCTATGGCCTTATAATTTATAATAACCA
Organism: Allium fistulosum; assembly: GCA_030737815.1. NCBI lineage: Eukaryota > Viridiplantae > Streptophyta > Magnoliopsida > Asparagales > Amaryllidaceae > Allium > Allium fistulosum. The sequence continues at coordinate 224,243,577 of CM060905.1, forward strand.
TAATACTAGCGCATCCATCGGTACTAAAGCCTTAGCAATATGAGAGACTGCACCCAAGCCACTTAATACCTCATTAATAAGGACTGGGCAGGCCTTTTACCATTTAACACCTATTTATAGGTAGACCTTTTCCATTTAATACCTAACCCCAAGGTGGACTCCTCACCGATACTATCTAGCTGACATTGGTTGGAAATCTCATTGGGCGACTTAGTACTTCTTTTATAGAAGAGGGACGAACCCTAGATCAGCACTTAGTACCTCAAACCCGAAGCAAGCCCTTCCCGAGATATCCATTATCACTATTAATTATATGGAATCTCATTAGGTTACTTTTTTCGGTAGGGAGGTGGGACCTAAGATAGCCACTTAATACCTCAACACTGAAGCGAACCTTTTTGGAGATATCCTTATTTATTTAGAATCTCACTAGGTTACTTAATACTTCCTTTCAGGAGAGAGGCGAACCCTAAAGCCACTTAATACCTCAAACAAGAAGCGAACCGCTATAGAGATATCCCACACTGTTCCTAATTTCAAATTTGGACCATTTGATACTTTTCAATTAAGAAAGTAGATCCAATCTCTCACACCATCATAGGTCCTAAGATTAGTGATATCTCATATCAGTAATAAGTGCACCCAACTGCTGGTTGCCTCAAAATGAAGGGCAGTCTTTCGTCGAATGATTCTACTGACCTCACATCACTAACATACTAAGTCCAATTAACCATCCTAAGTCTTTACTTATATTATCTTAGGTAGACATTGGACTTAGCTTACTAATTCTCTTTTTTACTTAAGGCAATAAAATTTACCTTAAATACTTATCTACCCATAAATCCCCTTTTAATGCTCATAAATGTCAATTGGTCCATTAAATCCTAACGGACATTTCCTAAGACATTTATGTATGATTACTAATTTCAAATCAGTAACCTTTTTATATCTATTACATTTTTACTAGTCCCATTAATCCACTTGTCCCTATTAATTTTAACTCCTAACTCATTTCCATTAATTGCCCACTAGTTAGAGTTACAATCTTTAACTAACCAATTGTAACCCTAATCTAATCATATTCATTATTTCCTATTAATTGCCATAAATTGGGGTTACAATCTTTTATTTTCTATTAACTATTGGTAATGCCTAATTTATTGCCCATTAATAGGAATTACTACATTTCTTAATTCTATCTATTTGCTTCCCTAAATATAATAATAACGAACGAACGTTACGTACAAATAACACACGAATAAACGTTGTTCTTCTTTAGTAACCAATAAAAACATATAAACTACCTAATAAAACTACCTTTTCGCAACCAAATATATTCTAGTCGCAAATATGTAACTAGAATATGCTTTCCATATTTAATTTTCTGGAATTAGATTCCTTAGGAAGATTTCCCGCTGTGATTTCCATAAATTAGTTTAACACAAAGAGGAAAGATTGACTCTGTTTATTCCAAATAAAAAGAAATTATAAGGAATGGATAATTCTTTTTATTTGGAATAAACAGTGTAAACTACGAAGAATAAATCTGCACTTTACACACCTCTTCCCTTTTTGTTTGTGGGTATTCCTAACTAAATCAAACGTTGCCTTTTTGAATGAAAAGTGGAAAAGGTAAAAAAATTATAAAAATCAAACGGATGTTCTTCCTACAAACTAAACTATGGAAAATCTACAACATAGCACAAATTGGGAAATAATCCAAAGATCCTATTTTACACCCAAGTACAGATCTGGAATAAAAATATACAACACTCAAATTCTAAATTCTTTGGGATTGATTTCCAAATCTTGGTGCAAACATATTTCAAATTATGTCTAAAACAAGAATATGTAGACAACAGTTTTCTACACTAATTTAAGTCTACAATTCACAAATAAAATTGATTTAGGCATAAAAATCAAACATATGCCAATGGAATAGATTTAAAATCATAAATAATATATAAAGTTTCACACTCGGCTTTTAAAAACGATCCAAATCTCCTGATCTGAAGTAGAACCTTAAATACATCTCCAAATCCTTTTTATTCCAAGAAATGTGTATAAAAAGGATATATACATAAATTAGAATTACAGATTTGAGAAGTGATCTGGGATTAGGGGAGAAAATAGATACAAATATATAAATATATAAATTATCTTAAATATGCATATAGTTAATTCTCTTCTCTTTTCCCTTTTATTTGATTCTCATTATTCTTCGATTTGTATGAATATAGATATAAATATCTAATGTTTTAATTTAAAGAGAATGTGGAGAAGAAGAAATGGCAGACTTTGCTGCTACTTGTAGAACAATATGAGAAGAGAAGGGAGGGTTAGGCCTGAATTTATACGCGCAAGAATCTACCTCAACCGTCAGAACGAAATATATTAAATCCGGACTGTTCGGCCTAGGCTAACCCTAACCGCCACAAAGGGAGTAGTCGACCGCCCCTTGTCGACTGCTCACAGTGGCGGGTTGACCTATGGGTCCTGGTTAATTAATATAAAATGCTAATTTTCCTATTCAAATTATTTTCATTCTGAATTCATTTTTCGTCGGTAACTTCTTCGTTTGGACTCCAATCGCAAAACTTCAAATATGAAAGGTGCTTAAAATTTCGCCACAAATGCAATGTTTCAAGTTTCATGGTCAAATTCCATCATTTGCACAAATTCCATTTTTGAAGCCTAATTAACTAACTAACTAATTAAATAACTAACGCCAAATTACAGGGTGTTACACTACTTGACCAAATGAAACCAGAAACTTTCATAATTTCCAGAACAAAGTAAAGATTTTTAGTAGGATACTATAGCTCTTATAACTGTCCAAGTGAGTTCTTCTTCATCAGACAGAAATCAGAGAGATGGTAAATAGAAGATGAAAAGGAAGGATGTCAGGACATCAAAAATGGGACATGGAAAAGTTCTTGTTGAGGTACCAATCTATCCTAACTCAGTATCGGTCGGTTCAAAAGAGTGATTCTTAGCGATTATGATGGTAAGTTACATAATGAAGTTGTTGTTAGTGCTGAGCAAGTCGCTAATGGTCGGAATGGTGGTGTCCAGACAAATGTTATAGAACCATCTAAAAAAGAACGACGACGATGAAGGTCTAGATGAATGGCTCTCCTAGAGACAGGGGAGCCCTATCGTCATGCAACTAACTGAGAATGTTTGTGGAGTCAAACACTTGGACTGATCCTGACAATCGCCATCTAGTTGCCAAGACCAGTCCTGAGTACATAACACATATAGTGAGAAAACTGCTGAATCAATAGAGAAGTAACTACAATTGGGGCTCATTTCCTGGTTAGACCCTATTCGCGAATGATATATTAGAAGAAAAGTATCCCTTGAAGTTTGTTATGCTGACGATGTTGTCTTATAATGGAACGACAGATCCGAGACAGCATCTTTTGAAATATGAATGACACATGGACGGTGCCTGAGCTACTGATGTTGTGAGTTAAATGTACTTCCTTATAATCTTAGAAGGTAGCCACGATGTGGTTCACTTGGCTCGTGCCTTGGTCCATATCTTCCTTAGATCAACTAGCGAGGAAGTTCGTGGAACAATTCAGGCTTTACGTAGCATGACCAAAGGATGTGATGTCCTTGTCAAATATCTATTAATGTTTCAGAGAGACTTTGAAAGATTTTTAAAATGGTTCAATACCGTTGTAGCCAAAGTTAGTAATCCAAAAGAAGAAGAAATTTGGTGGCTTTGATCCGGGGGGTTCACCCCAACAGGGAGTTTGATAGATGGATTAAAAAAAGCAGACACCTACTATAGACGAGTTTTACCATAAAGCGTCCTAATTTTTATGCTTGAAAGAGGTAGACCTGGCCGTAGGATCGATTGGTGGTAGAATATCAAATGATGTGTTACAAAGCATTGTTGTTATTAAGAAAACCGGTGAGAGCACCATAAATATGTCCATGAATGTCAAAAATAACAATCCGAAGAGGAGAAACCAAGGCATTGGTGGGAAGGCACAAGACACCAAGAAGTGTCTGAGGTATATAAGACGCGGAGATTACACTCCTTTGAATGATTCTATTGAAATCATCTACCTTGCCATGCAAGACACTGAGAATTGCAAGAAGCTGCCTCAAAGTGAGGAAACCAAACAAGAAAGGCGCTCGGCGAATTATTGTCACTTTTATGAAAAGCATGGATAGAATACACTTGAGTGCTGACATCTAAGAGATAAAACTAAAAACTTGACCAGGAAAAAGAAGTTGCAGCAGTATGTTAGAGACACATAGGTTGGCGGGTCGATAAACAATAGACCCTAGGGGAAGATGGCAAAATGGGATAAGACTAGGCCTAGTGGAGAGGAACCTAAGTAGCTTGAGAAAAATTTGTTATTAATACCATTACTGGAGGACCTTATCCTATGGAGAAAAGTTGGAATTAAATGGAAAGTTATGGCAGTTTGTTGAACCATGTGTTCAAGAGACCTCTTTCACCATTGAAGATGGAACTCCGGTGAAACAACAGAGAACAATGAATGACGATGTTTTTTCAGAATAGGGATGCTGACGAGATAGAAGTACCAATGCTTGAACCCATGGTAATTATGGACGTTGTTGGGCTAGTGACAGTGCATCGAGTCCTATTGATTGTGGGAGCTCGGTTAATATTTTGTTTATGAAAACCTTTGATCATATGAGGATTAGTGGGCAGGATCTAAAGCCTTCTAAGTCTATTATTTAGGGATTTACCCGAGAGACCAAGGAGCATGCCCGTTGTATTGAATTGTCCGTTAAGTTATGTGAAGGAGACTACAAGATGGTGTGGGTACAAACGTTTGTGATAATTGACACATATTCAACTTACAACGCTTTCTTGGCCCGACCGGCCCTTGCCAATTCTATAATATAGCTTTCCCCATGGTGTTTAATGATGAAGTTCATAATTGAAAATGAGGTAAGGGCCATTTAGGGTGACCGGATCACTGGCCATGAATGTTATGTTGTAGAGCTTGTGACAAAGAGGTGTGAGAAAGAAAAAAAAAGGAAAACGCGGAGGACTTTTCTCCTTCCTACTCATTCATTTAATACCATTTCAAAACAATTTTTAACATTCAAACTCTTTTCACTCTATGGTCGGCCATGCTAGAGCCTTGACCGGCCTACAAAAATTCCCAAAACCTATTTAGGCATAATAGATTTAAATCAAATTAAAATACTTTAGTGATATCATATATCGGTATGTTCATATGTAACTTTTATATACGCATCTCATCAAATGCTAAAGGCGCTCAAAATAAAATAAAATTTTGATAATCAATATTTCATAAATATTAATTAATTATAAATTAATTAAATCATGTGGTATTTTGGATTATTCATCATTATGGTTGTGTGACTCAAAGGTTAAAATTTAGTCATTGGTTAATGTTGAATAATTAGAATATTAACGTTCACTAGTCACCTTAGCTAGTGGTGTCACATTTTGGATGAATTTATTGCTTTCACATCTTTTCATAAAATCCAATTTAACTATTTTTAGTGGTATCCGGTAGTAACAATTAATTACACCTATTCTCGTCGTCAAACTATATCACTTTAGGACTTATGGAATTTGGCTTTGGTTAAAATTCCAATATCATCCATATTCAAATTAGTTAGTCCAAACAAAAAGTCTTTGGTTCAATAATCACATTTATTATTAACCGGGCTATATATGATCAAAGACTTTAACTTTGTGTTAACTACAGTTGATTGTGATACTAACCTCTTATAAATGATGAGACAAATTCTCTATTAAATAGTGTTTCACTTTCAATTCTCCAACTCAGACCAATTGTAGTTGCTTGATGGATCTCCATGCCATGATTTAATTATAATTAGAGTGGAGTATACTTATTGAAGTTAGCATTCTCACGTCGAGGGAACTGTGTCACATCGTTTCTTCGAGATCTCCTATTTGACTTATTTATGATTAACCAACAGGGAACTCTCGAGTGAGTCATTCCATAGTTTTCCAATAACTATCAGTAAGTATCCTCTTGATGCCTCTAACAGCCATGAGTAATGCACCGTCCAACATTTGAAGAGCGTTACGCACTTTGTTCCTATGCAATTAAAGCCCCGCAAAATCTTCACTATAGCGCATAGTATTTTTCAACCACTTCGCCTTTTCAATTTAGCACCGTTAACCAGCAGATTCACTTTAAGCCTCGCTATTTTTCACTACACTAAATAAATCAAGGATTTTTACCCCCTACTTTAACAAAATTAATTTAAAAAAGTTGACTTTACCATTTATCTTTTAAACCAAATAGATGAAGTTAGGGTAAAGACCTAATTTTAAGGCACAAGCGCTCAATATAAGTTAGAAATCATTGTAGTCACCAACTCTGGACGGTATAAATCATGATATTTTACAGTTTTGTTATACAAGATTAAACAATATTCCTTTTTTCTACTCAAGTTATGTGAGAATGAGAATAAACTAACTTTAAATATTAGGTTTTGTATCTAATGAAGCTTTTTGCACCTTCGCTATTTTCCGCTATATCCTCGCTTTGTCCCTGCTATAACTTTTTGCACCTACATCGCTATAAAACCTCTATGCACTTTACCTGTACGGCTCTGGTCTCAATGAATGTATTGATATTCTTTCTCAAAACACCTTGACTAGTAATATTTAAAATAAAATGTTATTTTATATTATGATTAATTACCCGCGATTTCAACTATTTACAACTACAATCACAAAACATTTTGTTCAAGGATTTTCCTATTTATACACTTTAAATTAGTTACTTAATTAATTATATCACTATATAACAAAGTATATAATAGAAATCAAATAACTTTATTGTGAACAGGATTGGTCACATAGTTAGATATATGTAACAAATTACATAACTGCCCACATGACATACCTTTAACTATATCAATCTCTCATTTGCACTTAGGGTTAATTATGGAATCTTATTTCCACTCCCCTAATCAATTTTCTCAAAACCGATTAAGTTAATCCCTTAGTGAATAGATGTGCTATTTTTTTCTAATTATTCACTCTATCAATTAACTCCCTCACTTGCTAATAAACTACATTTATCATGTGAAACCCTTCTAAGTATGTTTTTCGACTTATAGTGAGCTTTAGATTATTTTACGAATGGTGTTGCGGCATTGTTGTCATATAACAACATTACAGGATTCTCGGCATGTGAAATCATCCCAACTCAGTTATAAATTTGTACATTTATTTATACTTCTTATTATTTGGAACATTTCCAACTTAAAGTTTTTAACTTAAGATTGAACATGAATTTGGGATTGATATACTATACTCGATATCACTTATGAAGTTCAAGTTTGTGCACTCCTTCGTAAGGAGTTCGTTATTTCTAAAAATAATTCTCTACTATTTCATAAATACTCGAGAACTCTCTAAATTTTCATTCAATGATCTTAATTTGAATTCGATATTTTCTTTATGTATCAAATACATAAGCGAAATACGATATTTTAGACAACACAACATGTATAATAATTCATATTGACAATGCATAAGAAATCCATCTTACATGCTCCACATTAAACATTTTAATATGATGTCTGTGTTTATTATTTTGGAGCATTCCCATAATCTTTTTATACAGATTATAAGAGATGTTCATTCAAATCCAATATCCAGAACTAAACAGCCAAAAAATAATAATTTAATGTGGGTGCGTAGTTAACAGTCATAAATTTGTTATTTGCATATAGTTTTAGAAATAGTCTGGTACCTTTATAGTTCTTTCTTATAGACGCATGCTTCCTCTTTATTTTCACTAAAGTTTAGACAGCTTGATTTTTCTATTAAAATATTTTCTCAACTCCGTAGCTTGTTGAACGATACTTTTTCATCAGTTCTTGGATCCTATCCAATAACCCATAATCTCAAAATGACTCCCACTGACTTCGGGAAACTTTTGTTAGCATATTCTATATTTTGAATTTCTGTTTAACATTCATATACCAAAACTCAAAGTCATATCGACTGATAATTTTGAGAGTAAAATCCAAACTAACTTACGTAAGTTCAATAACAAATATGTTATGTTAATTTCAACAACTGAAATTTACAATGTTCTTCCATCAACGTAGCTTACCATGTTCTAATTATATTGTCTTCTTCTCGAAGACACTTTTGCAATTGATGGATCACATCCCTTCGGGTACAACTAGCAAAATCATATTTTAATAAAGTACTTGGAATCCATTCTGGATTTGTGCATCATACCATATGGTAGAGTCAATACTCTTATTGGCTTATTAACAACCGAGAATTTATTTTTTCTCTACATTGATAATTAAATCATAGTTACTCTTTAATGTGCAAGAGTTCTTATTAGACATTCTAATTAGTTGATCCATTTAGGATTGGTCAATTTCATTTCATCCTTTGTTATACGTTTTATCTATGGATTGTATCCAAATTCATTTCATTATTAATAATTTCTAAAAGAAATTCCTTCATGTGGTGTTGAAACAATAATTGCATTTTCGTGCAATGGAATATGTATTCATAAACATTTTATGAATTGCCTGCATATATGTATAAAGCTGATTTGGTTTTTAAGTTTATGAAACTTATGTTTATAACATAAATTGGTAAATCAATATTGATCAGCCCAACCTCATTTGGGATGGTCCACAAAAGATCCTCACAAAAAAGTATTATGTGATGTGTTCGATTCACATAACCTGTCAACTCTTTGACCTAGGATATGTAAGGGTTGTTTCATCAACTCTTATCTTGTATGATTTTGTAGACTTTGTTCGAGATGAAATTAAATTTAACCTTATGTCCTTACCATTTTATATATCTCCTTATAGAAAGAAGTCAGCTCAACTTCCCTCATCATCAATCGTACTTTGTCCAACAAAGACTGATTAATCCTTGTTGATACATCATTATGTATTATAGGGAGGAGTGACCTTTGAGATTGAATCTTATTCGTTTTAGGTATATTTAGAACTCCTATCTAGTATACTCACCTATTCAATCA